>JAPZDZ010000012.1:11875563-11894787 GCA_029783805.1 Acanthurus tennentii | reverse complement strand
AGGATCACCTACTTGAATCAAGTCTTCTGAATATGCACACAAAACATGCTTTCTGTTGTCTGAGAACGCACTTTCTGTTTCAACTGATTTCACCGATATGCCCAGATTCTCTTTAAAATCATTCACACCCTCTTGTGAATTCAGCTCTTTATGCAATACATTTAGTTTCTTTTCTTGTAAAAAACATCCTATTGTCACTGTGCAGGCCTGTTGGCTTCATGCTGTGGAGATCGGTCTGGTAATTAAAGACTATTCCTTGTGTAAAAATGTCTGACCTGGTAACATTTAGCAGCTGTTTAAATGCACTGTTTCAACTTATTTCACCATTTGAACTAAATTTTAAAGAGGACAACATTTTACTGACAATATTTCAAATTTTACAGCCATAAGAAACAGTAACCAATGCAAGCCACTGCTTTATTGCCCCCAGACTCTTCCAAATTTGTGAAATCTATGAGTTGTGCGTACTAATTCTTTATCATTTGGACCTTTTTGCAAATTTGGCAAATGTTATACATTAGGCTGTTTCTTTCTCTGTGTATAAAAGCATGTTGGCTACTACTGTTGGTCAACCAGATAAAAACAACAACACTTATGGCTTTTGCAAACTAAAAGATGTGGGTGTTTATTTGCATTTAGAGGAAGTGAGATCTGATCACAAGTGGCCACTCCAGAAAACTGGGAAAAAGCATTGTAATGCAAAGTGTGAACCGATGCACTTGTGATCAGATCACCAAGGACAGATGCTGATACGAGTTATGAACAGCCTCTCAGACCCCCACAGTCTGTCTTTATGAATGTTCTGCCTCCACACTTCATGCCGCTTCTGTAAAAACTGCTGCTCCTCTTCTGTTCCTTGTCTCACTCCTCTATAAGTAGGAAGTCTCACATGACAGAGACCACTCCACTTCTCTGAGCTCATTAACCTTTCATACACAATGTTTTGCTATTCAGCTCATGCACATCATTGTCTGTTACTTTCACCCTTTTGGCACATGCTAAATGTCGAGCATTACTAGCAAACACACTGCAGCGACGGTGCAGTAACCCATAATGAGCAATCATTTAAAGATAATTTGCTGAAATTAGCTAAAATTTATGTCAGCTTTTATCACGACTTCATCATTTTACTGCTGCCAAACTGATTTGATGATTAAATAAACTCGATGTTTATTATCAAAAGTGATGTTCCACATTAGACCAAACCACAAACAACATTATTTTCTTTGGTGAAAAGGGCCAAGAAACCAAAATGAGCCAAAGCAGGGAAACTAGAGCATTAAGAGTAGTTCTTAAAACTGGAAATAACTGCACGATAATATGGTAATGAAGACCTCTGTATTCACACCTTGCATTCTTCCACCATCCCAAAACTGAACTATTCTAAGTTCTCCAGACCATAAATCATTTCTAACACTATTGCAAATTCGTGACATTTCTCCAAGAGCTGAGACTGTTCAGATTATTATTGTTTCTTGACAGATCCTGGGAGTGCAGAGTCCCTGCGCCCCTTGCTGACGTTCCAGTTTCAAGCAAAGCAAAGTGAGACTGGTGACAGGCAGGTTACTGGTTAGCGGTACAGCTGTAATGTCACACACGCAGGATCTGATAATCAGGCTGGTGGGCTGAACAGACATATGTAAGATAGAATCTTTATGGGAGACAGCTGACTTATTTTGAAACTCTAGCCTCATCTCTCTCACCATCTGTCTCTGAGCCCAATTATGACAGCAGTGATGTTTCCTCTCGCTGCTGTCTGCAGGAACAACGTTGTCAGTTTCAGTGATTTCAGCAGCATCAATTATTGGTGCATTTCTCTCCAGAAACATCTGTGTATCCTCATTGGCTTGACTCATCAGCCAGAGTCAGGCATCGACTGCTTCATATTGCATATTGATGTGCACGCATGAAAAAAGACTTTTTTTCATGCGTGTTTTTTTTTTTTGGCAGTTCACACACTAAATAAATGATCAAATATGAAAATGAAGAAAAGTGCACAGACAGTGTCAGCACAACAGCTATATGCAGTCATTGAGCGTCAGTTTTTTACTGGTAAATTCAGATTTGTCAGAATGATCTTTTCCTCAATTAAAAATGTAGAGCAGTGAGTACAATGGCTGCAAAAGATATTTGATTTGGCTGGGTGGTGCTGAAAGTTACACAACAAAGGATTGGAAAGAAGCTCACCATTACAGAACTGCAAAGCCTGATGGCACACTTTAAAGATCCAAGCACAAAGCCTCATACGCAAAGAGTGGATTTTAAAAGCACTGCATATACTTCTAAAGGACAATAATAGAAACATCTGACTTCAAATGAATACGCAGTAGCTTACACAGACAGGGGCTACTCTTAAACTCTGCAAACAGCTTCAGGCATATATTTACATTACATATATATTTTTATATGTATATATATATATATATATATATATATATATTTATGAGAAACTCTGCCTGCCTATCAAAATAACAGCTGTATGCTGCTCTTTTTTTGTTTAAATTCAAGTTCTTGCAATTAATACTTCTTTTTTGTCAATGTCGTGAAAATTGCATTTTTCTTTTACCCATAATTCTAGGTCTCTTGACACAATAATCATTTGACTTAAAAAAACCCGACATACTTCTGTTGAAAACTGTCAGGTTTCTGCCCGAAGCTAAATGAGTCATCATGTGCTCTGTAACTTTTTCTGGGTTTTTTGCATTCTTTCTATTATTTTATTTGACTAACCACTGAATATGTGCTAAAAATGAATCCCCCCTCTAAATTCCTCGAAAAAAACCCAGAAGGAAACAGAAGGCAGAAACTGAATTAGCACATCAAAGTTTTAAATGTTCTTTTCATTAATGAAACGGTAAAACTGCCTTTTGGCAGAAAAGGGGGTGGGGGGGGTGCATGTGACTTTTTCAGGCAAACAATGATGGCCAGACAAGTGAGTGAAGAATAAAGGGATGCTAAATGCTAATTCATTCTGAACAGATTAGCATTCAGCAGGAGGGTTCACTCCCCATCTGCAGTTTTTATTGCTTCATGAGATGGAAGCTCTTTAGGTTGTTAATAACATGGGTACTCTTTTACAATGTGATACTGTCATTATAAAGATATACTGTTTTGGAAAACCATAACTTACAGCCTATAACACACTCATTAATTTTGCTGAAAGGTTAAATACGACATTCATTAGATATCACACTGGGGCATCTCAGGTCAAACAAATGCATGCACTATTAAGTTAATAAAGTTAGAAACTTGAACCTGAGTTGTCACAAAGAGTACCTCATTTGCACTTGTGCATAATGTACTTATTTGTGTATTATTATGTTATGTTAAGACCTGAGGAGCAGTTTTTTAATACTTGAGCAGATGATTAGTTAGTTAATCGACATAATTTTGGTGGAAAAAGGCATTTTCTTGGGTGAAAATGCAGAAACATTGTGTAGAGTCAGCTTCTCAGTGGCAAGGACCTGCAGCTATTCATTATTCACTGAACCTGTCATAGACTGTAATCAAAAATTACAATTATTAATATGTTACTCCACTTAAAACCTGTAAGGGCGCTTGAGTTTATGGGATCTCCTTTATTGTGAGACCTGAGCTCACCTTCATTATTTGTGCGTTCGCATGTGGAGCCTGTACGCATTATTTACGGTCCCTGCCAGGTGAGTAAAACAGAAGAGAGCCTCACTATACAGCCATGGTCAGCTTCTGTGAGTCTTACAAACAGAAGACCTGGGACAGAGGGCAGGCAAATAATTAGAATCACTGAGACAAACTGCGCACGGTGGGCTTTTGTAATTGGGTAGGGGGTTGTAGATATTGTACTCATTGATTTTTGTTTGATTTTCTCTGTACTCTTCTCCTGCAGAATGTGGCCTCAGGAGCTCAGGAGAGTGCTCGGAGCAGAGTAACAGGGTCGTAGTGAGGTCGTTTTTTTTCCCTCACATCCTCAGTGACACAGAAGTGGCAATATTTTTGATCAAAAAGATATCAGATATTTTCTCTCTCCGATACAAAGACATTATTAAATTGTATTATTAGGAGAACAGACATGGGAAATTACAAGTGTAACAGACATGCGACATCAATTTCAATTGTTTTTTTGTTTTTTTTTTTAAAAAAAGAGACAAACTAGCTACATCTAGCTTTGCTGCCCACCATCACCACCAATGGATTTCAAAAAGAGGTCCAAATGTGAGAGAGAATAGCAGTAAATCATCCTCATTTGTTCCCAGAAGCATCTTCAGGAGTGGATGCTACCCTTCACAAGCTTTTCAGGCACACATCAGTCTGTGCCAGAGCTGTTTCATGGGGAACCATTACAAGGTACCATGGAGGCTCAATTAATGGGCTCTTGGAAGCTTAATTATTGAGCTAATTCACATGTCACAGTTAAATAAACCTTGTTATTACAGTGCTTTGTTGTACTGAAACATTGTGAAGGAGAAATCTGCATCCACAAAAGGATTACAAATGAATGAAATTAGTTTTTCAGTGCGGGAGATTACCAAGAACACGCATGCGGCCCTTTAATCACCTTGCGAGCTCTTTCCCATGCTAGCTGTGCATTTAGAGCCATGCTGCAGTAGCTCCTGAGGGAGCTGATGAAGGATAGCCCACATGAAGAGGAGGAGTGCTTGTGTCCTCTCTTTCCTGAATCCTAGCCTGGGGAGCAACATCTGCATGTGTCCCCTGTGCAAATACATCACATGTGCCCTTGGATAAATAAATGAAACTGTACAGGGTATTTTTAGAGCTCTAAGACAGGATTTCTGGTCGCCTCTGGTTCAACACAGCTATACACTTAAGCTTGATAAGTTACTTTTTCCTAGAAAGTTCCCGGTTCATCATACAAGGCTGCACACATATGTAAAACTCTACAAATAACCTATTTATTTTATTTATAAGTATACCGCTGTAGTTGGGTGGTGCACTGGTCACATTCTGGGCTGGATATGACCATAAACACTCAAATTTGAATCCTGATAAATTAAAAAAAAATGGATTGCAAAATGGAATTTCTTTAAGTTAGAGTTTACATGATTTTTTTCGACCGTCAGGATGTGTGGTAGCCATGGAAACAACTGGATGAAATAAATATATAGGGACGAATGTTTTGGTGTGCTTCTTGCATGATCAAAGTAATCAACCCAATTAAAAAATTGTGACTAAAGGCCAGAGTTATTTGAAAGATTGACAGTTAATCTTCGTTGGTTCATTAGGATTTTCTTACTGTGTTGTTTTTTTTAAATTAAACTGATAATTAGGGTGTTGACGGGTCCAAAAATGGTCGGGATTTAATTATAGGATCGCATTTAAACAACTCTTCACTGAATGTGTCAACAGGAAAGTTAGTGTCAAGTGACAAAATGAATTTCTCTGATTTCTCTGGGTTTGAACATTAATGGCAACCTTTTACATTATGTAAGTACACAACTCTGCAAGATATGTAACAAAAATATAGTAATTTTATGACATTTTAATGTGAAAATGTTGCAATTTGTTCTGCAGGAATGGTACTAGGTGCACATTTTCTGTTTTACCCTGTTTTCCCTTAAGAGCAGCAATTCAACGATAGACAAAAAGAAGAGTAAATTTCTCTTCAGTATGGAGCTAAAAGTGTTGGAGGAGAGGACAGCACCAAAGAGCTCTCTGCCTCAAAAAAAAAAAAAAAAAAAAAAAAAAAAAGATATTTCACCAGCGCAAAGAGGCTCTCTGGGACAGCATCGCAAATATAGTGAATACATATAGTGAATACATTTGGGCACCAGAGGAGAGATTTCAACGAGGCAGATACTGCTGGAACTGTAGAGGCAGTGAAACCAAAGTCAAGCCTGACACAAATAAAGCCCACTGTGAGCGTGAGCTTCCAGAGGTGGTTCTGTGGGGGGACCATTAACTCCCTACACACAAAGAAATAAGACGTGCTTTTCCCATGTGGCTCGATGAATCACATCCACTCCTTCATCTCGTGGCTCGGCTCAGGGACGCCCACAAATGTATATCACATTAATCCAAATACAAAATAACACTGCAGCCGTTATTCACATATATAATTCACAGAAAAGAAATTATTCCTTAGATGATCAGAAACCAGGTTTCTGCAGAATCATTAATCAGTAGAATATCAGACCCAGTGTGTAATTAAGATGGCGTTATGTTCCAGCAATCATCTAGAATATCAATTATCTGTTTGTTATTTTTCGTTTTAATCCAGTTTATAGTTTAATCTTTAAGTCAGAACCAATTTAAAAAATATAACCACAGTTCAAAATGACATCTTCAACTTGTTTTGTCTGACCAAGAGTCAAAGATAAAAAGGCATAAAACAGAAAAAAGCAAAATGTAAAGTGTTGTGATAAGAATCACCTCTCCACTACAACAGGCAGGCAGTCTGTCAACCAGAAAACATGCCTGGGTTGCCACCGAACCTTGCCCCTTCACAGATTATATCGATAACACCTTGACTGTCATGCTAACCAGGAGCGAGAGGCAGTGAGCAGCTATGACACGGAGAGGAATGAAGAGGAAAGGGTGGAGGAAGTGCTGCTCATGTTGTATCACAAAGAAACATATACTTAATAAGGAAGTAACAAAAGCTCATCTCATTATATAGTTGAGATAGTAATATTGAATTATTATAATACTGAAATATCATTTGGGTTTATTTGCCAAATGTGTTGCAAGAATTCACTCAAAAATTCATTAATAATATATTCCAAAGTGGGCTTCAGCTTGTATCTGCTGAGGAGTTCATGCAGGTGACAATAATATGTTACACAGACTGCAGAGAGAATGAATCAAAAATTATTAACATTTTCCAGCATCAAAGTTCAGACTGGCACTTAATAACCCAGGGGGCATCACACCTCCTTCCTCAGAGAGAAAGTGAGAAAGAGTGCGTCAAGATGAAACAAAGTCAGGGAAAATGGATGGAGAAAATATCTGTTGCCCACGAGGAAACAGAAAGCAAAAAACAGGGTTTTGTTTTTTCAAGAGGAAAAAACAGCAGACAAATGATCAGTCTGAGCACTGAGATGGATACAAACAACAACCTCTGTCTCTGCAATGGCCCCCTTGTCTCCTGAGGAGGGAGGCAAAAGGAACTGAACACCACTGTCGGCAGTGAAGAGGACAGCTGATGGAACAAAGTGGCAGATAAGTGCTCCCAACCCATTGTGCTGGATTCAAACAATCTGCAAACAGCACTGTTTTTAGTTGTATTAACTATAATTCACCGTTTCCTGGTGAGCAGGAAGAACAGCAATTGCTAACCCGCCACTCAGGCTATTTCTGTTTAACTATCAACCGTCAGCATAACAAAACATTACGCAGAAACACAAAATACACCAGTGACACATTTAAAAAACACAGCTAAAAAAGGCATTTAATCACAGAGGTACATTTAATAAAAAGGCATACAAGAGGCCACAGTGATATAAGCTGGAATTTTTTTCTACCAACAGACAGTGAAAGCAGTGGGTCAAGGTGATAGAAACGCTTTAAAAGTGACGTAAATCATAAATGATGCTGGAAGGAATCATGATCAATGATTCTGGAAGGAAAATTATATGGGGAAAACCTGTTCAGAAACTAAAGAAAAAACTAAGCCTTTAATTTTTTGCCTTTGTTTCCTGATTGGAAGACTGGTCAGCTGTGTTAGAGAGTTTCCACATGTCCATATTGTTAATGTGAGTAAAGAACATGTGTTCATACATGTGCCTACTGACGATTCAGGTATCGGATACAAATATGTGTTTGCAGGCTAATCTCACTTTCAGTGTTTTGTGATCTTTCAAAGTGTCTGATTTGAATACACTGTCTCGTTAGGACACATTTTCATTTTTTTAATTTCTCACTGCAGAGGTGTGCTGCCTCTTTCAGAAAAATCTTCACAAAGTGTACACAATTAAAATCTCAAGAAATCACAGCCTTTGTTTACTAAAAGCAACTTTGCATTTTTAGTCTAACATTATACAGATTATATCATTGTTTGACTTTTGCATTTCCAAAGTGGTCGAATTCTTTGTCGATTTACTTTCCTGACAAAATCACTCTAATCTGCATTTATGCTTGAGGTTGAGGAAGTTTGACTTGAAGTCCAGCAGAAGTAGCCAAACATAAGTTACCGTAGTTAGCATTCTACCAGTTTAAACCAGAGTTATGGCAGCACTTTTTTCACCCTCAAATGTGACTCAAATCAAGGCTTTCCTCATTCCAGCGTTAGTGAGATGTGGTTTTGACAGATGACTGACTTTAAATACACATAAAACCTTAATGTTACACACACAAATACACGTTATTTGAATACAAATAACCAAAGAACAAAAATTTCTTCATTTATTTCTATTAAGCTGCTCAAATGTCTCGTGTTTACAGCACATCTCTGACTCTGGTTCTGGCTCTGTGGAAAAAGTGCTTATAGAAATATATGAGCTGAGGACTGTCTCTGTTTTCAGGGCAGTTTTCATCTCAGGGTCATTCTGGTCATATTTGCTAAAGAATGTTTGAGTTTGAGTTTGAGATTGCAGCCCACGTGCTTCAATGAAAAAGAAGAAGACACACAGCGGATTTCTCTTCTATGACACTTGCAGCAGAGATTAAAAATGTCAGAAGTAGAGCACAAAAATATTAGATCCATCAAAACTTTAAGTATTAAAATCATGTTTTTTTTAATTAAAAACATATCTTTGTACTAAAATGATACAAGGACATGATCAACTGAGGCTGCAGTAAGTTAAGGTGACTTTAGAGGTAAAAGTCTGTAAAAGGTTCACAAAAAATGGCTACATGACAACAAGATATTGCCTTTTATTTTAAGATGTTGTGGTTTTTCTGAAAACAGAGAAAAAAAAAATCAAATCTGAGAATAGAACTGAATCCTTTCCAAACTTTAACTACCACATTGTTGCTCCACTAATTAAAATTACATTAACACTGGACTCCTGATGGGTATTTTAAAAACAAGAAACAAAATCGCCTCTTTGATTCCACACATTCTACTCTTTTGCCTAAAAAATGTTGCCTATGCTACCCTAAATACAATTCAGCCACCAACAACTCAGTAGGACATCTCTGTGTGTCATTCTGTAACATTAAGCAGAGATGAGGAGTTAGCTTCAGAGGCCCAGTAACACCGACTTCTTTCTAACTCCACACCCCCCCCCAGATTTCTTTCATTTTCAAACTTGCAGTCTTCGTACCCATCCGGCGCTGGCACACTTGAGGAAGTTTAGCAGGTTTCACGCTGCTCCTGCTGGAGCCACAAAAGGCTTTAAAACAACTTCTTCACAAGACATGTAAACAGACTTTGATGTGCAAAAAAAAAAGTGTAAAATTGACAAAGTTCAGCCTGCAGATTCGTAGAAAGTCAGACAAACTGAAACGGTGACCTTTGTGTGGAAACTTGCTGACAGTGTGTCAGCTCTTTTTTTAGGCTGCTCTGTTACTTAGACGTGTGAACTAATGGGCACTGCGACGCCGACACCAGCAATCAGCAACAAGAAGGATGTGTAATTCAGTGGACAGCACGTTTGACCGCATCCTGTAGTCAGTGTGTTAATGACAGTAACCGGTAAAATTATGGAGGAAGCTGCTCCATCAGAGGGATACGACCCTCCTCTCCTTACTTTCTTTTTATTTCTTATCCTTTACTTCTCCAACTATATCCAATAAATGTGTCCCATTACTGCTGTTTTTCTTCTCCTCGCTGTTTTGCTTTGTCACATGGTTATTTTGCATGTCGAAACAGCCAAGCTACAATCGCATTTCCTCAATAATACCAGTCATTTGAGAGATTTTCGAGGACTCCCATAGCTTCACTAGAGGAGGGGATGATGGAACACGGTATCTCTACAGCCCTTTTATACTCTACGTTTCTTTTCAAAGCCCTGAAGGGAAAAGATGTGGTTCAAAAGGGCCCAGGGCATAATGAGTGACAGTAGTCGCTGCCAGTTCGAACAATCCAGGTGTCACTCAAGCAACATCGTTCTTTACACAGACTTATTCAGCCCTGACAAATGAACACAGGCTGTTTGAAAGTCACTGAGCTGAATGAAGCAGTTAAGACTTAAGCTTCTTTCTTTTTTTTTTTAATCTTTCCCATTTTCTTTAGTTGGCTTACTAAGGTCCCAGGCCTCCGCACCTTGGTTAGGTGCCCCCACCCTGTTGTCAGACTCATACTTGAATGGTTCAAAATTGCCTCTTGGATTGCTTTTCAGAAAATCCCTCAAGAGGACACCGGAGCAAATTCATTTCATTTGCATGTCTATCTCAACAAAAGTAACAACTAAATAGCAAGAATATTGTAGCAGCCATAAGGGACTGAGTGTGTTTTCTTTTCTTCTTATTTAGCAGAACCACACTGATTAGGTCTTTGAGAGATTTATGAATGCAATATGTCGTTCTAATAGAACACCACAGGGCGAAGTGATTTTGAATGCAAGATATCATTTTTAAATTTATTTCAGCCAGTAATTCGTATATTTCTAACAATCTGAATGTCATACTGGTGTGAATCATGAAGGATTTATGTTATTGAAGTCTTACTCTAACCTGCAGCTAAGACATGTGTGCTTGAAGTATTTCATTTTTCTTTTTGAAGGAGTTCAGTTAAGAGACTGCTGCTACTTAAGACATTTTCTTTAACATATTCTCATTGTTTTAACGTTGAAAAACTACACGACAAACCAGTGAGTACATTTAACAATACACAATCACAGAGTAACAACCTGAGAGTAGACAGAATACATCTTTTGAGCATTTGCTGGATCCTCACATCCTAAGTGATTGATAAGATGGCCACTGGCACCAAAAAAATGTGTCCCATGTCTAAAAATAACTACATTCCTACACTGTAATCAGGCCCCACAGCCTGATCTTGATTCAGAGCGACAGTGCAACAGAAGATAAAGTTTAAATCAGATCAATCATATGTAGATGTGACATTTAACACCGACTGTAGATTCCCAGCTGCTGGAGGATGAAAGTCATGTTTGAGCGTTTGACGGGCAAACTCCACAAAACGTCCTGTGGGACGAATCAGCTCACAGGGTCGTGATGCAACATATTTGATAAAAGAAGCTGATTTTTAAAATAAATTTAACTAATGGGTGAAAAATAACCATAATATATTAAAGCTACTGGTTTCATTTTACGTTTTATTAAAACTTTTCTAATCATCAGAAGAAATAACATCTGGTGCCGAGTTGTTATTGCAATGAGAGTAATTAAGGTCTTATTTCCTTTTTAAAACTTCACTACAAGCAGTTGCAGTTATTTATTATTTAAGAAGAGAAATTATTAAAAACGGCATTACTTGGATATTTATCAGGTTTTAGACGCACAAACAAACGATATTAGAAAAATACAACAAAATTGGATTTACTAGGGCTAAAACAGGAAAACAAACCCAAATAGGTTCTAAGTTTTAGAGATGGAGCTTTCAGCATTGACACAGAAATGATCATAATAATGAGCAGTGAAAGTGTCTACTGTCTTTTAAAATGAATCTGAATGATATTTAAGAGGTTATGATATTTTGGAAAAACTCCACTAACCATGAACCAAAGATTAATAAATTGGGTAAATTCTCCTGCTAGGTCTCCTACAACAAGCCGTCCCCACAAAAAACTCAAGTTCAATATAACTAATAGAAATTCAAAATGACAATGGGGTGACAACTGCTGCCAGGATTATGTAACAACATTCAAAGTGTAGACTGTGACACCAGAATCCAGGGTTTGCATCCAAACTTCTGTCTGTGCTCAGATTTAACAAGCAAAAGCATTTTTGTTAAGGGAAGAAAAGACGGTGATTTTCATAAAACTTACGACTCAAGACACTGCTGACTTTTTTTATGTAAAAACACACAATGAACTTTCTCTTACCTTTATCCTAAAGGACTGCTAGAACCTTAACATGACAATTTAAAAACTGGATAAAGCTGCAGTCAGTGGATGGTGGATTGCAGTAAAACAAATGAAATATAGTTTTATCAAGTTCATTGTGTCTATATTTTAGATAAATATTTTTTTTCTTTTATCACAGACACTTATAATTTGGTTGAAAGTGGTTGAAGTGGTGAAGAATGTTTCTTTACCTTAACATGTTTCGACCAAATTATAAGTGTTTGTGATAAAAGAAAAAAATGATTTACAAATGAAATATGTTGTCAGTGAGCATTTCACTGACATGTTCCCCATCAACATTTTTGCAACTTGGCATACACTTTGATTAACAACATTAGCACACTGTATTGATAGAAAAGTCATTTGGTCAGCAGTACGTTTCAATCAAGATGCTGTTATATAACGGCATTTTTGATATGCAATATTTGCTGTTCATTGGGATAACGCTTATTGCTTTATAATGAACAATACAGATCCAAGCATGCCAATAAGAACCTAGTTAATGGTCGATATGTGTACCTTAATTTAAAGTGTTACCGTTAATGTGCATGGCCCTGTTTTCTAGAAGACATGGCTGCTTACAAATGTGTTTACACATCTTTATATAGGAACTGATTTTTAATTATCTTTTGTGAAAAAAATTGGTCCTAAATAGCAACAACAGATATTGTAATCAGTAGAAAATAGAGAGGGCAGAGTTTATGAACAGAGATTAATAATGTTTATCACTGCAAAGTTCTGTGAATTACATTATGACAATAAAATCTGTTTCCTATCTATACAATTCTATTACATGCTTGAACATCAATTCCATATTTGAAGCGTGTCAAACTCTGTATGCAATTACTGCATCTTTTATCTGTGTTTTCAGTCACACCACCGTGCAGCATATTGGAAAACTTGGTTCAAATTAAGAAAAATGTGTAAAAAAAAACAAGTGTGGTCATTAAGGGAAAAAAAGGGTTTTTTGATTTAATGTTATAGAGATGGACACATACAGGTAGATTGTAAAAGCTCTTGTCTGACTGAAGCTTACGAAAGATTGTAATTGTGTCATTCAAAATGGAAGACTTTGTAAACGTTGACAGTTTGCTTAAAATCATTCTAACCACTCGGCTTGTTCCCTGCATGTAATTAGTGTCACAAACTCAACTGAATTTATTTTCAGTTTCTTCTCTATGTGAAGCCTAACCCTGTCGATGGGAGTAAATTATCTTTAAATGTATATGTTTCCATTTTTTTGACAGGAATGTGTCAATTGTCATAAACAACCACAATTACAATTTTACCAAGCTTCCCCTCATTGCAGCAAATGACACTGCTGCCATCTTTTTTGTCCAGTGCATAGACCCCATGACCTTTTCTGACCTTTCCAAAGTACGTCACCGTTAGCTAAAATCTGCATGTTTAACAGGCCCTGCGGACTCGCATCTGTGCACTGCTTTGCATCACTCTTATGTAGACGGGGCTAATAAGAATTGCGAGCGGCAGCACCTTATGCCCCAAAAATACGAGGCTTCATTTTCCATCACGCTGAGGAAGTCTTTATGATCAATTTACCATGTGTGTCAGCTGCTAAAAAAAGGCCATTTCTAAAGAACAAAGGAAAACTTGCTTTATAATCAACCCGGAACCTCTGCGCTGGCAAGAATCTTCACTGCCCTCAAGCAAACAAATGTTCCATCGTCTGCCTTTCACAAACCTTTAGATCTCTGTGAATGTCAGCAATATTATCCTCCCACCCCAGTCCCATATCCAGTCTGAAGGCCCGGCCAAAGCGCTCGAATCAAATCTCAAGATGCCAAGGTGTCTGTGATGTAGCTCACCACTAAAAAGCCACGGCACTGAAGAAAAACACTGGGGCCGATCGATGGTCTGACTAGGCAAATATCAGGCCCAACCATGGGGCAGCGACTCAAAGTGTCTGGCAGACAGAAATCATTCTGCCATGACAAGCCAGGCATGCTAAATGCTGATGAGCTTGTTGGAAAAGGTCTCACCACCTGGGATATTCAAAGTGTCAGCCATCAACAGCATGCTTTATTCACCGGAAACCCATTTAGAACGGTGTGTTCTGTCAGGGTTGCTTCTGTTAAATGCGAGTCACAGTTGAATTTTTCCATTAATAAAGTATTTTAAGGGAAGTCAAATGCTGTAACATTTCAATTTGTAATTTTCTCACAAAGTTTACAGGACATTTGCTGTGGAAATGGTTTCATCTTTTCAATCTTTTAAAGTCCTTCTCTTCAACTGATGCTTCAAACCCCTTTTCAGATATTTCAACTGTCGCTTCATCTGCTTTCAGCACAAAGGCTTAAAGTGACTTAAGCAGTTTCAAGGGTAAGACACTTCACTTTTTACTGAAACATGAACTTCTTTCAGTCCTTCAATATTAACCAACACAGAAACCTTCCTTAATGCGTTTCATCTGTCAGTGAAAACAAGACTACTTTCAGTATTTTTAACTTCAAATGACGATTCAGCTCTCTTTCCTGCTTACAACTAGCTGACACAGCTCACACTTCAGCTCCTTACACTGTGTTAAGTTTAGCAGTCATTCACATAAAAAGACATTTGAAAAGCTCCAAAGACTCGAATGCTAACCAATTCAAATGTTTTTACAAAGGACTCACAAAAAATTTCTTCTGAAAAGTTAAGTGGCCTTTTCCAGTTTATTATATAGCTTTAGTCTTATTTATATCTTGATATCAGAAATGAAAAGTGGTTCAGTAATAGACGTGGCTGTTTAAAATGCTCTTACAATTTCAAAACAGACAGCTGATGCTTGGGGAAATGTCTTGATGTGCCTGACAATACATTTTGATTGTCACTCTTTGAATGTTAATGTGTGAATTTCGATCAGTGACATTTTTAGGTTTTAATTCTCAGCCTTCAGAGCTGCCTCTCAGGAAAAGTCAAGGTTATCTGTGTAAGGATCCACTCTTAAAGAACACTGTGAGCCAAGAGAATGAATCTGTACATAGCAAGGTGAAAGAGCTGAACATCACTGTGAATATTCTAAACACAATTGGCTAATGTGTTGCATAGTGTGGTTTTCGGGGGGGGGGGGTCCACATCATCGCACTAGCTGAACTGCCAGTCAAGGTTGCACAGCTGCATTTAAATAACCACATTGCTGTCTTAAAATGAAATACCACTGTGCAATATCACTTTGCAAATGAACTGGAGTGGAAATCATAAAAGAAAGAGCTAACAGCTGCAAACTCTACCTGCACTGAGTAACTGTCCATCTTGAGTTACACCCAAGGACCCCTTCGTGTTCCTCATATTTCAACTGAAAGAGATTTCCTTGGCTTCTAAACACAACCACATGATCTTAAATCAAATATCTCACAGAGTTTCACTGCAGTGGCTAAAATGTGTGGCAAAAATCCCAGATTCATGAACTCCTAAATCATTATTTCCTTGGTCCGAGGCCCACCCGCTACATTACATGAAAATAATTCACAATTTAGAAGCATCCTATCCAAATACAAACAGGCAGATGGCCTGCAAATAATATTATATCTAATATTGCCTTCTTCCAGAACAGATCAATACACACACAAGACTTTAGGAGTAGTTATTTTTTTCAATCACTGTATATCAATAATAGCTGGAGGGGCAATAATGATTGAGGACAGAAAGTCACCCACATGAGACATAACCAGCAGAACCAGCATTGGTTACATTAACACATCTTACTGTGTACAGTCAGCTTATAAAATTGTTCGATACATGTAGCTAAAACTAAGGAAGTCTATTACAACAGCCTGCAGCAATGTTTTCTTTCACTAAGTTTAGAAAGTTCAGTTTTGTTAAAAGTGTTTTAAAGAAGGTTGGATTAAACTTTGTGGTCATTCTGAAGGCTGTATGTGGTGCTGCTGCTGAATTTAAACGCATTACACTGAGAAGTGTTTCTAATATCATCAAATTAAAAGGTCCAGTGTGAATGATTTAGTGCCATCTAGCAGTGAAGTTGCAAAGTGCACCTAGCTGTACATCCCTCTGTTCCACCTTCATTTCCAAGCCTTTAGAACAACCAATATTGTCACAAAACTCGAAAAAAAGTAAAAGGTCCTCTTTAGGGCCCGTGTTTGGTTTGTCAATTCTAAGCTACTGTAGAAACATGGCGGTGCAACATGGCCGACTGCATGGAAGAGGACCTGCTCCTTCTGTAGACAGAAGCGGCTTATTCTAAGGTAATGAAAACTCATGACTCTTATTGTCAGGAGATTATACACTGATGAAAACATACTTCTAAGTATTATATTTCATTTCTGCCACATTCCACAGATAGATCCAACTAAATCCTTCACACTAAACCTTTAAAACCTCAATCTATATATCAAAAGTAGTGAAAGTCCCAAGTGTGTCAAAACAATCAGACTATAATTGCCATTATTGTTCTAAATATGTATCAACATGCATCCATTAATAGCAGAGTTTTTGTGTGAAGGGTCATTGTTTTTCACTACAAAGAGTTACACAATTACAAGAAATTAGTGTTGTGACAAGACAGTAAATTATATGTAGCAAGTAGAGAAACAAAGATGGTGTGAAGATGAAATACTGCTGGTGAAGAAACCGATGTCCAGTTTGATGACTGTGTAAGCTGACCTTTCAGACAGGCTAAGTGCCACTGGAGAAGAGCCAGATTTAAACAGCGTTCAAGCAGATGGTAGCGCCAGCCAGACAGGACACACAAACACATTCCTCCAGCAGAGGCAGAGTGATTGAGACAACCTGTGGTGCTGCCACCTGTTTACCGCATAATTAAACCACGTCCACAAAAACTCTCCGCCCGTCACAATGACTCACTTTCCCAGCATCCCTCGAGCAGCGCTCGGTGAGATCATTCATCATGAAGTGCTAAAAGGAGATCAAATTGGCCTCTTTTCCTCTTTTGCATTTGTCTTCTAAGTTCACTCCACGTCTCCACGTTTCCTTTCCTCCTTTAAATCTCTTTCTATTGTACCACATCACACACACATCTCCCAAAACCTCCAGGGGATGCCACAAAGAAGAGGTGAGGAAGTGTGAAAGATTTGATGTGCTCGGCTTTCCACAAAATTTAACTTGATGCAGCCTGAAAAACATAAAGTATGACTCAGATGTGCATGTGACTATCATGAGGTTAGATATTGATCATTTACTTGTTACTGCTTGACGTATGCCCACCTAAGAACGAACTATGATTCATTCTATCTCACACACACACACACACACACACACACATTTCTCACTGCATATTTCCATTCCTGTTTTTCTACCACTAAAATAAACACACAAGTAGTGGCTCACAATGGTTTTTTGTCACACTTTGCTCCATTGTCAATATGGAGTATCATTGAGAAATAATGTAAAAATATTTAGTAGATGGTAATGAACTGCCTCAAAAGTACTAAACACTGCAACTCCACTATCTGGGCTTTAAGCTGTGCTATATAAAGGTTTAATGTCGCTCTGTGTGTTGACTCAATGTGCTGAAACTGTGAGAACACTGAGGCCCATGGGACAAGTACATGATGGGCTTGAGGCTGATGTAGATGACGTTGGGTGTGAGAACATACAATATGCTTAACTGTGATGCACAGCCATTTATTCTGTTTCCTGTACATTGAGATTTTTAAGAAATGGTATAAGACTCTTTTAAAATGCACACCTCGCCTTATACACACGCAGATGCATAGAGAAAACCTTCCGATGCATTGGTGATCGTGATGAGTGAGTGAATGAATGAGTCCATATAAAAGTATTGAGAATTTCCTGTTTTCTGCTCATCATTAGTTCCATCATATCATATTTTCCTGGATGTAGCATTTGCAGTTTTATGCTGTTGGAATACAAAAATAATTTATTTATTTTTTTACTTTATTAAAAAAACAACTACTCTTCATTAAAGGTTATATGTAGGAACCCAGTTTTTAAGTGATTTTGACTAGTAGAAATCAATCCAAAGGGCAATAATACCTTGATGTAATGCCCCAGCCGTGGGTAAACTCTCCATATTCCCAGAAGGACAGAGAGAAACGTCCTGTTGGGGAACGAGGTAGTGACCGCGTGTGTGACTTCAGGGAAGGAAAAGATGTTAAAGCCAGACGTCTCGTAGCTTTTCAGAAGCTCCTCATCAGGCTTGCTTTCTCCCTCGCTCAGAATACTGCCCACAACGCAGCGGCACTGTGGTCCTGGCACCTGGAAACGAGCCACATATAAATAAATAAATGCAGATTGATAAGAGTGAGCATATAAACAAGCTGGACTCGAGGATGGACAGATGCACATAAAGACAGGGGGACAGATAGACAGATTAGATAGATAAACAAACCGACAGATAGATATGCTCACACCAGGCAGTCTAACTAGCAGTTGACCTTTCCCTTTTGTCCTCATTACAGTGATTCGAAATGCCGTAATTATATAGAGCCTCTGATACGAAAACAGACACACTGACAGCGAGAAGAATGCTCTCAAGCAGAAAATGCTGTCTGTCTGTTTCAGAACAATTCCTAATGTTTGCTCGTGTTTTATGCAGGAACTGATTGCACAAAAATACTGTGTTTTTCATCACTTTTTCTCATATCAGTTAATCTCCCTAAAAAAAAGAAGGGGGTGAGGAATCAAAAATGCCATTTACTACCATCAGTGTTTCCAAAGTACCTCACTCTCAGGACTGTGAAATATAAACACTAGGGTGTAATGTTACCTACTGTTTGCCTTACGTGCGCAAAAACAGTAAAATGTTAGCTGAATAAAATATATCCTCTCTGATGTCAGCCAGGTGCCAAATTTAAAGAGAAAATATGCTCATCAGTCTGAGCTCTAATTGGAGCTTTTGGCAGCAAAGCAGTTATTGCTGCTTCCTCCATTCTGAGCACCCTTCTGCCCATTAAAAAGGAAGAAAAGGGAGACTCTCTTTACAATGAATACTCCTGGGACATCCAAGACTTTGCTCCCACCGTGCTGAGCTGAGCACCACTGAAGGTCCCTATAAGCTGGAATAAATAAGCTGGAATGGTCCAATTTGTTCATAAACCTATCAATGCCCCGCTTCATGCACACAGCCATTGTGTCTCAGCGCGCCTGTTTTATCCTTCATTCCTCAACACCCAAGGCGAGTCATGGGATAAGTGTGGTGTTAACAGTGCACTGCGGATGGAGCTTTTTTTTCACACAAATGAAAATTCAAAGTTTCAAACAGAAAAACTGTGAGAAGTGAGAAGCTGGCATACAGTACGATTCTTACGTAAGATTTATATCAGCAGATGAACAACTGATGATCCTGTTTGCAGGATCATTATGAAAATAATGAACTTAA
>JAPZDZ010000012.1:11854983-11867036 GCA_029783805.1 Acanthurus tennentii | reverse complement strand
CGATCCTTGATAGAGCCCAAAGGCAAGCGGCGACTTTTCAACATGGCTGGCCAGGAAGATCCAGTGCAAAGAGAGATTCACCAAGATTGGGCGAATCGAGAGTATATAGAAGTAATTACAAGCAGCATCAAAAAAATCGCCGACTTTCTAAACTCGTTTGGTAAGCTTTAGTTCAGTTTTACCGACATGATCGACAGCTTTGTAGAGATCTTGCGTAGATAGCAATATCAAGTTAGCTAGTTCAGCTAAGCTAACTGTACTGCTGTTGCATTGATGTTGATGTTTTCAATGGCCACTCCCAGTAAGCGACTAGCTTTGTCGTTAGCTGTAAGCTCGTTACTGTTTCCTCGTACGAGTACCATGCTGGTTTGTTGTCAAGTTATCCTACATTTTATTCATCTTCTAAATTAATGATAAGCACATTACAAATGTCAAAGAAATGTACCAGACGACCAATTTAATGGTTGCAAATGTTGACAGCTAATGGCTGTTAGGCCACCGCCGCAGCTAACGCTAACGTTACTCTGCTCGACTCTCATTACTAATAACGTTATTTAAGCAGCAACACAGCCGCTGAAATTGTATGTTTTCTCAGCCGTAGACTTATTAACAGTGGCATGGTTGACTTAATGTTAAATGAAGGTCGTTATTATTAACAGCATCGATAGCAACGCCCCAAACATGTAATGGCAGAACTGTCAGCTGTATTGTACTGACTACAACTCATCCTCAGACATGTCGTGTCGATCCCGCTTGGCCACCCTCAATGAGAAGCTGACAGCATTAGAGAGGAGGATTGAATACATAGAGGCAAGAGTAAGTATACTGCATTGCAAGTTAAACAAGCTAATTATATCATGTATCTGTCCGTTTTCGCATGATATAAGAATAACATGAACATGTATCTCATTACAGGTGACAAAAGGAGAGACCTTGACCTAAAATTCATCACTGAGACTCAAAGCATCCTAGAGCTACCTGTCCATCCCCAACCCCGAATTTTTGGAAAAAAGTGTGATGGATTCCACCTTCCTATTTTGGGACCATGTGGATCATTTTTATATTATAACGCTGAGTTTTGTGTTGTTTATCTCATGATACATTTGTACAGAAGGCATGGGTTGGTTTGGGTGTCTGACTCAATTATCCTCATAAATGTCACGAAACAATAATACCTCCATAATTATTGATTTTAAAACAGATTTTGAAGCTCAATTATGGATCTGAGATCAGCACAACTCGTTGACCATTTGTGTTGTATACAGTGTCATTACCACAACAGAGATTTATGAAGAGGGGAACATTCTTGTGTGCCAAGTTGAACAAGTAATTGTGTATTCATTTAGTGAGGACCTCCTAATATAGGGAATTGTTTGGTGATGTTTCAGAATTTAAATACTGTAATAAAAGAAAAGCAATGAATTTGTTTTATCTTTTTCCAATTCAATTTCATTTACAAGGAATTTGGGTCCCTGCAGCACATAAAATGGTCAAACAGTGCAAAGGAGTTTACAGGAAGATGTAAGAAAAGACTAACAGCTACACAAAGATGCACAAAATATACAGTATTAAATACAAGGTATCAAAAAAGGAATGGGACAACATTGAGTTTTTATACAGTTCAAAGTGATAAAAATTAAAGTACTGTAATTTTTTAAATGGTATGGGTTTGGTTTTTGAATGGGATTTGTAGAAAAAACAATATATATAATATATATTTATATAATAAAACATACTACACAGTGATTAAAAAATAGTATGCTTTCACTGAGTATGACACTAGAAAATGTCAAATATAGTGCACATTGTGCATATAGTATTCTTAATATGTTTTTTTATACAGTAAGAATATTACCCCTAATTGTAGATGATTTTACTCAAATGACAGCGAAGGATAAGAGAACGCTTTGTGTGTTACAAATAGGTAAGATTAAAACCTCCATTTCACATCACAACACTATCCTGCGAGGAATTATAAATGTGAGGCTTGTGAAGGCTCGATTCGTCTCTCTGTTCCAATAACATGAACCTACACGACAATGACGTTGATAACTGTGTTTAAAAATGATAAGAATTTATACAAGGGGAAGTTACTTTGCCCTTAACGCTTAATATGGTTTTAGGACAAAGATTCCGGAACATAAATTAAAATTGCCCATATTAGGAGTTACGCTAGAGTAAACATCTCTTTAGCAGACATTTGACAGTCATGTATGTTCTACAGCTTTTTGTAGTTTGCAATACAATGCAAGTTGCTGAACTCATAATGTCATGAAAACTAAATACTGCATGTATTCATTGGACTATAATAAAACTGTATAATCACAAAATTCTACCATATAAAAATAACGCGACCTAAACAGCCATATACAGAATAAAATGGCGGAAATGTGCTAAAATAGGTGATACGAGTATTATGCCCTTAGGCTTTACTTTCAGGCAGCATGTCCCCCTGTGCATTTTCAGGCAGACAGTTGTAACAAGCTGCGACCCCATCCAGCCCAAACCGTCATCGTGACCCAAACCTTAATCCTATGTTTCCCTGAACATACTAATTGTTGGAACCTTTTGGGAACGGGTCGACCGAAGTAGACAGAGAGCCCAGCAAGAGACGCTGCCTGTGAGGCAAGTTCGGGGCAAATTATTCTCATTTCCCATAATGCACTGGGTTATACGCCAATGCATGTTGGGACAAAGAAGGTGTCGTTGTAGTATTGTGGAAAGTCCTTGGACCTGAGATGAAAATTCTCGCACAAAATTTGTCAAATATTATTTTGTTAACTTCTAACTTTGGGTACTAACACTGTCAGCAGACTACTCTGGTGAGTTACTGCACATTTACACTGGAAACTAAAACAGTTATTCGGCCACGCAGTGCTTTAGTCGGTTTTGACTTTCCCACCGTTTTGCTAACTGTTAGTGCGGCTCCATTATAGATCATACGCGTTCTGTTGTGCTCCTTGACACGTAAATAATGTGACTGTAGCGAAATTTTGGGTGTTTATGCTTTTTTTTAAACAAACTGAAAACGTAATTGAATGTTTGTGTAACTTGAAATTCTTGGCGTATCTGTTTTTTAGAGGCCGTGTGTGTTCAGTAGCGAGAAATGGGAGCAGATAAAAGGTGAGTAGTTGAACGCTTACGCCGTTCGCCATGGTAGGTGGGGTTTTCTGCAATTGCACTGTTGGCAGACAGTCGCCTGTTCTTGTCCTCAGAGTTTAAGACAGTTTTAGGTAAACTGCAAATTGCACGCAGAACTCCCGTCTGAGCCGTACATATTGACGTTTGCTTCCCCAAATTCGTGTTCAGAGAGCTTGAAATGCTGTGGCCGTGTCTGTAACGTAGTTTGAAGCTGACCGATCCAAATTACCCTAGGCACTCCATCTCAACATTCTTTTAAAGTGAAATCGTGAGAGCGGTCTTTTGAATTTGTCTTTAGGTTGTGCATTTTTTTCTTTTAGTTTTTAAGAGAAGCCAAAAATGCGGGATTCTATTGGAAAATATATTTCACTGTCATGTTATATTGGCTTATTGAGACAATATCAAGGACGATGTCACTATTACGAAGAGCCATTTTTGACAAGACACGTTTCAAACATGTTGGAAAGCTCCAGCAGAGTTAACCCCAGAGAAAAAAAAATACTTTTAATCCTTAATCCTATGCTGTCTGTTGTGGCATTTCATTAAAAATGGCTATTTAAATCTTGGATGCAAAGTTCAAGAATACCACTAAATTAATCAGGCGTTGATTGAGTATTAATTCATATAATAATGTTAGAAACCATATGTTTTGTAATTTTGCAACTTTGTATTGTATTTTTTTTTTTTTATGATACTCCATGATACTCCTCAGCTAGAAAGAAAGTAGTATGTCAAGGTATTTTGCTTTTAACAACTGAAATGAGACTGTGACCACAGACGAACTTGGTAGCTACATGGTTGCACAGCTGGCAAGTTTCACTCCAACCCCATCCCATGAGTTGAGGTTTCTAAAATAACTACAAGATCACAAAATCCTTTTGTATATGGGTTGCTGTTTTTCTGGAAAAAGTGTTGTAATTCATGAAGCACCACATAATTGTTTTAATAAAATGTATTCAAAAATCCATGTGTAAAATGTGTAGAAGCACTACATCGAATTACAAAATTATGTTTAATAATTTTAGTGTAAATCTTTGATCCACCAAGCTGATGACATTGCCCCAATAACAGAAGGTCAACTGTTAACCAACAAACAATGTTGCTGTACTTGCTGACTTCAGTCACGTTGTCATATATTTATTTTCCTTTTAATGTCATCCTGAATAGGATTAGTCGTACAGAACGTAGTGGTAGATACGGCTCTGACCAGTCCCGTGATGAATCAGAATGGCGTGACAGACGAGAGAGAGACCAGGAACGCGATCACAACATGCGCCGCTGGGGTGATGAGAGACGTGGTGATCGTTTTGAAGGAGATCGCCGAGGATCCAGAGACAGTCCAGAGGTGGTTATTGTAATTCTTATTAACTTTAAATTGTCTTTCATTGTTTTGATAAAAGTATTAGTTTAACATCAACAGTTAACTCATACAGCT
Organism: Acanthurus tennentii; assembly: GCA_029783805.1. NCBI lineage: Eukaryota > Metazoa > Chordata > Actinopteri > Acanthuriformes > Acanthuridae > Acanthurus > Acanthurus tennentii. The sequence goes on along the minus strand of JAPZDZ010000012.1, from coordinate 11,862,460 downwards.
ATGTGTTTGTTTTAAAGCAAAGAGAAAGGAAACGACGCAACAGTGATAGATCAGAAGATGGTTATCACTCAGATGGCGACTACCCAGAGCAGGATTACAGAAGGGAGCCTGGGGATGAGAAGAAGAGCAAGACCATCATGCTCTGGGGTCTGTCTCCTCATGTTACAGAAGATGATGTAAGTCATTAACTTTGCGACTACTTTTGTGCTTTCTTTGCATTATATGTGTACCCAAATGTCTTTGTAGGATGAAAATGATTTTTAATCATGACAATAAAATAACATGTAAATTTTATTATGCAGATTCGTTTTGCCATAGACCAGCTGGAGGGACCACAGCCAGTGGATGTCAGGCTGATGAAAAAGAAAACAGGTGAGAACCAGATATGTGACGGATCCCAAACTCCCCCCAGTCTTTGACCATAGGGCCAATCTGCTTCCATTCAGACCTGTTTTATCGCAGCAGTTATGAAAGAATTGTATGAAGTCACTTGAAAAAACATTTAAAATGTTGATATAAGACCTATCATTTCAGTTGGTTGTGGATCTTTTTAAGGTAAGTAAGAGCAGCAATAACAATTTTAAGAAAGTCAATTGGCAGACGCACTTTGTAGTTAAGTGTGGTTCAAACAGTGGTATTAAGCAGGATTTCTTGCTATGGTAAAACTCCTAAGGAGTGGCCTATTGTGTACCAAACAGGGCCTGGGTCGTGAAGCAGTTTGTGGAAGAGTTTGAATTATATGCCCATGGACTCTTAACTAACACGCCTCCCGTCTATATTTGAATGCTGTCTCTAGGTATAAGCCGTGGTTTCGCCTTCGTGGACTTTTATCACTTGCAAGATGCTACCCGATGGATGGAGACCAATCAGGTTGCTTCACAATCGCCAAGTCTAGTTTTAATCTTGGGGATCTGGAAAAATAACCTAAATGGCAACCAAAGTGAATTGAATAAGTAGTGTGGAAACTGTACAAATTTTTTTGAAGAAGATAAAAAAAAAAGAAAACTGATGGATTGTATGTCAGAGAGCAAAAATATTTAATTTGTACACTGATAGAGAAGTTTTATTCATAATATATGGCATCTCTAAATGTTCTAGTTAAGTACAATGACAGTAGCATCAAATCCACAGATTGGACTTGTAAAGTGAGATCATCTCCTTAAGGGTTCTACATTGATTAAGTTAAAGATAAATTTTCTATACCATGCTGATAGGGGGATTATCAGTGATATTTCAGGTTTGAATGTAAACTCAGAATTTATCTTTTACCTGCCCCACATTAGATGGATATCTTCCTCTTTTAGAAAGCAGCCAGAAATGTCTGTCAGGGCTCTTAGGGCACATTGTACACTCTGCTCCAGCTCAGCCTGGGCACTCGGGTCCCAAACACCTAGAAAACCCTCCATACATCATTCTCACATATACATCATGTGCCTGTCTTGTCTTTAACACAAAGGCTATCTGTTGGGGGTCCCTCTCCCCCATCTCTCCCTTCCAACACTACTTGCTCTATTGATGAGATCAGTTCTTTCCAGGAATGCTTGGCTGATTTTTGTCATCCTCTTTCAGAAACGTCTGACCATCCAAGGCAAAAGTGTGGACATGCACTACAGTCACCCCAGAAACAAGTATGAAGACTGGCTCTGCAACACTGTAAGTTAATAATCTGTCTTTTGTGGCCACATTTTTTAAACATTGATACTACAGAACACCCTAAACACACACACATACACAAAAACAGGCCTATAAGTATTTATAATAGGCCCCAAAGTTATATTTTTTCAGTTCAATTAGTTAATTATCTGGTACACCTACATTTGGATGACTGGTAATGGTTAGGTTGTGTCTTTGGTAAGTATGGTATGCTGCACAGATATAGATTGCCTGTTTTCTGAGGCAGCACTGTTCAGGGCTTAAGTAGGTGTATAATAAAAATGATGTGAACGGTTACTTGCAGTGTGGCCTGTACAATTTCCGGAGGAGGCTGAAGTGCTTCAGGTGTGGAGCAGCCAAAGCCGGTAAGTAGTTAAATCAACAAGAGCCCACTGTGTGCAGACATCCAGGCAGCCTGAGTCAACAGTGCTGGGATGCAACGCAAAGTTTGTCTTGTGTTGTTGTCACTCTGTCAAATGTAGGCAAAGTACATTGAGGGGAAAAAGCATGCATCTTATCCTTGCTACCTGACCGTACAAAACAGGACAATCACAATACATGGTGGATTTTATAAACTAGACTGTGAAATAAGCATTTTGATACTTTGAAATACCAACTCATATCAAGCACAAATTTTTACACTCATCACTTTATACGAAATTTCCAACCCTTTTTTTCCCAAATTAAAGGGACAGTTCTGAAGGTTATGTTAATGCACCTCTTACTTCTCTGTCATTCTCTCAACAGAAAGTGAGACCAGCAATAATACTGGAGTCTCTGAAACGCAACCCAGTGGAGATTTCTATGGCGACAGTAAGGGCTTCTTTTTTATAGATGCAATGTCTCACTCAATAAATGTCTCTAAGCATGATAAGTTGTTCTTACATATAGACTTTTGTCCTGTACAGCAATTATTCTGAGAAATATTGCTCCTCTGACCACTGTGGAGGCCATCATGACAGCTCTGGCACCATATGCTAATCTTTCATCAAACAACATCCGCCTCATCAAGGACAAGCAGACTGGCCAAAACAGAGGGTTTGCCTTTGTACAGCTGTCCTCTCCATTGGTAAAGCATTTTGTCATATATAGAGATGGGCATTACAACACTTAACTGTTTCTTAGTTCTATCATTTGTAATACATGACTCCTTACTTGTTTTAAGTCTTTCCACTTGACCTTATTGGCCCTTGAGCACTCAAAATGTAATATCACTTTTCACAGGAGGCGTCTCAGCTGCTAACCATCTTACAAGGACTGCAGCCACCACTGAAATTGGATGGAAAAACAATTGGGGTGGATTATGCTAAGAGTGCTAGAAAGTAAGTATTCCTCTTAATTCCCTTGGAAACAGGATTTATTTTTCTTGAAACTGCATGTTTGATTTCATAACCAAGAGAAGCCACGATCAGATTAGAAGCGGGAATTAACCTGTTTGCATTTTTTGCCCTTTGTCTGTTTTAGGGACCTTTTACTACCCGATGGAAATCGCGTCAGTGCCTTCTCTGTGGCCAGTACAGCCATTGCCGCAGCCCAGTGGTCCTCAAGTCAGGTATGTCCATTTTCTGTCAGCATCCTGTTATTTATCATCCCCTATCATCAGTGTGTCAGGATCATAACCCAGGCTTTACTTTTTCAGCCACAGCAGAGCTCAGAGGGAATGTCAGAGTACAGTTACCTGCAAGAGGGCTACACTCCAATGTCACAGGTTAGTAAAATAACTTCAGCAAACATTCTAACTATAAACTTGAGAGAGCAACTAATCTGATGTATCTGTAATGATTGGCTTAGTGAATGCCTTCAGTAAATCATAGCTCTCAGGTAACATCCATTGGCAGCTATGGAAGAGTACAGAATTTACAACACATGTCCTCAGAAATTCTAAATACTAATTCGATTCAATGGCAGGCTTACTATTATCTTGCTATTGATAACAATTCAGAGATGAGACATGTAGTTTCAAATGTATCAAAATGTCTTTTTTGTTTTTTCAATATATAATTTATTCCCCTCAATAGGACTACCAGATGTACTACCAGCAAGGGGCAGGAGCCAGCACCTCTCAAGGAAATGGGATTCTAGGAGGTATTAGATGTTTTACACCTGAATGATGTTGCCACAGTAATCAGCCATATATTGTATAATATTAGTTATGAAAAAAATTATGTTGTTGCAGTCAGTTTTTCATTAAGATACATTTTTTAGACCTCTCAAGTGATGACTCATCTTTGATTAAAAGCAACTCTGGCTGTTAGAAGCAAACAAATTCGGACATCACTGCTGGTTTCCAAAGTGCAATAATTTGAATATTTGCCTAGTGATGTGTGTCTTGTTGGAACAACTGTCACACGGTTTTGCTTTTCAAATTTTAGCTGCACCAGGTGTAAAGATCGTTCCAACTGCAGCTGGAGTAGTCATCTCACAGACTGCACAGGTCTACCAGCCTCATATAATTGTGCAGCCTGCTGTACAGGTAACATGCACCTTTTTTTAAAATTCTATGAATACATTATTTTGCAATTATACAAATGTGTAGTGTTTACATTTCTAAATAACTATTACTTCTCTTGCAGGCACTGCCACTTGCCCAGCAATTGGAGGCAAAACCCCAGACAGGACATCTGCCAGGCATTGAAGCTGCATCAGTTTCTGTTGCCCCTGTAGCTGCTGCCACTGTTACTGCTGCCAGTACAATAATATCCTCAGGACAGACAGCTGACACTAGCACTGGTATGAGCACACAAAATCCCTTAAAGCCTGTCCTGTTGAAATGTGTTGTGCATAAAAAGCAAATCCTCTTGAGGTCACTATCATGCATATTTATATTGTAGTGTTTCCCTGGTTACAGCTTAAAACACATAGGCTGGAGCTAAGAGAGTTCCTAGTTTCTACATATTGATTAAGAGTGCTATATTTATAGCCATGAATGGTACCTTAAATTACTTTCTATAACCTTTATTACTGTAACAGCTCAGTTAGGAGCCAATAAGATCTAACGATCACTGCCTTTAGAGTAACTAAATAAGGATTCTGCAGTGGCTTTTAATCATATGTTTTTTAATCAACAGCTGCTCCTGATACATCCACTTATCAGTATGATGAGTCATCCGGCTATTATTATGATCCTCAGACTGGCCTCTACTACGACCCAAACAGCCATGTAAGTTGTGCACGACCATTATTTGAGTCACTTAATTTTTTGTCATGTTATTGAGAGTCACAGGTGTTAATGATGCTCTGTTATGTCTTGTCAGTATTACTACAACTCTCAGACCCAGCAGTATCTGTACTGGGACAGTGAGAAACAGACGTACGTACCTGCTTCCACTGACACAGGCGCTGGACAGAATGATAACACAACAGCAACCTCCAAAGAACCTAAAGAGGGCAAGGAGAAAAAAGAAAAGCCCAAAAGCAAGACTGCTCAACAGGTATTGTAAAATGAAGTTAATATCAGTGTATATTGTTTGTTAAGCATAAATCTTCTTTTATTCGTTCAACTCCAAGAGATTGTCAGTATTTTAGTTGTCCTCTTTTTTTCTCTTTTAACTTCATGTTCAAATCCATTTGATTTTCTCAGATTGCTAAAGACATGGAACGGTGGGCTAAAACTCTCAACAAGCAGAAAGAGAACTTCAAGAGTAGCTTTCAGCCTATTAGTCAAGAAGAGAGGAAGGAGGCCGCAGCTGCAGATGCTGGCTATGTACTGTTTGAAAAGAAGGTACTCCAGATTTAATGTCTGAAATAATTGTAATAACACATAAGCTTTAGACTTTAACATCCTAAATATATTGATTAATTGATTGATTGAGCTTTATATTTGCTTATCTAGCAAGCAGGAACTCTGGACAGACTCATGCCAGAGATCCCAAGGTGCGTTGAGGAGGAGCCACCAAGCAGCTCAGTCAACACTTCCAAGGTGAGAGTTGTCTACATGCCTGGTTTTGAGAGAAGCTTTTATTTCTAATGTTACAGCAACTGTTTGCATTTATGTTGTATATCAAATTAAGTTTTATTTTGTTAACTCTGTTTATACCTTTGTTTATCCATGGTGCTGTTAGTGTGGCCTTGTGGCAGCTTACAGTGGAGACAGTGACCCTGAAGAGGGAGGAGTAGAGCCTGAAAGTGGTGAAGGAGTCCAGGACAAGCTGACAGACTGGACAAAGATGGCCTGCTTGCTGTGTAGGAGACAGTTTCCCAACAAAGAGGGTCTAATTCGACATCAGCAACTCTCTGACCTCCATAAGGTAACATCAAATATGTTGTCTACTCACCTGAAAAGTAAAGTGTCAAAGTGTCCGTCAAGAAAAATTCAAGACCATTTGTTCATTGAAATAACTGTTTGTCTCTGATCTTTTCTAGAAAAACCTGGAGGTCCTCCGTAGATCAAAAATGAGCGAAGCAGAGCTGGAAGAGTTGGAAAGAAAAGAGACTGAGGTTTGACTCATTAAAAAAAATAACTTAATTCCCACTGAAACTTTTACTTCCACTTAGTGTATTGCATTTCAAAATTAAAAATGCTTTTGCTCCTCTGGTCAATAGATGAAATACAGAGACAGGGCAGCTGAGAGGAGAGAAAAATATGGCATCCCTGAACCGCCAGCGCCTAAAAAGAAGAAGTTTAATCAACCAGCACCGGCCGTGTAAGTAACTTTGTTTGGCTCAGTTACTACAAAATTACTAGTACTTTGAATGCTTATCTAGTCTTTCCATAGCAGAAGTTATTCCTTTTTGTGTTTTTAAAATGCCCCTCTTTTCCATTCAGTAACTATGAACAACCCACTAAAGACGGCCTCAACAGTGATAATATTGGGAACAAAATGCTGCAGGCCATGGGCTGGAAGGAGGGCAAAGGTCTGGGACGCAACCAGCAGGGCATCACTACACCAATTGAGGTATCTACAAATACTAGCTGGTGTTGATGAAGTGAATGCACCACCTATCAGCATCAATAGCTGTACATACATTTTTCTGTCTCTAAGAAGATCTTGTGGTTTTCTTTCTCAGGCTCAGTTGAGAACAAAAGGAGCTGGACTGGGCGTTAAAGGCACCAACTACACCCTCTCTGCTTCAGACACGTACAAAGATGCAGTTCGTAAAGCCATGTTTGCTCGCTTCACTGAGCTGGAATGAGTCTTTGAGTCCTCTGACTCAAATGATTTATTGACATGGCCTGAAGATGATTTGCACCACTAAATCTACATCAACAGTGACAAGCGAATTGGCGTAAAAGCCAAAGAGAGGTTCTCCCTTAAAGATTTCTCTCCTTGTCTGATAGATGATAATTGTCATAATGGAGATGTTAAGATAGTTGACAATATAATTTATAAATTGTACATAGGCACAGTATATTTACTTCCTCTGTTGACATGTTTCTTGTGTTTTATGCCATTCTTTTGTCCCAGCATGTGAAAAAGATTGTACAGTTTATACAAAAATTGTGTTTGTACAGAAAATAAATGAAATAAGCGATTTGAGTTCGTCTTTATATTTTTTAGCAAATTGTGAAAGAATCACCAATTAGGTTCTGTGGTCATCATTGTTCAATTGAACCAGAAGGTGAAGAATCTTAAGTTGCCAATTAGTAAAGAATTAAAGAACAAAAGGAGGTAAATGAGATTCACTGTTGCTCTGCACAGAATAGATGCTGATGACTCCAGGTTAAAGTAGGTTTAAGTGATTCCTCTTTTGGTGAAACATCTTAACATTTGTCTATCTCCTAAGCATTTGTGATATTTTTAAAGCAATATTATTTCAACAACTTAAGTTAGTCAGAACCAGCTTATTATTCTGGTGACGATGATGCAGTGCCCTTGATAATGAA
>JAPZDZ010000012.1:11728945-11742687 GCA_029783805.1 Acanthurus tennentii | reverse complement strand
TCTCTCAAACACATACAGCCAGTAAACAGCAGTAAAAATAACACTTTCAAAGGAAACAGAGAAAGGGCTTGGCGCTGCTGAACAGTCCCTGCACACCAAGAGGTCCGAACTGTCAGGAAATGCCACCTGAATCACAGCCATTTCCTGCATGTGCCATCATTAACACCACACAAGATCAAAGGAAAACACAGATGGAGCTCCTGAACTCCAATGCTGTGTGTGTGCCCCCTGCTGGACAAATACCAAACATGCCCTCACCAGGAAATACTTCTGCTTTTCCAGCTTCTCCTGGAACGCTGAGCCAAACACTGCAACCTGCCCATCATACCTGGTGTGTTTCTGTCGGAGAGGAAAGCAAATGTAGAATACACACCTGGCGTTGGATTGAATAGCTCTGTTTGATATGTGTGAACTGCTTAAATTAGATATTATTCTCACAAACCTCTGGAAGAAAGCACTCCTTCAGTTGGTCCCCCTCCTTCTCCTCCTCAGGGAGGCACTCCAGTGCATCAAAATATAGCCACTGCTGGAGAGGCGTAAATTTCCCACTACAAGCCTGCAGGAGCAGTATAGAGTGCACAGAGAAAATATGCAGTCAGCTATACACACCCCATCCACCATGCAGTAAGTGCAAACTTATGTAAATTTACATACACCATGCACCAACAACATTATTATGTTATAGGCATCGAACTCACCTTAATAACCTCCTGAGCAGCAAGGCCTCCTATGAAGGCGTTCATAGGGGCCAGGTCACCGCGGGCTGTGTAGGACAGCTTTTTCACAGCAGCTTCATCCAGCTGTTCCAACTGTGCCACTGCATTCAGCTCTTTCACCATGTCAAGCAGAACATCTGCATCTGACTGTATGGGCATGAATCATGTCAAGAAGTTGGTGTAAGCGGCTTTTATGATCATACTTTATGTAACACTGAAGCCTGATTATTTGGGGTTTTTCAGTTGTTCTAATTTGTATTTACTGTGCCATGTGTTTTGTTTTGTAAAATTAATTAAATGTGGGCTGTAGCAGCCTGTAACCTTCACTGACCTGGGAGCGAGGAAGAGGTAGTCTCTGTTCTTTCTTCACAAAGTTGTGGAGGGCTTGGAAGGCCAAGTGCAGGGTCTTGTGCCTCGATATTTTTCCAAAATCATTCATTATCAGCAGCTCATAGTCCGACAGAGCCTCAGTCAGTGGTTTCTGCAAATTGTGTTGTAATCATAATTATTGACAAAGAGCAAACATTTCCAAAATCAAAAATTAGAAGTTTAAAGGAAATATTAACACTCACAAAGTTTAGCTTGAGGGGCTGTTTAACCTCAGTCACTATTCCTCCCCGTTCGTACTCAGAAAAGGCTGAAGTGTCACAGATGCTGAAGGAGTACCGGCCTGGTGAGAGAGGTGACAAATGACATAGAGATACAGAGACAAGGACCATCAAATCCCTCTGGTGTGCTCCTTGAAAATGTTGAAAAGAGACATTAGAAGGGCTGGAGTGGGACTCATGAACACAGTGCTGCAAGTCTCACCAGCAGAAGAAAGATAGCTGTGAAAAAAGAAAAGTGAAAGTGGCAGAGCAGCACTAACCACGGACTCTGATCTCCACGGGGTCCATGCTGTTGAGCTCAGTCATGCCTTGGACTTCAGAGAAGGAGACTTTGGAGCCATCTAAAAATCTGGGAATCTGGTCATCTGCGCAGAGCACGACTCCAGGGTTGTCCTAAAATAAATCAGGTCGACAGCCTTCAAATGTGAAATAAGTACTCCAGTGTTCAAGTAAACCTATTTTTACACTCTTCAAGGTCAGATAAAGCCTCCTGTGTGTAATCTGCATGCTCCTGTCACAGTCCAAGGACACGCAGGTTAAGTGAACTGGTAACTCTTTAAATTGCTGGCAAGTGTGAATGTGACTCCGCAGGTTTTAAAGTGGTTGAATAGATGTGTGACATAAAACAAACAGACTGCTGTACCTTAGAGATCCCTTGAATCATCGCTGACACTGGCGTCTCTCCATCACGGTCCAAGACCTCAAACTCGTCACCAAAGTCACAGAACAACTGACTGCAAATGAACCATGAGGTTGTCACTTTTTTTTCCTTTCATGCATTATTGAGTGCATTCAGTCATAGTTTGACAGTTCGTCTCGCTCACTTACCCACAGAGTCCTTTGGTGTCTGCCACGATGAACCTGATTCCCTGTGAATGGCAGAGCTCGCCAAAACGCTTCTGATCATCCAGAGAGGAGTCAGTCAGGACCACCACCTGAAAAAAAGTTTGCCTCCACTTAAAAAACTGTGTTTTGCTTCTTGAGTATCACAAATATTTGACCTTGACATAAAATCACTTTAGATCAGTTATAAGAGCAGGATTTTAGGACATTGCAACCATTTAGAGACCAGTTGTGTGACAGCAGACAAACTTAGACAAGGCAAAGAGGAGACATCTTGTGTCCAGTGGTTAAACTTTTGTAAGAAAAATATTTGTATGGTCATAGATTTTGGATTTTTGTAGTGAGGAAGATGCAAACTGAAGAATTTTTAAGTAATAAATCACAGTGAGATTTTTCTAGTGGAAAATATATTTCAGACAAAAAATTAAATATATGGACACAAAAGCTCCTTTAGTGCTGTGATTTGGACCTTACAGTAGTACCAGAGTGATGTACCTGGAATTTCTGAAGCAGCGCCTCATTCAGTGGCCCAGTGTGGGCCGAAACTCGCACACGTGGGTTCAAGTCAGACAGCTGCTGTAGGGAACATGTGGCTCGGTTCTGACCCAGATGGGAGTCCTTCAGGAAAAACTGGTGCAAAAACGAAAGGTTTCAAGGTTGATGAAATGATCTCAAGTCAGGGTTCATAGACTTTCCTGCTCGGGAGCTTTTTGACTGTATTACACATCAGCAAGTTGAGTTTGTTCAGTTGCCATTAAGTGTAAAATGTCACGTTTCCATGATTCTGAGCTTGACTTGTATTTGATCCATCAGACTTACAAATAACTTGATAAAAGCTTTTATGAATCACTTAATGCGTAAGAGTGAGAGGGAAGTAATAGTACTAAGTGAAAGTAAACTGACTTCCTTTGAAGAAGCTGCTTACAATAACCAACAAATCTCAGTCCCATTTATGTGCTATCATTTTAATATTAAGCTAATAACCTTAAAATTAGTAAACTGTGAAATTCAGACGACAATTTTATTACTACTGTGATGACATTATAATCCTACATCTGACAGCATTTAAAAAGACAAACAACACACAAACACACACACACGCACACACACACACATTGACAGGACGACCACACTTGACAAGTTGCATGTCGTGTTTTATGCTTAAACAGAGTCAGTACCTGCGAGGACAGGTCGCTCCACTCTGTCTGACCTTCATCCTGGATCGTGACAGACTCCACTCCGGACAAGATCACATTTTTGGCTATTTCTACTCCGAGACCACGCATGCCTGCGATGAGGACGCTGGCTGTGCCCATCCGGTGCATCGCATCATGACCCAGAACATATCTGTGCAAAGGTAAAGATGTGAGCGGGTCTGCGGGCCTGAAGTTAAGTGAAGTTACACACCCCTCTGCAGAATGTAATGGAGTTTTAGAGTGGCTATACTTACAGCTGTCTGGAGTAAAATCCCTCATCGATGTTCCCTGTTCCTGACATGTTGCTCCTGCAGCCGAGAGTCTTGATATGATCTTAATAATATATCTTAATAATATGAGATGATCGGTTTTTAGCGGAGGAATAAATCGGACAAACACCTTTCAACAACAACCGAACAGATCAAATCAGGAAGAGAAAGTAAAACGTGATTTGACGAATGACGAGAGGACGGTTATAAAGAATGCATTTCACTTTCGTTTTACGGGATTTCTGAGGTTTGTCTTTTGCCAAGAAATGGTATCTGGTTTTTGAACACTAGAGGGCGACTCAGGACTGTTTATCGCCCTAAACCCGCCGTTTTCAAATACTCCCTTTAAAAATCTGCGTTTCACTGTTAACAACCTCTGTTTTTGTCATGAGAGTGAAATTTACACATTAGCTTGTTTATTTATTTGTTGAAGAAACTCTCTAAATGAAAAATAAATTTTGTTGCCGCTTCCATGTAAAACCTGATATGTTTTATAACCCTGTTCATTAAAACTGGTCTAGTAAAATAACTTGAAAAATCCCACTCATTTTTTTAAAAAAGGAATTATTCTTACGGTCGTTTTACTTGAGCCTTCTGTAGAGAATGATGGCTGTACAGAGTCTGACACTAGGAAACAATTTTCTCATTTATTTGATGAAGGGGGTGTGTGAAACTTTATCTGTTAATGTTTAAAGCTACTTTAAATTAAAATCCCTTAACTGATGATCTATTAAGAGTGAACCAGTCACATAAAGAATATCATTGTCAGTGATGAGTATAAGGACTTCATGAAGTCTGTCTTTGCTCTTAGCTGTTGCTGTTGCTCAATATACAATTAAAACAAATGTTTTGTGAACTACATTTAAGGTTGGTACTTGCCAGTGTAAGTCCTTTTCTGTCCATTAGTATTAAAATTAATAATATATGCTGAGAAGTTGTGGTTTTAACTAGCTGAACTATTTGGGGAAAAAACATATCACATAAAAATAATCGTTTAAGGGGGAATATTTGTATATGACTTATTATGTATCTGGGGGGGATCTTTAACATTTCCATGATGACAACAACAGTGATACATCCTTGTGTTGCTTAATGCATTTGTCATCCTTTTCAACAATTTCAGTCCCTTCCAGAAGAAAGTACTGCACGCTTAGGAGTGACCTGAAATGATTCATGATTATGAATCAAGCAGAGGCCAGAAGACTGCAAACCACCCAGTTAATTGCAGTGTGTGAATGAGGAACCCGGGAAATGTTTTTAGATGATGATACCCCTTTACTTAAGACAGTCAGCTTTTTGTGTTTTTCAAAACAAACTGTTACTAAGATCATGTTGTCACTGCGCTGATTTTCCAGCTGTCTCTTGCTCATCTTTTTTTTAAAACTTAGAATTAAGGATCACTACTTTCTTACTGTTTTTTTTCCAAACTGATAAAAGGACAGATTGTCCCAAGTTTGAAAGTACAAAAAGATTCTGTCCTAATGTTGTGTTGTAAGAATCAGCAGCAGATTTGATCATAAATAAAAAATATGTGACACACTTAACAATTTGAGTTGCCACATGTATATTTCCAGAATAAAAAGCATATGTTTTTTTATGATTATGCACACTTATCAAGAACTGGTGCACCAATACATTCATTCATTCACTGAAAATAACCACTGAATATATTGTACATATCATTACTGTCAGTCATTTGCAGAGATGCTCCTCTGATAACAGTTAGTGATTATTATCAGTTCTGCATGCTTTTACAGACTGCAGGAGTTGACACACATACTGTCTTATTTGGATCAAATGGTTTACTGATAATATCGTTGCTTTTGTATACATACAAAAACCTATAGATGATGTTTGGTAAATATTATTACACTGAAGGGAAGCAAAATATTTATAAAAGCATCTTGAAATAAAAAACTTTGTTCTTAGTTGCTGTGCAATTATAAACAAAAATATTTCTTATGATTTTATTAATAATAAAATAAAATCGAAGTAGAGCCAAACCTATTACAATTGGAGCAATAATTGCTGAAACAACAAAGCCAACTATTTACTTGATTTTCTGGCTTTTCTATTGGAAAACAGCCCCCTTGAGGCCATTTATTTTAAAACCTCGTCTGGGAATTTGAACTCAGACAATAATATGTCTCTGGAGATACTCCTGCCTAATAACATGAAGTATTCCTTGTATGGCCCAAATCTAAATCTAGATTTAATATCCCAGTTTACTGCGTGGTTGTTTGTTTGACCCCTGCCCTCCTGTGAGTTACACAGGGACAGATGCAAACTCAAGGACTGGATGTGTTGTCCTTAACATTGTTGTTTTTGACAGTTTGTTTGATTTGCTCTCATTATCAGAGCTTGTGGTGAGAGTGAGCCTTTGGCAAGCTCAAATCAAAACAACTTTCCCTGCGTCATGCAACTAAATACTGCGGTATTTTTGCAGTAAACCTGTCAAGCTTTACTCTGTACCATTAAGACCTATAGTGCTCAGTGTGTGTGGTTGGAGGTTTGGAGCAATGCAAGTGTGAAGACTGACACTCCAAAGTACACTTTTCTATGGAGGAATAAGAGAACGCTGACTTTTTAAACAGCCTGTGATTACTGAACTTTGGATTCAGTGGTAGATGTTTAACTTTCGGATCTATAATGCCTTATGTCAATGATACCATCTCTATTTGGAAGTGTATGAAGATGGATATCCTCATTTTATCTGGTTCTATTGCAGACATCCCACTGAGTCAACTTCTCCTTTAAGTCAGACACATTTTTATGCATAGCCCCTGTGACACTGCTTATGTTTCATGAGGTGGTCTGCCCCAAGAGTGAACACATTCTTCTCATAGCTTCCTGGCTGGAGTTGCCTTTATGTGAAGAGTTACTTCATTCCTCATCTGAAAGCAATGCATGTTTGGCAAAAATCCTTCAGGCGTTGATAAAACAGACTGTTTTTTTAAATGGTGAGAAAGTTTTTCCACTAAATTCGAGAGGATGACGCCTGCGCGTAAGGGCTGCATGTGTAGATATGATATGACACCGGGAAAGGAAACGATGCAGATATTTTTAAAAGAGACAGATTTCGCAACTATTACATACTTCCTTGTTGCGGGTGCGGCTTGACAGGACGGCACCCACACGGGAAGAATCAGAGTAAAGCGAGTCAGGATGACGGCAGCATTTCTGGTGTCCGACTTTCAAAATAAATCTGACCTCTTAAGCAAGAGAATATTGCAACACTTCCTGAGTGGGTTTGATACAAAAGGCAAAACTTGATGGACCACTTATTTTTAGCTAAACACACAGCACTGTTGTTATAACAGTGTTTAAATCAGTTATTAAACAAACTTAAATGAAGACTGACATTTTCAAATTAAAATGTCCAAAAGTAATAATTACTTTAGAACATCGTCTAACAAAATTATTTTCGGTGTTGTGGCTGAGAGACTTCTAGAGCCAGATATTTTATATTTTCCATGTAAATATGCTTTGTTAAAATTGTTATTGTTGTCGTTGTCACTATTATTATAATGGCTGCTATCATATTAGTTATTATTTTTTGTTGTTGTTGATGATGATGTAAGACTTCTGTTAATTTGTTATTATACAAAAAAAGCTACTGCTATCATAATTTCAAAGGCTTGTATATGTAATTTAGTTATAATCACATCGAGATGTAGGTCTTGTTGACAATTGAAATTTTTTTAAAGTTTTGTTTTTTTAAAACAAATCAAATGTTGTTTCCCATATTTAATATTTTTATGTAAACATATTTATCTAAATGGGGTCATTATTTATTACTTCACTTCCTCTTTTACAGAAACTACATGGAAATTCTCCTTTGGGGGTCTTTTTTTTATCACTATAAGAATTATAAGAATTGATAATGAATAAATTCAAATCAGCAGTCCATCACAAGTTCAACAGAAAATGTCATATTTGATGATTCATCGAATTTTTCCTGAAATCATCAAAAACTGAATCCATCACTTCCACCTTGTTGGTTCTTTCCCAGGGCGCTTTTATTTTGAAGGTGAATGTAAGATCCTTTTCTCGTCTACAGACTCTTCTTGCCTTAAAAGTGGCCTAAAGACTTATTGCGGTCCAGTGTCTATTCCGTGCCAGTGGCCGTGCGGTGCAGTCAGGTGAGTGCGCCGCTGCAGGTCAGTAAGTCGAGCTTCACTCAATCAGGACATTTCTCTTTGAAAGAAATCACACTTTGAAACTGTTGGACGAATCAGAGCGACATCCTTCTCTCTTCAAAGCCAGGTAAGCTGATTAAAATGGACATTTTTATGGGCCTCGTCTAGAATAGTCATTGATCCACGTTAGTAAATGCTTGAAAACACTTTTGCTTTAATTCGCAGCAGAGTTGCGCATTTCTGCGCGAGGTGTAATTTTAACAGTCATCATCGAAACGAGCGATTTTAATTAAGTTCTTTAATGTTTTCATCATGTGGAGCATTTTATGTTCTTCTCTGTATTGAAACTTTTAAAATAACTCTCCATTGCCCTGTGGTGTATTAAAATTGGAAAGACGGGATAACTACTGAATCATTTACACAGAAGAGTACGCAGTTAGTCTGGTATAATTGCTTTTCCTTCAAAAATAAATTAGACTAAGTTATTACTGTAATCTATGTATGACTCTGAAGGCCTGAACATTTCTATAGTTGCTTCACATGTTGCAACAAGTCATGTCTTGCCTTCGGTAGATTTTATCTTTCTGACTACCAGCTTGTTGTTTCTCAATTGACTTTTCAGCTTTATAGCTCAGTAAGTTTCACAGTAACACCACATCTGTGCATATCATCTCTGAACAGTTAGATGCCTCGTGAAAAAAAACGCAGCAGCTACTTAATCATGGGGCACTGGGGGGGGTTAGCAGCTGATACATTTTCCTCTTTCCTTAGTTCCTCTTGCTGTATTTCTCAGTTTAAACAAGCTAAAATGTTTACAGTATCCACATCCACTTCAAAAGCCAGGAATTAAATGGTGAATCTGTTGAATCTCAGCATTCCTTATCTGTTTTTCCCTCGCAGAGCTGCTGCTGTTTCTCCAGAATGTTCTCAATGAGGAAAGTATCTTTTAGGTAACACTCAGTCACACTGGACTGTGAGGTGGAGATGGTCACTTGGGCCGCCTTGCTTACAGTATGTATGTGGATACAAACACAAATTATCGCCTCAGGACAGCACACATGTGCTCCCACACCACGCAGGCTGGTGGATTTTACAGTAAAATACTCCCTCCCCCACTTCCAAACAGACAAACCCATACAGAACATAGTAGTGAACAGGGAACAGCAAGAGCTGTATGTTGCAAGCCAGAATGTGATCAATGCAGTCAACTTTTCTATGGTAAAACTATGGGAGGTGAAAACCGGACCTGTTGGCAGTCCTGACTGTGAAACCTGTAAGGTGTGTGACCTAGAGCCAGATCCTGGTGATCCAGTGGACACAGACAATGAGGTTCTGCTTTTGGATCCTGCTGGATTTGTCCTGCCCTACTTGTATGTTTGTGGGAGTACGCGGCATGGGATCTGTTACTTCATTGACATTAGCTCACCGCAGCCTGAGCCTCGGTGTTTATACAAAAAGGAGCAAAACTCTCCGACCTACTGTCCAGACTGTCTGGCCAGCCCTCTTGGCACCAAAGTCATCATCACTGAACAGGGAGTCACATCGCTCTTCTTTGTGGCAGCCTCTGTCGACGACAAAGTGACAAAGACGTATCCCAGGAGGTCAATATCTGTGATGAGGCCACTTGCAACTGAAGATGGCTTTCACATGGTCATGAACGGGCTCACGGTGCTCCCCGGCCTAAGGGACTCTTACAAGATTGATTACATCTACAGCTTCTCCAACAAGGACTTTGTCTACTTCCTGTCCCTGCAGAGGGAAAACCCATCACAGAGCAATTCAGCCTTTCAGACCCGTTTGGGACGACTGCCGATATTGATTCCAGAGGTGTGGATGTACAGGGAGTTGGTCCTGGAGTGTCGGTACAACCCAAAGCGCCGGAGGAGACGGAGAGAGGGTTACAGGGAAATTGTTTATAATGGGCTCCAGGCGGCATACTTAGGGCGAGCAGGGAAGGACTTGGCACACGAGCTGAGGGAGGATGAGGCAGAGGACATCCTGTACGGGGTGTTTGCAGAGGTAAACGAGCATGGTGAGCCTCAGAAACACTCGGCCCTGTGTGCCTTCCCTTTGACTAAAATAAACCATGCTATTGAGGAAGGCGTGGAGGCCTGCTGCAAGTCAGGTACAGAGCAGCTGTCCAGAGGTCTCAGTCACTTCCAGCCACCAGAGAGCTGCCCACATGAAGTGAGTAACCTTTTTTTTTTTTTTTTTAAATTTTTTTTTAAGCATGGCTGTCAACAGAGCAGAGGAACAGTACAAAGGTCCGTCCATACACCCAGACAGGAAGTGCCCTATCCAGACACAAGCATTGTGTAATTAAGTCGCCTGCGGTTGGAACAGTAAAGTTTATCATTAAACTCACAGTTTTATATTGTCTTGAGCGATACGTAAGGGACACCTCAGTGAGTACAGTAACTCTGATAAAGGTGTGTGAGAGAGCTGGGTTAGATGAGAGAGAACAGGGAGGGGCGGATGAGTCAGCTGTGTGACCTGCGCATTGTTACCACACCGTTTCTCTGCTCTGTTGAGTTTATGTCAGTAAAAGGGTGGCAACTGTTTGCCGTGCAGAGCTTTGATATGAATACTTCTTCATCAGAAATGCATTCCAAGATAAAAAAAAAGGAAAAAGAAAAGCTCAGTGATTAGACCTCTTTCTTGATAAGCAACCACAAGAGAAAAAAAGGTGCTGGAAGGTCAAGATATTCTTAAATAACAGGCCGAGTTCACTCTCACAACACCTTCGGAGCATGAAGCGTTTATCCTGATGAAATAATAAAGGTGTGGTCTGTTTCCCTTTATGGAGTTCAAACTGTGTCCTTTCAGCTCTCGCAGCCGCGTGTTCACCTACAGGAATGCGCGCCAACCAACACAAACATCATAAACTCCACTGATAAAAAAAAAAGGTGGAATTTTAAGGGGAGGGACTGTGTGTTGCACTGTGCCTGGCTTTTACGCATGTTGTTTAGGAAATAAGTAGAATATTGAGGAAATTAGGCGGGTGGGGGAGGAAAGAACCACTCTTCATCAGTCTTTAAATGACAACTGCAGCAGTTCTCCCAGAACTCGAGTTAAGTGTTTTAAGAGCTGGGTGTGTACAATAAAACAACTTGGACACTTTCCGTGTGTTTTTGATCTAGAAATACAGGAACATGAAGTGCATGAAAAGATCAGGTGACGTGAATATGGGGTATTCACATAGTGGGAAGCAAACAGGGGCATGCTGGGGCAGGTTAGCTCAACTGCTTCACAGTGGAATGTTTACTATAAGTTCAACATATCATCTCGGTTTTATTAAATGCTTTTTAATAAAACCGAGATGATTTATGCTCTGCCAGCCATCATCCACACACACACACACACACACACACATGTGTCGTATGCTGTTTTCTGTGTATGAAAGTACGGAAACTCCAGTTTCAGTATTTGAGAAACAGTCACCAAGTCAACATATGGAGCCGGAGTCACTGCTGTTTTATGACCTTGTTCCTCCCCCAGCTTGTTACTAAGACTGGAGGCGGGACGAGAGCACTTCCTCTCAAAAGGGATGAAATTAAGATTCTCCCTCTTCTTCTCCTCTTCATCTCTCAGCATATGTATGAGTGCTTAGAGGCAGACTGATGCTGAGAGGCGCAGATGCTTCAAATTCATGTGAATTCCCATCCGAGACTATAAAGTCTAACACCCTTTCACTCGATGTGTGTTTCTCCTGCTTGTGCAGAGTTATGTGGGTAATGACACATGCAGTGACAAACCCACGCTGGTGTCAAAGCCGTTCTACAGACTGGACTTCTTCAACAGGCAGATGAGAGACGTCCTTTTCACTTCCATCCTCGTCACCACTGATGGGAATCACACGCTGGGTCACTTTGGTACATCTGATGGAAGAATACTGCAGGTAGCAAAAAAAAAGCCTCAGAGTACAATAGTAGAGTCATTTTGTGCTCTGCTAAGTTTCATTCCTCCTCACTTTGAATATTTAACACCAGAAGTCTTTTTAGGCCCAAGTTCGTACTTTTTTGTTGCCAGAGGAAGAAGGTTTATACTATAAAACCCCCAAAAATGTGACATTACCTCTCTGTTTTGTCTGGTCCAGGTGATCCTCTCTCTGTACAGGCCGATTGTTTTTGCCAACTTTTCTCTGGAAGGTGCTGGAGTGTCCAGGACAGCAGCTGTGTACTCAAAAGATTCACTTCTCTTTGTGGCTGGAAATAAGGTACATTCTGTAATAACTACTGCAGGTGCTGCTTTTCTTTTAGAGGGATGACAAGAATGGAGCAAACAGAGTCATCTGTAGCCTTGTACAGTGTAAAGAGGCCAACATTTTCCTAAACAAAGTACAAAGAACTGGTACACAGCTGTCACTAACAGTTTGTTAAATATACTGAATAATGGATCCAAGAGTCAGAGCTGCCACACCTCATGTACTGTAATCACCTGAGTGACAAGAGACGCTGATGTATCTCAGAGTTGCAAGGAGTAAAGTACAAGAAACACGACAAATTCAGCTCTGTATTCAGGCCAAAGTTCTCATCTGTGTTAAGATTTGCTGTGTGCCTCTGAGTATCGCCATCTGTGGGAGAGAATCAGATTTTCCTCCGTCTCTCAGAATTTTAATAAAGCTACAGAAACATAGTTAGCCTCTGCGTAATGTTGAGCAATTACATAATCCATGTTCCGCTGCTTATCCTTTGATTGTTTTTCTTTTTCTTCTTTTATCTGGCTCTTATCTAGATGTTCAGCGTTCCCTCTGCTGGACCGGGTTGTGCACATTTCATGACATGCTCCGGGTGTTTAATGGCTCCACGCTTCATGAACTGTGGCTGGTGTTCGGGAATCTGCTCGAGGCAGCACGAGTGTTCGTCGCACTGGAAGCAAAACTCCTGCGCACCTGTCATAACAGAGGTATATCAGCTGCTAGATGTAACTAATGAGCCAGTGCATGAAGTTTAAACACCATGAGTTGTAATGTCATCGTGCTGGCACACTGGTGGTTATTTTGGATGATTACCATATATTTTTCATTCGCAGTTTTTCCCGAAAACGAAACCAGTCGGCGGCGAGACAGAGGTGACGCTGTGCGGCTGGGAGTTTCAGTCCACTCTGCGACCCGCCATCATCAGCGGCAAAACACACATCATCACAGTGGGTTCTGGGACGCCGTGTACAGTCCTGCCTGAAAAGAGTCGTAATGAAGTGTGAGTAGCACACACGCTCACGATGACGCACTCAGTTCATTTTCACAGTGACACAGATGGAAGTACTTATGTAAAAAATTAATTCACAACACTGCAAAAGCCTCCAACAAGAGAGGGTTTTAATATGTTGTCCTCTAATGAGTTTTAGTGTGGATTTTGACACAAAGCTGGAGCCTCAAACCTCTCACTTTTCTTCTGTTTTATTTATTAGATTTATTAGATTTGACATGTTGTTCCATCATGTATTTATTTAATAGTTTATGTGGTTGACTCCTTGATTTCTGAAATTTTTTTGGAAACATTTGAGATAAAGCTGGTACATAACTCACCTAAAAAAAAAATGATGTAGTGAGTTTTAGACATTTTAATGTACAAATGTTACATGTTACAAGTTTAAATTAAAATAAATCATTTTCAGACTTGATTGTATCTTAGAAATATTCAAAAAGGAAACTGAAGAGTATAAATCATTGGAAATACACCAAAGACCTCCTGTTTTTGGCTGAAAGTTTTGTCATGGTGCCACTTTGCTGCTTTTCATTTCTGTCATACAAGCTTCTGGCTCGGTGAAATGTCTTCATCTCTGGAGTTCATAGATACATCCATCCTTTTGTCCACAATTTAGGCTAGTATGCAAGATTCAGGAAAAGGCCGAACCAGGTCAGAACCTCACCATCACTCTGAAAGTGCAGGAAGGCGAAGTGGAGGGCCGCTACTCAATAGATGGCACAGCTCAGATTTCTGGCTTCTCTTTCGTGGTGAGAACTTTCATG
>JAPZDZ010000012.1:11682694-11699494 GCA_029783805.1 Acanthurus tennentii | reverse complement strand
AAAAAATGAAGTGCCAAAAGAACTGCAGTTCCTTGAATGGCCACTTGAGGCTTTCTCCTATATACCATTTGTGACAATAAAAGCTATGGTGAATTTATGTAAAACAGGCCTCTTTTATTATGCCGAGGCTTAATGTTACACATAATTTACCCCCAGCTCCACCATCTTCCCTTAATATGGTTACTCCTGCCCCCCCAAGAAACAAACAAAAACCCCCCCCAAAACCTGGGCCAAACTGGAGACGTCAGAGCGGCACTCCATAAATGAATGGGTGACAGAATGGTTTTATTGTCTAGGTTATATATATATATATATATAGACTATTTATTTTACCCAGTCTCTGTTTAGTAGTGATATAGAACACCTTTTTGAGTCTATAAATACTATTTATAGAGGGAAACTTTCCTTGTACAGCTAAAACAGCATTAGCTGATTACTCTGACTCCGACAGTAAAAATACAGTGTTAACTGCAGTGACAGTCTGGTCATACTTGACTGTAATCAGAAGTTTAGATCAGGTGCATGCAAGGGATTTTGTTAGATCTGGAAGGAGCCTTTTTTTTAGAGGCAAGCATTGCTGTTCATGTACATTTGTCAACAGGTGGACAGCCTTGTGCAGAAGAGCAAAAGTTCTCACCTTCGGTAGCCTCAAGAAAGCGCACATCTTGTTTGGCTTGTGTAATTCTCCTGGCAGAGGATGAGTTAACACAGTGTTTATGTCAATGTGTGACATGCCTGTCCTTGAGAACCAGGCTTGAGTTGCATAAAAAGCTGTTCAGCACAGTGTTGTTGCTCTAACACTTCATACTAATAGACTGGGACTAAAAAGTCTGCAAAGTGCTGTTTTTTTAAAAAAAAAGTTAAATTACCAATATCATATAATTTCCCATGAATTATGAATTTCCCATAAAAGCTCAATAACACTTTCAGGTTGTGTCTTTTGATGATGAATGAAAAACTGGGGAAAATTAAAGTGTTTAATACCAATTTTAGCTATCTGATTCAAAGACTAGTTTAATATTAAGACCTCATCCAATTTAATTAAAAGTTGGATTATTTTGCTCACTACAGTAACTGTACAACAGATACAGAAACGGACTCTCTTTAGTCGTTATAACTAAGAAATGTGCATAAGGTTTTTCTTTTATAAGCTCCTCAGCAGAGCTCTGTGGAGACTGGATCATAGAGTAATGAGTCCCCTTGTGGACAGTCACACACAATCAGCAGCCCACTGTCTTCAACTAAAGGGCTCTCTCTTGATTCACACTATATGAGCTCCTCTGCATGAAACTGTTGCTTATGAGAAATAAACAGGAGCAAAGCGCATTAATAGACCATCGTCTTAACTTGTGCATTCTTTAAATACAATTTTTAGACTCTTTGTTGTGCTGGATGTTTAAACCGGCAGGGATCTCTGCCTCTGATAGGGTCTCGACTGAGGCTCCAGACAGCACCTCAGTCAGAATTTCTGTACTCCCACTCTTCTGTGCCGGCTGCCACTTCTACTGTAGGCTTGCCAAAAGAACTGGGTCTGTTTTCCATACAAGCATCCTATTTCACCTAATGGTGGACCTGTGTAGTATTCTGCGGTGCAGCTGCACCCTCATTTGCAACAAAAGGGTCCTCTTGTAACTACTTCTGCAGCTTCTCCAGCTTCTTTTACCAAAAACACGCTTTTAAACAGAGAAGACAAAAATTCAAAAAGCTGAATGCACCATAAAGATGCTTGTTGCTCAGGCTACATTAGAAAAACATGTTAGAGCTAATCAGCCGGTGTTTGATCACCCCGCTGTACGTCCACAGTCGTCCTCCGGTTTTCATGGAGAAACAAACAGCAGGGGATGTTATTTATTATTAAGTTGTTTTTATATTCATTTATTGAGGCTGTGAAGTTGGAATAGAAATGTGCTAAAGGACTTGTTATGGGTGAATTTATGTGGGTCTTTTTGTTGTTTATAGTCAGAAATATAAAGTTACGTGCGATTATTTATTTTGTTATGTTAATGTGGGGGTTTTTTTACCAGATATATAGCAGCAGACAGCTGTGCAACCTTGGTCAGAAAAATAAGCACTGATATTTAAGTATTGCTCTTGTATTCTTGCATTATATAACAATATTTCCTGAGACACAATACACAATGACCGTCATAGATTTTAACATACCATTAAAATATTGTGGCATCTTTCTCTTGGTAGCATTATCTCTGTTTTTTTGTTCACAGGCAGCTTTATGCAATGACAGAATAAAATTCTGATATGATTTTTGTATTAATGTGATAATGTAACTTTTATGTTGGGTATTTGATTTGCTGTCTGTTATTCATAACATTTCTTAAAAGATTTACCAATTCAATTTATCTAGACTTACCCATATCTGAAATTTCATACACTGTAATAGAGGATTTTATCCATAACACTCACCTCTAATATTGAGGCAGCTGACTCCAAATTGCAGTAAAGTACAACCAGGTTAAAGCATTCTTAACCTGGTTGTATATTAACCACGGTACATGCATCATGTTTGTGTTTTTAATTCATATAGTCCTTTGCAGAATCATTTTTCAAACATTTTCCTCCTATATTTGCATAATTAATATAAGGTGCTCAGTGAATGTGAATACTGTGGGCTGGTCTGAAGTACAGCATGCATCATAATAACTGTGGACAGCTTTATCTTTCACCAGCTTGCAATAGCTGAAATTAAAAACACAAAACTCTTCTGCACTTGTTCCACCAGAGCTGGCTGGTTAATAGCTTTCTCAACGGTTAAGAGTCTTTCAAAATATAAAAAGGAGAGATAAAAGTTAGAGCTACCGCACAGGGTCAGGTCCATCTGAATATTCTTCACTGTAGAAGCAGACAGATGAATAATGCTACTGCTGCTGCTGCTGCTGCAGTACAAAGCTGACTCACTGCGGAGTGGAAAGAAACAAGCAAGTCTCCTTTTAATGTTGTTTTGCTCTAATGATAATTTGAATAAACGTGCTCCCATAAGCTCAATTACACTCACCTATTCTCAGATGTATGACCAAAAAGGTTTCAGAGAGGGAAAATAATTTGCCCAAACTGCTCCCTGTAAATGTGTGCATTGATTGAGTGCATTTATTTTGTGTCAAGCTCCATCACTGAGCAACACTTTCTTGCATCTCTATCATTGTTATCAATGAAACAGCTCATTACAACAATACATTTGCTGTAATATTGTTTGGTTTTATTCAGTAATGAGACCACAGCGCTGTGCTCAGCAGATCCACTTTGTATTGTGGAGATGCAGGTGTGTGAAAAGGATGTGGTACTGTTATTTAAGTGAATCTAACATCTTGCATGTTGTTGACAGGTTGTGTTGTGGCAGGACACTCCCTGGCGAGGGCACGAGCTGCTATGCCATTTGGTTGTCTGACACTCGGGGAGAAGAAGGATTACAATAATCCCTCTGAGGTGACCGACAAGTATGACCTCGGACAAATTGTCAAATCGTGAGTAGATGTTTTAAATGTTGATAAGTACACAATGACATTTAAGAAATTTTGTCCAGACCATGAAGTGTGTTTTGTCTTTTTAACAGAGAGGAGTTTTGTGAGATATTCCGGGCGAAGGATAGGAACACCTTGAAAATGTACACCTGTAAAAAGTTCCACAAAAAGGACGGAAGGAAAGTGAGGAAAGCTGCCAAGAATGAGATAATGATCTTAAAGATGTAAGTGAAGTCTTAAGCTTTCATTATGGAGCTTAAATGTCTGAAGCTCTGAGAAAGGTGAAAACACAAATGATCAGCAAAATTCTTTCCTCAGGTCGAAGCAAAGACATAGCAAAGTGAATCCTGAAGTTTTGCCATTGTGCATTTTAAGTAGTACACAGAAAAAAGTACACTCAGGAAAGTTCTGGTACTCATCGAGCTTTTACTGAAAACCATTTTTATCCAGTGAACTGAGTCATGATTTATCTCCTTCAAATGTCCATAAGTGTCCATAAGTATCTGTGTTACTCACTTCTCAAAGATAAAATCTGTTAATGTTTTAGATTTTCCTTATTTTTCTATCAGCAAATCAAATGAAAAGACCAAGGACAAGAATAAATTGATCATAGCTAATTTTTCTGTGTAATAGAGCTCTACTGTTATCCAAACTAAAGACACATCAGAGAGCCACAGTGTTGTTGCAGTGGGTCACAAGTTCATTTACAACCATGACTGGGGAACTGTAGTTTCATTTGAGTCCATGCCACATCCATCATCCTGCACCGCATGTGCACATATTTTACCCCTGTATAAGCATAAAAACCATACTAAACTATAAACAATGGTTAAAACTACAGTGCCCATCCATTTGAGGAGATTACTGATCCTTGTTGTTTTAAAACAAAGTAGATTGTTACCTTATTTTTAGATTCACGTCTTCAATAGGAACAAATGGGTTTGGGCCTGAGAGGTGTTAAGAGACAGGCTAACACATTTTTTGTTTCCGTCTTTTGTGGGCTTTGTTGACAGAAACAAAAAATATATCACCAGCCTTTTCTTTTTGTACTTTGTCTTAAAAAGAAGCGATACTGATACGCCACAGTAGAATAATAGGTACGTTCATATCTTGAGCTTAAATTATTGCACAAATTTAGAACAACACATAATGAAGACAAACACATTCACAGGCAAATAATAGGACATGATGATAAACAACATGCATGCTGGAAAAAAATATAGAGTAATGTAAAGCTGTGGTTATTATTGAGCAAAAAGTACCCACGAAATGACATATTATCATGACTTTTTATTAACCAAGTAAAGCTAAGGCCCTGTCAACTGATTTTCATAGTTTTTAAAAGGCTGTGAATGTGTGATGAAAAGTCTGGTGCAGTTATCGTTATAAATTTTACCTTAAGTGTCTTGAATATTTGGCACGAGGCTGTGAAGCTCTATAGCTGCTGCTCACTGACTATTTATCTTTCATTTTAACCCCACTTACATCCTCCCATTCCCCCCCGTCCCATTACTCTTGTCACTCTTTTTCCTGCTTTTCAAAGGATAAAACATCATAATATCCTCCAGCTGGTTGATGCTTTTGAAACCAAGAAGGAGTACTTCCTTTTTCTGGAGCTGTGAGTATTATTGGAGGCACTTGAAAGAAAATGCTGGTGTGCACCGAACTTCCTCGACTCCTATAAAGCCGATGATTTATTCAACATGTGACAATTTTTTTTGCATTCTTGTCATCAACAAGTGAGTCGCATTTCATTCTGATGTTCTGTCTCCTCAGTGCTACAGGCAGAGAGGTTTTTGATTGGATCTTAGATCAAGGGTACTACTCTGAGAGGGACACCAGCAATGTTATGAGGCAGGTGTTGGAAGCTGTAGCTTACCTGCACTCTCTGAAAATTGTCCACAGAAATCTTAAGGTATATTACACTGCTGACACCTAGT
This sequence comes from Acanthurus tennentii, assembly GCA_029783805.1. NCBI lineage: Eukaryota > Metazoa > Chordata > Actinopteri > Acanthuriformes > Acanthuridae > Acanthurus > Acanthurus tennentii. The sequence continues at coordinate 11,694,081 of JAPZDZ010000012.1, read as the reverse complement.
GAATAATATTTGCATTTCCCCACAGACCTGAATGAGATATTTATGCGCAAATAACTGCTCTCTGTGTGATAAAACTTAATTTGTTTCCTCATTCAGTTGGAGAATTTGGTGTACTTTAATCGTTTGAAGCACTCCAAAATTGTTATGAGTGACTTCCAGTTGGCAAAACTGGAAAATGGACTCATTAAGGACCCATGTGGGACTCCAGAATATCTTGGTAAGTGACATAAAACCAGACCGTAGACAAATAATAATAATGAGTGCTCTAACCAAGTTAATTTGTTTGCTTTCTCACAATAGAAACAAAGATTTATTAGTTCACTAAAGTTAGTTTTTGCTTGCAGCTCCTGAGGTGGTCGGGAGGCAGAGATATGGAAGACCTGTGGACTGCTGGGCCATAGGCGTCATCATGTATATACTGTAAGTGCCTCTCATTATGCTCACAAGCATAATGCCGTGATTTTTTAAAGTGTATTTAAGTGATGTTCTCTTTATCATGTCCTATAATGCTGTCACTCTACAACCTCAATAGTTTGTCTGGAAACCCCCCGTTTTATGATGATGCTGATGAAGATGACTCCGACAATCGTGATAAGAACCTTTTCCTAAAGATTTTGTCAGGGGACTATGAATTTGATTCACCATACTGGGATGACATTTCAGATTCTGGTAAAAAAAAATTATAATTAATCAGTTTATCAAACTGTGTATCAATTCAATTGTTATTTGTTTGTTACAAATGATGCACTAATGGTCGGCATTTTGAAAGAAGAAAGCCCACTGTTGTTATCATTATTTTCTAAAAAGCCAAAAACTTAGTGGCATCTTTGATGGAAGTGGACCAAGATCAGCGGCTGACTGCACAGGAAGCTATTGCCCATGAATGGTAAAAATAAAATCAAAATTAATGAAATTACGAATAATTAAACCAACAAAACTCAAGTTTTGAACTATGTTGCTGTATGTAAGTACTGCAATAAATGGTACTTACACTCTTGTTGCCTCTTTTAGGATTTCTGGAAATGCAGCCTCGGACAAGAACATTAAGGATGGTGTTTGTGCACAAATAGAGAAGAACTTTGCCAAAGCCAAGTGGAAGGTATCCCTTTTCATTAATCCATTATATTAGGTTTCAAGTCATAGTGAGGTTCACATAATCACCATTCATTAGTTACCTATTATCATGCATATTAGTAGCATGTTGACATTTTATTTGTCATTTTTATGCACAAATTCATACACTGTCCTGCATGACCATATGCCACAACTTGAAACCCATAACAAGCAGGTACTACTCTATTATCTCCTAATGACTACTTATTGATAGTAATTGAGTAAGTTGTTTGAAATGTTAATGGCCTTACTCTTATCCTGAACCCTAAACTACTCTAAACCCCTTACAAGGCCTTAGTCATACCTGCATAAAGACTAATTGGGAGTCAATCTACTACTAATATGCAAGCTAATAAGAGTCAAGTTAATGCTAAAAATGTGCACCCTTTTATTGAATGTTAGCTGGATTCTACACTGTTTACCCCAAATATATTATTTTTATGGCAATTATGGCAACACAGTTCATTACCTTGTGCTTTTTTCCCCCTTATCTCCATGAATATATCCTAATTTTTAATCCCTAGACTTTCTTCAATTTAGTGTACTGCTATTTAAAACAGTTTTCAGAGTTTAGTTTATATTGTTTATATGATACTAGCAAGTAGTAGCATGCTAATAGCATAGATAGAAGTGTGCTCCAAAGAGACAGTTGGGCTTTCAGCCTATAAAATATAACTAAAGAAAAATTAGTTATTAAAATAGAAAGTGGCCCATCACCAGAGAAGCCATTTTTGCATCAGTTCTTCTTCTATCCCTTTATTTTAATTCATCATACCTTTTGTTAATTACAGAAAGCCGTCAGAGTCACCACCCTCATGAAGAGGCTTCGAGCATCAGAGCAGGGTGATTCTGGGGCCTCCGGTCTTGCTGCAGGGGCTGCAGCTGACCCCAACACACCCGGTGGCGGTCCTGCTCCTCTAGCCGGAGGCAGCAATAGCGTCGCTGCTAGCATAAAGGCTGCTCTTAGTGAAAAGGCTCCTGACACACAGACTGCCACCATCTCTGCAATCTCCCTGCCCAGTGCAGCTGGACAGGAAGAGCAGTCACAGGCTCGGTGCAATGGTGACGTACCCCAAATGTTGCCACAAAGAAAGGCAGAATAGGCGTCAAACACAATAGGAGGACCCTTGCCAAACAACAAGCACATGTGCAGTAGAGCCAACACATTTGGCATGATGATACCTTGTCTATGCTGTTCGACTTTCCCCCAGTTTGCAGAATTATTTCACGACACCATGCATTTCATCATTTTTGCCTCCTGTACTGATTGGTCTATTGAATAGTGTTCTCCACTCTCCCTTATTATTTTGTGTACAAGTCCCTTTAAAGCTAGGTACAAAGTAGCTCTTCTGTTGTTTCCTTGTCCCTGAAAACTGTAAAAACTCTTAGTGTAATTTAGTGCAATCTACTCACCTTAATTCATCAGCTCATTGTATATAGATGTATTTGTCTGTTTCAACAAATTGCTAGTTTTAAGCTTCAGAAATTACAACCCTGAGTTCATATCTTGTGACCTAAAATTATGAGTTGAAAGGAAGTTAATCAGTCATCTGAAGATTTGAAAATTTGTCATTTAGCGGCATAGCTTCAAATTTAGCTTTGCTGAAATTTTCAAAAATGTATCCTTCTTATGTCTTTATGTCTTTTCCTATGTCTTCAAAAATATTCTTGCAAGTAATTAGGTAAAAATCTGATTCACATTAAAAATGAGCAGATTCAAGACCAGACATCTGATGGTTTATCTTCAGAGCAGTAAAACTTTAGTCAACTTACAATTTTACGGCAGCAAGAAAAGCATATTTTTAAGTTAAAGTGCCTTAATATTTGTTGCAGTAGTGTACTGAAATGTTTCAAAAGAAACAACTTAATTTGCTTACAGGTTTCTTTAAAATGTTTTAGCTGTTTTCCTTTGCCCTTCTGTTTAGTTTTACACTGCTGTATTGGTACTTGTGTTCTGTCCTCTTTCACACTTCTATTAAAACACGGAAAACAAGAAAATAAAATTTAGAGAACTGTATGTGCAGTGATGTTTTAGCTGTCGTTGCTGTGTTGTCACTTGTAAGTAGTAAATTTCAGAGTCCCTACTGTACCATTATATTTGCATTGTATAGCCTACATGTGTATTTTTTTATTTACATGTGTATTTAGCAACATTTAGCTGAGCTAACGGGTTGCTGAAATGCTTGCAAATAAATAAATGAGCAATACTCATTGCTGAAACCATAACATTTTTCTCAAGTTGTTCTTTAATGACTAACAGCATTCAGTAGGATTACCTTACAAGTCAAACAACTCCATCAACCATCATACATATGAATATAAACATATTTCTTTTTTTTTGCCAAAACATAGAAATTATGTGGAGGCCAAATTAGATTGTAGAAGATATATTGTATGTGTGTGTGTATGTGTGTACACTACAATCTTGAAAGTTTTGGGGACGTTTCTTGTGTTGGTTGATTTCAAAACATGGCTTTTAATTAATTATCGACACATAATGGTCTAACAGATATCAATATGGCAGTTGAGTTTTATGCACTTTAAACTAAGAAGATCACAAAGTGGTATTGTCATAGACCCAGCAATTTTTTTTAAGTAAATTATGAATTTCTCACAAAGAAAGTAAATTCTTTTACAATTTAATTACAATTTAATCATGGTTCTTAGAGATATAGTACATGATATCTGTAATGTCGTTGTGGAAGGTTTAGCCTTGCATTAGTTTGAATATGAAAGTGGCACTATCAAATGACCACTAGGTAGCAGCAATTTATCCTGCAGTGTTTAGTCTGCATGAGGGGTAGTGGTACAACGAAGAAGAATTCGCTCGTCTCTGCTGCAGCAACAGAAGAAGAAGAAAAAGGAAGCCCGTTCGACTCCATTTGTCATCAATTCACCGAAGCTATCGACGACCGAGGCGATAGTCCTCTGCAATATCTCCACTCAGCCCTTTAAAAAGGCGACGCAAGCCAGGTAATAAAAATTAAGAAACAATGTCCGATAGCACTGAAATAACTTTAACAGTCGACGAAGTGCTCTGTGTTTCCAAGGATGCTGGTCGCCTATAAGCTAACGCAAAAATACCGGCTCTTTAACATTGATGGTAGCCAAGTTAGCTCCGATATCGTCAGTCAGTGAATGGTCTTTATGTTTTATGTTACTGGTGTTGGTTTTAGGAGTCTTTAGCTTGTATGTTAAATAACGCCAGAATTGCTATCACAATGCGGCTGTTATTCTGTTAAATAGTACTGAGGTTTTCAAATTTAACGCCACTTGTTTATGTTGTGGCGTAGATTTTAAAGGCCTAGTGATGGCTATAATTAGGCCAGTGTTCAGTGGGCCAGCATTAGCAATCACGCCACGCAGTGTTACTTGGAGGAGGCTTGACGTATGTAGCCATCTTTTATGTATCGTCTCCGTATCAAAGAAAAAACACAATCGACAACATGTTAATGATCAACAATATGTGGTAATTTTCTAATGTTAGGCTCTGCTGTCCAAATCCATTTCTAATCAGCTTTGTTATGATGCATATACATGTTCTTATCAAGTCAAAATCCAAATCTTGAATTTCACTTCCAGTTAAGATATTTACAATGTGGGATGGACCAGGGCCGGGGCAAGGACCGCGGGGAGGACCACCCTTTCGGTAAACAATCATCAATCTGTCGTTTGACACAGTTTAGCTTTGTAGAGTATTTTATCGTATTTTACCGTGTACAGCATATTTTACTGTACTGTCCAAATGTATGGCTTTGTGTTAATTGATTAAGTCTGTCTGAAAATAATTAAACATTGTGTAACCTCTGTATTGTTTTTTTGGAAACTTCGGTGTTTGGTGATTATCATTTCTAACAAATAAGTAGACTAATATTCATACACATATATGTATATTCCAGTGGTGATCATCGTGGAGACATGTTTGGTGGCAGAGATCGTCCAATGCCTGACTTTAGAGGTAGAGATGGTATGAACATGGGTCCTATGGGTCCCATGGGCCCCATGGGCCCCATGGGTCCAAGACCTCTAGATTTGCCACCTATGGACATGAGGAGAATGGATGGGCCACCCATGAGGGGGCGCGATATGGACCCACGCGACATGCGAGGTAGAGAGCCAAACAGAGATTTTTTCAGACCTGGAGAAGAGCCAGACTTCGCTCTCAGAAGGCAGTATGAAACTGCCATCAGAGACAAACTAATGAATTCTTCTGGTTTCCCAGGATCAGGCAGGAACTCAGTAGACATGGGAGGGAGGGGTATGGCACCACGGGAACCAAACAATAGGTTTATGGACATGAGAGACAGAGATTCATTTCATTATGACATGCCGCAATTCAACAGTCCCAATACTGATGGAAGAAGAGGGGGGTTTCCCATGGACAGAATGGAGCGAAATGATGGATTAAGAGATATTCGTGACAGGTCCCCAGGGGGCATTGGTAACATGAATCGCTTTGATATGGACTTACCTCCTCGTGATAGGCGAATGATGGACACTGACAGGAGAGGAGGACCACCTTTTAACACGAGAGGTGGATTTGATTCTGACATGGATTTTAGAAATCGTCTTGGGCCATCAGCTGAATTTAGAGGTAGAGATCGATCTCCCTTAAGATTTGGAAACAGTGACATCCCTCCAGGAGACAGAGCAAGATCAGACATGCCTTCAGAAGTTGCTGGCCCTCAAAGACCAGAGTTTATGGGTGCAGAGGACATTACAAGAAATAGAGATTATCCAAATTCATCCAACAGTCCACTCATGGATTATCGAAGCGGTGAAGAGATGACTCTTGCAGAGGAATGGAAGAATCGTCAGAAGGACAAGAGTACTTTTTTAAACGTAGGTAAAGGTATGGGAGGTGTACCCGAACCTAACTTCCCTATAGGTTTTGGCAGGGATGTGAATGTTAAGGATCCACCACCATTTGAAAAGAGAGAGAGGCCACCTGTTGACTTCCCTGGGAAAGATGTTGGCTTTGCTCGAGGTGACCACTTTCCCGCTAGAGATCTACCATCAATTGGCAGTAAAGCTCCAATTCCAGAAATGAGTCCCCATACAGGCCCTCTTGGGAGAGAAAATGAAAATAAACCTTGGCTCGGAGAAAGAGATCAGAAACATGGTCAAACTAAATCAAATCATGACGAAAGGCCCCCTTTCCATAAAGACAACAATCAGCCCTCACATGATATTCAGGTGGCAAGTGATTGTTTTAAAGGGTTGAAAGATATTCCGCACAATCAAGGCCCTGCTAGGGGTAAGATGGGAGCAGAACGTGACTTCCAAAGCAGCAGCACTATACAGGCAAAAGACCAAGACTACAGGGACATTGATTACAGAACGGGGTCAGGAAGGCCTTTCGATTACAAACATGATGCACTTGAGGTGCCTGAAAAACTCATCAAGGAGTCTAAACCAGTCACAACTTCAAAATTTAGTGAGTCTGGTTCTCAGGTAAGTTTTTTATTATTATTATTTAATTTTGTTTCTTGTATTTGTTTTCTACAATATTTGCATTTACAATGTTTCATAACTATACTTATATCAAAATTGCTGTGAAAGGATCAAGATTACAGGAGTGCTTCAGTGGAGGACAAAGTTTCCAATACAATATCCATAGTTGGTATTCCAAAGACTGCCACAATGGAGCAGGTAATAATCAAATTGGAAAGCAGCTTCATTTGTAATAGTTAAGGTTACCAGCCTGAGGGCATTAGTTGACAGCATGGACAGTGATGGCCTTGCTCACTCAGTTTGATATTTTCTTTTGCAGATTCTTGGTGCCTTTGCAGTCCGTGATGGGGTGCCAATGCAGGGGATGAAAATCAAAAATGTTGTACCAGGTAAGAATTGAGTCTCTTTGTGGAGCTGTTTGGGCAGTCGATCGCTAACGTCTCCCTCGACATTTCGCTTTTACGACATTCGAAACTTTGCATTCTTTCTTTGTTTACGCTCATGGTTGCTTTTGTTCTGTGTGAACTTGCTCAGTAAAGCAGGAAGTCGGGGTTCTGTTACGCCATCCTTTTTTTATATGTCTGATGGTTTGGTATCATTATCAACATTAGAGGATTCAACAATAGAGGATTACAAAGGATTCAATACAAGGAGCTCTGGAGAGTGACATTCACTTTCAGTCACTAAAAACCTGCGACAGGTGACTCATTTTATGTAAATACTCTGGTGTTAAAAGAGTCAACAAACCTGAAATGAAGACTGCCTTGTAAGTGCTTTGTTCATCTCGCAGATCAAAACATCTGCTTTAGTGTGAAAATCTTCCGCAGTGGATCACTGTAGACATGGTTTTAGAAGATACTAGGCCTCTCTTGTGGATGATTAGTATGTGTCAAAGGCCGCTAATTTTTGCACAAATAAATAAAAAATGTCCATAACAGAAAGAACTATGAGGTGATGTTAATTTACATATGCACAAAAAGTCGATTTCTCTGTCTCAATGGTGTACGCTACGCAATCGTTCACTGCTGCTGGTCTCGAGTATCTTTCTGTTAATGCTTGGCTTTGTCAAAGCTGATTTCATGTCAGTCATCGAGAGACTGAAAAGAAAAAAGCATAAACAAAATGTGTGTTTTCCTGAAAAGGTATGTGTGTCAATCAAGGAGTAAACACTCGCTCACACTAATCTCGATGTATTCACGAACTGCTGTCTTTTATGTTTAAGTGGGTGACTGTCATTGCTGGCATTGACTAACAAAAACCCATCTGTATTTCAAATGCTGTCCCCAGGTTACAGCTACGATACGGCCTATGTGGAGTTTTTAAACCTCGAGGATGCAGTCCACTTCATGGAGTCCAACAAGGTGGCCCATCCTTGTCATTCCACGAAGGCCGTCTCTCCCATCAGGATTATGAGGGGTTGAGAGGGCATTTAGTAGAAGGGGGAGGGACAGAACTTGGGAATGGGTTGCTGCTAATTTAAGTGCACTAAGTTAAGGAGATGAAATGTCAAACTTTGACCTTTTTTAGAGTTAATCTCAACAGTATGTCCCAGTTTTATATAGATTGAATTATAAGTACTTATCCCTAAAGCCAGGATTATATTTCAGGTTACTTGTAGGGACCCAAAATATCGAGAAAAATTCTTAAATGATTTTCAACTGTTTATGTACACAGAAACACCTTTGGTTTTCCCCCCATTGTTAACTTGCCTCACTAGTCCTAGATTTTTGAATTTCAATTCCAAAACTGCCTTAACTTTGAGTGGATTTAACCGGAAAGTACAGAGGTTAGGGGGAAAAAATATTTTCTTACATTGGAATGTCTAACAACTTGGAAGTTTCATATCTAGGGAGACTTTGTGATGATATTTACAATGAAGGTACTGTATGTAGCTACCCTTTCGTGTGTTGTGTTTGAGCCTGTGTCACCAAGAAGACCAAAGAATAGTTTATAAACTTGTGTCTTAGTGAATATTGGTTTTCTCTTTACTTGGTGAGACTTGCGAAAAAGTGTCTTTTGTCAAGGAAAAAACTTCAGATTTGGGGGGACTGTTCTGGATTGATCCGGATTCCGGTTGGGGTGACGTTTTTTTTTTTTTTACATTGTCGACATCAGACACTGAAACACTAAGGGCCACACAGGTTTTGCTACCCTGGATTAGTGTCACAGCAGGAATTATTATTCTCTCTCGGTGACCATAATGTAAACAGTAGAAATGCAGTTTTGCTTTCCAAACAAATCTAGCAAGAGGAGTGTCTGTAATCGATGGGCCACTGTAGCACTTTGATGAAGGATTTCGGAGCATGGTCTGACAGAAGTTGATCAAGATTAACTTTTTTTGCCAGGTCCCTTTGGGTTGGTTCCCCTTGTGAGCTGTTAGACACCTCTTAGAAATGAATGAGAAGACTGCATTTTTTTTGCTAGTTTTTGTTGGAAAAGGCTTAAGTTGACCTGTAAATGACCATATTATTGGGAGCTCCGCAATTCAATTGTTGACATTTCAGAATGGGTACGTCCCTGTATTGACCGCGACTCTGGTGTCTTTCTCTCGACCATTTATGCGCCCACATTAGTTCTGTTTTATTGTGGGTTTTTTGTTTTTTATTTTATCTATTTATTTGTTTTACAATGTGGCTGCATACATGATTAGTTGGACTACCATTTAGTTGGTCCACTACTCTGGTGCAGACTGAAATATCTCAGCTACTGGGTCATGAAGTTTTGTACGTATAACTTAATCCCCAGAGAATGAATCCCAATTGCTTTGGCAATTCCCTGACTTACACTGCAAGTAAGAGGTTACATTTTTCATTAAGTAACTGGATTCTAGTGATACTTTGTGCAGTACTCCATGGTCCCCAGAGAAGACTAAATCATACCCACTAGATTTTGTCTTGCTCTTCTATTTGAGCCACCAGCTGGTCAAAAATGCGAATCATCCTTAATATTTCTACAACTTTGTGATGGATTGAAAGAGATCTTGACACAGATATACATGGTAAAGGATAATTCCCATTGACTTTATTGATGTTTCCTCAGAAGCACCAAAAGGTCAAATTTGTGGTTCAGAGTGAAATCTCAAACTCTTGGAAGGATGTTGTATTTCAGTGATGGCATTTTGGTGTCCGACTTCGTCCAACCTTAAGATTGTCCGAAACTTTGGTTTATCTCTCCAACATTTGGGTTTTCTTCACAATGAGCATTTTAGTGTAATAAAGCCACTAGTGTGACTGCAGACTTGTTGTCTTTACATTTCTGTGGCAGTTCTTCTGTGACAGTCTTCTTTCCCCGGCAAAAGACCTTTTCAGTCATTTGTGACTTTCTTGAAGAATCCTGATCCCCTTGATGATTTTCTCTTGAACTCATCGCCAGTGCATTTTCTGAGCAAATTGTCAACAAAGTTTGTATCTTTATGCTAAAAAGTCTTCAACACTGGCCATGATTAATGTGCTTTGATCATGTTTGGGAATCAGCCCCTTATTTATGGCAGTTGGGATCTGTTGAATCGTTACAGATTGTGTTGTTCATTGCTTGGCTTTCTCATCTTTGTTGTCTCTATTTTCACTTTTTGCTAATGTTGTGCTGCCTGTGAAAGCGCAGGATAAAAAATAGGATGTGCAGGTGGTTGTGTGGTCAGTATTTTTTATATCAACAAAGCCTCAAAGAACCACATAGAAGCTATTGTGAGAATCTTTTCTCTGTGCCTTTTTATAGCTTTACATATGCCTTTTATGGTCAGTTCTGTTTTGTGCAAATGAGATTCTCTGGAAATTAACTACTGTTGTGTTAAGTTGATCTTTGATATGCAGAAGCTTCATTGGAATTACAGTCGATAGACACAGTGCTATAAAATGCAGAGCGCTTTCACATGTACATTTACATGTAAGTAGCTTCTCCTTGAAACAGCTCATCTCTTATACTAATGAAGTCTGATTCAAGCCTAAATCTAAACCTACTGAGAATGTGGTTGTTGCAGTGGAGTTTTGTTTTTCTTTTGGTGGGCTGAATGGAAAGCCATTTTTTTCATTTTTTTTCTCAGCAGCTATTTTGTTAATCTGCTGATTGTTATTATTAAAAAGAACGACATTTTTTAGGTCCAGCTTTAAGTTGTCAGGATTTGCTGTCTTTGTATTGTGTGATAGAAAACTGCACATCTTTGGGTTTTGGTAAAACAACACGTTAGCCTGGGCTTTAGCAAATTGTGATGGGCCCTCTTGTTCCTGACATTTTCTGGACCAGACAATCACTTGTTTAATATATAGTATAGTTATTTCCGAAAGTAATTGATAGTTGTAAAGGTAATTTTTAGTTTCTTTATACTTTTTTAGCAGAGTATGGGGGCAAATGGCCTGTGAGAAGCATTGTCCTTGATCTGGGCTTTGCACACCACTACAAGTGTTGCCCCATTCACCCTCAGAATTGAAGAGGAGGGCTAAACTGCCACAGTGCATGTTGGGGGTCATTGGTATTATTGAGGATACATGTCACCTATTCTTTTTTTTACCATTTATGTTCTTCTTTCAGGGGTCCCTAAAGGTTGGCACTAGCACAACATCCATGAAGTACATCAAGCCAGACGAATATGAAAGAAGTGTTCATGTGAGTGTAGTGACAAGAAAATGACTGAATAATTGTTGTTTTTTTGTTTTTTTTTTTTTAAAAAAACACAGGCCAGTGTTTGAATATTATTTGAATAAATAACATGAAATCAACTTAGCCAGCCATGCCATAATAACAAATCTCCTGCATTTCTCTTTAACAGAAAATACTTGTATCAGTCGTTAATTCTTTTTGGCCAACATTTCTAATAGAATTAACTT
>JAPZDZ010000012.1:11592425-11605846 GCA_029783805.1 Acanthurus tennentii | reverse complement strand
ATTATCCTGATCAGCCTGATCAGTATTATCATGCATCACTGTCTGGAAAAGGAAATGTACTGCCTTTGAAAGTCATTTTTTAAAAATTGTTACAAATTGATAATAAAGGAATAAATCAGATTTCTGATCAGACACTGCTGCTGTTAAGTTTTACAGTTTAAGCACAAAATCGTCTCTGTTAAGAGTAAAAAGCAATATCAACTATTGGTAAGAGACAATAAAAGGAAAGTGTTTTCCAGTGTCAAAGTCCAACAATTCGTTGGCCTGTCTGTCAACTTCAAGTGCTTCCCTCTTTAGACTTTTTTTTCATTGCTTTGTACTTTATTAGTATTTACTTTACTCCAGACAGAGAAGAGTCATAATTTCCATGGCTGGTTTTTGGGAATTTTCTGGAAGGACATTCTGTTTAGGTTGTCTATCATAAGTCCTACATCTCCATTGTGCTTGCAGGCTAACATCTCTCCCACCCCATGAACCTGGCCTGACTGACAGCAACGTATGCTTCATTTATCCTGTTTAATATGTCAGTTTGGTGTGTCAGCCCACTTTATGTTCTCAATGTGAATAGTTTTGATTTTTAATAAACATTTAAAAGTGGGGCGTAACTTTTACGTGCTGTATTTGGCTGTATATGAGTTAGCCAGAGCTAGCGTGTAGGATAATGGGGACAAGGATTAGCTTTAGAGGGCTCCTGGTTCTACTTTAACTGCAGCTGGAAAAAGTACCAAGTAGATGTTATTTTAATTTTTTTGGTATCGGACTGTGTTTTTATAACTGTTTAATGTATTAAGACGTGATTACTACTTAAGCACTCTTGTGATAGCCAATATATACTTTTCAAATTAAACTCGTACGCTTAAACTAATAAGAAGAAGTAGATTAAACATTCTGTAAAAAGTCGTATGAACGTTCACAAAGTCTCTTTTCAGTGTCGACACTGATTCGCACCAAACATGTGAAACCAAGGTAATGCTCGCAGAGAAGAGGGTGATAAAGGTCTAATCTTCCTGAATAAAATATAGCTCATTGATAAGAGCCAGGTTCTGTTTTGTATAGTTTGGTGTGTACATGTGAACCTTTTGTATAGTGGACAACAACAACAAGTTAAATATACAATATTTCTCTGTAGTTTTGACTGCACATTCAAAGTAAGTTGGTATAGTTATTTGTGTGTTGTGATTGTTTAGACTATAGTGCAGTTGAATGAAAGACATTGAAGTTAAAACTAATTTATCATTTCTAAATTTCTGCCGAGAGCGGAACCTGTCTAACAGCAATCATTTATCCTATTAAACAGAACATTTATATCTGGCTCCTTATCCTGCCCTGCGGGACCTGCAACATCTGTTTAACATGTGAACTTGGCTGTCTGTATATGTTAGTGCTTGACCACTAAATGTTGCTTTCTCATTACGTCTTTCTTTTCTTTCCAGCAGTAAACATGATTTTTTTTTGGAGAACTTCTTTCTCCTGTTTCCACTTCTTCTCTCTACCTAAGCTGGCGGCTGAGCTCTCAATCAGTGTTTTTTGTGTATTTGGGCGCACAATCAAAGTGTTTTGTCCTCCGTCCAACTCATGATTAGAATACACATTGGAGAGCCTGTGTGCGCCTTTGTGAGCTGTGGTTTTCACCCCTCCGGTAGAGGAGATCTCAGCCATTCTGCGTTAGCTGTGTGAAGCGGCTCTCTTGGAGTTCGACTCAGAGTTTCCATGGCTTCTCTCCTGCCTGCTGTGATAAATGGAAGTTCTTAGGCTCGCTGTCAGGCTCCTCTCCCCCTCGGGACTCCTCCCTCCATTCTCACTCTTCTACCACACCATTTGCTGTTGTGGGTGAAAAATGACCACAGGGAATATAGTGGATTCTCAGTGCTGGACTGGAGAGTGGAACACCCAGAGAGGGTAGAGGTGGCTGTTGTCCCCATGAGACTGTGAGTCAACACTTGCTGCTAATGGTCTCTCTAAATTTACCTCTAATTACCCTCCTCTTATTGCCCCCAGCTAGCAACACACTGGCCATGACCTTGATACACAAGGAAGCAAGAGGGCATGCTTAAAATTATGCTTTGTTCAGTTCTGGTTAAAATCAGCGAGAGGAGAACTGATTTATCGACGTCTTGACTCAGGAAATATGCAAATTTTTAAGAATCCCACTCGAGGAGAGGATTAGGAAAAATCCATAAATTGGAATGAACAGACTCTTCTGAGAAAGCATTGTGCATCTGGGTGTGTGTTAGTGCAGCTGACAGAGAGGGAGAGTATTTGTTCTGAGTGCCGGGTCACAGGTCAGCCAGGGAGAAGAGGATTTTTCACTCATTCGCACCGGCTCTGTCTCATTATTCAGCCCTTTCCATAATCCCCCCTAACCTGTGTTGTCACCGCTGACCACCGCCGCCACCCTGACCAACCCGCTGCAAGCGACTGCACAGCTATAACAACAAACACAGCTTCATCATCATTACAGCGGCTTGAAGCATCTGCACAACCCCAATCCCACACACACAAACATTTGTGCATGCTACGGCCAGCCACGGGCCCAGACAGCGCCCTGGGATAGAGCAATCTGTAAACAAAGAAAGAAACCAACCAGTGTTTTTCATGTTCTCCAAAATCCAGAGATTAGTGCAGAGGGAGAGGGAGTCAGGCAGACCTGCATACTGATTTCCTGAAAGGCTTTATAGTATTTAAAGCTCAGTGTGAATATGGATTTCTCTTTTAGCCTGGAAACTCAAGTTTTTACCTTGTAAGATGTGAAGCTGTGCTTAAGATGGGATCATTTTATGCCACTTGAATGCAGCTCGCTGTATTTCACTTCTGTGTAACAAGCAGGAAGCATGATTAGAAAAAAAAAAGATGAAAAGCTTTTTTGACTTTTTGCAGAGAGGCAACAGTAAACAAATCATGAAATTTTATCCTAATTGATTATACTTTTTATTTTTTGTCAACAGCAACATCAGTGTTTTGCAGCATCTTAGAGACGTCTCTTAAGAGGTACATTTTAGTTCCCCTGCTCCCCCTTCTCTCCTCACATCCTCCCACCCCTGTACCATCCTGACCACCCTGCTTTCTCCAAACCCTGCTCGGAGCAGACACTCTGCCTGACCCTCCCCAGAGATAATCCTGATTATGCTGAAGTGTGTAAGGAGGCCAGGGATGAGCTTTCACCTCAGACCCCTCGTGTCCTTTGACCTTTCACCTGCCGCCCCGCAGGGCTATTGAGGGCAGCTGTCGGTGGCAGCGGGTGTTGAGGGGAAAGCATTGGTAGTGTTCACATGACACACCTCGGGCCTTTAGTAGTCACGTTGCATTGTTTTGTTTTTTTGTGTTGGGTCTTTAATGATTCACATCAGTTTTCACTGAAAATCTTTCTTGTTTCTTGACTGCTTTTAATGGAAAAAAGAATATTTTTTAATAGTCCCTGCTTTTGTTAAATAGCCAGAAGAGCTGGTATTTCATTTGGAGAGCAAATCAAAAGTCTTACAGATGTCTTGTACTTCCCATCTCTGCATGTAATCCCACTGTGTCCTGTTCCGATGACAACATATAACATGGACTTAATGAGGGTTGGGTTTGCAGACCAGAGGCAGTGGAATAAAGAAACTAAATGACCTTTCCTGTCAGTCGAACCAGAGATACTCTTCCACTCCCTCGTGTTTTAATTAACCTTTCCTGTCATCCGAAACAGCAGAAATAGATTTGTTATAATCTCTCTTCTCCACGCAGGAAGTGAACTCACTACTTAAAT
This sequence comes from Acanthurus tennentii, assembly GCA_029783805.1. Classification (NCBI taxonomy): domain Eukaryota; kingdom Metazoa; phylum Chordata; class Actinopteri; order Acanthuriformes; family Acanthuridae; genus Acanthurus; species Acanthurus tennentii. The sequence goes on along the minus strand of JAPZDZ010000012.1, from coordinate 11,602,104 downwards.
CAATCTGTCTCTGCTCTTGATTTGTGCAGTGGGAGACAGGTGTCCCTGATTTGATGTGAGGATCAGAGAGCTCTACTTCTATTTCTATGTACACACACTCACAAGTACACACACATACACAGTGTTTCAGTGGCAGACAGGCGTGAAGAGCATCTGAGTGACAGCATCCGGAAGCTCAGAGATAAGACATAATCTGGTGCCAATTATTTGTCCTTGACAGGCACAGGTAAGCAGCAATCAGCTCCGGTGACATGTGTTCTGAGTCAATATTCCTGCTCCCAGTGGGGGGTGAGAGGCTGATTATGAGGTGCTTAACGGAGGCAAACAAAAAGCTGCGACAGGTTGGGCTGATAAGGCTTCTTGCTGCTTTCGTAGCCTCCTCTGATATTTGCAATGACCTCTCTGGCCCGTGCGACACCTACAAGGATTCGCCGGACTCAAGCATTCAGTATGAGCTTGGGATTTGCACTATAAAGATGCACATACTTTCAATCATTTATGGAATGTATTTAAAAGACACAAATACATCCAAAAGACCCTTAAAACCCAACTGGTCAGTGTCAGATATGTCAAGGCAATATGCGGAAACATTTTGGAAATACACATAATTTACTTTCTTATCAAGAGTTGGTAAGGAGGATCTATATGTTGGCATGTAAAGTATGTAGCTAAAGTCTGGATGCTTTTAGCCTAGCTCAATGTTGTGGGAAGCAGCGGAAAACAGCTAGTCTTACTTAGTCCAAATGCACCTACCAGCACTTAAAAGCCTCACTAATTAGCACATTATTTTCTTATTTGTTAACCTTATCACAGAAAAAGGAAAATGTAAGAATGACCATTTTGTTTTTGCATGGAATTGCATGCCATAAGAGCAAGAAACGTCAGCTGGCAATGACTTCCTCCGTGTAAAACTTTGGCGCTTTGACATTTCTGTTTTTGTACAGATCAAACAAATGAGATACTATAAAGTGGATTTAGTGGGCTTTAAAGACAATTTTAGGCCCAGTTTTTCAATAAATCGTGGTTATTTGTTTCCCTCTGCCTCCAGCTATTATGCAAAGCTAAGCTAAGCTAATCTTATCCTGGATTCAGCTCCATACTCTGTACGAACACTGAGTTGCACTGATCTTTTGCCAAAAAAATTAATAAGCATGTTTGCCAAAATGTTGAACTTTTTCTATGAGATTTGGAAAATGTAACTAACATGGTTAAAGGTAATCAGGTTTGATTACTTGATAGAGAAAATCCACAAAGACACATCCGTGCATGCATGGTTGCAGACAAGCTGCAGCAAGGTGGGGCCACACCTCTGTTTTAAGTGAACATGAGTCGATTGGGGAATTCAGACAACATGCCGGGGATGCCTGGGCAGGTATTTGGGATTTTCTGCTGCCTGATTCTTTAGACCCCCCTTCTCCTTCACCCGTAGCACACTCATACACTGACGGGAAAGGAGGGCAGATCTTTAAGGCTGATAGCGGCATTAAAAGAAGTTGCAGCGATGTCTGGGAGCTGCATCTTTCGTCATCTCCTTACAAATGCAAACCAGAGGTCCCCTCCGTCCCTTTGAGGTTTACCACAGAAAACTACACCACAGTTTGAAGCTTTGCCGAAAGGCCACATACCTTGGCAAAGAGTGACCACGGTGCAGAGGGGTCACATAAACAGGTGGACAGACGACAGGCTCAGTTTACCGGCAGATGTCACTCATATTCATGGGCAGTAGATTTAAGGGGGGATTTTATCCCACAGAAAAATATCTTCAACAAACATATGAAAATTCCACACTCTGGAAGGAAAAAAACAATTTAGTTTTGTTTTCCTGTGTGCCTGGTAGTGATTACAAAGACCTTGCCAGGAAACACTGATGTACACCAGATCCTGTGTTCTTATTCACTTGTGCCCTCTCATTGCTGAATTTACCACCTCGATATAAAGTCAACTGTTTAATGAGAATGTCAAGGCTGCGTCTTGTTTTGTAACATTTATCTTGGCATTGCCAATTCAGGCTGAGCTGCAACATGCAGGCATGTTTCAGAGAAAATGAATTTGTGCTGAAAACAGAGCTTGTGAGCACTTTGAGGTGGACTGTTATCATACCCGACTCCTTATCTCACCGCGCCACAGGCATTATTTCAAAGAAAATGTGTTTTAGCATGTCTCGTCTCGCAAGGATGTAATATTTCTCCTAAGTGCAAGATTGTCGCTTCGTTTTCAGAGATTAAAATGGCAAGATGAATGGAGTTAATGTACACTGTAACTGTAATAGGGTCATTGTATTTTAGCTGAAGGGACATGTAGAGTTTATGCAGGCTTGAAATGGGCTTCAGAATGAATCTCCTGTGCTGAAGATGTCAGGAGACTCTTGGAAGTGAGAAGCAGTCCTGGTTTACTCATGATTCCTCCCATTATGTCCCGTATACCATAATCTCCTGCAGTTTATACAAATAAGAGTGTGAAAACACGCTTTGGACAGTCTTTTCTTCTTAGATTGTCAGTGTAATACAATTAATAAATCAGAAATATGCAGATCTCTTTAAAATACAATCTCGTCAAACACAGCTAGACATCCTGTCTGTTATGTGTCAGTGGGTCTGAAATATGAGCTTTGGAAAAATGAGGCGAAAGTGATGTGTTTGAATCTTGTTGTTGAATCCAAACCACAATATAATTTGCAGTTTATGAAGTTTTTTAGAAGTGCTTCACACAGTTTACTTAGACATGTTTTAGGACCCGATGTGTGTAAACTGTAAAGAAATGTTTTCTCATTGCCGCAAAGTAATCCCCTCAAGTTGAACATCATCTTGTATTTTGTGTTTATAAGCAGTCAGTGTTGATAAAGTGATGACTTTGAACCTCACTGGCCGTTGTTTTTTTTTTTTTTCCTCATGACATGCGGGTCATCCAGGTCATTTTCTTCAGCTTTAAATTAGGTCTGCTTCTAAAGTAATAGATATTGATCCAGTGATCCAGAGTCTAAAGAAAGAGGGAGAGATGACAGACGGTCAGACACTCAGAGTCAGCGGGTGTTAACTGATAATCTGCTCTGATGAATGTCGATTTGTAATGTAGCAGGTTATCAGTCTGTCCGCCTGTCTGCCTGTCCTGTCCGTCTGTCTCTCTGCTCTCATTTAACTTCTCGGTGACCCGTAACCGCTGTAGGACTCGTGGCAGTGGACCCCGGCCATGTAGATGCCCCTGAGTGTGAATCTGAGTGCAGAGGTGATAAATGTGGGATGTCAGCTGGTGACGGTCTGATGTCCCTGAAGCTCCGGTGTCGTTCAACCACTGAACCCGCCAGAACAGCGAACTGACTGATTGTGTGGTTGACAAGCAGACAGAGACAGACAAAGAGACGGGATGTTTATATGTTTATGGAGAAAGGGTGACATTTGGGATGTGTCTGTATTTGTGTATGTGTGTGAGTGTGTGTACTGTTTTTGCACAGGCATTCATGCTTAACATAGGACATCCAGTGGGGCTGTGATTTATCATCAAGTTGCTGTCACCGCCTGCACTCGTGTCCTAGTTTACTCGTCCTTGCGCTCTGCTCTAAAGTTATAGTCTGAAAATATTTTAGTTCAGGTTAATATTAAGACACCCATCAATACTGCTGGTGGCAGCGAGAAAGTTTGAGGCAACCACAAGCACGTTGTCTGCAGAAACACAACAGAAGAGAAGTTAACGTATCTGTTTGTGCAGTTAAATAAACTCACTTTTCAATAAAAGGGTCACTCAATAATTGATTGGGTTCCATCACGCCATGAGGAACCATGATTTGATTTTGTGTTGCACGTGTTACAAGTAGTTTTAATACAAAAGAGCACAGTGAAGCCAGCTGGATGTTGGACCTTTGCTGAGTTTGCAGGTTGTTGCTGGGCAGCTCACTGTGGCTGCTCCCTGCACTTTTTAAAAACGTATCCATTGTAAAGAGGTGAAAAAGGACCGTGTTGTTTTCCAGCGGCAGAGGGAAATGTTTGAGTCTGCGGTAACTTGATGCAGCTGGGACGCAAACAGTAAACAGTGAGGCTGATATTAATGAGATGAAGTTACAAACAGTAATGTGGCATGCACACATCACTTCCCCTGTAGGCAATATGAATCCCACATGGGAATGACTGACTGCCACTAAAAATGTAAACCACCATAATGAGAGGTAATTACAAATTCTAAATGTTCTATTTGTAGAGTTACCACTGTGCTCCGACCAAACCGGTCATTACCATATGTACATGCATACAAAAGATTGTTGCATACATGGGTTTGTTTGATCATCTGACCAGTAATACTAGAAACTGCAAAGGGTGGAATGGCAGTCCGTTAATTAGGTAAACTCTTTAAATGATAACTTCTTCAGTGCAACCCTCTCTATTTTATGGACATTTTTAGACGCACTGGCTGGGTTTCGCTACATATGCTGGCCAAAAATAGCATCTAAAATGGAGTGTGACTTCTTACACATCTTTAAAATTACACCCTTAAATATGTATTACAATTCATATTTAAATCCATTTTGATTCAACAGATTAAAAAAAAAACTCCTGTTATATTTTTTTTTAGCAACTCACTTTGTTAGTATTTTATTTTATTTTAAATTGATTTTGAATCATTAATTTTGATAAATCTGTACAGAAGTCTGCCAAACAAAACTGCAACAAATTCTTATCACCGCATTAGGATTCCTCTGAAAGTCCATAAACACTCAGGTCTGCTATATTTCTCCTGGAGAGTGACAGCAAATAGTGAAACATATGTGTTTGGAGGCAACTTATGAGAATTACATGGCTGACAGCCATGTCTATTCCTGTTTACTACCTTATCCACCCCACAGCGTGCGGTGATGCTGCACCGTGACGGTGGTATTTCACAGTTCCTGAAGGAGCTCATCGCTTCAACAGCTGAGAAGCTTTCTGGCAGGGGATTCACGTCAAATTCAAGATATCCTGTGCAGGTGGAAACATCAAGCCGTCTTTCATTTTATTAAAGAAACGAGAAATTGTGCTTCCTCCTGGTCATGAAAAGCTGTTTTTCGGAAGTCTTTCTCATCTTCAGTGAGTCTCAGACTTGGCTGAGGAGAACAGAAGGGGCGTTTGTCTGCTCCCATTGAAGTGGAACATGAACAGGCCCTCTCCTCTGCTTTTTCACTGCAAATAGAACAGCACAAGTGCCGGCTCAACTTTCTCAAGCTCCACTTTCCCAAATGTAGTTTGAAAGAGAGCAAGAGAAAGGGAGAGACATCCTATCAGATTCTCTAACAGCTTGGGAGGTAATGGGAGGACCGGGAGAAGAAGCTGCTTTCCGTACACCAGATCTCCACTTATCTCCCCTCACACCCAGAGTGTAACCGAAACTCACACTCACACACCATAGATCTGCTCCGAGCAGTATGTGAGCCATTCGAGAGAAGTTTTATAGTAGAATAGCTTCAACGGTGATACGGAGGGAAGGATGCGGCCATGTGATATGATGCGAGACTAAGCCTGGGAGTGGTCGGCATCTCCTCTTCTGCAGCAAAAAAAAAAAGGGTTAGGCAAAGCCAGGGTCAGGCTGCCAAACTCCTGAACACTATCTGCTGTTTGGCTTTTTGTAGTAGAAGCCACGTGAGGTGACTACAGCTCAGGATACCAACAGCAAGGCAGCACGGTCCAAAATGAGTGGTCATCCCGAGCGCTCTGTGCATTCATTCAGCAGCATGTAATCTATCGCTCATCTGTTGCTGCTCAGCTCTGACTCTTGTGAGATTTGCTGTATGCCTCCTTGCTTTTGTCAAACCTGTCATAACCAGATTTAGCCCGTCCAGAACCCCATAATGGCAGGATGTAATTGTGGTGCTGAAGATAAAAAAGAACAAACGGCTTTTTTTTGGTAAATGAAATCTGGGAGCGTCTGAGGGAAGATTCGGTGCATCATTAGCATACAATCATGACTTGAACAATAACATGCTGTGTGCATGTGTGTGTGTGTGTTTGAGATTTGTTAAAAAAAAAAAAAAAAAGAATAGATCACCTCTCGTGCACAAAAAATGAAACAACTTTGGCAAATCAGAGGGCATCTCTGTGCCAAAACCAAGCAGCCTACACACGTCTCTTGAGACCATGTCTGTGGTTTGTTTCTCAATTTTATTGTGTGTGGGTTTTTTTTCCTTCTACAGAGTTACAGGCACAGTTTGGATATAACCATTTATTTCTGCCTCTTTACAGAGTTAAAGTCCACCGGCACGGCTCACCACTTCTCCTTTCTGCTGAACTCGACCGATTATCGGATCCTTCGCATGGACGAGGACCACGACCGAATGTACGTGGGAAGCAAAGATTATATCCTCTCTCTGGATCTGCACGACATCAACAAGGAGCCGCTCATAGTAAGAATCATCTCACACCAATAGTAGTCCCTGTTGAACTCCACACAGGTTAACATCTAACCAGCTTGTTGATCTCTTCCTGTCAGATCCACTGGCCTGTTGCCCCTCAGAGGAAGACTGAATGTGTCCTGTCAGGCAAAGACACCAATGTAAGTCTTCAAGTAGCATTTCTTAAATTTAAAAGGATCTATACATTAAGTTATGAAATGAAAAAAAATATTTACTAGCGATTTAGAGGATATAAATAACTTTCTCTGTCTTTATTTAGTGGAAATAACAAATATTTCCTGGTTCCTTCCTATCAAATATATTAAGTTATTGGTTCTTTGTGTTTAATATTATTGTAAAATTTGCTACGTTTAAGGTTTCAGATTGTTGGGCATTTAAAAATGTTACATTTGGTTCCATGAGATTGTGCTTAATGATTTTATGGACTAAATAGATAATTATGAACTTAAGTTACTTAATACTGTAGATATTTTTAAATGTTTTCAGGTAATTCCCTAACCTTCATTTCTAAGTAGTGCAGGAGTAACAGGACCATTAAAGCACAGCTGCAAATCTTCATCCATTCTGATCTGCAGCACATTTTAAAAAAAAACATCATTTTATGCGGCGATACTCTGCTGTAAAAAGCACAAGTGTGTTTTCAGTGTGTCTTCTGGGCGACACTTTTCATTTGAATACGGCTTCGGAGTCAGTGGAGGACATTTCAAAGCTCCTTCCAATGTGTGACTTGCTGTGAAGCTCTTATTTACTGTCTCTTCGTTGCTGATTGCATACAGCTGCCACCAATTAAAGCTCCAGCAGGAACTTGAAACATGCAACATTCAGTTTAGCCTTCACAGAAAGCTGGAAACATGCTCACAAGCCCCACAGTTACACATCTCATACATATCAGAGATACTGCCCTTTAGTTTTTTCTAAAATAATCTAATTAATATTTTTGCACGGTAATTATTTTTTCCTGTGTTGTGCGGCCAGTCCGACGAAATGAGTTATCCGCTGGAAGCCACAGGCCCGTCTGTAGTGTTAATACGATTCAGACGTTCAAACGCAGCCCCCACAAAGAAACTCGCCATTGAAATTCATATAAAAACCAGATCCTTCGCTTTTGATTTTGTTCACACGTTCTGACCCCTGTGAAACACACACACACACACACACATACACACATACATGCATTTCACCCATGTTAGAAGTGAGAGCTTGCAGGAGCCGGTGATGAGAGTCTGGCTAATAACCCTGCTCTCCCCTGCTGGTCGAGAGCGCAGGCTGCTGTTTATCCAACTGGAATGTTCATTTATGCGTGTTTGGTGACCCACGCCTCTCACCGCCTCTGGCTACATCCTATTGGCCTCTGTATGTTCATGTGTACATGTATGAGCCTCTGCCTGTGTGGTGTGTGTGTGTGTGTGTGTGTGTGTCAGAGGTGGGTTTGAAATTTCATCACTAAAATAAGAAATAAAATTGGCTACCAGGAGACATCTTGGCAATCATGGCCACTCTTTAGGGAATGACAGATGATGACAATTCAGAAGCAATTCAGCAGCGATGTCGGTTCAGGCAGGAGGTCAAAGGCAATCATCCCTACTGTTCTCTCCGTGGGGGAGCACCACTGTGCGCTGAACAACACACACACACACACACACACACAGGCCCACATGCATAAAAGCAAACACACACACACACACCAAAGTAAAAAAAAAAAAAACAAAACCACACACATCCTCTCAAACCTCTGACTTCTGCATCTGTTGTGTTGCTAAGATCTGCCAAAACAGCTCATCCCCCATCCTGAATATATTCTTTTTTTTTTTTTTTTATGCGTGGTATACCCTTTCTTTTTCGCCAGCTGTCACTTGAAGCTGACTTGACAGACAAATCTGAACAGATATCATCAGCCTGTACATTTTCCGTAGCTGGGAGTTTTGATTTGGGTGGATTGAGAGCAGGGGAGGCAGACAGCTGGTCAGAAAAAAAAAAAAATAACAGAGATTAGAAAGCTGCAGACCTGGAAAGCACAGAGCTGTTTTCACCAGCAGCACCTCTTTTGCTGCACTCCAGAGAGAAAAGTGTCCTTGTCTGGATTCTTAAAAACTTACATAATTAAAATTCTTTATAAACCACATCCATGGTGGGATTTTTGAAAAAAGCTCAGAGCAAGAAGCATGTTTTTTATGTTTTCCTCCTTAAAAACCCTAATTGGATTTTAAAATCTCTCATTTCTGAGAGACCAAAATTTTCCCTCAACAGTCGTGTTTGGTCTAACCGAAATGTTTTTTTCAAGTCCGACAGAACATTAAATTGGTTTTACCCTTAATCTCCGCAGAAAACACTTCACAGCTCGGACGCACTGCTTGCCTTGGTTTTTGTGCCGCACAGTTTTATGGTGTTTGGAAACATTTTTCCCTCTGACAGTGTGGTCTGATCTGAAGCCCGGGCTGCGCCGACACGCACGCAGAGCCAGGAAACACAACTGCCAAACGCTAGCCAGCCAACGGCGGAAATGATAGATGTGATGGTTTTAAGTCAAGCACAGGAGTTATTAACCATCGGCGGGGCTTTATTTATTATGCAACCCTTTTATTTCCATTGCATTTTTCATGTTTATAATTCTTTATTTTCTAACCTAAGTCTCTAATCCTGTCGGGTTTTGTTTCACTTTCCCTCAGGGAGAATGTGGAAATTTCATCCGTCTGATTGAGCCTTGGAACCGGACCCACCTGTATGTGTGCGGAACAGGAGCGTATAACCCCATCTGCACCTACGTGGACCGAGGACGCAGGTCACAGGTAACCAAAGACGCAGCCGGGCAGCCACGGAGACATTTTGACCCTCGCTTTCTACTTCTTTAAAGAAGCGTATCTGTCAATCAATCTCGGGTCAGAGACTCTCCTTCTGCTCTTGCTCTTCAGTTTCATGGGCCCTGCTTCTCTTCCATCATTTTCTGCCTCTTACTTTTCATCGATTTGTGCTGTTTCACGGTCTGGGAGACTGAAAGAAGAAAAAGCTCAGGGCCAGTCGGCTCTAAATCTCTATTATTATTGCAAAATTGCTGTCGGTGAGGTATCTAACTGCCACCGCTTAGAGACTGTTGAAGCACCAATCTTCTCTTACCGCTGGGAATAGCAATGTTGACAGTGTATCTATAGCAAATACCTCATAGTCCTCCCCACCCCCCCCCCTCCCCTCGACCCCCCCTCACCTGTTTATACACAGCCGAGCCTGTGGCCTGTCTTCCTCTCTGGCTGAGAGCCTCTGAAAGGCCATCATTACTGATGGAGCCTCTCATCCATCATCAGCCTTGTAGCTCGC
>JAPZDZ010000012.1:11566313-11579310 GCA_029783805.1 Acanthurus tennentii | reverse complement strand
AAGAACCCTGTCATCTACGGAGTCTTCTCTGTTTCAGGGTGAGTGACTGACAGCTTTGTCAAACTCTCTAACTTTCATGCAGTCTGGAGAGGAGGTGTATTTTAGTTTCCTCCTGCAGTTTCTGCTCATTTTCTCGCAGCCTGAAGGTGTCGTCTCTCCCTCTGATATTGAGATGCTGTGTTGCATATGGCCTGTCAGATTCAGGCTACAAAGACAAAAACAGGGCTGTGCATCTGGAGCCCAGAGGGATTCGTGCTTCTCTGAGAGACTGATCGTGCCTATAGTTCCTTATAGGTCAGGTTTGATGGCAAGTTGTCATTCAGCACGCAGCATTAAAAATTCAAGGGAACCACCCAGACATGAGAATTGAGATTCTGACTGCACACAAGCAGGGAGAGGTTTGCTCCAAGTCATAATAAACCCGTCTTGATTAATGTATTTGAGAAACAAATACTGTTATTGTTTCCATCCTCTCCTCAGGCATCAGGCACATTTAAACCCAGCTGATAACAACACATGCGGTGCTAATGATAGAGGCCCATGACAGGAGTTACAAACATAGTACACCCACCACGCAGCAGCGAGAGCCTGAGCACTGGCGATTGTCTGCAGAACGTGGGTGTTTGTATGTCAGTGTGTCAGACAGCTTGACTCTGGTTCAGTCGGTTTAGGAGTGTGTTTGTGCGTCAGAATGTTTCAGTGTGTTCCTGCAAAGAGGCAGCCTGAGTACGTGGGAAGGAAGTAGATTGTACCAGCCGCAGAGAACGCCCGTAGTAATTATCCCAGGGAGTGAGTTAATCTGCATCCTCTGAGCTGCTGTCTCTGTATGCTCACCCTTTCTCTCCTGCCCTCCTCCAGATCTGTGTTTAAAGGCTCGGCGGTGTGCGTCTACTCCATGGCCGACATTCGTATGGTCTTTAATGGGCCTTTTGCCCACAAGGAAGGGCCCAACTACCAGTGGGTTGCGTACACTGGGAAGATCCCCTACCCACGGCCTGGCACTGTGAGTTAAAAACAATAAAACATGTCTCATCTTTTTAAAAAACAATGTGGTTTTACTGTTAAATAAATGTAATATTTGAATTGTTGACAGCTGATCTGTTTTTTCATCATTAGTGTCCTGGAGGCACTTTCACCCCAAACATGAAATCCACAAAAGATTACCCAGACGAGGTTATCAACTTCATGAGAAACCACCCTGCCATGTACAACGCCGTATACCCAGTGCACAAGCGCCCCCTGGTGGTCAGAACCAATGTGGACTACGAGTTCACCACAATTGCAGTGGACCAGGTGGCAGCTGCCGATGGGAGCTATGAAGTCCTCTTTCTGGGAACAGGTCAGAGCCTAAAGGTCTTAACTGACATTATGAGATGAATGTACATTAATCTAATAGATTTGTCATCATTCAGTTTTATGGATATTGTTAAGTATACGTCCTCTATCCTTGGGTCTGTCTAGATGGGTTAAGTTCAGGAATTTTCTGAGCAGTTTCTTACTAAAAAGTGGATGGATGAAATATGTGCAGTCTTAGTGGAAAGTTATGGTCAGAGGTTCAGGGGTTTCAGCATCAATAAGGCCTGTAATTTGACTTGTTTCTCTCTTGTGTTTTGTAGATCGGGGGTCAGTGCAGAAAGTGATCGTCCTGCCGAGAGATGACTTGCAGACAGAGGAGCTGGTCTTAGAGGAAGTGGAGGTCTTCAAGGTCTGATCTCTTTCTCTTTACCATCCTTCTCCTAAGTTTGTTATCCGAGGCATAATGGGAAATGGATAACTAAATATTTATTGTCAGCTCATTTAATGCTTTTTTAAACTGTATCACTGCAGGTTCCCACACCGATAACCACCATGAAGATTTCATCCAAACGGGTATGTTACTTTAAGTGGTTTTTACCAAATAGCTTAGTCAATTCAAATGACAAAATCTTAAACTTTTTGTAAAACTTTTAGATTTTACTTCAAAATGTGGCAACACTTCACTTCACACTTTCCATAGATTTATACAACTTCTTACAAAGAATTTATGTTGTTCATTCTAAAAAAAAGACCCTGAAATAAGGTGATCCTAAATGCTTATATCTGATTAGTTTATTTTCTTATAGTTATCTCTGTTTTTTTTAACAGCAACAACTCTATGTGGGATCAGTCTTGGGAGTGACTCACCTGGCTCTCCATCGCTGTGATGTGTATGGGGAGGCCTGTGCAGACTGCTGCCTGGCCAGAGACCCGTACTGCGCCTGGGACGGCAAATCCTGCTCCAGATACTCATCCTCACAAAAGAGGTGAAGATTAAGATGCAAACACATGTGGTACAATCCTAATTGTTTGTGTGTGATTGGAATATTTTCCTTTATACTTGTAACACATGATATCTTTTTTTTTTTCCCGTTTGTCGATCTGACCCCTTCAGACGGAGCCGTCGGCAGGATGTAAAGTACGGCAACCCAATCCGTCAGTGCAGAGGTTACAACTCTAACAGTGAGTGTAAGGACAGCTGTGTGTTAGAGCCATGCAGCACACACACAATTTTAAAGCAAAAATATAAAAACACTAAATTAGAAACAGCATCGTTCTAGATTACTTATTGGCTTGTTGATCCAATTTATTTCCTGCTTACCTCCTTGACTGTGCTCTTTTCATTGATCTGTCCGTCTAATTTATACATTTTCTGAGGAATAATATAAAACATGTCTTTATACAAATCTTATAGCCAATAAGAATACTCTGGAGACGGTTCAGTATGGGGTGGAGGGCAGCACTACGTTCCTTGAGTGTCAGGCCAGATCTCCTCATGTGTCGCTCAAGTGGCACCTACAAAAGGAAAACAGCGACAGGAGGAAAGAGGTGAGAAAAAAAATGCCATTACAGAGCAGACGAGTTTATGTTTCCACAGCTGTTTGAAGCTGTCTTCAAAAACATAACTACAGTGCATGTCTGGAGATAAAAATTTCACATTTTATATTCACTGACAGATTCGCTCAGAGGGTCGCATCCTGAAAACAGAACAAGGACTTCTGATCCGCTCGCTGCAGTCGTCTGACAGCGGCATCTACCAGTGCACATCCACAGAGAAAAACTTCAAACACACGCTCGTCAAGCTGCAGCTCGTGGTCCTTTCCAGCCGCACGGTCAACAACGTGTTGGTGGAAACGGGCAGCCCGGCCCTCCCTCCGCTGCAGACCAGCGCCTGGACTCCGAGCGCCGGTCAGTACAAGGACCTGCTGACCATCCTGAGCCAGCCAGAGATGGGCCTGATCAACCAGTACTGCCAGGATTACTGGCAGTTTGGAGAGGGCGGCCTCGGGGACAACAAAGCCAAAAGCCTGAAGGAGCTGAAAGAACAGAAGAAGCCTCGCAACCGTCGGCATCACGACGAGCAAACAACTCCTGCCGAGACATGAGGAGCTGGACGTTCATCCCATCGTTCTCAAAAAGCCCCCGACCCCCAGTTACCTTTTCACCCCATCTCCTAAACACTGCTACCCTCCATTTAGGGGAAAGACTCCTGATAGAAAAATCTAATAACCATACAGACAAAACAGATACTGCAACCAAAAGCAACAGCATCAAACAGTTTCTATGTGACTGTTGGAAAAAATACACAATATTTATTGTAGGTTGTAAAAAGTAATTCTTTGTACCTATTTAGAAAACATGTTTTTTTGTGAATAGGTAAATCTGTGCAAATATTGTTGTTATTATAATATTATTGTTAGTGTTATTGTTTATTTCAATGTGTTATTATGTTGAGAATATTATGTTTGGTGTTTTTGAGAAACAGCAACAATAACCCAGGACATTGGGAGTTATCCAAACATGGACGAGGACCGAGGAACACGTCTTCAGGAACGGTTTAAGGCGACCATGTTGGATCACTTGACTGCAGGCAGTATTCAGTGTCTAAGCCGGAAGTCGAGTCGCTGCTTCAGTGAAATTCTCGAACTCCAACAAACTTCTTCACCAGAACTCTCTACGTGTACAGCAAACAGTTGTTTTGTTTTGTTTTTTGTTGTTTTTTTTTTTTTTATTTTTACTGCAAGCTGTTGACAGAATGATGACGGCATTTCTTGGGACATTCAAGGATGTAAAGAAATGCCCACAAGACTGCAGCTGTGACAACATGTCACGCTCATGCAGTCGCGTGTTAATGAAAGGCCCCTTGTGGCAGGTGAGACGTCTCTCCTTTCATACTGCGGTCCAGCCTGGCCTCACATAATGATGCTACCCACCCAAATTCTTCCAAAAAAAAAAAAAATCAGTTGCTGCCAAGTGTTTGTTTATATGTGAATACCACATCTCAATGTCGTATCCTTACCAGACGTGATCTTTGTGATAAGCTGTTCTTCATGGGAGGGGGGGAATAGGGTCTTTTAACGACACAAAAGCTGAAAATATAACATTGCCTTCTCTTTTCTCTTCCGAGATAAGAAATTCCAGCAGGCAGCTATATGTGAGTTTGTGACAGTTTGTGATAAATAAATAAAACACATTAGAAACAAAGCACCTTCCGTTGCCAAATCGGTAATAAATCTTGATAAAATGGTAAATACTTCACATGTGACTGTGGCATTTGCAGTGTATCCATATACGGCCGAGCTGCAGTTTGCTTGCTCAGAGGTTTCCTTTTATTTGCTCTCCAGCATTTGCATTCCTCACAGTTTCATGCTAAATATTGATCACACAAAGTGAATACTAATCCACGCTACTATTGGATCACAGCAACTGTGCTGATTTGCAGTGATGGCTGCTGTATTCACTGTATCAGCGGGTCAAAAGCAAAGACTTTCACAGCTCCTTGTTTTTCTCAGTCCAGTGCCGTGCCATCCTGCCATCATGCGTGCCACAGACATCATATGAAACTGTTTGTACTGAGCAAGTTTCATACAGTAAAAAGAAAATATGTCACAAGTACAACCAACAACAAGCCGATCACCACCAAACCTGAAGAGAAACATGTACCAGAATCTTCAGAGGGTGGCTTTTCCTTGTGCATGGCATGTACAGTGTATGTATAATGGTATTTGTCTAAAAGCTATGTTGCTGTGGATGTCAGTGAATGTCTTTCTTGTTGTGGGAATATGGAAAAACTATCAGTGCAAGAAAGATGTGCTCAAACCTTTTCTATGGTGGGAAATGCTGAAAGTACAAAAAGGTCAGATTGTGTTTTTTAAATCCTCTCTCTCTCTTTCCCTTTCTCTCTCTCTCTCTCTCTCTCTGTCTTTATGTCCGGTCTTTATTCTTTCCCTCTATGGTTCTCGAAACGTTGCAAAACAGAACTGTTCTATTTCAAACATGTGCATCTATTTTATTTTCTCTGTTTGGCAGACCTTGCTCTGGGTCATTGAGGTAAAGTAATGTATGATATAATGCACAGTTGATGTTATTGCAATGACATGTAAAAAAAATAATATCTTTTTCTTCCTCATCAGTGTTGCTGACTAATAAATTAAAGCTCTATATTTTATAATAACAGAGGTTCTGTTCTCTTTGAGACCACTGAGATCCAATGTGCACCACTGTCACTGCTATGGCTGTTTCACCAGGTTTTTCCTGTTTTTCTGTGTGTGTGGGTGTGTGTCCATGTGTGTGTGTGTGTGTGTGGGTGTGTTGTGGACATGGCACCACTCTCACTCTCCTGGTTCCTCATTACTGCTCATCCAACTCACCTGCTCCCTGCTGCACAGCAGAGATCCATCCAGCCATCAGCTCTGCAGTATAAAACAACAGCTCATCTCTTCTGTCCTCGCCGGATCGTTGAGTTGATTTGGTACAGACCAACACTTCAGGCCACTTGAATTGTGTGTTCAAGCAGAGATTTGCTCGCTTGTGCTTTGTTGAGGAATTTTATCCTGTTTTCTTTCTGCTGCGGGATCACTACCTGCCATCCTGCCTACCTATCTGCCTGTCTGCCTGCCCCTCAACCATTACCTGCTCTCCAGCCGTCAGCCCACTCACCTCGTCCTCCATCACTTGGATTCCCCCCTTAACCAGTTAACACCATTTGGGCAATAAAATCCCTTTTCCTTACCACTTAACTCTGAGTCTGTGTTCATCATTTGGTTCCACCTCGCTTTTTGCAACAACCACACTTTAACAATCCCCATTACAAGAAAAAATTGTTCTGCTTTGAAAGTGTTATTTATGTTATTTAAAAAAATGATCTACTATTAGATGATTAGAGTATTATTAAGGTGTTAATATAAAGTGAAACATTACTGTTTTGTTAATGAGGTGGGTTCTTTTTTTTAGCTTTTTTTTTTATACTAGTTTGATTTAATTATATTTTTTCAGCTCATGTTTTCCGTTGTAAATGTATTAGCTATTACAGCTGTCACGTAATTGTAGTGGAGTAAAAAGTACATTATTTACATTTTAAAATATATTGGAGTACAATTATAAAGTGGCTTGAAATGGAGTAATCTTGAAAAAGTAGAAGTACATCAGATTTTATTGTCAACAATAGTAAGTCAATAAAAGTATTTAGATACATTCCACCACTGCAGTGTTTCTATTGGCAGTAGTTACTCAGGAGTTTACCCACACAGATGCAACAATAGAGAACTAATATGTGATACTAATGATATACTAATGATGATACTAATATTTTTTTTTTTTAACAAAAAAGTGTTTTACAACAGAAAAACAGAAAACAAGAGACAACAAGAAGTCACTGTGTGTGTAGAGAACTGCAGTGGTATTGTCTCTCACACACACACAAACTGTACATGCATGCATACATAATTGAAAGTGAGTAGATTAGGATCCTTAACCAGCTTCAGATTGAGGTCAATGAGATTTGTCAGATGAAACCGCAAAGCTCTTTAAGCACTTCAGAGCTCACCCTCCAGTCTGCACTTTCCTAGAAGAAATGTCAGTGTGTCTTCCCTCATGTTTGGACTGGCAGGCGACGGATCTGCTTGTTTACTTAAATGACCCCATTTTCATGTGACTGTTTTTCACTGAGTGGAGTAAAGACAAGTTCTCCTTGTTTTATTTCCTCTGATAAACCTTTCTGCAGACACTACACTGAGTCCAGCATCTGGCTTAATTTCTATTTTGGTCCTGATGTAACTATGTTTCCAGCTACATATGCAAACACTCAGCACCAAGTTATTCTGCTCCACATGCTTCTCTTTTAAAGGCACCTGAGAGGAGCATTGGGAGATAAGCACTTGAGCCAACGTTCATCTTCCGCTGAGCACAGCAAAGTCCCCCTAAAGGTTAGATCACTCCCTCACAGATGTATGTCTGCGTCTCCACACACCTTTCACTCTGGCCTATAACACCTCTGTCCTTGCGCTCCATTGGCCCTCCTCAGTCAGGTGGGCAAAGGATGCCCAAAATCCTCTCCTAAGACAGGAAAATACTCCAACATTCTCCAGTGTGAGCTGCAGGCAGTCGACGCATCAGCTGCACAGTTGACGGCACCGGTCAGAAAGTAGGCGATCACCAGGGACCTACTTCCATTTTTCCTGACACTTGGCTGTTGAGCAGAGGGGCCCCAAGCCAGGAAAAGCAGGATGGGGGCCGGAGCGAGCGCCGAGGAGAAACGCTCCAGAGAGCTGGAGAAGAAGCTGAAGGAGGATGCCGACAAGGATGCAAGAACGGTCAAGCTGCTGCTGCTAGGTAAAGACAATCCAGCAGGATGCACTAAGAGGACATCTCATCACCATGGTTACACTTATTTGAGGGTCCCATGGGACCCAGTGTTGTGGTTAGTTATGAGATATAATTGTAGCTGATGCATATAAAGTCGAGTTTAATCTTTCATACACTTTAATTATAATTTGTCAACAAAAATCGGTTCTTGATTACAGAAGTTTGCTTTTTTTCGAACCCCTGTTCGTTTAAATTACCTGTGATGAAAACAAGCGACATGTTTAGGTTAAGTAAAGGCTTAATAGCCTGTGTCATTGAATAGCTGAGACACTTTGATAATCACTCACCCTAATCCCCTGTTAATCCTGAAACAACAAGTCCTGCAACACAAAAGGCTTAATCCTGAAGGACACAGATATCCTGCAGCCCGACTCAAACAGGGCCTACAATAACAGAAATATGTCACAGGCAATATAATTAGCTGACCAGGTTGTTAAGAATTTTTTTATATTTATTTTTAAATAGTCTGGGTTTCTTAATTTACAGATGGCTGAAATATCTGCATATTGTATCAAACAACCCTGAATTAAAAAGCACAGTGCAGGAGCTTTATACTTTGAATATTTATGATGTGGTGACATATACTGTTTGACACTCAGTCTAATTATGTACTCACAACAATGTAGGTCAGAGAAATTATAAGTTCCCCATGACTTTGTCTCAGAAAGAGATTTAATCTGAAGGGAGAAGTATTGTAACCTGTCGGGGTTCTTTATCTGATTAATGCCACAAGCTCACCTACAGTTCATATCATTGTTCTCTAACATTAAGGAAACTTAAAACATTAATAAAGGCCCAAAAACTTTTGTAAAGAAGATGTCATATTTCTCCCAAGTTGTTAAGGTCAGTGAATTATTACTAAATTATGACTCCATTTATGTTATTGTATTTTTCAAACAGGTGCTGGAGAATCAGGAAAAAGCACCATCGTCAAACAGATGAAGTGAGACAATTTGACTTTGACTCCTGAGCACTGTCTTATTCATTCTCCAACTGAGTGTGTATCACATACTTACACTGTATTTTCTCATCAGAATTATCCACAAAGATGGTTACTCACTTGAAGAATGCTTGGAGTTCATTACCATCATCTACAGCAACACTCTGCAGTCCATCATGGCCATCGTAAAGGCCATGAACACACTCAATATTGGTTATGGTCACGCTGATCAGCAGGTACAGACCAATGAGAAGACTTAACTGTGCTTTTTTGCACATTATTTCTCAGGTTTGCAGCAGAACGCTAAACACCTCTGTGTGTCTTGTCTTCTTGCATCTGCCCTGCAGGATGATGCCAGGAAACTCATGCATCTGGCAGACACCATTGAGGAGGGCACCATGCCTAAAGAGCTGTCCGACATCATTTTGCGCCTGTGGAAGGACACTGGCATTCAGGCGTGCTTTGACAGGGCCTCAGAGTACCAGCTCAACGACTCTGCCGGATAGTAAGAAATCACAAAATCTGAGATTTAAAAGTTGTTTCAAATGTCTGTCATTAGTGTTCGTTATTCAATGAATTTTATTTTCCCACAGCTACCTGAATGACTTGGAGCGACTTGTCCAGCCAGGCTACGTGCCCACCGAGCAGGATGTGCTGCGATCAAGAGTGAAGACCACTGGTATCATCGAGACCCAGTTTTCCTTCAAGGATCTCCATTTCAGGTGAAACAGAGGAGCATTTCTTAAGAGCAGGGCACCAATGTCTCATCATCAGTGCTCCCTCTGGTCTGAACTGCAATCAGTAAGAAATCAATGCCTCTGTTTTCATGCAGAATGTTCGATGTGGGTGGCCAGAGGTCAGAGAGGAAGAAGTGGATCCATTGTTTCGAAGGTGTGACCTGCATCATCTTCATTGCTGCTCTGAGCGCCTACGACATGGTGCTGGTGGAGGACGATGAAGTGGTACGATAACAGTCATATTCATACTTGATTATCTACATCATTTGTGGTTTTTTTTCTTGTTCTTAATTGAGAAAAACACTTTTTGTTTTCAGAATCGAATGCACGAAAGTCTGCACTTGTTCAACAGCATCTGTAACCACCGCTACTTCGCCACCACCTCCATCGTACTCTTCCTCAACAAGAAAGATGTCTTCGTTGAGAAGATCAAGAAAGCTCATCTCAGCATGTGCTTCCCTGAATATGATGGTGAGGCCACCGTGCAACACAGTACCACTGCAGATGTGAAATATTCACTTAATTTTTTATAGAAGACTTGGGTAAAATGGGTACAATTTTCAACAAAATCCCTTAAGAAAGGTTTGGAAACTGTCTTTTTAATTCATGAAAAATGTGATGGGAGCACACATAAGAATGTTTAAAGTGTCACACTAATTAAATGGGCCCCTTTGCCTTAATATCTTTCTTTAAGGCCCCAATACCTATGAGGATGCTGGTAACTACATCAAAGTGCAGTTCTTGGACCTGAACTTGCGCCGAGACGTCAAAGAAATCTACTCTCACATGACCTGCGCCACAGACACAGAGAACGTCAAGTTTGTGTTCGACGCCGTAACCGACATCATCATCAAAGAAAACCTGAAAGACTGTGGTCTCTTCTAAAGACCCCCCAGTAAAAGTGAGTAAAGTTTTTAGAGTATCATAAAGATGATTCAGTTTTCAAACTTTTTGGACTAGTTGATTAAGTACTGTGGTTTTCTCTCTTCTCTGCAGGGGGACGTTGTAGCCCTGTGACATTCCACAAATCCCTCCTAAATTCAACCTGAGGATGAATGAAGATGAAAACTGTCCCATCAAACAGCCATCCTTAAACCGGCGAACGCAAAAAGAATCTAAATCAAATTTGTTGTGTTCCAAATCAAGCTGCAGCTTTGACCAAAGACTTCGACCTCAACTGAGACCAGAAGACAGTTATTAAGTCAAAAAAATTCAAGCAGATTTCAGATGAGTTGAATTATAGTCAAGCTAACTCTTGAACTCGTCTTTGGAGGGCTATGCAATCTGTAGATAAGACATTGATAGCTTCTGTCAGCATAAAGTGATTTCTTCTCACATGTAATAATGTGAATAGATGTCAGGCAAATGTATTTTCTTTATGCTCCAGTAACTGGTCAGTATACTGGTCAGTAAAAGGCAGAGAGAGGGCCTCATTACCTGCAGATGCACTTCAACTTTTATTAGATTTTAAAAGAATTTGTCTCTAGAAATGACTGTTACATACAGACACTACAGCACAGTTTGAGACACAGTGAAGCAGATAACATTGTATTTTTAAGGTGTTAGAAAGTTTGACATTTTTGCGATAGCTAAAAGGGCCGATGTAAATAATTCAGCTGTTTTCTGTTGAACAGTTAATGAAGTGTGGTGATACCATGTGGATCTATAACACTGTTGAGTGGTAGATGTAATGTGATTTGTATGCTCAAACATCCTGGTCTAAAAGTTGAGTGAATCTACAGGCCTTTGAGTCAGATATTCTGTACAGAAACCAGTAACTGCATACGTAAACTGACTAAACTATTAAAGCTTCTGTAGTAAAGTGAGTAGTTTTCCATTTTTTCACAAATAAAAACCAACACAGCAATGTCTTGTTCATGATCTGTCATTTATTGATTTCACAGAATATTTCAGGATGCTTACCAACCATTTCATGACCAATTATGCTCATGATGGAACAACCTCGGGATGTGCATCTATTAAAGGACATTTTGGGAAATGCAAAGCATCAGATGGCAGAACTGCCTCTTACAGCTAATTACAACTGTTTAGCTTAGCACAAAGGCTGGAAACAAGGGTCAACAGCTAGCCTTTTTATGTTGATGTTTTACTAACCAAAACTAACATCATACCTGAGAATGCAGGAATAATGCAGAGCTTGCAGATTTATCTGCAATTTCTGCAATTTGCACGTTTTGATTATCAATCACTTTTTATGAAACAAGTCACAGACTGGTATCAAGTGATTTTCACAAAGAGCATCTCCCAAAATGTCATGCATTTAAGGTGACAAAGTGGTTGGCATGATGTTGGCCAATTGGAAAAACTTAAAAATATTATTTCCATGACCTTGAACAATTATGACATTACTTGAGACTAAAAACAGCTGTCTCAGAGAAAGATGCAGCCTGAGCTACATGCACGTTTAGGATGTTTAGCAAGAGATGAACCAGTCCAGAAAATACGCCTCAACAGTAAAACAGTCAAAGGTCCGGTGTGTAGGATTAAGGGGGATCTATTTGTAAAATAATGCATGAATGAATATATATTATGCAATATTATGCTTAAAGAAGTTTTCTAGAGGGTATTATTACCCAAAAATGAAAATCATTAGAGTTTTCATTAGAATAAGACATTAATATCTATAAAGGGAGCAGATCGTCTTCCATGGGATCCACCATGTTTCAAGGCCCAGAACAAGCAAACTGAACACTGGCTTTAAAAAGAGCCTTATTCATTTGTCACAAGTGTCATGGCCGCTATAGATTTTCCTGCAGGCTTGGCAGGGGAGGGTAAGCAGGGGATATTCAGTTGGGTGCAGTCTGCAAGTTCACCACTAGATATCGCTAAGTTCAACACACTGGACCTTAATGGAGACATCATACACTTTGTCTGCATGAACCAGTCATCAAAGTACACAGAACAACCGTGCTTTGGTAGTTGTTATTGTTTGATCTCTGAGAACAAAATTGTAAGATTTGCAATATAAACACTTAAAATTATCTAAGACATTGTAGGCAACAACATTTCAAGAAAGTTTTATTTTTTTTAAGAAAGCATTCATTCAATTTTGTTTTCCTTTAAACCCTGAGTTCTCACCACATAACAATTAATAGGTATGATGATGTGCAATTAAAAGAAACATGAAGAGAAACAGCAAGTGACAATTTCCATTTACTCTGAAAAAGAATTAACTGTGTGTACTTTACATGTCCGACAGAAGAATCATGGAAAACCAACACATTTTCACTCATTAACATTAAAAAATAGATTTTATGGCTTGATTCATCACATCTAAAAAAGGAGCTTTACACTGATTTTATCATCTGTGTAAAACTGAACATACACATGGAATGACACTTATTGTGCAATGTCAACAGTGGCCTTAAAAGATACTTGACAATGCTATGCACCACTTACATGCACTGAACAGCACCCAAGAAACACCAAGAAACACTGAAGGCACTTTAAAAACAGCAAGACTCATCCTGAGCCTCCCTCTCACGGTTGTCATCTGTTAATGTGCAGCCCTTATGTTTTAAAGCACTGATGTAGTCAAGTGAATCAACTGCAAAGAGGCACTAATCATCATGTTTACAGAGATGCTTGAAGAGGCAATGCATCTCACATATGTGTGGCTAGATGGCACTGTTCCCATAAA
>JAPZDZ010000012.1:11509337-11532534 GCA_029783805.1 Acanthurus tennentii | reverse complement strand
GCCTCAAATGTGGGTTGTTTTAACTTGCACTTCACTAATTTGTACACTTTTAAACATTAAAAAATAACTTCAGATTGATCTTTTTTGCACATAATGTTCTTTAAAATGGCACTGTTAAGCATTAAACACATAAGGCACTGCAACATGAACCGAATTTGTCACAATTAGCAGGCACAGAGGAGTAAGGTTTTTTTTTTTTTTTAATGATTATGAGGAATAGATTTTTACTTGTATTAAAATATTGCCTTTTTAAGCAACATACCCTTTGTTTGCTGGTTTTAAAAAATGTTCTGTCCATCTTATCGATCTAATGTAACAGAACTGAATAAAGATTGTAACAAAACAATGTTTTGACTGAGTGTTGCTTCTAAGATATTATATTAACAAGAAACCATTAAAACTGTAAACCATCCAAAACAATTGTGATAACACAAAGAATAGAGGAGAGAAGCTGTGTAATCATAAGTGGGAACTTTTGGTTATTGGGTGCTCTGGATGGCACCAGAAAATACAAACAGATTCTACCAATCTTTCTGTAGATATTACAACACAAGAACTTCAGCTATTGCTATTATTATGGACATAATGATGGACCACAGAACATTTCATCTAGCGAAAGCACTCTAATAATCTCAGAATACTTTGTACCTTACAGTCTCTTTAACAAGAATACTTAAGCTAGAGGCACAGTGTTCTCGTTTTATCATGTTAATATATTCACAGTCCAAGACAATATCTGGTGTCCTGTCATGATGCTGATATTGTACAAAACCTTGCTGACGTAAGATGAGAGAAGTAAAGACATTTTAGAATGTATTAGTCTTATCAGCTGTGATTATAGCTTTCTCAAATGAATTGGTCCATTTGTTTCAACAGAAGGCTCCACCATCCCATCCTGAACAATCTGACGCTCTCCCACAATCAGCTGTTCAGTGTGAGTCCAGTTCTCTTCCAACTGCCTCTTTTAATGAAGTTCGGTATCAAAGAACAGTCGCTGTCTCCTGCTGCAGATGGTGGCTGGCTGATCCAGCTGCAACACAGTCCTGATGCCACAGGTTCTCTGCCAAGCAGTTGAGGAGAGGGGCAACATCGCCCAGCCCCTCACTGACCTCCCCACCCATACGCAGCACCGGTAAGTTCCAGGTCTCCTGGAAGTCCCTGACGTCTCTCTCTGCTACATCACAGTGCATGAAAAGGTCAAATCTAAAGGAAACATTAAGGACAAATGTCCAACTCTGTACTGACAAGGCTAAAAAATAATTATGTTTCAGCTGCTTTTCTTACTTCAATCTACTGTAGAAGAAGCAAAAATACAGAGAATAAACACAACAAAGATTATTGATGAGATTGTAAATGAAATTTTAGTAAGTTGTGAGATTTATAGTAAGCACATGACTGGACTGGGACTGTTTTATAAAATGTGCATGCAAATTTAAAAAAAAAGCACAAAAAGATACTTGGTTCCAACCACCAACTTCACTACTCGATCCCCAGATGACCCTGTCCACTTAGCAATTTGATTTGGCAGATCATCAAAGGAGGTCCTGTCAGTGAAGGAAAACAGGAAAAGGACAGCATCCACCTGCTCCTTACAGGACTGAAAGACAGGGAGCAGGAAAGGGACAAAGCATTTGGTGTGATGTTGATTTACAATAACGTGGGTGCTGCCATTTTTCTGTTTCAACTTTGCTTAAAGCTCTATATAACATACATACAGGCAGCAAATGGTCAAATCTACGCAAGGCGTTTTCTCCGCAATCCCACAGCTGCAGACGGAAGAAAAGGACCCTGCCACTTTCTCTCAGCTTCACTGGCCAATATACGACTGTTGTCTCAATACCTTGAACAAAGAGAAATTACAAATGTTTGTGCAACCTCTTTAACCTTTAAATTCAAGAGTTTTAACTAGTAGGAACCTACCTATAGTTTCATAATGCATGTTGGGAATATTTAGGCCTGCAAGGCGGGCAGCAAGAGCAGTTTTTCCAACTCCGCTCTTGCCAGAGATGAAGATCTTATAATGAACTGTGTCCACAGGCACATGTGGGGGCATCACTGGAGACTCCAATAGCCCTGTAAAACAAAGGTTTATCATAAAAATATTTACTTTTGTGCTCGGTTAGTTGCGCTTAAATTTACTGACATACAATCATACTCACTGACAGTGACAGCATTTCTGCAAGGACCTATAGCTGTGTTTTTGTACTGCAGGCTAATGTGCAAAACCTTTATAATCATAATTTCTTCTGCCAGTAAGCTTTAGACTGATGGAAGGTCTCTCACTTAGAGCTTTACAACATTCTGATTTTAAGAATGGCATACATTTGCTTTCTTAAGGACAGCATGGAAATAACTCCCCTATGATAATATTAAAAACAGAATTATTTTAAGTTTATATTATTTTGTTTATCAAATAATTATCATGAGTATGCCATTGTTAGGGTCTCCTCTCAGATAACATCGACTCATCAATATCCAGAATTGAAAAACTAACTAATCAGAGGTCATTAGAAATTATCACCCACATGCCACAGGCTTGGAACTGTTTTTTTCTGCTGCAGTTCTCATTGATACTGTTTGTAATATCATCTTGTTTGTGATTTCATGTTGGTTGTTAAATAAAGAGTATACAAAAACCTTGAGTATGGCTGTAACATGTTATTTACTTGACATTGTTCAGTTTCCTTTTTACATGACCTAACACAAGTATTAGGTACATTTCAATAATTGTGTAGTCTCATTAGACAATAGAGTGTTTGCAAAGCGCCAAACTCCCTTCATCCAAAAGCCATAATGACCAAAAAAAAAAATCAAAAAAAAAAACATGTTTTTAGCCTGGCTTTTTTTCTTGTACCTGCCCCACAAATAATAACCTTGTTGCTTCACTTTGAGAACAACTTTTAGGACAGATTTTAGGAGATTTGAAACGCAGTTATTTAAATTAGCTCACGTGGCGTGCACAAATCTCACAGACCTCAGGCGTAACTTGACGTCTCTCTCTCGAAAACACATCTAAACTTCATGCAAAATAGCCAAATAAGCGACTTATAAGTAACATCGATGGGAAAAGAAAATAAAGTGACAGAACAATAGTGAGGTTCTAGATCGTATCGAATAAATTACGATCGAAAGAGAATAAACCTCTGCTTAAGTCAAAGCGGCAGCAACTGTTCTTAGTTATACAAATGTACTGTTAATAAGATGAAACCTAGTTATATTATGTACACAACATGCTGCTTTTAATAACAGAAAGCCCATTGTTCGTCAGTTGAAATGTTTAT
The DNA here is from genome assembly GCA_029783805.1 of Acanthurus tennentii. Classification (NCBI taxonomy): domain Eukaryota; kingdom Metazoa; phylum Chordata; class Actinopteri; order Acanthuriformes; family Acanthuridae; genus Acanthurus; species Acanthurus tennentii. Next base: position 11,529,253 of record JAPZDZ010000012.1, on the reverse strand, counting down.
AAATATCCTACCAAAGTTTTTTCGTCTCTTCTTGTGTAGGATTTTGCTGAAGTATTCTTTGCTGTCTTTACACCGAAACCAGTCAGCTACTATGACTGATCCAGGAGGAAGAACCATAGACTGTATGGGAAGAACTTGTGCCATGATGTTGTCGTTAGCTCACTTACGCTGCTCAGCTAGCATCACACTTAACCTTTTTTATTATTCAATAAGTTAGACTAAAGAGCCATCTGAGCGACAGAGCACGGCTTTTAAAATGTCTGTTTCGAAATGATTCAAACAGTGTTTGCTGATAATTAAACGCTTTAGTAAAATCTAGTCGGCAAATTGCATTTTAAGTCTCAAAGTGGAGCTACCCGACAGAAACTTCCGTAAACTCAGACGTCACTTAGCAACCGCCTGCAACCACTGCTGACGTCGTGTCCTTCTCTTCTTCTTTGGGTGTTTTTGGCGGTAAAAGATGCATTACCGCCTCCCACCGGAGGTATTTAAAAAATAAGTAAAAAAGAAACAGGTTTATACTTTTCACATTCATTCTTTCCCGGCATACTTTCTATCATGATATCGTGATAACGATGTCATGGTGTTTGTGTCTAATTTGTGATGTTGCCTTCCGGTAGCCCCAGCATTTAGCTGTTGTTTTTTTGGACGAAAACAGTCGTAAATAACTAAAACAATTATACATTTATACATTATTTCAGCAATCATTCACAGGTTTCTGTGCACCAGCGTTGACCTTACATGTCACACAACGTTAAAAAAAAGTTATCATAAAAAATAACAGTTTGGAAAAGGGAGATTTGAAACTTTTTGTGGTTCAAGTAAACTTGAATAAAACTTTTTCCATAGTACGACCGCCTTTTGTTGGTTTCTTCCTCCACCGCCAGATGTCGCTGAAGTCCAGCGTTGAGATGTCAGATGCAGAGAAGAGACATCAGACATTAAGCATTAAATTATTCTGTGAGCTTTGACAGTCAGGACTCCACTGCTTTCCATAGCCGTGGTCACAGATACAGGATCCACATTGGATGGTAGTTTGCATTTGTGGGAAAAAGTGTTTGTGACTGAGCCATCTTCTCCCAGCTGCAGGGCAAGAGCATAAGGTATGAGCACAAAGGGAAGGTAAAGCTGGTTGTTGAGGAGCAAATATCAAAAATCAAAATAATTAGACATGTATATACATTTCTCTAGTCCTATCCCCATGCTCCTCTATTTATTTTAAATTATAAATCTTTAACTCAAATTTCGGACCCTAACCCAAATTGTCCACAAGATGTTAGATTTCAAATTTTGAGATGCTCATTCTTACATTAAACTTCTACTACCTCAAGTCCTTCAATCTAATTAATTTGTGTTGCAATTATCATTATCTTCTTTATCTAGGCTGCAAAAGTTAGTTGAATAAAACTAAAGGTACTTGTTTTATAGTAAACTTAAGTCTGAGGACAAATTCAGCATACAAACATTGAAACAGGCCTCTTTGCTGTTTTGTGGTTATTGTTACAGATTTTCTAAACTAGCCTGACTGCATTGGCTCACCTTCTCAGCATGCACATCTATCAGGTTGTTGGAGAAAGTGACGATAACATCCTCAGGAGAAAACTCACTCACATCAACCATGAACTGGAAAATGTCTCCAGTGACCTGGATCTTGCCCGTGGGACATAAATGCCCTGAAACAATCATTCATAGTCTGTAAGTCTGTGTAAAATTAAATAAAGAATATATCTGTGGATTTTTGTTAACCTGACCTGAAAATTTGTTTTCTCTGCTGTCCTGCAGAGATAAGGATCCTGATTCCTCAGAAAAAACACCTCCACCTTTCTCCATAGTGGCTGAGAAAGTGGATTGACTGTCTGGCCAACTGTACCTACTGCACAGATCCAAGAGAGGTCATTCTAAGCCAGTGACTTCTCCCTTATGTCCAATAAAAGCGTCACTGTACAGGAGTCTTTTATAGTCTTTTTGTATGTTGGTGCCTGAATGATTCATCTGCACTGGAACATGACACGGACTGTAGATATTCAATGTGTCAGAACGGTTGTTGAACTCTTGTCAAGAGGCCTAAATTTGTAGCCGCACCCTCGAATGGTAGCATATGAGTCTTTGTGTTTGTGTGAGAAAGGGTGTGGACATGTTTCTCTATGAAGAAACAACCTATAATTATTAGGTGTGATATTAAAAGAGCTATAATATAGAATTTGACACAGATGAAGTAATAATACGACACAATTAAGTGGCTATTGGATCAAAATTTTTAATGTATTTTGGACTTTTTTTAAGACTACAACAGTTGGGTTTGTAACAAAATTGCTCTTTACAAATTTATTGCTGTTAAAACCTTACAGAAGGGGAATTTAACATAGCTGAGTGACTGTGATATGATGGAGGATAGTTGTGTGTGAGTGTGACATTCTACTCCACCTTGGCAAAGTCACGGAGGACAATCAGCTCCATCTGGACGACAGGCGCAACCAAAACAAGTTGTGAGGAATGTTATAGAAAAGTAACCTCAAGAAACATCCACTTTCTGTGCTTTAAAAGTAATTCTTTATCCTTTTACTTTGCATTGTATTGTGTGAAAGACTGTCCTGTGTAGCACAAAGATAAATAATTAGTACCTTGTACCTTGCACCCATTTGAATGACTCTAATGGAAAAGTTAATAACAGGAAACTTTAAGGACAAAATGCACAAATGAGTTTGTGGATTTATTGGTGGAAAATTTAATGAATCAAACGATGTGTAACATGCACAAGGAAAGACAAAAGCATAAACATTTGAAACTTTGTAAGCAGTAATTAACCCCTTTGAAGTAGCTCAAGCAGATTACAGGTTATCAACTGGACCTGAACAGGATGAAAGATAAAAGTTTCAGTTTTGATACTCGTCTTTTGTGATGAGTTCAGTGTCAGCAGGAAGGCCTTTGGTATCTTATATCAGGGGAGTTTATCATGTTTGAGCAGGAAGTGACATGTGTGGCAGTTTTGCATGATTCATTTGTGTGAGAATGTCGTAAGTGGAAAATTTATCATATTTCTGCAATCCGCTTGTGTGATTAACATCAGAAGTTAAACGTTAGCAAGAGAAGAGTGATGAATGTTTTATAGTATATGTACGACTTGTGCTCATCGCCATTTCTGTTACCAAATTTTTTCTGTGTGTGTATTTTTTAACTATTTTATCACAAAAAAGTTAAGAATACACAACATTTATATCTGACTTTAATTCACCTTCTTGTCCCTCCTTATTGCAAAAGAAACACCATTTATCAAATATGTTGTCAAATTAAAATCCTCATTTTCATCCCACCACACTAACTACACCCCCACCGATTGGATTACAGGTTACAAAATAAATTTAGGTGGAGAAGATAAAGACTTAGGCCTAATTAAATAATTATAACAATTACTCAAGCACAATGAAGAAATGGTAAGAGACGGTTGGTTCTCACTACTGTATTAGGACATTTATGGGTTCCACCCAGCTCTTCAACATGGGATTCCTGTAGAGAGTCGTAAAATTCAAGAAAGGGCCTCCAACCCTTGACAAAGGTTTGAGGGGACCCTTTGAGCTTTAAGAAATACATTATATCGTTGACCCAATGAGAAAAGAACGGAAGAGTGTGATGTTTCCATCCTGAAAGGATCAAATGTCTCGCATGGAGTGTGAAGCTTTAAGCACATGAGCTTTGCTTTGTGAGAGAGCAAAGGGATTTCCTTTGATGTTAAAACACAGAGTGCACAGATTAGGTGACAGTCAAACTGGCTTTCAAACATCTCACTGAAATCCTTAAAATATGTATCCAGAAGGTGGTGAGATATGCAGCCAGAACACGTGCAATTAATCTGCCGGCAGGCCTTTATATCGCAGGAATATCGACTTCATATTCAAATAAATCACTGCCAGTCTTGGCTATAGTACAGTGCACTCTAAGTATCACTTTTAGATGTATAAGCCATGCTTGGCAGAGGCAGATAATGTGTGTATCAAGTCCCATTGTCAACCTTTTAAAAGGTCTTAAAGATCAGAGTTACAAGCATTTTTTTAATTTTCAAGGACAAACTGAAACTATGACCTGATGATGTTAGCAAAGACTGTGCATGTCGGCACCAGAGTTAATGGCAGACTATACAAAAGTTTATGTTTCACCACAAAAGAGAAACAGCCTGCTGGTGGTGCTAGAGAAAACTTTGGGGATCAATGAAGTCAGCAGGGTTGATCCTCTGTGGACCATGAATGTGTTTTTAAAGGTTCACAGCAGTTCATCCAACAGTTGATGAGATATTAAAATATGGACAAACAAAAACAAACATATGGCTACTACTGAGTACAATAAATCAGTCAAGGCAACACTTTATTTAAAAACAAAAATACACCATCTGGCAAACATGCACCAGATTAGTTATTTCTCATGTAACAAATAACATAAATATACAATAAAATAAATATTAAATAAAAATGGACAGTTGTATTAAGACATGATGTAAACATGTTGAGGAAAAAGCATTATGTGATATAAGGACTAACTACAAAACATAAGAATGTATGATTCTTTGCCCTGAGTGGAATAATCATTCCAAATTTAAAATTAAGTTTCATTGATCACAAAAATTGTAGAAAAACAAAGTAGATTTAAGGATCCAGATACACTGGCAGGATAAAGTGAGTGCTTGGAAGAAAAAGCTCTAAATCTTTTAGAGCATAAAATGCATCAGTCATTCAGTAAATACAAGCCAAGCACTCTCACATTGTCTCACATTTTGCACCTAAGATTGTTTTGTCCACTACATCACATAACTTGTTCCTGTTGGACATATAAAATTTTTTTCATAAAGATAAATTATTCATCTTTTGTTCTTTTATAAAGTACATAAGTGTTTTTATTTCAGTCCTCTCTGAGGGGCTTGGAGGGTCCTCTTCAGTTGTGCCACACTGGTCCACAGAAAAGACAAAAAAAACCCTGCAGTGTAGCTCAGTTTCAGCCCACCACCCCCACTTCAGTCTTCCTCTTCAGTGAGTGAAATGGCATGGTCGGTCAGTGCACTTTGATTTGAAGGAATGCTTAGATCACACTGCAAACACGCTGAGGGAGCTTGTCTCATCTTTCAGACCCAGGATGCTGTACGCTATCCTCTTCATGTGACCGGGCAACCGCACTCCAATATTCCTGATGTCTCTGAAAGGAAAAGATGGATGATACCTTAATGAGTGTGCTAAAAACAATATGGACTCTGTTAAATTTAAAGGGACTGCAGTGGTACTTGTAGAGCAGTGATCCTCATCTATAAGTAGGCCACTTGTAGTCCAGGACAAATTGTAGAAAAGGTCAACTAATTTGAAAAGATAAAGAGCTATGTTTTGAATCTAAAAAAAAATCTATATATTTTAGCTAAAAGTTATGTAATAACAGCCCAAAAAATTATCGTAAAGTAATGACTTAAAGGTTAAAATGGTTAGCTAAGATTTAAAGATAAATGATTGAAATATTTAGCTGAAAGTGAAATTTAAACTGAATAAATAGTGATAATAGCTAAAATTGTTAAGCTGGAAAAATAGTTAACAAAATATAATGGATAAGTGGTTAAAAGAGTTATTGAAATGGATGGAACCAAAATGTTTGAAGCAACTGGCTAAAAGTACTGAGGATCTTTTAAAAGAGTTAACTAAAAGTAATAGTAGTGGTTAAAATGACCAAAGCGGTATATTGATCATTACACTGTAGGAAAACACTATTCTTTTTATAAAATTCAGTGTTAAATTGCATTAAAGTGCATCTGGTTTAGGAGTCAAATGAACCCATTTGGTACGTGACAGATGCATGATTACATCAGCACATGTTAAAGGGGCTGTGGGGGAACATCACACATATAAGGCTGGGAACTTGGGGTTCACGGCTGCTGTAGAAGTTATGACAGTAGAGAATGAAAGGAATGACACGAGCGGAGGCGGAGTGGAGTGTTTGTGCATTCACACGCTGGATAACAAATGTTCAAGCTGAGAGCTCTGTACTGCCTCTGTGTTACTACAAGATGTGGCCCGTTGCCAGACAAATCAGCCCAGCGTGGCAAAGCAGCACCTGTGCCAAATGTGAACTTACTCATGCCTCAAGGCGAGCACCTGCTCCATGGTCGTGATACCAGCCCGAGCAAAGCTTTCGTTGTACTGGCTCATTTTGATGGATTCCAGCCACTCAGGCACCGACCTGAACATGGTGCCGTCACAGCCGCTGGTGCTGGGCAGGCGGATGGAGACGCTGAAACAACATACAACTAGTTTACTCATCGTATACTGGTACCTTAAGCACATCAAGTCACTGACTGATTATTTTAAAATGGTAAATACCAAGACTGTTACTGTTCTAAGTATGTTTAGTATGTAGTTTAGTAAGTTTAGTAAGTAATAATTTAGTTTTTCCATTACTCCTATTAGACTTTTTTTTATTATATTTGACTCTTTTACTGAAGACATCAACAGAAGTAACATTCATACCGTGGATCAAAGTCAGCGATGGTTTTCAGAGACTCTGGGCTTCGAAGCAGTTTGTCCAAAATATTGACGATGTCTGTGAAGCGAGGCCTTTTGGAGCGGTCGTGCTGCCAACACTGGAGCATGAGCTGGTAGATAGCGGATGGGCAGTCCATTGGAGCAGGAAGCCTGAAGGCTTCGTTAATAGCTTTCATGACCTGAGGAAGGGAAAGAGTGAAGGCAGAGCTTAGATCTGAAGTATATTTATGGGTGCAGAGAGAAACAAAGCGTTTGAACACTTTGAAAAACTGCTGCGTTCGTATGTTGACGTTTACAGTTAATTTGAAGAGGATGGTGGGAAACAGAACTGGAGTTCAGGCAACTTTCTATCACCACCTACCCAGCAGAGACTCACAGTGGTAATCCACAATAAAGTTTGACCTCAACAGGCCAAAACAATCCTTCATCTCAACCACAAGAGATGGAAAGACGATGTGACAGATGAAACATACCTCATGGTTGCTCATGTCCCAGTAGGGCCGTTCTCCAAATGCCATGACTTCCCACATGACGATGCCGAAGCTCCACACGTCGCTGGCTGAAGTGAATTTCCTGTATGCAATGGCCTCGGGTGCAGTCCAGCGGATGGGGATTTTACCTCCCTGACACAAAAGAAACATTAACAAATCATATTTAATGGATGAAGGGAGTGGAAGCAAAAAGGCAGAGAAAGACCAACACTTTAGATTGGACACTGGAGAATAAAGCTACCATTAACAGTCTGGCCTAAAAAAACAAGAGCTGTTTTCTGTTGATATGCTTTAGGCGGTGATATGTTTGACTTACTCTTGTTGTGTATGTGCCCTCAGCATCATCCTCCAGCACACGTGACAAGCCAAAATCAGACACTTTGCACTCCAGGTTGCTGTTCACCAGAACGTTTCTTGCTGCCAAGTCACGGTGGACGTAGCTCATGTCTGAGAGGTATTTCATGCCAGCGGCGATTCCACGCAGCATCCCCACGAGTTGGTATGTTCCAATCTCTCCATCACGGTCCTGAAAGGGAACAAAAATAAACACTGAATTTCATTTTTATGTGCCGTTAAGGCCAGTTAAACACAGCTCTCCTTGTTTTTCTTTTCACGTTTTTTCGTGGTTTTCTGGTGGTTGTGTGCCAGACTATTTCTTGGCTGGGCGGACTGACTGCTCAGGATCTCTGCTGGTTGATGACCCGTGGTGACAATGAGATTTAAAAAACAGCACAATGCTTGAACAAAATGTAACCCCATTACATCCCATAAAACTGTGGTTCTTGCACCTAATTTCATGTCATTTCACATTTCTTTGGATGATTTAGTACAAGAAATATGTGAAATCATATAAAGCTTCCAGTGAAAATAAATATTAAGCACTAAACATTTTAAAATTAAGCTAATTTCACCCTCCTGTTCACAATGAATTACATGCACATACCTTTAGATAAGTGTCCAGAGCTCCATTCTCCATGTATTCTGTCACTATCATGATGTTCTTGACTGAAATGTAAGAAAAAAGTTACTTTAGTAAAAAGACAGTATAAAAGCAGTTGATGCAATTGAGCTGCAATTAATAATTTGACTTTATAATTTAAGATCCTGAAACTCACATTTGGTGACTACTCCCTCCAGGCGGATGATATTCGGGTGGGAGAACTGACCCATGATGCTCGCCTCGCTCAAGAAGTCTTGCCTCTGTTTCTCTGAGTAGCCCGGCTTCAGGGTCTTGATGGCCACAGCCGCCTCCCCTCGCCCAGGAGTCTTCATCACACCCCGAAACACTTCTCCAAACTCTCCTGATCAGCAGACAGACAGCAGGAGGAAAAAGTTAGAGACTGCGCTTTGAGCTGTCATTTAAAGAAAATCAGGTGATTTTAATAAAACCCACCAACTCCGATGACTTTTTGTTTGCTAATGGAATTGTGGTCAATTTCTGTGACAAACTTCTGGATGGCGATGTTAGGGTCCTCATACATGTGAGGATCAACATAAGTCTTCAGAGGCTTAAGTTGATCTAAAAAGGAAATAAAATCAGAATATTATTAAACTGAACTGTTTTATCAGCACAATAATGCTGAATCATTGTTGTGTGTACAAAGTGACTTTCTAACCTGTTGAAAAGTAGGGATCTTCAGGTCCTCCTCTGCCACGAGAGCTCAGTCTCCTGAGAGGAAAACATTCATAATCACTACAGGGCTGAACAAAATATAGTCTGGCTTATGAGTAATTGTAGGTCAGTCTCTGTTGAAAAAGAACAAGGTTGTACTTAATGCAACACTGGCTATTACAGATAACCCCCCCCTGAGCTGTCCTTTATGTATGTCCTCTATGATATCCTTTAACAGTTCAAACAGTGCCCAAGTATGTGGCACGTAATCACACAGTTTGGAAGTTTGTAGATAACATTTATCTTGTTACCAACCGTTTGCGCAACAGCAGCACGGCGACCACAACAAGCAGGATAACCGCTACTCCGAAAACAGCTCCCATCACCATGGTGGAGTTGTTCTGGATCTGTGACTCAGCTGTGCAAATCATGGAGAGAAAAAACATTTATCAACCCAAGTATGTGAAAAAGAAGTTTATTCAAGGGGGGGCATTTGAGTAACTGGTACCTAATGGTGATGTATGAAACTCATGTTCCACACTGTAGCTGCCAGGGTTGCCTTCAGGACTCAATGCCTGGACTCTAAACATGTACGTAGTGTCTGGAGTGAGGTCGTTAATCTGGACTGAGCTTTTCTCTAAAATCAGGACTGTGTAGGTGGTCACATCTCGCTCGCCTTCATCATCCTGCCACAAGGAAAACAGATGGATTAGAATGCTTTTTTAAAAAAATCTAAACCAAATAATCCGGGAAAATTTTCCTACAACAGAGTGAGCTCTGAACAGGGGGAGGGAGAGACAAAAGAGTGCAAAGCACTCTGTCTTACTTTTCTGCGGTACATAAGCTCATAGCGATGATTGATGTGGGCTGGAGGCCTTCGAGACAGAGACCAGGACAGAGACAGACTGGTGGGGCTGCGATCATCCAGATGGATCAGCGTCACCTTGGGGGGATCTAACGGTCGACGAGAGACACAAAGTAAAATAATGGTTAGTAACTAATCATAGTCTTTGGAAAGGATATTTGTAAATTAAAGCCTCTAGGACTCAGTGGGTTTGACTGAACTCCTCTCTGGATACTTTTCCCTTCTTTTGTGCAATGGCTTTTGCTGACCAATACTATATAACATGAAAAAATGTCTAAACTCTTTTATGTGTATTGTCCTGGAGAAAACCAACCCTCTTTGAAAGCTTAAAAAATATTTTTTCATCACCTCAAATGTTCCTCACATTTTCTAATTTTTCAAATCTTCTTATAAACAGTTTTGAATGTTGTCTTTGTTTTGTCCCCTTTACCAAATGCATGCTTAGTTTGAGGAAAAAGGAGAAGTTACCACCTAAGTACTTTTCCACAAACTGGCTTTTTGTAAGGTCTAGACAAAAGAAAAAATACTTGATTTAGCTTCTATCATTACAGTTTTTACCCACAGTGCAGTGGGGTCCATGGACCCCAAAAAATGAGGAATGAAACCTATTTGAACAGACCACAGGATTAAATTGTAGCAAAAGGCAAAAGATTTTTAGTTGATGGAGCTCACCTGTGTAGTCCAGAGCAGTAGTGACGCTCACAGTGGGTTTCTCAGTACCAAACTGAGACACGCCGCTGTGAGCCTCCACGGTGAAAGTGTAGTTGAGATGAGAATCCAGTTCAGTAACAATGACAGTGGGGTCCTGAAGGTCTGTAGGACCAGGCTCAAAACGGACCTTCTCGCTGCAGGGGACACACGAGGCCCCGTCACAGAGCTCACACACCACACTGTAGGTAAGGTCACTGCGGCCCCCGGTCACCAGCGGTGGGCTCCAGGACAGCTGCATCCTGCCCTCTGCTGACAGGGTGGTGGAGCTCAGGTCACGAGGGGCACTAGGTGGAGCTTGGGGAGGAAGTAGATGAGACATATCTGTTAGCCTGATCTTCTGACCTGCTTAGAATGAGCTAAAAGTTGATTCTGTGATAATAATAGCAATACAGCAGTAAATGGGGTTGTTACCAGAGCAGGCTGATGTAGGAGGGTCTGAGGGGGAGCGGAAGAAACCTTCCTCACACTGGCATTCAGTGGCGCCGGCTGTGGAGGGCTTGGTGTTATCAGGACAAACCTGACAAAACTTGTCTGATATAGACGGCTTGAAATAGCCTGGTTTGCACGCTGTGTGGAGAAAGAAGGTGTGTGTTAGTTTAAGCGTGTCATATAGTAACTGTGAAATAGACAAACACAGGAAGGAATGTCAGATCAAAATGCAAACAATGAAGCTGTCTTTGTAATACCAGCCCCTTCCACCCAACAGGAAGCATTTGCTTTGAGTAACCTATAATCACTGAGTCTTTGTAAGCACAGGAATGAAAAGGGATTTCCCTGACGATGTGTCTCCACTCGCCTTTTTTGCCCTGGAGGCCTAATCTCAGGTCGCACTGCCAGTGTCAACCGGATGACACCAGAACATTAAATCCATCAGGTGATCCGATCTGCCTTTCCCCTGTGCACTCTCAGGTTATATTTTCTGGCAGATAATATTTATGTTTTTGCCAAAGGAAACAGCACCTTGGACATTGGTTGTGGAGACCTGTGATGGACATTTCAGCACACAGATAAACAGCCTTCCAGGGCATGGGAGGTTAATGAATGTGCAAAGTGGACAGAAACCAGGATGCAAGTGCTGCAATTCAGTCCTGAAAGCTAATGTTTCCTCTGTTTCTTCCTTCCTTCTGCTAACCCCTGCCACCGGTCACAAATTACAGCAACCAAGGCTGAAAAGTTAGAAGACTAGAGAATCAGGAAAGAGGAAAAGCTGCTGGAGAAGAACATGGCTTTTAGTGTGTTTATGGAAAAAGATGTTCATACTTTCAGGAGCGATAAAGGGCCGCAGCACAGTAAAATGAAAAAAAAAAAGTTTTAAACTAGGTCTTATCAAAGATATCCCCTCCCTGCCTTCATTCTGCTGTCTCCCCAGGGAGGAGAAGCCTTTCTTCTGGCCCTGTGCTGGTGGCCGTGAGAAGAGGTCGAGTGAACCCTGGATTGAAGACGTGGTCGCGTTACTTCACCACCAAGGCAGAAGGACCTTTGCACTCAAAGTATTGCCGCGGTTGAGGAGAAAGAGCAGGTTGAGTTTGAGTAGGAGGGATGAAGATGAATAGATGGACGGATGGGGGATGGGGGCAAAGGTCTGGAGCGCCAACAGAAGTTCTCTCTGGGGAGGCACTTGGCAGCAGTGGGGGAGAAGCTGAGGTCTTTTCGCATAAGAAAAGGGGGCCAAGCTATTTCATCTTGAGCTGGGGCAGCAGGACCTCTGTCACGTACCAAAGAAACTCCAGCCCCATTCATCTATTGTCTCTGAGATTGGACAGAGTGGTGCCATAAATATGTTGCTTTACTCATTATACAGCGTGCAAATGGCGGCATGTTTGCAATGCAAGAATACAAACACTGTTCTTTCAAGCTTTGACAACCATGGATTTGTACCCACAATTAATTTCAATGCAATTTTTTCACATTATATTTTATTAAAAGTTTGTTAAGCTATAATAAGAAAATGAAAAAAATCTGTTTTATTTAATAAATACATTACTATTTATTTTTAACTTCTATTTAACTAACTCTTATTATCACTGATCTACAGAAATTGTTCTAATAGTTCCACACTCCTTTTTGATGACAACACACACTTGTAAAGGACTTCTGTTCCGCACCGGTGCATCTGTTAATTGAATCTGTTTTTTGCTCTTTGTGTCCGCCCATTGTTCTTATGAGTGGGAACATGGATTAGGGAGCTCGTTGCGTGTGTTAACCACCGGATGAAAGAGCAAAGGGAGGCAAAGTGGGGCATGTCATTGGCTAACAGCTGTCCTGTTGCTCTACTAATCCTCTTGACTAAATTACACTCCACACCTAACTAAGCAGCCACGAAACTAACCACCCTCATGCACCAACTGTCGCCTCACTCCCCACCCTCTGACTCCAACCAAGGACAACCTGCTTATTTGTGTCAGTCAGCATTCCTCCTCATCTCACTTTACTTCCTTTTCCCACACAGTCGGGCTCTTCAGTGGAATCCACATGCCAGCTCTGAACTACTGAGGATATCACTTTCTCTTTTAAACGTTAAATTGGAAATAGGGAGCTGGCTGGAACGAACGACAAACACTGATTGTGCTTTAATTTACGTAACAAAACCTGTTTCCTGAATCCTAACAATCAGGTCATCCTCCAGACTTCGGAATCTCAATTTTTCCACATCATAAATATTTCCTGTCTTCCTCCACCAACTTCCGTTTCAGGTGCGCAGCCTTTGAGTTTGCCTGCGGTCAGAAACCTTAAAGACTGAAACATTCCTCTGCCTCAACTTCCTCCACGCCTTGCTCTCTGCATTTTCATTTTTACAACCTCGGTACATGATTCACTCTCTACACACAGTTATTACCCATCAATGGTATTTAAGTCTGTAACTGACAATAATTTCTATCTCACTGGTACTCTGGCATTCATTTTATCAACTAAGCAATCATTTGTTTGGTCTATTAAAAGTTACAATGATGTAAAAGATTTTTACAACTTCCTAAAAGCCAAGGTGCAATCTTCACTTATCTTCACTTGTCTGACTCAGTCCACCGAATCCAACCAAAAGATACCCAATATAAAGTCATATAAAGCACTAGAAAGAAGAAAAACCTAACAATTAAAGCTTAAATCAATATATTCTTGGCGGGGGGAAAAAAAGGACCAGAACAATGAATCAGGTATAAAAATAGTTGTTACATGGTTCTTTCCCTGTTAACCAGTTAATCTCTAAATCCTTTTTTCTGGCTCAAATGATGTGTCTCACTTAGAGGAGTTAACTTCAAAAAGAGACCAAACTTTGCCAGTCAAGGTGACTCGTACCAGCAGGAGTCATAAACCGCAGCCTGACTCAGAGTCTGACCTCTGATAGGCGTGGCGCCACATCCCTGTAATCTGTGGTTCATGTCGCCTTGGAAACTGACACGAAACAAATACTTGTGAGCAGAAGACATACCACTCAGGTAGTCAACTCTGACAGATTCACACGGCTCTTCCTCCAACGGCAAAGGTGACGCGAGGGAGAAAGAATTCCTTTCAGAAAGTCCCCACACCATACTGTGCCCTTCCTCCCTCCTTCCTTTTCTCTCTGTACCCTCTCTCCTCCCACGTTTCCTCCAGACAGTTGGACACACCACACCCGAGAATGCCAAAAGACCAACTTCCACACAAACAGCAGAGGCACAGTACGAACACCACAAGTATGTGTTTTACTGTACACGTCTGTTTTTGTTTTTGTATATGTTCTCACACGCCTTTCTCCAGGGCAGCACATACTGCAGAGTTCTTTACATAGTTAACCCAATTCTTAGTGTGACTTATGTGAAAAGACAAAAGTTTAAACCTCCAACAGTGTGACCCCAAAGTGCTATTAGTTTTAAAATTATACAAGTCTTCGCTTTTTAAAACTACTTGTCTTTTAATAAATCTGAATAGATAAAAAATAACTCTTATTTTCCTTTGAAAGGAACTTTTTTCCTGTGTCATTCTGCATACCAGCACCCTACAGTATGTGATACACACTTTTTTCCACTGTCCACTGTTTTTGCCATTCAAATAACAGGAAATTAATGTAAACTCCACTTGGAATTAATACCTAATATTTTAGAATTAGGACAGTTTCTTTTTCTGTATTTTTACACTTTGAGCCATCAACCTATCTGTAAAAGAGTGCGTCAGCCCAACCTCAGTTTCTGAGTCCTGAGAGAAAAGCAGTGAAAAGAATGTGCTATTGCCCAACAGGTAGAGATGAAGCATTGACTGTCGAAATGTCCGCAGTGACTTTGATCTATACTGCATGGAGCAATCTGTGGTTGCCTCAAAATCTAAAGCAAACAAACAGGTTTATGCATCCCATCCCATTCCAAGTCCAGTCCTGCTGTATGCGGCCTACTTCACAACAGATATTGAGTGTTTTTGTGTTGAAGTACCAAGCAATCCAGACACAAATAACATTCCTCTACGCTCATTCCTCACTTTTTGCCAAACTAGCGGTTGGAGGTGTTTCATTTACTATAACTCACACGGCAATACAAACATGTCTCGGTTGAGTGCCTGGCGTATTTCTGGCAGTGCTTACCTTGGCAGGAGTCTCCAGTGGTTTCGTAGCCTGCCAGACACTGGCACTGACCCACAGGAACCACCCATTCACCCTCAGCTGTGCAGTAGATGCGTGGGGTGGCCTGACTGATGGCATTCTCCACACAGGCTCCTTCCACCTCCCTGAGAGCATCCGCCACAGTTTCTGGGAAGGCAGCCAGGCTTTGCACTGTGGATGGGCATGTCTTGTAGTACACTCTAACAGACAGCAGTGCTACACAGGCACCCATGTCCTGGAAAGCAAGGTAGAAGCCCTTTCTAGACAGAGGCCCCACAGTCCTTGTCTCTGTGTTGACCTTCAGCACACGACCCCGTGTAACCTCATCAGGAGCGATGGTTGCCACTTTGCGAAACTGGCCTTTACGGAAGTTGGTTCCTACATCAGCATCAGCCTCTGAGATGAAAAGGTTAAAGGTTTCTTTGCAGGCAACAGAAGCACCTTCAAAAGTGTTGCAGTCTCGCACGACAAAGCGGAGCTCCACAGAGACGCGTGTCGTCCCTGGGCGCCGCTGGATGAATGTGGTGCGTAACCAGTTATCCTGATCAGTGGACTCTATGTTACAAACGCTGTAGGTGTAGAAAAGTGAGCCATTCACCACTGTCTGGACTATCTCCCACTGCGGAACAGAAAAAGACAAAGGAAGAAGAGAGGGATTAGTTTAAGGGGCAGCAGACACTGTAACCAAGCTACAATAATTAAAGGAGAAAAGCATTTTTTTTCCTAGGGAATAAGTATAGGCTTCAGAGGCTTTGTTCCTGCCGCGAACCAGTTTCATTGATGAGACACCTCTTCTTTCATGCTGAGTGAGAAGCTCATAAAGAGCCGAAGTGAGCTGAGGCTTTTTTCCACACTTCAAGATTATTGGCCTGGACATGTGCAGGGCTCACAACGTGTGTGGTTTTCCACTAACACACCAGGGTGCATGTGTGTGAGACACACATAAATCCAGCAAATACTACTGTAGAACACCAACTAAGATTTACAGCACTTAAATGAGCTTTATACGCAAAGTGTAATTGCATGGCAGCAAAAATTATCAGCAATTAAGAGTCTGTCAAAGAGGGAAGCAATGGCGTGTGGAAAGATTAAAGGCCTCCATATAATATATCATATGGTGTTACACCTGATATGTAAGTTTCTGATGTGTTTAAGGGAATAAATAAGTGTGGAAATTTACATCACTTCGACTGTTTATACAAAAGAGAGACAAAATATTTAGGTAACATTATCCTATTTTAAAAAAAGTTAAATTGTTAGCATTAATTTGGAGCTGCATTTTATGAGGCATCATAGATCACCTTAGTCTATGATATTACAGTTACAAGTAATTAATCCTCTACTTTAAGACCATAATAAATACTGGATTTCAGGCACTTGCTTGTCATTACCTTCCAATTTCTATTGTGTACTCAGACGGCTTATCAGACGGCATTTGGAAAGTAAACTGTTCAAATATGTTTCTTGAAGCCAAGAATGCAAAAGTCAACTCTAGTACAAACTTGAATACACTTCAGAAGTGTTAAAAAAAAGGATTGGGACAAAGTTTGATAGACAAGGGGAAATCCTGCCCGATAAAACAAGAGCCCTTAGATCTTTGAGAACAGTCACACAAGAAATGCAGGCCAAAAAGTGGAAGTAGCCGCGTCCTGTTGCTTTTTTTAGATGGAAAGCCACAGAACTATAGATAGAGAGATGGTTCTCCACACATGGACCAGTCTTTTGCTTTTACTTATGTCTTTCCACAACGACACAGATCATCTGAATTCAGAAAGGAATTGGGTAAATTAAGCCTTAAAATTTAGTTGAATGGTTTAGAATGGAATCCAAAACATCTCTCATGATTGTATAAAAATGCACCTTGGTACTGTAAATTAAAAAGGGGGTCGAACCTTGACATTTTAATGGTACTTTTATGTTTTTTTATGAAAGGGCAGTGTTAACACCAGTCCAGCAGGACTCTGCCAAACCTCACTGAGCTGCCACTCATTCCATCTCTCCCAAAGCTTTTAAGTGGAATAAATAAGCAGAAAAAGACCTCTGTTTTTCTTATTTAATTTTCTGACTTAGTAGTATTCAATTTTTAATGTCAAATTAACCTACTTTTTTGACTTATACAGAAAAAGAGAGTTTCATGTTTTGAGCCTAAAGTCATAAAAATGCCTGTTGAGGTATAAATACTCACTCCGTTCTCATATGGCAAAGTCAACCACCCCAGTTCTGATCCTGAAGAGCTCATGTCCAGTAACATTTCTGGGCAGACAAACAGAAAAACATATGACACAGTTAGGGTACTACAAGCAAAGAAGCCACTAATGACACCTGATGAAGAAGAAATATATATATATATATAATAAACATGTAGTTATTGAATAAGGCTACGTTTTACAGACCTGCTCATACCTCTGACACGGACATATTATTTCGTTTTTAAGGCTACAGAAAAATAAGAAAAGACTATGATTTAACTGTACAAGTAAATTCACCGCCTTGATCTCTGGGGCCAACAGCTTTATAGGGGGCACATGCCACGCTTTGACATTTTAATCAAGCATGTCGGTCTGATTCAGGGCTTTATTGACCGTGTCCTCCAGGTCTAAAATACAGGACTAATAACGTCTGAGAAAGGCGTGGGCAGTTAAATTGCCATGACGAGAGAAATACATGAATCTGTACCACAAGTGAAACAAAAAAAAGCTGACAAATTTAACCCCCCTCACAGGTGCCCCTTAACCCTTGGTCGACAAAAGCCATTAAATATAACGAATTTGTAGTCAAATCCATTTATGTTGAATTGAAATCTAATTTCAAATATTCCAGACAAGGTTCATATAATTAGGAGACAACGCTTTATTCAACACACTCCTAACACTACAGGTCGACAATATTTTAAGCTACTTATCTAAAAAAAAAAAAAAAAAAAAAAGTAGAACAAAAAGTTCAATAGTCTACATGAAGAACTTTATCATAAAACGGCAAAAGTTATAACAAGTGAGTAAAACTCATAGCAGGTTATCAAATTCCGGTCTACTGACTCATTAGGTGCGGTGGAGCTCGACTTCACTTTTATTCCTTTTAGAAACACGCGTAAAAAAGTACTTACGTTCTTTCGACTGGAGGCTGGTGATTACTTGGATCGTGAATAAAAACAGGAATAAGTTGCCACGACGTCGCTCCATTTTTCCACACAACTTTTTTAAAAAAAGCCGTGGTTTAAAATCCCAAAAGTCCCTCGGCTTTCCTCCGTCTTTCCCACTGACTCCTTTTCCACCAACTCTTCACTCTGCCGGTTGAGTGAGCACGAGCCCGAGTCCATTGACAAACAGGTGGCGTCATCGCCCCTCCCCGCGCGCTTTGGAATGTTGAAGTTGACCATAAATGGTAGTCATAGGGCGGGGCCAGAACTATCTGACCGCACCTGTTTCATTGAAAAAGGATGTAAGTCGAAGTCTTCGAAGCATTCACGGGCAACTTTTTTATTATCACATGTTTTTTTTTATAAATCAATCGCAAATCAAAACCTCTATCACAGTATTATACGTTATTATAATTATAACACACGTTTTTAAATTTGTTTATTGTGGCTAGTATTTAAATTTAGTCAATCCACGCCTATTTAAACGTTAAAAAATATGTGTACTATTTGAAATACACAATTTAAGCGCATATACACAGCGTACTTAAACATATACATATCATTATATCATCCTGATTGAAAATAAACCCTGAACAATGTAGATATGTACTACTGTGTATATTGGTACATGTCTACATACTATGTATATAACAACTTCATGTAGGCTATGTCAAAAACTAGGTTTCAGTTTAATGTACTTTTTATAGATATATTCAACAAAAATATTAATATTTTAAGTTAAAAATAGACTTTGAGCGTTTTCAATAATTTTAAGTTAAAAAAATGTTTTACAATTTAAATATTTTTTCCTCTGCCTTGTTACTGTTATTTTGTACATATTATTTTCATGAATTAGATTTTTGTTTTTATGCATGCTCCCATTGACCTCTCTACAAGGAAAATTCTGGGCAAAACGTTATATCCAACTCAGCTGCAATACCATGCTTTTAAAGCTGCTCAATTACTGTGTATTTAAGAACAAAGCAATAGAAACATAATTTCTAATTTCTAATAATATTTGCAAATGGAGTGTTTCAGTTTCCATTTAAATCTTTCCTTGAGTTGCTTTGTACATTGCACAAGGCATTGGAATTTAGTTAAAGGTTAAGCACTAAAGTACATACAAGTAAACATTTATAAACTTTCTTGGATGCTTTGTCTGTGCCGTATTTTTTTTTCTTTTCTATTTGCAAATGTTTCACACAAAAAGTTTCAATAATACAGTACAAATATGTTTGGACTTTGGTAGGCTTTCAAACTGAAAGTGTTTAAGTTAGACAATCTTTTTTGACCATCCTCCAAGTAATTGCCTGAATCCTCCACATCTCGCCCAGGACTTGTCTTTCCCACGACTGGTAAAGGAGGGGTCAAGTAGGGGGGGCTGCTCTGGTATGAATATATGACTACTAATGAGATGGTCCTCATAAAGAACCGTCCAATTTGGGTATGAATATGTGACCACAAAGAAGATCTGACAATAGCATCACCTAGCAACTCTTATCTGGAGGAATTTCAGAGTCAAGTCTTCTGTGTAAAGCACCGTGTACTTGGAAAGAAGAGCCCCCTCGATCTGAGAGCCAAATACAGACAATCCTCCTGACAAAGACCCCCCTCCCAAAAAATCAACTGAAGAGGCGGACATTGTCTTGTCCAACGGAACCATACACGCACATTAATCATACAACAGACAGAATGAAAGATGTTGGTGAAATAATAGATTAACAAGTTAAGTGTGGGTTGAATTATGGCTTTCTGACCTTGAAATGACAACCACTTAAATTGGTTACAAACGGAAAATCTAGGTTAACATGATGAGTATTTATCATGTAAGGACATTTCACCCTTGACAAAGAGAGAAAGAAAACTGATGCCTTCTTATTCAGTTAATGCGCTTCACTATTGTATTCTTATAAAGAGATTTTATTTGTTTTTTAAACATTAACTGAAAAATTTCAGATTAAACTGTTTCTCTAAATGGTAACAGGGTTTACTTTTAACACAGTTATGTTCCAGAAAAAAAGGCTTTAC
>JAPZDZ010000012.1:11467177-11479918 GCA_029783805.1 Acanthurus tennentii | reverse complement strand
AATTATAAAAAAAAAAAAAAAAAAAAAAAAAAAAAAAAAAAAAAAACACAACGCACCAGGCAAGTAATTTTTTGAATTTTTTCCTCACACCAACAACACTGATAAGAAAAGACTATTGTGGCAAGCGTAACAGTCAAGTGTCATTTTAGGACAGAATGGGCAATGATCCAGCTAAAAAACTATCACAGAGACTGACATAAGAATGCCAGAGGTGGCTTGTGTAAATTATAGGTACACTAGAACCAGCTGTAATTACTTGGAATTTCTGCTTGAGGTGCACTTTTGAGTCGAATTAATAAATTAACCTAAGTTAGTCTAGCATTCATCTTGAGCTTTTTAGAAATGTAGAGGCAAGATTAGTTTAATCAGGAAAGTCAAAAAGGGAATGCAAAGATCCAATCAAGGTGACAGGTATTTCAAACATGTAGAAAACTAACAGAGATAGTTTATTGAAACCACCACTCAACTTTCTCTCCAGCCAAGCAAACGATGAGGCTTAACATACATGTGCAACTACAGATTCAGAACTAGGACTTTACAAAGACTAGCCCTAGGTACAAATGTGAGAAAGTGTGACACAAAAAATAAAATCAACCTTCAGGCTTCAATTCCAGATCTTCAGAAAACTGTCCCAGGATCCCGTTGCAACTGCCATGCCATCATCAGTAACTCCCAGGCAACTAACACGGTTGTCATGTCCAGCCAACACACCTAGAAAAAAAGTAATTAATTGTAATTGTAACCCACTAAAAACAAGACAACACAGAACAAAAACATTTTATCATCTTGGGTGTGAGAGTACTTTTAGAGCATGCAGGAAATATTGGTGAAATATTTAAGATCATGCTTAACTGCTTACCAGCACGGTCAGCTTTTAGTGTGTCCCACACATTACAGTTGAAGTCATCATATCCCGCCAGAAGAAGACGGCCACTCTTTGAGAATGCAACAGAAGTGATGCCACATATGATATTGTCATGAGAGTAGATCATTAATTCCTGATCAGCACGCAGATCAAACAGCCTGCAGGTAGCATCATCAGAGCCTGTGGCAAAGGCATTGCCATTGGGGAAGAACTGAAAGCCACGAAAGAGAACTCATGAATGCATGATAGTAATGCATAATAGTTAATACACAAAAAACAAAGAGTATGCCTATATGTCTATAAAAATCAAACACATCCTTAAGTGTAACTTCAAACAAGAGAGCAACAGTTAGAATTTTTTTAATATCTTACACAGATGGCATTGATGTCAGACTCATGACCAGTGAATGTCTGTCTGCACATGCCCTCTCGAACATCCCAGAGTTTAGCAGAGGCATCACAAGCACCAGAGACGAATAACCGTGAGTCGGGGGCCAATGACAGGCTCATGACATCACCTGTGTGTCCAGCAAATGTGGTTGTCTGCTGGCCAGTCTCAATGTCCCAAAGTGCACTATAAAATTAAATATGATAGATTAATATTTAACTTCCCATTTGCCCAATGTTATAGCTTTGGCATACAGATGTATATTGATAAAAACAAAATAGAAACTCCATGTAGAAAACCCTTTCACTTACCAAGTGGTATCTCCAGAGCTTGTAACAATCTGGTTGTCATCAAGAAAGCGACAACAGGACAGGTATCCTGATAGCCAAAAATTATTAAATATGTTATTTATGAATGGTATGGATGCATAATCAGCAACAGAAAAAAATTAGGGGTGTGCATTAAACTCCCATGTTGCATGAATATTAATCAAATGGCATATTAATCAATCATATACAGTATAGCAAAAAGGTTAGCTCTAATTAAGGACCTGTAGACACTGACACAAAAATAGTTGAGTGTGAAGATAAAGACTGTGCAGTTCAAATTTTTCAATTATTCCGAGACAATGTGATTTAATATTTTAAATAATGGTGACTACTTACCTAACTACTTTTTAACAAACAGTTTTACGTGCAATATGGCATAAGAATCTTGGCATGCCTTTATTTAAATTGATGTTACTTATAGATAAAAAAAAAGAATTTCAGAAATTTCAATTGGGGAATGAAAATTCTGATTCCATTTTTAGTGGAAAAAAAACAGATGATGTGACTTTTGCTGCATGAGGATTAAATTTAGTTTGGTTGACAATTGAGCAATAACCAATTTTTATGTAATTTTCTAAGATTGTAATTGTATGGTTAAAATATTATGAGTCAGATTAAAAAAGAGAGAGAGAGAGAGCATTTCATATACCTGTATGTCCAGCGAGCTCACGGCTCACACGTACATTCCCCTCACGTGTTTTCAGGTTGTAAATGGAGCAGATGTTGTCTAAACCACCACAGGCCACATAATTTCCTGAAGGTGCATACGCACAAGTCATGACCCAGGAAGATCGAAGTGGAATGGCATGAACCTGAAACAAAGTGAATACACATAAATAAAAGTGTTTATTTACTTAAGTAAATGTTTTTCAGAGAAAAAGAATATTTGAATTACATTTCTTATTTGTCTAGCTACCGATAAGAGTAGTGCATTACAACATTAAGCAGCTGTTTGAATACAGGATTTTAACTGATTCCACCACTAAAACTAAATTTTTGAAAGAGCAGCCCATGTGGAAAATGCATTGTGATGACAAGTGTGACCTGATGTACTTAAAGCTATCCATTTGTGATCGGATTACCCAAGAGGCATGGCAATTGCGGAGTGCACAGCCTCAGGGTGACATCTGGGCCAGGTCACCAAGCACCAATAACCCAAGTTACAAGAGCAAAAAAAATGAAACAAGAACAGAGCACAGAATATACTGTTGAGGCAATTAGTCAGATTCCAAAATGTTTCCCATTTCCATGAAAAATCATATATATAGTAACATATATAATTTGAAAAGCTAGTATATGTAGTAGTGCCTGGATGGCTCAATTTGGCAGCGTAATTTGCTGCCGAATTAAGCAAATGCTGAAACCATTTGTAAATTTGTGAGACAATATGTATTGTACTATCTCAGACACAATTCTGACCTCAATCTGGCCCTCAATCTTCTCAGAAGGTCTAGAGATACATAGGAAGAATGACCCTTTAATCTTTTAATACCCAACTGGATTTAACGCCTGCTGTTTCAAGCTAAATATAAATGTTCGTTCAATGCCATCATGAAAGCTTCATCAAAATCCTAGAACTTGACAGAGCGTTTTTTTGGACTTTAAATTTACTGTCTGTGGTAAAGAGGGCCAAACTGCCTTTTAGGCACACACACGCTCCTCACTTCTTCCACCCATTCCACTAATTGCACACAAGACACAAAAGTTCCAAAGTGAAGGCCTGTCGATAAGCCGATCTTCAACCACTGAGGTGATTTCAAGTTAATGCAGTACAGCTGGAATTTATTACTGCACTACTCTGATTTACATTTAGATGATCCTGCCCCAAAAAAACCCAAATATACTTTACCTTATTTGTGGTGTAGCTGTCCCAAATAATGAGTTTGCCATCTTGAGAGGCACTGACCAAAAGCCTGCACAAATGAGAACAGCAGTATAAAAAACAATATAACAACAACAAGAAGATCTATTTTTATCTAGAATCTTAAAATAACAACCAAGGAACAAAGACTGCAGGAAAAAGATCTCTTTGCAAAAACTGCTCAAGAACAATGTGGGTTTAACTACATAAGTGTAAAAACTCTTATACTTGGGCATGATCTAATTTTGCACTTTCCTTAAAATTTGACATGGAAAAGTAACAGAATGAACACTAGAACGTTAACAAAATCTCTCCATAAACCATCAAACGTACCTGGAATCTGTTCCCCAATGCATGGCATAGATTTTAGCCAAATGACCACGCAGTGTTCGTCTTGTACGCATCTGGATTCGGCCAACGGGGTCAATATTAGCTGTAATCTGCGAAACATCAAGTACAATTGTTAACTTCAGACTAAAGACTTTTAAACTTAAGAGAGACCTCATAATGTCAAATATTACCTGTGATAGTGTGGCATCAGCGCATGCTTTCCTGGCATCCTATAAGAAGAAATACTCAAACTTTTAGGGCAGGATTTCTCATTCTCACATCCATATGCTGTACAGACTGACTCAAAATGGAACTTGTAATTAACATTTTTAATAATTACTGACTGTATGGCATGTAATTAAATAACACGCTATGTTACTTACTCTGATCTGATTTTTGAGCTGCTCTGCCTCTTGGCGTAACTGGTCCAGTTCACTCATTTTCTTCTTCTTTTTCAATTATCTCACTCCAACTACCAGGGCACTTGTTGATCTAAATCGAGATGAGAGAAGCATTTTAATTAAGCACACAATTACACTATGTTGTACTTAAGGTCAAATTCCAAATGTAAGCAAAGTGGGCTTGACCCTAGCTCTGAAAAAGCTCTCAACGGCAGAAAGTAGAAGTATAAGACAGTTTTCACCAAGCTTACTGTCAGTGTAACTGACTTTTTCATCTACTAAATTGTTTACTCACAAAATATGTAATGTACAGTTCATAGTTCAATCTTACTTTCCCACTTCAGTGTTGCTAACATAGTCCTGACACTTTAGACTACCAGACAAATCCTGTTAAGGCATGACTTTCCAATGATCCGACAAGCAGTCATTATCCTGTTGACCTCAATCCCTGGGATACTAAGAATTTTACTGATCAATAAGCCACTTATATTAAATACAGAGCCTCAAGACACTTACAAAGTTCTTCTAAAATAATATATTTTGAGCTCATGTCTTGATGGCAATAGCATTCTCCACATCAATGACCATATCTTGAACTACATCAAATTTAGTTTTACAAAATGAAATACACAATTTTAGATATTTTACCCCTAGATATTTTGGTTAAAACAGAAAACATGAAAATTTCCAAAATAACAATTACTGGAAGAAACACCACTCCATGAAACTTTTTTTTTTTTAAAGACTACCCAAACCAAATCAATGGGTAAAATTTCTAAACTAGAATAAGCAACACAATTCAGAATTCTAATTTTGGTTACCCTGCTAAAAAGAATTGCATATCTGACAATATCTGTAGCATACTCTTACACAAATGGAAATCCAGCTGTTTGATGACACACACACACAGTCCAAGCCTACCAATTAATATAGCTATAATTATGAATGCAATAAAAAGCAGAGATTATTTTTGTGACTGCAAGCAACAGTTGTGAGTGGCTTGATAAATGTGCCGTCCTTTATTGAATAAGATTATTACTTAAATTTTATTACAATAATTTGACTGAAGATTTTATCAAAGGGACTTACAATAGTTAGATTATTTTTTAAATGACTGGTAATAAAAAACTAGCCTGAGTTATCCTTGAAATTGGATACCTGCTGAACAATCTAATTAATTTTTAAGTTGTATTAAACAGAAGAACATAAGGGATCAAATATGATGCTGTTTGTTGAAAAAAGTACAGATTTTTAATGTTCCTAAACCATACAAAATGTAATTTCTTGCTACATCCTAAAAAACGCCATACATACAGAAAGTTAAAAGTGGTCTCACGGTTTTGACCAAACCATTTGATTCAAATTCAACATCAGTTATGATTTTCTTTGGATTTAAATTATGATGAGAGTTTAATTGAACTTTCACAAAGCCTGTTTCTGGAGATATTTCACTCGACACATGAAGATAACAATTCTGAAA
This sequence comes from Acanthurus tennentii, assembly GCA_029783805.1. Taxonomy (NCBI): domain Eukaryota; kingdom Metazoa; phylum Chordata; class Actinopteri; order Acanthuriformes; family Acanthuridae; genus Acanthurus; species Acanthurus tennentii. The sequence goes on along the minus strand of JAPZDZ010000012.1, from coordinate 11,474,264 downwards.
CCCCACTTTTTTGTACAACTCACTCTCATCACTTGTATAAAAAATAGTAATATGACTTGACACACTTCCTGCTTTTTATCTTGGAAATGAAATTACAGAAGATTATCCAATTTATATAATAGTTCAAAGTGCAAAATTAAAATATCTATAAAAAAAAAAGATAGCTAGTGGACCTGACAAACTTTGACTGAATAGAGCTAAAAATCTAATTCAGCTTAAATGGATATTGTAAATAGAAATTTACCAATCATTTTGATCAAACTTGCATTCCCTATTGCCTTACCTGGTGTATTTCGGTCAGTAGGCCTATGTCACTGGAGAATCCAAGACAAGACTGAAAATCTTCCCTACCTGACTAGGTTATCCTAAAGGCCCTCTGATTGGTTGACCTTTTCAATACAGGTTATCCTCTTACATTTGTTAATCCATAAATAAACATGTTATGGAATGCAATTATTATGAAGTATCAAGTGACAGCACAATTCCAACCTCACCTTGAAAACTGTGGAAGATACAGATTGATAAATTATGCTGCTGTAAGAGTACAATTTAACACACTTTGAATCAGCTATGCTGAAATATATAAAGAAAACTGCAAGTTGCAGTTTACTTTTTCACAATTTTGAACCAAGTGCGTTGACTACAATGGTAAATCAGAATGTGTGTTAGTCTGGAGTCATTTCGTACATCTAAGTAATACATATTCCTCATTAAGAAATGTTATTTCCCATTGACCTAAGTGGATGCTTACAGTCAAGGAGTTCCTCTCCCTCATCACTTCTCCTTTCCAAGCGCCTGATCAGGGTCAGCTGACTGCATGATAAACAATGAGCAGTGGCAAACAGCCTGGAGCTGTAGCTCCCTAGCTGTTCTCAGGTCCCTTAAGGGCAGTCTGCGCCTGCTACTTTCAAAAGGTGTCTTCTACATTTCTAGTTAAAATAAAAAGAAAACATGTATTTCTCCCTACAGTAGCATACATACAAAGGACAACTCAGCTTATCTGCACTGTTAAACAATGATAATGTAATGTTTCACAGGTCTAAAGCTGGATCATAGAGAAGACCATAACCAGCAATATCACTGAGCAACTCTATAATCCTAAAAGCTAAAATCCTCAGTCAATGGGTCTCTAATCCTATCCATGTCCACTAACATAAACAGCTGGCAAAGCCAGCCCAAGCATGAGAAATATGTTTTCGCAATCATAAAAGGATGAGTTTAATCTTAATTCTTTTACACACAACATACTTAAAGTAAGTGCCTGGATTTACACCCTGCCTCTGAAGTCACAAGTCTAATAAAGTCCCCCTATTCCAGTTGTCTTACCAAAATTACCAGATACTGCACACTAAGTACCACTCTTTTTATAAATCAGAATAAGTTGTATTTTCAAGGATTCAAGAATTACATAAATGATTGTCAAACTTGAGACTAATGTAACTAACATTATAAGGCTATTAAATGACACAAATTTAAGAGTACAGAGCAGTAGAATAAACATATCAAATGAATAAACAGGTTTACTCACTACAATATGCAGTGAACTGATAGTTGACTTAGTCCCTGTGTGCAGTACAGTGATTTGCCTACAACAGTACACTAGTTTGCATTACATTTGAATGGCTGCTGGATAGCTGTTTTAGTCAGTTTGTTATTCTTGCATGTTTAAAAGGTTGGGCCACAGAGAGTCTACACATAATGTAGAAAAAAAATGTTGCAACTCAACACTATGAGGTGGCAAATTACTAAGAATCAGACTATTAATATCTATGTCTGATCGAATTTCCACATTTATTGAGCGCTGCACAATGTAATGATAATATGACTTGCACTGATGGAAATCTGAGAAGATGCAGCTAAACGCCATCTTGCAGACTACTGTCCGCTGGTTAGCTTACTAGCAGGCTTGACAGTGTAGGCCTGAAGGCTGGGCAGAGCTAACGTTCAGGAAAGCAATGTAATCGGTCGCTTTACTAACATCACTGGTAATTTAACAATGTCCGGTAGATAAGGAAATTAGTCGAACGTAAGGCTTTCTAAATATCAAGACGGAAAAAACAAATAGCCAGTAGCATCTAATGCAAAAACGCAACCACTCAAAGCGAGATTCAGCAGCTCTTCCGCAATTACATGGAGTGCTATTTAATTAGCTTTCAAGCCAACATAGTTGGGAAACGTAGAGACTCTATTGCCTCCAGAAATCCACTTACTTAGATACTAACAATCCCGTTAAACTCGGCAGTGCACACATGATTTGATTACGACGTATCAGTATATTTACTTGGTTCTTTAATCCTATAGTGGACCTGAGCCTGTAAAAACTGCAAGGTCGGGCGGCGATAGCCTGTTTGACTTCAGTAAGCAAGAAATGCAAACACCGTTGCGGGTCATTTTCGTGAAGTAAATGGCCATATATCACCCATCGCTGCATAACTGCCAATCATCTAAATGGTGAAAAAAAATCAACGTTACTAACCCAAGTAAAAGGCGTTGCACCGGCGCGGCGGTTTCGTTGCAGGAAGGCAGCAATGTGCTAACATTAACTTGTTAGTTCAGGCTTGTAAAAAATAGGGTGTTAACGCGGCTACAATAACTTACGTTATGAGGCTGTAATACATACACATTTACTTGCAGATAAATAGTGTTGTTGGTTGCCCCGCTATCACCATTAACCAATATTTGCAGTTAATCTGTTTACAGGACGTTTTTTTATTCTAGCCCAACCCAGTGTGTCATCAACTGACACCAACATCTTATATTTAACGTAACAACGATCGCATATAAAGCGACCCATAATTGAATGTTAGACTAAATGTTACGAGTTTATTATTTTATTTGTCATCATATTCACCTGGCTCTAACTAAATGTTGCTCGTTTCTTTAAGTAAGTTATCGTTACTGCACTTTAGGCCAAGAAGCATCTAGCTTCACTGACTAACATTACGTTATTTCAGTGCCAGCCAGGGGGCTTTCGCTAACATTAAAAGTAGGTAACGTGAAACTCTCCAAATTGTCTGATGCAGAAATTGGCTCTGTGGAAATAAGTGCTGTAGACATCAAAAATATTGCAGAGTCAAAAATACTGAGCATAAGGATCAATCGCTGAAGACACCGCTGTACCTTCGCTACTTGTATTTGCTTATGATAAAGTAGCCAACTTAACGTTAGCTTACAGCAGCTAACTAAATGACTAGAAAGCTAGCTATTGCTAGCGTTACCCCACCCCCGGACAGTTCCGCCACTATTCATGAGATAATGTTATTAACAGTTTATGTAAAAGATGTGGAAAAGGCATGATCATTGTTCTATTTAACCTTACCTGATTCAATTTGCCTTTGTTTTTGCGTTTTGGCATTGACTGGAAAACAAGACGGCGTATACCTCCGATCCACGCATCAACGAACACCTCAACGCTAGCTTACTAACTAGCTAGCCAGCTAGCGTTAGTTTTCCGAGGAGCAGCCCTTCCCGAACGAAGGCTACGGCTAGGGAGCTTGATAACCTCAGTCAACCAAACGTAGAGGGGAGGGGGGATTACACCCACTGGTCTTGTATTGAAGATACTGCTCAAGCAGACAAAATCGCTGATTTTTAAAGTCAGTACACCTCATTCAACAAGACTGTCTACTCCTTTTGTCAATCTTAACATATGCCCTTTCAGCAGTATTACTCCCGTCCGGCCATCGAACGACGAGATGGGCGCGGTAACCCTGCAGTCAGCGCTGGGAAACCCCACGCTGCAGCAGCGATGGCTAGGGAACCTTCGATTGGTGTTTATCTAACTAAAGTTAAAACCGAAGGTGTTGGTGTTATCAAGTATCTGAAAATATATTTGACCCTTTTTATTTGGCAGAATTTGTGTGCGTTTCATTAGAGTGCGCTAAAACTGAAACAATAAGGCGCTCGTTTGGTTTTTGTTCCTCCAACCCAGTTTAACAGAGGCTGAGTCAGTAGTCAGTCGGGCCCCAACGTAGTTCCTAAAGTAGGAAGTGATTCTGATTATTTCGGTAGGACTCGCTGCAGCCAGCTAATAATAACAGCATCAACAACACAATCTCTCCATAGCTAATTAGGAAAGAGTGTGTCCTGGTGTTAGTAAATGTACTGTGGTTTACTGTGTTCCTTAGAGAAAAGTGTTGGTAGATTAAGAGGACAAACAATAGGGATTTTTAAATCAAAAATATCATCTGTGTTCCAGAAGGGTGTAACTCAATATCCATTGAACTCTTTGAAAACCACTTCTCACATAAATACAGGACTCATGGACTTATTACCCAAATACAGCATTAGATCAAGACAACTTGTACATAATAGTTATCATGCACATAGATAAGCTAAATGAAAAGTCACAAATCTTTTTTTTTTATTGAAAATATCAGTAAGCAGAACATTAAAATCCAGAGGAATGAATGTTTCAAACTTCATTTTGTTATACATTTTTTCTAGTAAGGTGCACAGTTAAAGAAGTACACAAGTGTACATCGCAGAGCAGACCAAATACTGTATGTGAAGCACACACATTGGACAGTTGGAACTGACATAAAACAATTGTGTTCACTTATGTGTGACCGTAGTGATAAGTTTGCTTTTAAAATTTGAATATCTGTTAAATAAATGAACTAATGTAAACTAAGACTCAGAAAAATAAATCAAACCTCTAGTTACCTACCAAGTTCACTTAATTGTTAACCATCCTTTCCTGTTTTATTTTTTTAAGTCACTTACCTTTCGCTTCCATCATACATTTACCTTCCGCCTATCAATTTCCACATGCATTAATCTTCTCATCTCTCCTTGCAGCTCAATAATCCCTCTTTCATATATTCCTGAGCAACTTCTTCCCTCTGTCTAAATTTTTATTGTGTGGATAGAAAGGAATCTGTTCAATGGAATGTGTTAATTTCAACATTTTTTACACATTCATTCAATTTAAACTTTACTATGTAAACAAGAAACAATCTTTTGTAATTGCTCATTCTGATTTACTGTATATGACTTTATTTGTCTTTGAGTGAAAATGCTCATCAGGAGTGCACAAAACTAAAATACTGGATAGAACAATATCAATGTCAACAATAGTGTCTGATTTATTTACTTGCCAGCTACTAGGTAATGTAAATATTAAGAACTAGCACTCCCAGAAAGTCTGTATTGGAGTTTCTCTTTTGGCTCACTTGGTACTGTATCTTCACCAAACTCAACACGGGGAGGATCACTGCAAGCATACAGAGATTTTTGACTCTTGCAATTATTTTAGAAATGCGAACTTTTTCATGTTCTTATTGCAATGTTCGAAATAACTTCTTCCAGTTAAGTGCATCCTTATTTGGTTGTCTACTTTCATTAGATCAATAAGGAGCTGCATTAGACGCCTGCTAATGGCTAATAGTTGCCTAATTGCAGTCCCAATAACTGGACTGTGTAATGTTGAGGTCAGAAAATGCATCTGATGATTTTCAGTTTTGGTTATCTTATCTTGATGCACTTAAGCATGCATCACATTTAAACCAATTACTACATTTGCAAACCAGCTATTTTCAAATAAATAACTAAGCTGTTATCCATTTGAGATCAGTTACCAAGTTTTCCCTTATAGATGATTAGCAAGTCCATCCTTTAAGTGAACAAAAAATCTTGAAGCATGCTCTGTAAATCTCTGGGGAAAGAGCACTAGAAGTGTAGTAATTATAAGGTGAAGAAATCCTTTCATTCTATGGTAATTGTTTGTCACAGTGCTTGTCCTCAGTCATACTACCTGAGAAAATTATGAGAAACTAATGACAAAGGACTGAACTACAAGTACAAATTTCTTTTGTTTAATGTGCATAATCAACATTGTTCTGTTTAATGTGAAGTATTTCCATAAACCTTGCTGTGTTAATCCACACTACATTGGATTATTCTTGTTAACTCTTTCAAACACTGCGCTTACCTGAAAATCCCCCTTATCTTCTTCCAGGCCAGCAAATTAACACAAATGCAGATCTCAGAGTACAAAAGAGTTTCTTAGATGATTGTCGAAGAAGGAAATAGTCATGTGAAGATGCAGGAACTGGAGAGACTGATGAATTTAATGAGATTCAGTCACAGAGAGAGCTCAGCCAGGTGGCCTAAGAAAATTAACTAAGTTTCTAACAATGGTCATTCTTTGATTCTTTTTAAAAAAAAAAATTTTTGGGTAACTCATTAAAAACTTGGACTTGCTATTCACAGCTGACCAGGATTTTTATTTAAAACGTAAAAGGATCAGAATTAATTCATTTTGTATTTTATAATAATTTTTTTGGTAACTTTTAAACTGTTTCATAAAAAAGCATGACATCATCTTATATTGCCGTAGTCTGTTTACTGCAGGTAGTTACACAGATCACTAGGTGTCAGTGTTCTACCATTCTTACTTATGTATAAAGAATCTTAGTAAAAAAGACTGTTAGCCATCCAAATGTGCCCTCCCCCACATCCCAAACACACACACAAAAAATGTACAGCCAAAACCAAACCATTAGCTCTTTAATAGTAACAGATTGTGTCCTGTGATCAGCGTGAAAACTAATAATGCAGACAATTCATTAATAAACAAATATCACTCCAGTCATTAAATTCAACAACATGGTCATTGTGTAGCCAGCAAAGCATTGGAATTATTAACCATGACTTCTTCCAAAGTAAAGTTGACCTTCGTATTGCAGGAATAGATTTCCCTCCAAATTAGATTCCCTTTAACATAACTACCACCTATCTGTATCATATATCTGTTATGCTGGAGGATGTCCTTTGTGATTTCCTTTCCTGTTTCCTATTTCCCCTACTCTTACCCTTCTCTCTTTATACCTTACTTCTCTCTGAACTGAAAAGGGAAAAGAACAAATATAATTTTTATTGACTCTGGTTTGATAATTTGATGTCAAAGATGTATTGCAGGATTTTTTTCTTTGTGATAAATTGTAAATGACTTCGGTTACTTCTAAATGCTTTTTAAATCTCCACAAACCATCACAGAGTCTCAGCCAAATGCACATGAAGGATTCATCCAAATACAAAAATCTAAATACATTGAAAAATTAATCTGAAATGTTTTGATTTTAAT
>JAPZDZ010000012.1:11453798-11467077 GCA_029783805.1 Acanthurus tennentii | reverse complement strand
AATGCACATGAAGGATTCATCCAAATACAAAAATCTAAATACATTGAAAAATTAATCTGAAATGTTTTGATTTTAATGTAAATGTAAAAACAAAAGAAATATGTTCTGACAGGGTTTGGTAAAGATATATTTAACTCTGAGAGTTTCCTGGGTCTGATGTTACTGTATAACAAAAGAACCAAGAACCAGGATGCTGCACTCAGGGCTGCTTTTAAGTATTTGACAAAGAGGCCAAGGGAAATTTTTTACCGGAACACACTCAAGAATAACAAAAGTGATAAGACAAAGAATGCATAAACAATTCCTCAACACTTAGAAGGTAAAATCTTTATCAACTCTTAATTTAATCTGTTGCATTCTAATTGGGTTGCACTGTCAAGTGCAAAAAGTCTTTATCTATTGTTAATTAATATTAATGGGACATCAAAATGTACATTTGTACAAATGTACAAATGCTACAATGTTGTTCTGTGTCGTAAAAATGTAGACCTTTCTAGTTAATTTCTTTCAGTCAGATTCATTCAGAATTGTTCAAACTAAAAAAAAAAATCACTATTCAGTGACAAGATAAACTCTTTTCTTATATATTTGTTTGTTTTTTAAACAAATGGTTAAGCACTTACATTGAAGACTGAAAATTACATTAAATGTCAGAAATTTCATTCTTGTTAGAAAATTAAATTAAAAAAGCTATGAATGTCATCATATTGTGGTTTTCTGTGACAAGGATTACAGTTGCTTATGTGTGTGGGTTTTATTAAATATGTCAAAAAATACACAATTTGTACTAATATTTAAATAAAGGCTATTATAAAATAATAAGTAAATTTCAGAATTTCTTGCCATAATAACTGAGAACTTGTTTACATTTAATTGAGGACCTTGTCGATGTTCTTCAGTTGTTGTTAACATTTGTTGCAATTGCAAATTATTATTAAAAAAAACAACAGTGTAATTTTTGTGTTTTAGACATATTTCTTGTATAAATGTTAACATGTGCAGTCTCATAACTGAGTTATTTGTGACTGATTTAAATCCCTCGCATTAATGTAAAATCTATGAAAGTAATTTTTCAATTACTTTTTTTCTGTCTGCTTATTATATAAAATATATTCAGGTCATTGAGGATTAGAGAAGAGACATCACAGGGTTAACTTCCTCAGACCCGCCACCCGGATGCAGTCATTCACATGGGTCTGACAGCATCTGGTGTGCAGAACCATTAAATCCCATTCTCACTCCTGCAAAGCCAAATGGACAGCTGAGGGAGCCAACCGCCTTTGTCATCTTGAAACCATTAGACCAATTGCAGGGTGAGGGGGGAGGGAGCTCGCCGCACTGATCTCTGTTTGCAGCATCCCTAGAGCAGCCTCTGTTGTGAGAAATACAAGAAAGGGCAAGACGGGGGTGTAGATCCTAGGAGGCAATCTGAGAACGTGAAGGGAATCTTCTGGAGGTGGCTGGGATAGGGTTACTTTGGAGTGGGGAGTCCATCTTCAGAGAAAATGGCTGTTTTGTCAGTGTAAACAGCCTGAGCAGTACCTGCATTGCTAAAGGGGAGAAACAGAAGAGAAGGAGGAGGAGGGGCAGCTGCTGGAGGAAATGCTGCCTCTTCCAATGAAATTTTTCCCTTCTCTAGCCAGATCCGGCCTGCCGCAGCTCACCTCTAAAGTCATGCATGTTGTATGTTAAGGTAGGTACGTATGAATCTCTAATCTAGGAGGACACATGGAGTAGGAGCTGGTCACGTTGGCAGGATTAGTAGCTCAGCTGTTTGCACAGGACAGCTGAAATAGAGTGCATCTTGACTAAAAATAACATGTTATGTATCACTGACTCACAGTGATAAGAACATAACATGATTAAAACAAAGATGTCAAATGTTGCAGGGCTCTGTCTTTGTTGCAGTGCAGGGATTGTTAGCTGGGCAAACAGCAATGACTGAATCCGGCCTTTGGTTTTCATTGGTTGTTTGCTTCGGCTGCACATGTTCCTCATTAAGAGCACAAGCAGACAGGATGCACTAAGGGCAGAGGAATGGATCATGTGTCTGTTTTCACTGCCTTCCTGTGTCAGCATGTGACACTGCTTTAAAATGAAAAGCATGTTCATGTTTTAAAACTCCTCATATATTTAGATCTTTTTTTTTTTGCTTCACGCTCATGGGATGTGCACAGTGTGTGTGTGTGTGGGTGGAAGGCACATGTACTGAGTCTTGGATGCAGTGGATATTTATGGAAGCTGTGTGTGTGGTAGTATGTGAGCGTGGGTGTAAGTTTGATTTTGATGTTTTGAATGCGCTGCCAGCACATTTCCTCACAGTGTACGTTACAGTTTGAGTGGTTAGTAGTCTATTCCTCTATATTTTATCAGTTGTTATGCCACTTTCCTCCTGTGCCTTTGCTACCCACATCCTGCCCTGAAACACCTAACACAACCCTGGTGGCACAATCAGTCGTGGTTTGAGTGTAATCAAGGATGAGGTGTGCCAAAACTAAAATGTTAATTTATGTAATAATACATTTTAATAAAACAGTCAGTGCACAGAAGCAAATGAAAATTATATTTAATTTTTTTTTATTGGAGATCACCTCACCTTTATTTAGACTCCTTAAATGCATTTTGTCATTTAACCTGTAAGGTTTAAAATTAGTATAGTAATCATTAATCATGTGCTGTTTTGTCCTTTTGTTGTAATTTTTGTTCTCTAGATCGAACAGCCAAGGCATCATCAAAGCCTCAGCAGACCTAAAACCAGAGAAGGACAAATTTCTATGGGCCATCAAAATCCCTAGAGTTTGTGAATTTTGAGGGGAAAAAATCAAGGCCCTTAAAAGTTAAAGAAAACTAGTGGGCATGGGTCATTGAAAGTACTTGAATTTTTACATTTTGTGCAAGAATTGAAGTTTTTTTAAATTTTTTTAACTTAACGTTAGTAAATATTTGGCTGTCTGCATGTCTCCCAGAGTTGTATCATTGTTTCAAACACATATTGCTTTGTTGTGCTGTGTTAGAGAAGGCAGGAGACCACATAGTCTGCCATCACTATAACACAACTCAATTGAGAAGCGGTCACACACACACTCTATCTTTATTTTTTGTATCTGAGCTTCTGGAAAGCCAGTTCATTCTCATTATAATCTGTGACTCAAACTGTGCCATGTTTGGTCCTTGAATTTGAGGGAATTAGGTCTGGAATGTCCTTGAAAATTGTTAAAATAACAAGTTTAAGACGGTTTGGGAACCCTGGGGAAGACACTTTTCAACCATGACACACTCTAGTTGCTGAGTGGCCGAATAAAGACCACGCAGAGTTTGAAAGTACATCCATCAATTAAATCAGTCACACCTGACCATGGCTGTAACTACAGCTAAGGCAACTACGAGTTTTCTCTCCACGTCTGCACCGACCACCACAATCCCCTTCCTATCAACGAGCTCAAGTGTCAGAGACAATGCCACCTCCAGAACAACATTAATGACTGTTACCGTAACAACAAACGAGACCAGCTTCAATGCCACCATGTTTCCAGAGGCGGCCATCGAGGGCTCGGGGATGGGAATGGTGCTGGTACCCTTTGGCATCATCACCGTCATTGGCTTAGCAGTGGCAATTGTAAGGAAGCACCTATGTAATGTCTCTAAAATACAATTTGAATCAAACAAAGCACATTTCCTGTGAATGACCTATTGAAGGTCTTGACATGTTACATCTTCTACATCATATTTAAGTGTGTGTTTTTTGTCCTAACACATATTAGACGTCACGTACACATCACAAACAGTTAATTAAAGTAACCTCTATTATTTAACACCTTTTTTTTCTGTCTAATTTTATCTTTCTTTTCCCATTCAAGATGCTGTATATTCGGAAAAGAAAACGGTAAGTTTATAAGATTTTAGTTGCTGGTTTCACTACCAAAGAAATCCCCAAGAGCAATAAGTTTACTGCGTGTCAACTGGTTTCTGAGATTTGATCATTTGTTATTTATTACAGTAATTGCACCACTTAAATATAGTATCAACTAAATCAAGCCCTGAAGCATCACGCTATTTTTTGGCCACGTCATGTGGGAAGGCCATGTGGTTGCTTTTGAAGCCAGCAATGTTTTGCTGATGACCCATATCAAACTCTTGTCACACAGGTTGGAGAAGCTGAGGCATCAGTTAATGCCCATGTACAACTTTGACCCGGCTGAAGAACAGGATGACCTGCTGGAACAGGAACTACTGGATCACGGCCGGGAAGGCAGCCTCACAGGTCCCAATGCCAAGGTAAGCAGGTCTGGTAGAAGTCACATGAACCACTGCTGCTGTCTGGCAATTAAACTGAGACTGCAAGTGGTGGATTTTTTCATATTACTAAAAAGACTCTGATGGAAGGCTTTGAGCTGTGGCAGTTTTTTCCAAAGTTTTGTCAAAGTATGAAAGTTTTGATGTAACATTTTTCATAGCTGTTAATAAGTAACTCATAAGTTATCTTCATTGTCTTTTATTTCTTTTAAGTTTTGACACTGGCATAATGGTAAAAGGCAGTCATGGTAAAGTATCATCTGTGTGTATTCTGAACCATCTCACTAAACCTCTTTTCCCCCGCAATCCTCATTCTTTCATGTTGTCATTATTTAGTATCTCACACAAAAACCAGTAGGTTAGATGTTTGTTACTGATTTTCATATGAATTAATTTTCTATGAGCTCTTTAATGGTAAAGTATTTGCTATAATGGACACAAACCCCAAATCTGTACCTGTAAACCTACATCTATGTTATCTGTCATCCTTACATGTCTAATCCTTCAATTTACTACTGTAACATCAAATATACCAGCAGCCACATAAGCACAAACAGTACATGGAAATTGGCTTTTGTGTTATTTCTTGTGTGCATTACACACACCACCACAAGCTGAACATGGCTACTGAATTGATCATATGAAAAATGAGCATAAAATGCATTTAAAAGCTCTCAAAATAGTTGACAAATAAACCTCAGTTAAGCTCATTTTGAGAAACTATTGTTGCTATTATTCTAATAAGCAATGCATTAAAAAGAATGCATGTTTCCCTTTTTTATATTTCCTTTTTCTATAAACTGAACTTACAAAATACCTTGTACAGTTTGCATTCCTTTGCCTATTATACATGTGGCCTCTGGTCCTAATTCCTTTTTTTCTGGTTTCAGCAATAAAATGCTTTTAAATACTAAAATATTTTGTCTTTTTTGACAAAGTAATTTTCAATGTTCACAGAATTAACAGAACATGAAATTACACTGGAACATCTGGCCGTTTATCCCTGTTTCTTACAATTCAAGACTAGAATCACCATGTGATCTTTATGTCACTAACAGTTTTATCTCATCTGCAGACTCTCACAACCTCCCAGGGGACCACACAGAGGCCCAGTCGTCTGGTCTTCACAGATGTAGCCAAAGCTCTCAACGCTTAACAGCTCTCTTCCATTAGTAGATATCAGTGTGCGGGGGCCACCGTCCTCACTGACATACAGACTGTCGCTCAGGAAGGAAAACAAAGGGACAACCAGACTGTTTTTTGGAACAACTGGAGCTTTGATGAACGTTTTTTTTTCTAAACCACAGTATGTGGGATGGCAGTAGTTTACAGATTGGGTAAAGAAAAAAAATGTAAGGTGCATGTACGATAAAGGAGCATAAGGGGAAGCATCACGTATGATCTTGCACTGTTATCATTTGGCACACAAATGCAATGTGATGCACTTTTCTTGAATCATGTTGTGTCATTGCTGTTAAAACTTTTTGGTAGCTTGTCAGTGAAGTTCTACTGAGCTTCAGTGTCTTCATCCATGTTTGATAAGGGAGAAGTGTAAATTTGCAATGACGAGCTTGAACACTGGATGTGTTTCCATCCTTTAGTCAATTGTCCCTCTCTACTTTGTTTCTTCCTTGTTGAACAATGAAGGTTTGTTTCTGTCTGTATACATTAAAACTATTTAAACCAATAAAATAAGCTTTTTTCATTGGACAAATCAATTACAAAAGAGAGTTGATAAGTGTGATATTTTATTGATAAGCGATAAAGAAGCAGAATAACACAAATCACATGGTAAAGAATCGTAACAAAATATATATCACAGGTTTGTGAGTTGTATTAATGAAGTGGATGAGGACACATCAATAGCATAACTACAAATGGTGTTAAAAGTAAGGCATAAAATATGATTTCTCAAGTTACACTTCAACCTTTCAATAGTTGAAAATGGATCAAGTACTGTATGTAACTATATCACTATCAGTAAGATCACAGAACAACATTGTCCCCATATAGAGAGTAAATATTCAAACACAGCTCGTGTAAAATAACAAACATTGACTCAGCTGTAGTTTAACAGGCACCCTTCAGGCTGACTTCCATTCATTATGGTGACATGAATGTAGTGAGATGAGATGAGTGGACTACAACAGTACTAGTTTGACAGTTATTTCAAGATTTCATGATCCACATCGCCTGCAGGTCTGATGGAAAGGGTTAGCTACAACTAACCTTCCACAGAGATTTCCCAGGCTTGTTAGTTTTCAGAGGTAGTCCAGAGGGCAAAAAAAGTAAAGTCAATGCAGTTGAACAAGAAAACATACCTGTCTGTAATTGAAATAAGCCCCTCTGGCAGCAATTTAGTCAACAATGCTGAAATACATAAAATTACTGGGATACAACAAATCATCAGTGATAAAAGAACTAAGTTTTAGGTGGAAGAAACACTTGGTAAATACAGTAAATGATGGGTGATATTCAAGTCATGTAATAAACTAGTAAGTGACATGTAGTTCATGTTGTAGAAATGTCTGCTACACGTGATTATATGGGGCAGAATCTAAGGAATTTTAAGGATTTGCAATAGGTTGTCAATTTAAAGGGGGAATCCCCCACATTTAAGTGGGTCTCAAATTAATGTTAATGGTATATGTAGTACATAGAACAACAAATTCCTCAGTGCTCTACATTGACAGAGAAAAATGAGTTTTCCTGCTGCAGAATCTCCTCTTCCTCTGACACCTGGCATGTCATTGGTGCCAAGGAAAAACTACAAGCTATTAAGGCTTAGGAAGCCAGGGGGCGCGCTGTTACTCATTAACAAAACTTGTTCCCTTTGTTTTGCTCTGCACAGTGGGCTTCACAAGCTTGTAAGCAATGCATCATGGTAAATGTTGGCACTGCTGTCATGGTTTTGCAGGTAAGAAGACTCAGGTTTCCCTGTTTAATATGGCATACAACAAGGAATTGCTTCAAATGGCTACATTTTACCAGCACCACTGGTTATTGATATAAAATTTGGCCAATTTTCTTTTTTAAGTGCAGAAATCCTGGCCATTAAGATCTCAAAAAACATTTTTGTAAAAACGGGCCGGAGGATTTAAAAACCTCTCAACCCTTTTTTTAAAATTATTTTTAATTTTTTTAAAAAACGTATTTATTTTTAAAGCAATCTATAGAAAAAATCTCCATATGAACAAAGAGATCCCAGGTCCTCCAAACTACCGATAATATTCTACAGATATATAACTCGTGGGTTAAGCTAAATTATTGATATTAACTTATAGTAATGAGTCAACTTTAAAATGTGGGTTCTCATATATGACAATCATTTTTACACTTAACCTCTAGTAGTATCTTATCATGCAGATAGTTTTGTGTCTCTTTATGACACAATAAGCACAAAACTATGAACACAAACAAAAATTCCAATGATTTCCTTTGTATGAGCTGCCAGAAGAAGAAACATTTCTTAAAGCCTGACCAAATAAAACCAGATCTATGTGCATGGATGGATACCACCGGAGGTAAGTGAGAAAACGGATTTCTGTTTTAGTAACCACCCTTCAATACAAGACATGAATAAAGAGTTTAATTAATGGTCAATAAAACACAGCTGTAATGCAATCAGGGGGTTTTCTGGCTATAGCCTCACTTGGTCTGGTATAAACAGTAACGCATATTAGCTCATGTTAGCAAACTTTACATAGATATTACTTATTAAAAAACGTAACTGAGTCAGTTTGCTGACTCGATATCTCCTCTCCCCTTCTGCATCTGTCACACTTTTTGCATTCACACATTATTGTCACATTATAGCCATAGTGGTCGTTGTTCACCAAAATTTATACCTAAACTTTTTGAAGCCAATTAGGAAGGAAACGAATAATCATTTTTATCTCTCAGTAAATAGCCAGAGTTATTTATTTAGGGTTTAGTATTAATTAATTACCCACAAATAATTTGGCAAGTTTCATAAAAGGTAACTGTGTTAATGTTGTTGTGCTGTTGTCCATAACTGTCATGTATTTCAGCACTGTGTGGTTATTTGCTGCCCTTCCTTTTAAATCACATGAATTAAGAGTGTCACACAACATTTTACAGTGTAAGAATCAGAAAATACATGATGTAGTAAAAATGAGAAAAGAGTAAGCGACCCAAAAAAAAACCAAAATAACAAGTATTTCATGAGGAACTACACCCTAAAAAGCAAGTATTTCATCAAGTTGTTGTAAACTATTGGTTGCATTTTATTTTCCCAGGAGAACAAAACGAGTCCCACTTCAGCGTCTAACAAATACAGTTTTTTTTTTTTCAAAGAAATGACACCGATAGTAAAATCCTCTGCTGGAGTGTACTGTTTGCTTCTGTGTGGGTATGTAGGCCTGAAGACCCTTTGCCTGTCTGTGTTGTATATCTGCACATGAACCTGTGTGTTTGTATGTGCGTGTGTATACATGTATGCATGTGTGTGTGTGTTTGTGTATGTGTCTACAGTGAGTGTGTACAGTATAGTCACCGCCGCTGAGGGAGTGGAGAATAACTTTGCTGGAGATCGTCTGTCTTTTGTGTGACTGAGGTAGAATGAAAGATTAAGAAACTGAGGGCAACAGAGGTTTAAATGAGGTCTTTTGTGTCAAGGCATACTGGTAATGTCAAATACAGATCAGAAATGCACAACAAACACAGCACAATAATTATTACTGAGTAGACTGACAACATGTTCCTGAATAGTTTTGTACCTGAGGTTTTCAATATGGTGTAAAAGCACTGTAATAGTAAAATCCTGAGTGTGGTAAAATGACATGTCAACACTGTTGTTGACTTAAGTATGTAAGAAGGCTTTCTATCCAAAATGAGACATCCATTTAAACCTTTGGATGTTTTTTTTTTTCTAAAAACAGCTGCTGGTTGGAAGGAAAAATGATTTCACTGAGGTTTTTAACCTGAAATGATTATTCTCGCTTGCATTGATGCATGCATTAGCATGCAAAAAAACATAAGACATTTCTCCCCTCCAAAACTGGATATTTCATTTTGGAATGAAAACACTTCACGTCTACTTTCATAATAATGACTTCAGAGCACCATGTTTGTATTGTAACATTGCTAAAAAAAAAAATGTCACTGTCTTGCTCCCGTTTCATATGAGGATTCACGACACTTGATTTAGAAACATGTTTCATTTAACGGTTTAGTTTTGTTCCTTTTTCTTGAAACCCCCCTCTTATTTTAGCCCGCAAGCCTGCCCCCCTCTCCACACAACCACCACACACACTCAAACAGACACACGGAAACACACACCCACACATTCACACTGAGAGGTTCAGGAAAGCAGGAATCCTTAAAGATATAATTGTTGGACATTTTGGGAAATGCATTTTTTTTGGCTTTTTTGCCAAGAATTAGATGAGAAAATTGATACAATGAAAAATGTTAGCTTAGTTAAGCATAAAGACGGGAAACAGTTATCTTAGCTCTATCAGAGGTAAATAAAAAACATCAACCAGCACCTTTAAAAACCACAGGCACATGGCCCCCGTAGAAACAAAAACTGTAATTTTTTACACTTTGGTTTGTGTACGGCTAAACAGACAAGATATGACATGCTAGTTATTGAGCTTTAGAGGTGCTGGTAGACAGATTTGTTAGCTTTAGTCAGAGCCAGATTAGACATTTCCCCCTGTTTCCAGTCTCTGTGCTAGGCTTAGCTAATTAGCTCCTGGCAGTATCTTGATTTTTGTTGTTCAAACATGTGAGTGGTATCAATCTTATCATCTATCTCTGTGCAGAAGAGCGAAAAAACGTGTATCCAAAAAGGCTAAACTGTTTCCCCCAAAAAAAGCCATATCCCAGTCAAATTCTTCAATGTTAAAACAGAGTTTTTTCACCAAGCTCTGGTGGTGAACCAACAAAATCAGGGTACAGTATGAGATCGGGAGAAAAAAAAGATCACTGACTGCGATGATTTTGTGTGTGTATGTGTGTGTGTGTGTGTGTTCCTGAATCCCCATGACAGACAGGAGTCAGACTGAACTCCTGTTTGTTTGAGGCCAAACCTTGAGGTAGGTAGAGAGGTATCTTATCTACTCCCCTTCCTCCTGCGCTGGAACCTGAGATGTAGAGGGCTCAAGCTGCGAGGGACCCGCCTCAGCCTCTTCTGAAGGGCCCTGGAAAAGCAGGGGAACAAAACCATCATCATTTTGTCTGTTATTGCCTGATCTCTTTCATTCAAGTGACTCATTGTGCACACGGTAATGAATCAACTCTAGATAAAGCATGAGAATACAAGAATGAGTGTTAACATTTAATTGAGTGCTTGCGTGCATTGAAATAGGTCCAGCTGTCAGACGTAGAAATGTGAGGAAGACGACGGTTATGTCAGGAAACCAAGAAGACAGAGGAAGAGAACAGTTAGATCAGGTTTCCCCTCTCTACATTGACTCATTCTTCCCCTTCATGTGCGTGCGTCTGAGAAAGGGAGTCTGTCTCAACGGTTTCAGTTCTTGAAGCATCTTTGACTAACTGTTCAGCGCAGAGGATGCGATAAGGCAAACGAGGGGCATCAAGGGACCTGCCCGCTTTGGTGACAACTATTGTGCAATGTTGTCGCTTGAAAAACGAACAAGATGGCTAAAAGATCCAAATTTCTCAGAAACTCCGGTTATATATTCAGCAAACCTGGATGCCGCAAAAAGGATGTTTGGAGGTGTATATGGGGAATTCACCACTGCCATTTGTGAATTTCCAAGAACCTGTCATGTCTTTATGAAGTCAGTTTACGTAAAGCACAAGGAACATGTGCACTGGTTATTTTGCTGTTTAAATCAAACATGCCAAGGACTAACAATTTTATACTTCTAAATATGTAAGACAAAGATGTGCACGTAAGGTTGTGTTAAAAAAATAGTGTGAAAGTAAGGATTTAGATAAAAAAATTAAGGATAAAAAATGCAACAGAAAATGGCGTAAATAAGCAATGTGCAAAGTATTTGCTGTAGACAATGTGCTTGACAGGCTGAGGGTATACACAGGTCAGAGGACAGTATGGATCGTGATGGCCTGAGGAAAGAAGCCTTTTCTTTCTCTCCCTGTGTTGGATTTGTGGTTATGGAGGCATTTGCCAGAGCGCGGAAGCTGCAACAGTTTAGACTTGCATGGTTTTGCATTAAGGCGCACTAGATTCTATAAAGAAAAGACAAATATAAAACTGCTGAAGAATTGCTTTGAGGTAGTCCGTGGAGCATCCTATCTACTCCCCTTCCTCCAAGTATGATTACACAGTACAGGCTGAACTAGTGAAAACACCTGGAATCCTGCAGGTCATGGTTTGTTGACTGCGGCACCACTTTAACGGGTTCAAAGGGTCTTTGAATGCAGCTTACGTTTAAAACTGAATATGGGCTTTGTGCTTAAAACAAGCTTCTGACATTCATGAATAGTTTAATGAGAGCATTTCTGCAAATCAGCACTGCTACAAATGTAAATGATGTTAGTCAAAAAGTAAAAGGTGTGACACAAAATGAGATTTCTGTTCAACTGAAGCAGAGGTTTCATTCCCTCACAGTCATAAACTAAGCTTCAGTTTGATGCAATACTAACTCATTAAAAAAAAGCAGAGTGGCAGTGAAGGGTATTAATCTGAGGCACGCACATGCATAGAAGCTAAAGCATTTACAGCTTGTGATGATTTAAAGTCTGTAAAACAAACCTGCAGCACAGTTTGTTAGATTATAAGCCACTTGTTTTAAATAAAATTTGTGTGCTCAACATCAAACTGTCATTTGTGGAATTTGGGCATTGTTTCATTGATACTTTACACATGGAATCGTTTCTATTTTTTACTGCAGCTGCTGCTGAACACTATCTTACAGAACAAACAGAGTTCTACCTTTAACCAAAAGTCCACCCAAATTAAATCACAGTGAGTTTTCAGTTGACAGAACCTGTGGCTTAATGTGCTACATCAAAACAAAACTGGACCACCCAACTAGCTTTAAAAGATTTCGTTTCCTCACCTGCTGCTCTTCAGTTACTTCTTGAACTACTTTCTGAGGCTGTGGAAATAGAGGGAACAGAGTTAATTAAACATGAAGCACAAGCTGCCCTCAAGGACTGTGCAGCTGCGGCAGACACCTTGGAGACTTTGGAAATACATTTACAATCAACTCCATGATGTCTCTAACTGTCAACGATTGCTCCATACCCATTTCCTTGGTCGCCCACGTGGTCGTCTCTCCCCAACGGGCTCTACTTTCTGAGAAAGACAGAGGGATGGTTAAAAAGAAGGTTCAGACTTTTACAATCACTAAGATCAAAATCATACATGTTTTTATTTGAGCATTGTGGGGGTTTTTTTTTAGACTTTTCAGCATTCATTTTTCACTGCTAAAGCCTCTGCAGTTCTGTAGGCACATTTCTTCCATTTCTTTCTTTTATTAATAAACTAAAACAAAAGTGATAACAGCTTTTTAGGATTACTATGATTTAATTTTTACAGATTGCATGGCCTGCATGGTTTGCATTGTCAATGACTGCAACAAAGCTACAATCTTTGGTGCTAAACATGGACAGAAATGTTTATTTAAGCCAAGTGTCCGCAAAGCTTTATCTTCAGTTAAAGTTTAGTGCATGTGTATTTTAACATGGATAAGAAGCTTCAACAGCCAGAATTAAAAAAAATTAGGAAATCACATAACATCAACATTTAAGTAACAAGTTTATGGCATATTTTGCTGTTATGATTATGCTACTCCAGTTATAGTGACAAAGCTGTAAAGCTGCATATATCTTTAAAGTCTATTCTGTGTCTCCCACAGAAAACACACTAGAGAAGACACATTTGTAGTTTAAACCTAGTGCATGCTACAAATGTACAGGAACTTTCTGCAGATCTCCTGATTTGTATGGAAAGCAAGCAGCAGGGGAAGAACATCAAATTTAAACTTTGGCAGGAGATTTAGCAGCACTTCAGTGGGTATTTCTATTT
>JAPZDZ010000012.1:11429717-11440976 GCA_029783805.1 Acanthurus tennentii | reverse complement strand
ATTTATAAGAGGAAAAGTGTGCGTTTCTTCCTGCAATATAGCATCCACTCATCTTAATATTTTACAGCTGACAGTGAGCTTTTTATGGAATTTATCATTTTGCTTAAATCTGAATCAAAGAGTTTTACCTTCAGCCTCTATGTCGTCTGCACAGCGTTTGATCTGTAAGCAGAGAGCAGTCCTCATCTCTGGCACAGATGTGAAGCACCAGGGAGCCTCCGACCCATCTGGGTTACGGCAGTAGTTCTCCTCCAAACCTCTGGATGAGATGTAGTACACGATAAGGTAGAGGTATTGGGTTTGACTTTATTTTGACATAAAATAGCCTGCAGATAACACACTTTTTCATTTATTGTTCACTGTATTTCATTGTATGTTCACTTAAAAAACGAAGAAAACCAAAGATTCATTCCAATATAAAACATAAAAAACAAACTATAAATGGCATATAAGACACAATATTATGCATGAAGTTAAAATTTAACACAGGATTTGACAATGGACATTAATCCTAAGACAAAAAAAGGAATTAGATTCAAAACTATCAGATATTTGATTTTTAACTTAATTTTGACTGTGACATGCATTACACCCATGCTGGTCTTTAGTACACCGAAAAACCTATAAATAGTCTGGTACCTGACCATTTAGGCATTTACACGCATGACTTGCTGCTAGATACTAAACCCTGTTAGCAATGTTTAACCATTGTAGTGATTTAAAATGTTCTCTGCTAACAGGAACAGTAGGCGATTGTGGAAAAAATACAATGAATTTCTGAGTGTTTTTCTCTGGTCTTTAAATATTGGTACTTGTCAAATCAAACCCAGACTCAAAGAGTCAGTATTTGACTGCGTGGGAATTCAACTCAGTGGTTAAATAACTCTAATTGGCTGTTTTTGTTCCGACATGATGAATTATTGGAGAAGCAAGAGGAAAACCATTTTTGTTAGATTATCTCTCTAATGTATTTCTGGCAGAATATAGTTTTAGTCTGTTGTTATTTAAAAGTGCTATACGTAACATTTTAGCACAAATCACAGTACAATTTTTTTCACAGAGGTCAAATTACCAGTGTATGTACAGTGTAGATGTCTTTTTCGATCAATTGAAGTACAAGAGTGTGTGGCAGCGTAATAAATGTTAAGTGGAAGACATGAAATTGAACCGAATTGAACCCTGGTTGCTTTTGTAAAACCAGGAATACTATCTGCTAACTGATAGAACTTTTACATCATACATGCTACATCGGTTAAATTTAGGTCAAATAATTTTAAGTTGATTTGAACATGATTTTTAGCCACTCAAACAAAGTCGTAAGCGGTAAATTGAGGGATTGTTGGTGCTAAATTGCTACATATGGCACCTTGAATTACTAAAAACAGGCCCAATCAAAAATTAACCACAGATATAACAAGCGCAGTAAATTATTGACTGTATCATGACATTCACTTCTGGGCAATAAAAACAATGTCATGTGATAGTGTCTTATCAATAGTGCAATAAATGACCTGTAATACTGACATACGACACTGCATCCCCCCTGCCCCTTATACTCAGATACATAAAAATTACTATTATTATTATTTCTTGTGACGTCTACCAGTAATGGATGATTCAACTGCTTTTGATCAGTTTTGGCATTATGAATGATCACCACTCACAAATAACTTTAATATTCATTTCACATCCATATTGGCGCTCAGTCAGCAGCATACTGTTTAATGTGTAGTTGCTGACCATCTATCATCCACTGTCAACTGTCAGTAGGAAAAATAAGATTGCGTGAAATTTCACAGAAATGACATCTTGACATTAATATTCATGTGTGAAGCAAACAGAGCACTCTAAAAATTAACAGACTATTTTTTGTGAGCGCTTTAATCTTCAAACACACTCGACTTCCTCTCCCTTCTCCATCACACTGTGTTTTACTCACTTGCATTCGTATGTGTTCGGGTAGAAGGGATGCTCATGAGGGTACTGGGCGTCCCAGCGCTGACAGGGGATGCCTGATGTTGTCTCGTTGACTTTGCCACGATAATCCTCCCCACGGCCGCGGAAACAGTTTGTGGTGAAGCTGGAGCGCTGGCGTTTCTCGACCACCACCTCAGCTGGAGGGAAGCAGCAAGGTAAGGAGGAAATAAAGGAGGTTACAGGTCAGTTCTGGACCTCACAGAGGTGAGGTTAGTTAATATGGTTAATATTAACAGAAGCAGGACTCCTGGTCACCGAAGGAGAGAGAGGTATTTGTGATTAATGTTTTGTTATTGTAGTGAAATTGGGTCAAAACAAATAATGTGGTACTAGGTTAAGCTATTTCTTGTTTTTCTCTACATTTAGTGTATGAGCCTACAAACTGCTGCACAGGTGTGCTGTGTGCTACCTAAATGTGTTTACAGTGAGTGAAGATATTTTAAGTCTCCATTTCATTTAATAATATTTGTGAGAAAGATCATTATTTTTGCAGAGGGATGTATGGAGCAGGAGCAGGATTTAGCCAATGATGGTTCAGTATGTAACTCACACAAATTTCTCAGGTATCAAGTATCAGTGAAGCAGTCACACTTTTTCAAGCAAAACTTCTGAAACAAGAAATTTTTGCTTTAAATAGATTTTTGATTTTTCAATGAGGGAGAAGGGGAAGATAAAATCAGAATTTCTGGAACAAAAATATTATTGTATTAACACCAATAATCAATTCATTTTTTTCAAATGTTAACTTAAATTTAAAGTAAAGGTGAGAATTTCTTTTTTTTTTTTTTTAAATCTTTAAATTTAAAGATCCCAACTTCCTTGCTTACATCATAAATTAGTTTTTCCTTTTTAAACTCATTTTTAAAAAACCATGATCTGAATTAAAAGAAAGCATTCTCACAGTTTTCCTCTGATTGTTTTGTTTTTGTTACAGACACAAAACAAACAGAATAAATACACTTCAGCAATAGAAAAACTTTTTTCCATGTTGTATGAATATCAAAATAAAAACAAATATAAGTTAATTTTGAAATGTTTTTGTTAATAATAAATAAAAATTGTTTTAAGCAACTTTTATAGTTTTTTAAC
The DNA here is from genome assembly GCA_029783805.1 of Acanthurus tennentii. Lineage (NCBI taxonomy): Eukaryota > Metazoa > Chordata > Actinopteri > Acanthuriformes > Acanthuridae > Acanthurus > Acanthurus tennentii. The sequence continues at coordinate 11,437,910 of JAPZDZ010000012.1, read as the reverse complement.
TCAACACTGCACCACAAGATGGTGCTGTCTTATAGACATTTGGCCGCAGTGATCTCTGTCCTCAGTGAAAAATCCAGTGTTGCCAGTGTCATGTTGCACAACTAATGTTGAAATTCTGGAGAAAACATTGATGCCTTGTTTGGGTTTATTTATTTAGTCCTGTCCTCAAGCTAAAAGTTCAGCATTTGAGTCTGGCTTGGCAAGTCATTAATTAAATGGTAAACATAGTGGTTCCACTCCAAAATGGAAAAATAAGCCTCAGGTATTATTTTTATGATTAAGATATAATTTGATATTAAAAAACCCACACACTGCAAACCACCTTAAACACTTCTGGGTCCCATCATATCTTAAAAATGTAGTTTTTATGTACACTTGTTAAAATAAATGTACTCTGTTCCTTGGGAAGCTGTACCAACTTAAACTCAAACTAAAATTCAAATAAGCTGTTTACAGAGAAATAAATTAATAAGAAAACATTGTAATTAACATTTAATTAACCTGAGACCCTGTGAGACAAAGCAGGGCTTGAATCACTGACAAACATCCGCACACTTTAGCCGCATTTACTCTTAAATCAAAGAGAAACACTGGGGCAATTGTGAAGTGTCTCACTGTTTGGAAAGTAATTAGCACAAACACCAAAAAGGTGATTTCTCTAAATTTAATTACAGCGACTTAATGAGACCTTCTAATTCCACCGAGTCTCCTTAAGCAAAAGAAAACAGCTCAGTTCGGCTCACGTCTCCTCTGCTTTGGAAGGGTGAACGAACAACAACAATAAAGCTGAAGAAACAAGCAAGAAAGTCTAATCCAGTAAACTCATGCAATGATACAAAACACTAAACTAATATCTTCTTTTTATGGCTGCAAAGACAACCCTCATAATTGAGTATTTTAATCTTAATAAATCAATTAGTTGTTTGGTTCATAAATGAGACCAAACAGTGAAGCTTTGTTTATTACATTGACATTTTGCTTCTGAATTAACATTCAATTGCAAAGGTTATCACGAGTATCGATGTGCTGTGAGTGTTGGGTTGATTGGACGGGTGGAGGGGAGGAACAGACAGCTGCTGATGATGATTGCACCTACGGGAGAGTCTGGAGGAATAAACAACCAGTCAAACCGGATTCTGCTCTGATCTGCAGCCATTTACAGACAGGCACGGAGCTCAGTTTAATTTTTAAACTTTTGGGGCTGAAAAGAGGATTTTTATTTATTTTAACCTACAATTGATCCAGCAGTCATACTTGTGCCAGTAATGCAAGGTGAATTTTCCCCTTTTTTGTTAGATGTTGGGGGGTATTGACATTATAAAATTTGTTGACGGACATTCAAAGCTGCAATTGAAAACCTCAAAAGAAACTTTGAATGTTATTTGCTAAACCCCTTTAAAACAATGAGAAGTGCCTGTCATAAAATCTGAGAGTCTAAAGTGACGATTTCTAGTCAAGAAAAACACATTTTCAGTTTACTACCAGAGAAAAAAAAACAAAGACTAAAAGGCTAAAATACTAATAATGAAACCAAACAGCAATTATTGACATTTTAGTCAATAAAAACAGTGAATGTTAGGCATTTTTGGAAAACACTAATCCCCTAAACTTAAGCTATTCATCTTTGCTACAACAGCTTTTGTCAAATTCTGCCTATTTGATCAGCTTATCAATAAATCAACCAACATACCATCTGTGATATAATTGTGTGTGTATATGATCGTGATAGCTTAAAAAAGCAGAAGCTTACTGCACATGCTGATCTCACAGTTCTCCCTCTCCACCTCAGGGTCTGTGGTGTAGCACCAGGGCACCGGGGAGGCATCAGGGTTACGACAGTAGTTATCATCTAAACTCTTATCAGGATACCTGAAAAATACATTAAGTCAATTGAAAAAAACGCAAGTCATATATAATGTCTAAAAAAAACAAACAGTTCAGAGGTTGTGAGAGAGCATGCAGATCTTGTTCATGCAGATTAGTTCACATGATTAACACCAGTTCACAATTATTCAGGCTAATTTAGCATGTGACATGGTGGCATGGTGGTACTGAGAGTAGCAGGGTACTTTTCAGGCTGGTAGATGTGTTGGTGAGGATACTGCTGGTCCCATCTCTGACACTCCCTGCCGCTCACTGTGTGGTCGACCTGCCCTCTGTAATCCTCTCCGTTACATGTGATGCACACCTCTGCAGACAAAACCACAAACAGCTACAGTCAGAGGTGTGAGGGAAAAAAGACACAACATCACCCACGCAGAAACATTTTATTTTACAGGACCCATAATTTACAAATAATTTTTCTTTAAAAGAGCTGAAATAATTGTCACCTCTAAAGAAGAACTTTGTATGTAATTTGGTGCAAATTAAAGGGAAAATGGAGATTGTTTTCAGTCGGTAGACTTGGTAATTACAACCTTCTTTTACCAAAAGTACCATCTTCTAGTCAGTGCACAGCAGTCAGCTGAACAGGCTGTTTTATATTATAATTATGATTATGATTATGATTATTATTCATTGGTATGTCTGGGTAAAACATACAAATCAGCACTGGGATTAAATTTTATTGAATAATTAAAGAATACACTTTGGTTTAAAGGTCCCGTGTGCTGGATTGATGGAGATCCATTGAAAGAAGAGGAACCTATATGCTTAGAAGGGAATGGGGAGTGGCAAAGTATTAAGCTTGTTACAATCTGCAACCTCACCACTAGATATCACCAAATCCTTCACACTGAACTTGAAAATGGATCTTTTCCTTTTTCTGGTAATTAAGATTTAAGTTCTTTCATAGAACTTACACATTAGTTTTCCCAATTATTTCCTTAAAAACTCAAATTAATTAATGAGGAATAAATATGTTTACTTTCTCTGGATATTTCCCCTATTTTCTCCACAAGCGCTATCAATTTATGCAGTGTATTCCAAGAAACTTCCAAGGAAATCATGGAGAGGTCCACACATTCACATTTGTATGCACTTTTCATACAGCATGGTGCTCTGTGTAAATGAGATGTACCATCTTTGCACTGGGGGATGTTACAGCTCTCATAGCGACGCTCGGGGTCGGTGGTGTAACACCATGGACCGATACGATCCCCATCTGGATTCCTGCAGTAGTTCAACTCCAGACCATTAGTGGCTGTGGGAGTCCACCTGAGACAAACACAAAGAGTACAGTGAGACTCACTGCTCCAGATATTCTACATGCGATGCAGTCAGTTTTATGAGCTCTGTTCCTCTGGCAACAGACCGGTTTTAGAGTCAACTTTCAGCTTTAATTTGAGGCTGTTTATATCAATGTCAGATCAATATTGAAGGAGCTGGAGTTCTTCTTATACTTGGTCCCATAAAGCTGGATATCAGCGGTTTAACCTCTTCTTCTACTTTAAATCCACAGTGCTGTAGTAGGAGAGCAGAGTGTTCAAACACTTCCTGATTACACTGTGTAAAAGCCTCTAAAATGATTGGTCAGAGTGTCTCACCTGTGATCGTGAGGAAACTTGGACCACCACTGTTGGCAGGTGAGGTCACTTCTTGTGGTGAACACCTTCCCTCTGTAGTCTTCTCCTTTACCCACAATGCACTTCCTGACGTAGACTTCAAAATATAAACAACTAGTCATCAACTTCAGCAAAGATGCATCACTTTTAACTCTTTAATGCCTTGTGTGAGACTTACCCTTCTTCTCATAAAGGTCACAGTTTACGTTTCTCTTCACCTCTGCGTTGTCCCCGTCACCCACCCAGGGCAGATGTTTGCAGGTGACGGTCGGACGAGTCTCGTAATTAAAGGATCTGTTTTCGAGAGATACTTTCATGTAAAAGCTTTGTACGTTTACAGTTATAAACCTAAAATAAGAATATTCATTAATCATTCTCTTAATATAATTGAAAAAAACAGAGAGGTTTTAGAGCCATTACTGTAATTAACCATTACAATCCAGAATTTCTGGTTAATTAAAACTTGGTCTCATCCTTCTACTGTTGGCCGTCATCTCGGTCAGCAGAAATAACACTAACTGCTTCATATTTGACACATTGTGCCAAAGACACCATTAATCAGATGATCATTATAGTTTTAAATACTGCATCAACTCAGCCAAGCTTATTTGGATTTAAAAAAACAGGGCTATTTATAAGATTATTCTTGTTAAAATTTAAGTGTGTTGTGATCATCCAACACAATTTACAGACTGATTTCTTGTTTTTTTAAGAGCCGAAACCACTGCAGTAACACGAAGATACACATTTGATAAAACATATCTTTTAGATATTCCATTACTATTGAAAACATGTGAAATTATACTATTCTGGAAAAAAATAAAAGCAGTGAATGTTGTTGCTTATATTAATGCTGTTGATGCAGTGGTAGTTTATTTTTTTTGCTGAAATGTTTTGACAGATTTTGCACATAAATGAAGCTCTGAGGCACAGAGGAGCAAAATCTACCCATTTTTTGGTCACACGGATGACACTAATTGGTGCTTCAGTTCAGTTTTGCTGTTTTTTGACTTTCATGGAGCTCATCGACAAAAAGAAAAATGTAAAAAATCACCGGATATAACATTCAGTTTGGTTTCAGTGAGCCATCAACTTTACTTATACTTATTGTCACTTATATCTGCAATCTGCAAGATGTACTAAAGCACTGATGGACATGTTTTGACTTAAATATGAGCTCACAGGGTATTTTTATAGATGCCATAAATATATTGGAGGCAAATAATAATAATTGTAACCACGTTTTAATTGTAGCCTTGTTGGAAGCCTCCTGATGCTTCCAGCCTGCAGTAAGAAAATAGCCACAGGTTAAATACCTGCAGTCCAGAGACTGTGAGCAGCGTGTGGCACAGTCCTCCAGGTTCAGGCCCGGTAACAGCAGCACTCGAGCTGAGTTCCAGGCGGTGGGAACCAGCTCTCTGCCCTCAGAGCGCTGGAAGTCATTCAGTGGACTGCGGTAGCCTGTTTATGCAGAACAAAGTATTGAGGATACAGGCTGGCTGTCTAAACATCCGTGTTGTCCAGGTTTCAACTGCATGTGCAGATTGCATGTACTCGCTGGTACCAGCTGTGACATCTGGGCACGAGCCTGCACACATATAACCTTTGGACCAAGACACTGTTGCTGGTTTGAGAGACCAGAGAAAGCAGAAAAATGTAGGCAAAACATCTGGATACTGTGCAGACCCACTACTGTTACTGGTAAACTCTTTTTTAAGTATTGTTACATAACAATCCTAGTAAACAAAAAAACAGCATATTCAGAACACCTGAGTGGCTTTGTTTTGTAGTGTACACATTTTTTATGAATGCTTAAAGAACAGATATTCTTTCCAGGTATTAAACATACATTTATTCTTCATATGATGCCAAAATACACAATAAAATCAAGCTTAGATTCCTTAGAATAACACAGGAAATTAAATAATTGTTAGTTACTTATACTGTACTTATTAATTTCCTCTAAATAAAGAAAAATAGGTTCGTGAAACTGTCTTACCAGTGGCCAGTCCGACTGTCAGGAGGATACAAGGCAGCAACAGTTTCATTGTTTGTGGTCTGTGGAAGATAAAGACTTTTATAACAAAATCAGACTTATATGTATATTTCTCTTTGGACGTTTTTTTTGGTACGAAACATCCAATCACAGGTCGACCAGATATGTAGAAAAAAAGCCTCCAAAAGGTTCGGAAGGATGTTAGAAACCCAAAGAAAACGCAGAAACCTTAAACCACAGAGATTACCACAACCACCCACACGCGAACACTGATCTGTTACTCAAACAGAGGCCCTAATCCCCCAAAACACAGCCAATCAATATGTGTATTAATCATTAATGAAGAGTGGCACATCAGTCCATGTACTTTTTTCATGATACTCAAATGGTCTGACATCAACGTGCCCGAGGATCAAACAAATGTTTTGCAAAAAAAAAAAAAACACTCATCTGAACTGTTTTTTTTAAAAAATGCAACTAAAACAAAGGCAAACGCCAGCGGAGATTTTCTTATTCATTTTGAGTTTTTTAAACCTTTTTTTCTGGTATTACAGTGAAACTGGAGAGCTATTTAGTCAGTTAATAAATTGGCTGAGAGGTAGGACTATTTTTTCCCATTTATTGTTAACCGATTTCTCTCTGCTGCCAGTGGAGTCGCCCCCTGCTGGCAGGTTTAAGTCACTTCCGCATGGGCTTCCCTTATTTAGACCCGGAAGCTCAGTTCAGTGTTATGAAACTGCAGATGCTTCAAATCCACAGACAGTGTGTTCAAGACTAAACTGTCCTGCTGTTTTCAAGTGACTCATCTGTTTGTTTCTGCAGATTTTCAGGTAAGAAGAGAAGGATTCACGTTTTCTCATCGTGTTTGTGATGAAGAGCAAAAATACCGAGCACGAGCTCGATGTTTCCTTTAAAATAAAATAGACTTTGATCAAAACGTTTAACCTGAAAAAAAATGTGCACAAACTGCACTTTTATACTCTCAAGTTGAACTGAGGAGAAATCTCTTAACTGCTGTGCACAACAAAAATAAGAGTACAGTATTTAAACGCACAGAGAAAATGGACGAATCAACGCAAACAGTGTTTGTGGAGAGACTTGCAATACTTCAACTTTGACTCAGTTTGTTTAAGAGGTGTGGACTCTGAAGATTACGCGACTGCCTACGTGACTTTTACTTTTCTCTGCTACACCTGAGTGGGATAAAGGCTACTTCAGTCATACAGGCGTGACACTTTCACTTTAACTGCCCTCATCTAGTACTTAAAAACAGCGTGGAAAGTTTAAGAAATTGGAATATTAATTGGTATCATTAATCACACTTGATGCACACAGCTATGAAGGCATTGTTAATTCATTTACATTATTTCTCTTCAACTATAATTTCTCCTATGAAGGCATTTTTTATAATATTTGTTGCTGATAAAAACATAAATAAGCACTTATATCTGCTTATAACTATATAAGAAAGTCTTATAAACCATTTGTTAAATGTTTACATGTTTACATAATACTTAACCTACCAAACATAATGTTAATTGAAGTTCAGGGCTCAAGCTGATCTTTAAAAAAAAAAAAAAATTATATCAGGAGAAAAAGCATTGTTTTTAAGAAAGTGAAAAAAGAGAATGTTTCTCAAAGTTATTTTATTGATGAATAAAATGGTGGCAGTTCATTTTCTATAAATTGACTATTGGATTAATCTTTCCAACTCTATTCACTAAACTGTGTCACTCTGTCCCTCCATGTTAGAACTCTGTTACTGTCTGTGTAGTGTCTGTATTACACTTCATGTTGAGTTTTTCCTCAGTCTAAGTTGTCTCATACAAAATAATATTCCAACTTACAGAACTTACCTGGAATAAAAGTGTGTTTAAGTCTGTAAAAACAGTGTGTTTTTTTGCTGTTTCTCTGCTCAGGATGTCAGGTGTAAAGATGACCGAGGGCAGCGTGCAGGTCGAGAGCTGCAAAGCGCCGCTTTTCTACAGACAAAGTGAACCTGCCGCAGGGGAAGCGAAGATGTCAGTTTTACTCCTTCATGGCATCCGTTTCTCTTCAGAAAACTGGCTCAACATCGGCACCCTGGACACTCTGGCAAAAGCAGGCTGCCGCGCTGTCGCCATCGACCTGCCAGGTGAGTCCAACAAAACAACAACAGGTCCTGAAAAACCGGTTCCTTGTATCAGGTGTTTCATCACTCATCAAAAATGAAAGAGAATTTGTACCAGATTACTCCAGCATTTAAGTACATTATTGCATTATTTTGTGGCCTTGACCTTAAAAGGGGCACTATTTCAGGATCTATGTCAAACATATTTGTTTTTACTTTCTAAGTTTTAAAGTTACAGGAAAAAAAACCAAAACCCTGAGGTCATGTAGTCATTGTGTCCCTGTTTATCCATGAAAGTGAAGTGTTACCTTTGTGTTAGACAGAAAAAAAACAGTATTAAAAGTTGAAACTACCAGTCATGCATTTTTTTTGTGACTTCACTGTCGGATCATCCCTCTGTAAACTTGCTCCAAAAATACTGTAAATGTTTAACTTTTGAAACAAAATAATGTGGGAAGGACAAACAATTATTGAACAAGTGGCATGACAGCAAAACACGTATCAGTGTAGCAAACTATTAAAATGACTTTACCAGCCACGTCATTGTTGCTTTTGTTAAGACAGTTTTTCTTAATAAAATATGA
>JAPZDZ010000012.1:11408678-11420725 GCA_029783805.1 Acanthurus tennentii | reverse complement strand
AAAGTCGATCATACAGCTTTACTTTTATGCACCTGCATTACTCAAAGTGAGTGAATACCAAAGCGCTTGCTTGTTCTGAATAACTCTGCTTATCGATTCGAGTCTGGAAATCTTACAGAGATGTTATTGTCAAAGCAGGTGGAGGGTCCTTTTCGATAGCGTGCCACAGTCATTTCTTCACATGGATTATCCTCCTTGTCTGAAAATGGACTCAATTAAGGAATATTAAAATCCTCCAAAATTCAGCTTTTTTGCGGTGTTTCATCATGCGCCCACACACTCGCTCCTCACATGGTGCTGCAGATTTAAAAAAGTGGTCATAATTCACACCATTGCGATAAAAATAACCTTGAAAGGAGTGCGAAACATCTGTGTTTCCACAGGTATGTTTGATAAGGAGATAGCATCGAGCGATCAGAGAGAGAGTGTTTTCCTCTCTGCCAGCTGGTGAACAATGAGAAAAAGGATACACTCCTCCTCCTCCTGGGAAAGCTTCTCTATCTCGCAGGTGTTGCACGGCATCTTCTCCGCCACCACAAACAGCAAGTTGGTGTTGTTTATCCTCTTGGCATGAATCAGCCTGCAGAGACAGACAACTCCGTCAACAACCCCCTCTGCTCGCTTACATCACGGTCTCATTTGCTAATGGATCAGCGAGATTCATGAAAGAGTCTTATAAGGCTCATTTAGCCAATGATGTGACCGTTTCATTAAAGCTGACACGGTTTAATCATCAGCAGAGTTTATTAGCTCCAACAGAAAGATGAATCCGTCTTGCTAACTGTATCCCTGTCACATTAAGGTTCTTTGTGATGTGCATGTGTGCATTTGCGTGTGTTCATATCCAGGTTTAAATGTGTACTAACCTGGAGCAGTTGCCGCAGTCTTGCAGTATGTTATAGGAGCTGCTGAGGTTACTTAAGTAGTATTGGGTCTGGATCATTACACAACTGCGCTCTTTGGAGTCAAATCCTTCTGCATCCACCTCGTCTGCAGCATCATCAGAGTACAAAGACAAAGAACAAACACTATCAGTTCAACCTGATTCGAAAAATGAGATTCCAAAGACAAACATCTACACGTGGCCTGGAAAAAGCTGTATCCTTCTTCTCCATCATTTCTTTGAATATTTTTTGTTAACAATTTGAGTACTAAAGAGAGTGAAGTTTGAGCTAAGCTAAGCTAAGCCATAGTGCGCACCTTTTTGCTCTAGATTCATATTTAACACACACACACACACATTAGACTGTCATTCATCTAAGTCTTGTCAAGAAAAAAGGTGCCTTGCCTGAAATATTTCTGTTCCTTTTAACTTCACATGCAGACAAATAAAACACAAGATAACATAATGATTGAATATGTCTGGTTTGCACCGACCTGTGACGAACCAACTGTGATAAGCCAGGCCATAAATAAACTGCTGAAACAAAGACCTGCAGAGACAGGAAGTGAGAATAAAATAGGCTTAGTGATACAGTGAATAAGTTTGTGTGTACTCGGACTATCCATCAGTCTCTTCAGGTGCAGAACAGAAGGGTTTGTGCTTTTCATGTGAGCTTGAGGACTCTCACCATGCAGCTGCTGATGTCCACCACGCAATATTTACAAAATCTGCAATTGTGGGCTGCAGATAAAGAGGGCAAGAGAGAAAATATAACAATATTAATGTCATATCAACTACACTGCTGAAATTACTTAAATGCATAATCCATTCTATCAGTTTCTGTCCATCCGTCTCTCTGTATCAGTTCACATCACATCATCTTGTCTACTATTTGAATTTTTTTTTTTACATCTGATCTTCTCCAGTGTTGAAGTTTCTGATCTTACCACAAAAACTCCTCTGGGTGCAGCTCCAGTTTCACTATTGGGCAGCCGTTCACACACGGACTGGTAGTCAAATGACTGCTTGCGGTTGTAGAAGGAGTTGTTGTAGAGAGCATACATCAGGTACGGATCAACATCACTGAAGAACATTCCCACCTGTGGAGAAAACAAGACTCCGGTCAAGCTGCTCTGAGTGTAAAGATTAGAGATAAACTACAGGCAGAGTGGAAAATGTATATATTCACTTCACCTTATTCCAGTCCTCCTTCTGATTAGACATGATTAGAAATCCGCCGTCATCTATTAAATAACACAGGAGATCCTGCACAAAGAGGCAAACACATGCTAATCAGTAAACGCACAGTGGAAAATGTACAGTGCCATGATACAGTAGAATGAGCTGAATACAGGAAACTCATTAAAAACTGAAACTAACATCACTGTTGGCTTCGCAGTCCATTTCACAGCCCCTGTTTGGACCACACTGTCACAGAGAGAAACACAAGGTTACAGGTTTAATAACTTAGAAACACTGCAGAAGTTTTAAAGTGACACCTCACCACATTTTATGTGGGTGATATATTAGTGCTGATGGTAAAAGTAGTCATTTGAAGTGTTAAAATCCCTTGGTGCATTAAATATTGAACAAAAAAAAAAGTCCTCCTGCTGGAAAAACATGGTGTCAGACACCAATGATGCCAGTGGTGCTAAGGAAGAACTGCAGGCTGCTTCAGCTTGAGTTGCCAGGGGGCGTGCTGCAGCTAAGATACAAAATTTTGTTAAGCAACTTAAACCATCGTAAAACAACAATGAAAACATTTACCATCAACACTGAATGCACATCCACATTAATTTTCCCTTTCGAGGGCCAGTATGTAGAATTAAGTTGCATGTAGCGGGAAAATTACAGACTATATGCAACTTCCCTCTGCTCATCCTTTTCTTAGAAGCATGAAGGAAAGCCTATGATGGCTGCAAAACTGGCAAGAAACACGAAAACCACAATGAATCTGATTTTTAGATGTTTATATACTAATAAAAGCATGCTTTTGAATATTAAATTCAATTTCTGCCATACTCTACAGATAGATTTCCCTAAATCCAACACACTGGACCTTTAAGCTCGTATATATCTTTTTAATATAATGCTTTTTTATGTAATGTAGTTTGTGTCACCGTGTTTGAGCCTTGACGGTTGTCTGTGTGATTGCTGGCAAGAATCTTAAACTTATCCGTCCAGGCTTCGAGGTCTAATTTCACTCCAACCACTAAGAGAAAGAGAAAAGTTTGGAAAAACCCATTTCAAAAGATTCAAAACAGCAAAAAAAAAAAAAAAGACAAATTCACACAAAAGGAACAACAAACAAATGCAGAGCATGGACACGTCCAAACAAAGGGACAATAAAAACAGGCTCAGACGTGTAATTATCTGTGTTTTTCTCAAAAACATTTTTCTTTAACCTTTATAATCATAAGGATTTTGTCTTCTATTTCAGAGCTTGAGCCCACCTGCTGGTTTGATGGTCTTCCCTCCCACTGTGATCTCCACTGCTGTGCTGACCAGGATCCCGATGGTGTCGTTTTCAGGGTTCAGCAGCTCGTCCCTGGCTTAAAAAGAGAAACAAATAGAGAAACAAGCCCGGGGAAGGTTAGAAGCAAAGAGCCACAACCTATTACAAAGCCCAGAGTAGAGAAGTACAACCAGAGACTGAGAGCATCATTCACCTGTTCGATAAGGCGCTCGGAAGATGTAGCCCTTGTTGTCGAGACTGCGGCGGTAATAGCTGGCATTAAACGGTTCAGGGTCTTCCTCCCAGGTTTCTGCAGCCCTGAGATTTAAGAGCAAAGACACTGGAGCTGTAAATGTCTGATGAACAAGCCTCCTGCTTTACTGCCTGTTTGTAAAAGATTTTAAGCCATCGCAATGTGCTATTTTGAAAAGACAATAAAATAAGAAACATGACGGAGCTACAGAGCAGCTGCAGTGAGGACACACAGCATCGAAGACAAACGCACTCACTTGTTTGGAAACACTCTTGTTACACCTCCGTCTGTTGCAGCAAACACGGCCAGAAAGCCATATCTAAATGTCAGGAGGGAGAAAATAGACAGAATTAAACTTAAATCAGAGTCAGAGTCAAATCTGTAGACTCAGTTCCCTCATGGCCTCTAATCATTCTCACGTATTCAAGTCTTTGTTCTTCCACACTTTGTCGACCAGCTGCCTGATGATGCCGGTGTCCAGGATCAGGTTATGCAGGAGCAAATTGTCACCTTACCAAATAAACAGAAATTAATAAAACAGCAGTAATAGCCACCAATATCTCTGTCCCCAAATAGACTAAATGTTCTAGCGAGGGGGGAAAAGCTGCATGATTGAAGAGAGGATAAGATTTGAACCACTTTTGGTCAAGTTTAACCAAAAAAGTTGCACTCGTGAGTAAAGTGAAAACATAAGATTATTTTCCTCCAAATATCAGTCAATACATCCAAAAATCTTACTCTGTCCCTCCCTTTGCAATTTCGGAACAAAAAATATGGCGGTAAAAATGGAAAATATCAGTATCTGCAGATAACATACCCTGACCTGCCCATCACACCTGACATCAAACCAATAATAACAATACTGATACTAATAATCTGTCACCTCTGTAGATGTATTTTTACATTATTTTTCTTCAAGATATACATTTTAAGTTTCAAAATTGTTACTTGTTATATTTTTCCTACAACCGACAATTCCAATTGAAAAAACAAAAAACATCAATGCTTCAGTCCATCTCTTATTACTTTTCTGACCTTTTTATTCAGCATGTGGCACTAAGCCTAAAGCCCATTCGTTCCTGGTGAAGATGTGAAACTTTTAAAATGACTCACAAATACTTTTTTAATAAAAGGCGATGTCACTTTCTATAACAGTGGGAAACTGTAGATTTTAGCAAATGTTACTTAGCAAGAGCAGACGACTACTTTTATAGCTTTGGATTAACGCATATTTGGTGCTTTAGTTAGGTTTTATAGCAGAAATCAAACAGCAGGATGGTGTGCTGTATTTGGGATTGACTCATGTTTGACGTAATGAAGGAACATGTCACACAGTGCAACGATGTGCTTTTAATAGTTTGAGCACAGAAAAAAAAGATACATATGGCTTTCACTACACCAGCAATACTTGCTCTCAGGCTACATTCATTATTTATTTTGGTCTTTTTCTGTTGGATTAGTTGACAGCAAGAAAAATATTAAATATGAAATAACCCTGGCTTTAATCATTCAAGTCAGTCTTTTCAATCTTTGAAACCAATGTAATGCCAGCTGTCAGCGAAAATGAAAAGAGATGAAGCTCACATTGTTTGGAGTCCGGTGTCACCTTCTCCATGAGAGCAATGAAGTTGAGCAGGAACTCCGTGTTGTTGAAGGACAGTTCCAGATCATTGCAGTACTCCCTGAGGATCCAACAAGGCATTTTAGCACAGAGAAAGAAGGTAAAAACAATCAGGTTCATGCAACATTTACACTCCGCTTTATTTGTCCCTTATAGAGAGACACACAGCACAAAGTGGGGAAGCATGAATGTGTGTGTCACTCGATGCTATCGTGTGCAGCATGCATGTCTTAAAGCTGAAAACCGATATGCTAATACAGCTGTCAGTCACAACAGAATGTGGACGGGCATCACAATGAAAGAGTGATTTTATCAGTGTGTTTCAGAGCTCAGGCTGCAGCTGGAGGCCATGGTTTGATAACAAAACAGCACATGCCAAGAGCATTTCAGTCAGATTGTAGAAGCATACTGTAGCTCTTTTTTTTTTGTCTGGTTCCCTTTTATTCTTAATCTTTTATTAAATAACCAAACCGATGACCCATAAATGTGTTTGTGTGGTGCACAGATGTAGCAGCATGCAAAGAAGTTTTGCCATTGCTTGAACATTTAATCATAGTAAGAGTAACTAATGAGGGTAAATATAATATAAAAAGTATCATGTTTTGTCACAATAAGTCAACACATCACTGAAAAAGAAAAATGAGTGAATGAAAAACCGACCACTTCCTCACAGTGCAACTGAACAACATCACAAAAGACACAAAAAAACAAGACCGAAAAAGAGATGACCACCAATGACAGCGAGCATTCACACACAGGGCTACCTGGGAGCAATGAATACATGTCCTTCAGACTCAAAACTGTTTGGCAGCAGTGATTCAAAATCTGCAACAGAAAGGGGAAGATTATCCGGGAAGAGCAGTGGGCAGAGCAGTGGGGAGTTTTGGGTAAACAGCAGCTGTTCTTCAGAGGTGTAGGGACGCAGGAGGGAGATTACCATAGCAACACTGAGGTATCATGGGAACACTAGCGTTAGCCAATATGGTGCCTAAAATAGAACCTGACTCTCAATGGATGACTGCTTAAGTTTCACAAGCACTCACACCTTCTTCTTTTTTTCTTTTTTTTTAATGACTTTGTCAACAAGTGTTTTCCAATTCATCCGGTTTCAATCTAACATATTTTGATTGTCTGAGAACTGACTTGCATGAGGCGTCAGGAAGCAAGTTCTCAGACAGATTAAACACAATGAGTGCTGTCAGATCAGGCAGGCATCAACATGGCCAACTATTGCAGGGGGGAGGTGGGTGAAGGTCCTGATGGAAGTGGTCACCCCTCAGACTGGCAGGGCAGAGGGCTCAGAGAGACTCATAATCAGAGGAAATGCATTGCATTGTGAAGGGCATGTCGAGGGGCAACTTTCAGCTATGACAGGTAGGACAGAACAGAAAATATCAACAGTCATTAAAGGCTCAACAGGTGAGTCTGCGGCGAATCCAACAGGTTATTTTCTCATTATGGCTTGACCTGGAAGTGTGCAAAAGCAGAGGAGGATCAAAGGTTTCATTTTTTGAGCTATAATAGAGTGCCCAGGTAGTTTTCCGCCCACAATGCCGTGCACATCCAGGGTCGGGTTTACTGAGAAGGTGTTGGGCCGTGCCCCTGGCGGTCTGAGGGGTGAGGAGGGAGGGAGACAAGCTGATGGAGACAGGGAGTACAGAGGGACGACACAGGAGTCGGGCGCTGTGCCGAGTGGCACCCTGACACCTGACAACATGGGAGGACCTGGGCGGGCAGGACACAGCTCAGCCCTCAAGGGTCATTCTGCAGGCTGCGACGTCTCCAGCTACTGAGGAGATACTATAACAGCTAACAAACATTAAATATCTGTTTACTTCTAGTTTAGAGATCAATGAAGTATAGCTACATTATAATATTATGACTCTAGGAGATTCCTTTTTACTCTACTCATGAAAAAAATAGCAGTATTTATGTACAATATATTCAGTATGTGCTGGCATCAATATAGCTACAGTGTAGATTAATGTAGTTTATATTTCAGATTGGAGTTTTTAAATTTCTAAGTTATGAAATTTTAACAGCAAACATTTATTAATCTTTTACAGTAGGCAGAGTTAAATATGCTCTAAATTCACCAGTAAGGGAGTTGTTTTAAAACCTGAGTCCTAGTGTGAGAATTAGTTAAAACATTTATAACTAATGACACTGTAAGAAAAAGACAGAAAAAGACAGAAAGAGAGAGAGAAGAGTGTGAAAGGAAAATTGAGAAAGGAAAAGGATGAAGAGAGAGAAATATGTTAAAGAATATGAGAGGAAAGTGAAAGAAAGAGAGAGAAGGAGCGAGGAGGCAGACACAACCCATTTGGATCTATCCACAGAAGGTAAAGGCTTAGGACGGGGGGCACAACAGACAATTTTTTAAATGAAAACATAAATATCTGTCTCCTTTAATATTTGTTTGTTTGTTTGATTGTTTGTTTGTTTGGTTTTTTTTGGCTTCTGGAGCAGCGGATACATGGGGAGGGAGGTGAGGTTGGAGGGGGCCGGAGGAGCCATCGTGAGAGATGTGGGATCTGAGCTGCAGCTAGAGGGTGAAGAGGAGGAGAAGGGGGGATAAAAGGAGGGAGAAGAGGAGGAGGAAAAAGAGGAAAAGTCCTGAAGGCAAGACGGGCAGGAACAGAGGCAAGCAGGCTGGGACAAGGTGAGGGTAGAAGGAGGGGAAGGGGGGGGGGCAGCAGGAAGAGGGTCAGGACGAGAGGTGAGGGAAGGAGGCAGCGGTGGGGAGAAGGAAGTAAAGGTAAAGGGAACGTGGACCAATATGGAGTATACTTGCCCTTGGTGTATGGCACTGTGTGGATCCATCAGAGAAGGAGTGAGCAAGAAAAGAAACAGGGGGTCGGGTGGGAAGGGGGGGATCACAGACAATATTTTATTCAATTACTGTTTGAATAAAAATATTGTTTTCTTGAAAGAAAGAAACCAATTTAAGTCAAACAAGACAAGAGAGAAAAAGAAATGAAGAGCAAACATCTTATTTGCAAGAGCAAACGAGGGAACAGAAAAAATCAAGGGGAAGAAAGGAAAAAAACAGAGAAATCCAAGAAAGAAAAACAGTAGAGACAAAACCGGTAATTGTGAGAGATAACAATGATCAAACAAAGAATAAATCAAATGAAACCGGGAGAGAAGGTAACAGGGTCTGGACAAAGAAAGAATGAGAGAGACAACACGTGTCCCAGTTCAGACCCACAAAAAACCCAAACTCCCACATCTGTGAAGCCCTGATCCCGGGCCGTGTGGGAGTTTATATACGAATGATTCCAAAGCTAAGAAACATCTCACACAATCAACTAAAAGAAAGAAAGAAAGAAAGAAAGAAAACCACACACAGAAGGAAAATTCCCCAAATCATAAAACTCATCAGAAGGAGTGAAAAGCATGCATGTTTTCACAGTTTTCCAGAACATCAAATACTTCAAACACAGATGCTTCAGAATCATTACTTGGTGGAGAAGAGGCGAGAGCATTTGGCAAAAAAAATAATAGCACAGAGGTCACCATTATTTTCACCTGAGTTACACAGTAAAACCACAGCTTTCACCTTTCTGTCAGTTCAGTTATTTTTTTCTTCAGCCAGTGTGAAGAAAAAACATCACCATTTTTACAGCACAGCATGAAGACAGGAGGGAACAGGGGGCAGTAGAGGAGTCGGGGGGACTCAGGAATGATCCTGCCTATCAGAGAGCGTAGAGAGGGGAGGGGGCAAGGGGAGAAGAGGGCGGGGGCGAGCGACTCTGCTCGGACACTCCCTATGATGATGTCGAAGACCCAGGACAAAGGACTGAATAAGAGCATAAGGTCATATTTGGGAGGAAGAGAGAGAGAGGAGGAAGAGAGAGAGAGAAAAAGAGAAGGAGAGAGACAGAGAGTGAAGGATTCTGGGTATTCCCGGGTACTTACACTGCACCTGAAGGATCTGGTCACTCAGGTTGGCCTTGATGTGGTTTTCACTATACGTGGGCAGTACCAACCCTAAACTGAAGTAACGAGGCAAACGCAGAAAATTAGCAACACGTTATGAACACACATAAAGACTCCAGCGTACACACACACACACACACACACACACACACACACACACACACACACATACACAGTGGCGGCAGAGCTCAATTACAGACAAAGCTTCTTTTAAAAGCTCCCATGAAATGGTATCATTACCTCTTTAATGTGATGTCTTTAAGGATGAACACAATGCCAGTTTCAAAATATTTAAATATCAGCTTTCCTAATGTTTTATGAGGAAGAAAATGTGGTAACCATCTTCTTAGACATCAAAAGAAACAAGGAAACAATGGATGTTAAAAAAAAAAAGAAAATTACACACAGCACCTTTGAATATTCTTTGTACTGATGGACTATTTATTTGAGAGAATCCAGGTTTTATTTGGGCACATTTCAAAGTATGTGAAAACACTCTGCTACAATTAATATTTTGCTGAATATGTTTCCTGCACATTAAAAGCGTCTGGAGGCACAACTGTTCTATCTCTTATTATAAAATTCTGGATCTGTCAGTCTCAGGCTGCATGCTCTGTTCAGCACTGCTGCTTGCATTAGGCTGACGGGTGGGGGTGGGGGTGGGGGAGGAGGGGGCTGTGCTTATCAAGATGGCTGGCAAGAGGAAACATTGAAAAAAAATTCAGTTATAGAATCCATTTTTAAAACTCAAACTGAACCCAAACAAGTCTGCTGTGCGTCAAGTGTTGTTGGTTGCAAGGGTACATTTGAATCTAAGCTCCTGAGGAAGTGCGCAGGCATCTCAGTGGAGGGATGTGAAAACACCTCTTCAGTGACAAACTTTGCATAGACGTAAGTCAGTACTGTCAAAGTCTGACATTTATGGGACATGAGCATAAGAAAGACGAATTTGTGAGTGGAGAGGATCTTCAGTGGGACTGGCAAAAAGAGGATTGACCAATAAAACTTTGTGAAGTCTTCATAAGTTATGCACTTCACTAACACCCACTAGGGCAGCATGGAGTCGGTACCGAGGATGCTCTGCTTTCCAGGAAGCTCAAGATTTCCCATTCAGGAGACCTTTAAGCCGAGTCCCACATGGGCTGAGATCAAACAGTAAGAATACACATCTGGCAGATGCTCGATGCCACCCTGCTGTGAGAAGGTCAATACCCAACTGTTCCTCAGCAAAGGAACTGCGTTTGAAGCGAGAGCTCTCTGTACTTTATCAAACTTGCTCGATATTTACAAAACATCGGAATTGTGTCACTGTTGGCAAAGAAAAGTCAGCAGTATTTTACAGCACATAATGAAACTCAAGGAGGACATAACTTTAAACCAACACTAACACACTTTTTTCGCCACCAGAGAGAAATGCAAGAAGTTGTAAACACAACACCAACATGCTCCTGACTTATGAAGTTAATATGGTGAATATGTTAACAAACAGCAGCTTATTGACATATCCAGCAGACACGGAGGAACATTTAGAGTTGTGTTTTTCCGGCCAAACAGTGAGTTTAAGCTCAATATTAACTTTCCTATTATTTCTTGTTTAGTCTCCACAAACTCCTGAGGGGAAAACCTGGCAAGGCTGATAAATGCTCCACTTACATTCACCGGCCAGTCTCTAACTTAATCTACCGTTTAGTACCGAGCAGGTAAAACACATGGGGGTATGAAAACTGCTTTTTTTTCCCTGAAAAAAGCCGCTTGCAGCTATAAACAACACAGATGAGAGCTGTAAGAATGAAGTGAAACAGTAAATTTGAGGCTGGAAATCAGAAACAAAGAACTATGAAGCTCTGATGGTTAAGTCATTCAAAATGAGGACCCCTTTTATGTTACATATGGTCATTTTAAAAACTGATACATTTTTAATATAAGAATATCTGTTAAAGTTTCAAACAAATAATCCAAATAAAGAAGAAATATCAATTTCACTATGTAATTTGCCTCATTTAAATCTACATATGCTCATGTTACTAAATATTTACTCTTCTTACCGAGCCAGACATAAAAGAGATAAGATGATAGAAATACATGTCCCATCTCTTAATCTGGCCACACAAAGCTAAAAAATGACACAGTAAGAGGATTAATTGGAACAGATGGAAAATCAGGCTGTGACAGTATCAGCTTCAGACTGTGCCAAAACCGCAGTCGACCATCTTTAATATAAAGCTCATTTGGATTTAAACAAACATCCTAACAAAGTCCTGTGTGCTGTCCTCGTTGGATGCATGACAGAGCGAAGCTTTAATGCTTGGTTAGAGTTAGTTGAGACTGTTACAGGCCACAGCAGTCACACATGAAGGTAGTTAAATACACTGGAATTCCTCTTTGAGTTGAATATTAATAGAATTGTGCAGAGGAAGCCTCATATGGACTCGGCCAGGACTGGGCGCGCTGCCAGCAGATGTAATAAAAAACACACATCAGGCATTCGTAGGTCTATTGAATATCATAAACTGTAATTTGGTCGCAGGAAATGTTATTATGATGCAACCTGAAATGTTCCACCAAGTTTTGAGATGAATATACTGCACAATTAATTTCTGCTGAGAGATTGCACTAAAGGTTTTTTTGTTATGAGAGAAGAAAAACCGTTCTTCAATTTGAATGATTTAGACAAATTATGTACTGCAAATACAAGGGGCAAACGGCAAGTTGCCTTTTTTTTCCAGCGATAGGGTCACTCTATTCAAACCACAGCTTAACACAACAGGTTGATCAGTGACGACTCATAAAATCTGAGACTCAAACCGGACGAACCAAAGTAACAAAGTTGAACTTCACTCACAAGTTCAAGGCGTGTAATCTTTTGGTCTGAGGTCACGTTACGCAAATTAGA
>JAPZDZ010000012.1:11392116-11404252 GCA_029783805.1 Acanthurus tennentii | reverse complement strand
GTGTGTGTGTGTGTGAGGAAAGATTTCTGAAAGTCTTTACTTCAGAGTGTCTACAAACATTATTCTAGAAAGATCACAATGTTATTTGTTATCAGTCTATCTCAAACTCTGTCACTTCATCTCTGTAGTCATCCAGCTGTGTCTGTCCCTTTAATATAAAATAATAAAAAAAAGAATATCTATAATCTTTGCAATTATCATCAAAGCAACCATGAAGGAGGAATGGACTGGCGCCTTGCATATAATTGCCATCCTTTGTGAATTGAGAAAGGTGTATTCAACTCTGTATGCCTTACCTGGGTGTTGATTCTGATGGCTCCAATCGATGGAATTTCAAAGTAGTAACCTGAAGATTAAGAAAAGAGAATCAATACACTATTTCAGTAGAAAACTGCTCTACCCAGCCTGCGCCATGGTGCCTGCCTGTGTCATAGTACATTTTCAAGAGTTAAACAGTCACAGTTTTTTTTTTTCCAAATGATCCATTTGTAGATTGGAGTCTGGTCTCTTTAATGTTATTAGGTACATCATCTTCAGCTGACGATGTTGTGCCAAGCAGGCATGATAGAACTTGTGGCCATTGACCTCTCCACACTCGTGGCTGTGCTGCAGGATGTAAATGTGGAGGCTCATTGGGAATGCTGAGCCCCAGGCACTGCTGCTGCTGATTAGGAATGGAGGAGAGTGACCGACTGGGTCAATAACCACGCCGCTCCCCGAGTTATTAAAGCTATGAGTGTTTATACAAAGAGCCGCGAAATGGAGACAGCACCCCCAGAATGTTAAAAGGCAGAGATGACTCTCATTATTTTGATACATTATGCACTTTGCCACAGTGGTTTGTGTCGCGATTTGCCTTCTCTATCTCATTCATTTGCACATGTGAGCGTGCAGACATCATGCACTTGTGTGTGCACACATGCTCGTCTCCTCATACACGATTTATGGCTCACATGCACTCACACACACGCATGCAGGGCAAAGCTATTTGTCCTAGTTTTGTGCAGAGCAGTAGTTTGTCCCAGTGCTTTTGGCAGCAAGCCGGAGAGCTGGCATCGGTGGCTGTAGGGCAAAGCTCGGCGACAGGTAAAGACAGAAAGATACAGGCGGTAACTAAGAAAGGAAGACTGTGAGGTAGACCTGGAGGTTAACAACAGAGGTCTGCTGTGTGAGGGGCAATTATGAATTTAATCAATAACCAATTTTCACTGTGAAACATAATAACTCAGTGCTGTTTGAAGTTAGTTTTCCCCATATGTCATCATATTTCATGATGACATTTGACATATCAGTTAACATATCATGTTAAATTGATGTAAGCATACATAAAATATATACTGTGTCAAAGACGCGTATGCACTTTCCTTGCGTAGTTTGTAGTTCAGCATGCTCTACTTTCTATTCATGCTGTGTTCTTAAAAAAATTTTATTTAAATACCACATAAAGGGATTTAAGTTCAATCAAAGAACTTAAAAAATGTCACTGTGTATAACATTATTCAAAGGCTTTTTCTTCTATTACAAATGACCATCATAACTTTATGAGTATTCATTCTGTGTTTCAGATTATAAATGGTATAGTTGTGGAAGATTTAGGACCAGCATTGCAGTATAACTTTTTTTTGCCGCTTTTATCCTCTATTTCACCTATTTTTCAAAAGATAACTCTCCCTTCTGTTTTGGATTTTGTTTCAGTGTGTGAGAGCACAGAGAAATGCCTCCATTGTCCTCACAGTCACAGAGAGGTTACTTTCGTCTTATGATGGCATTGGAGCTCAAGTGAGACAATAGCCAACATCTCCAAGTGGCCCAGTTGAGTGTCTTTGTGCTTGTGCCCGTGTGTGTGTTACTGCTGTTTGTCAAATGTGTGTATGTCACGGGTGAAGGGTTAGGGCCTGTGGAAGTGTCAGGGAGCTGCCTCTGTTGGAGTGAGATACCAAAGAGTAATAAGTACTGAAGATATGAGAGGACAGCTCCATTGAGGCTGCTATGTCAACACTATTGTCTAATGCTGGCATAGACTTTAGTACCATGGTAATCACCACAGTCGCGAACAGAAAAGAGCATGTTGGCACAGAGGCGTAATCCTGGACTTTCCCCAGCCTGACAGGGAGATGGCACGGTAATCACCCTGCTACCAGACTCCTCCTGCTAATTAATAACAACTTCTGGGGAGATACTTCCAAAGCACTTGGCTCCACTGGCAATAAGCTAATCAGCAGCAAAAGTTAGCCGAGGCTTCATGCAGACAGCTAAAGGCCTCGGCGAAGGAGCAGCTTCAGATAGAGTGCAACACTGAGAAACAATATTAAATCAAGCCACAAAAGAGAGGACGAGAAGTAGGTTACGGATTAAAAAATTCAACACTGAGAGCAGCAACAACAGCCCGAGTTAGGTTGGGATTAAATGGGCTGAGTCAAGATGAGATTCATGCAGACAAAGAAGATGACAGAAAGAGCAGCTGAATCACATGGGTTGTCAGAGTGTCTGTCAGAGGCAGAGCTGCCTATTTTCTGGGTTATTTTAAGCACTGTAGCTGCATTAGATGGATAAAATATTTATTTGAACGTCATATGCAGTAAGAAAGACACCTGGAAAGATCTCAGTGATGAGGGGTTTGTAACAGCCTGGGCCAGTTCTGATATTTTTCTTTTGCAGTGTTTGCCTGCAATTTGTTACACCTGGGATCACACCCAACAGTGATGTCACGGGGTCCTGGAGTCCACATGTGCAACACTGCAGCAAGTAGAGAAGTCAAACCACTGGAGACCAGTGGACACAAGATTTTTTGGGTTTGTTTAGTCACTCTTAAAGTTATAGGGTAACTACCGTAATGTAAGGATCGGTACCACAATGATACTGTAGAAAACTCAGTCAAGAAAACTGATGGAGATATACATTTATTTGAACTATTTGTATGATAAAGTAAACAGTTGTGACTTTGAGATGGCAGAGGATCTGATACTCTTCTTTTTTAGCTCCAGTATTTGCTCAGTTTGTATCTCAGAGTGTAAAGAGCCTGAAGGTTAAACATTATGCTCTTCAATCAATGAGCAGACATCTTATGTGTTATTGTGTACTGCTTTACTGTTCTCAAGTACAAATGCAACACATGTATTCAAAGGTCTTTTGTAAAGCTTCACTAGACTTCAAATTTCCCACTTGAGAATGACTTGAGACGGTGTCATTTAGAAGAATGCTCCACAAACACACTTTTACTGGTGTTTCCTTTAACACTGTTTAGCTCAGGGGTATACAGTGGATGTTAGGCACGATTGAAAAATGTGTTGATAAAATAAGAAACAATTAGGATCAAACAATGAACCATGCAATTATGGACACCCTGCTTGACCTTCTGAACCATATCTTTTATCATGGTATAAACAAAATTTGATAAAACACCTACAAACTTACCTTTATTGGCACAAGCTATCCACTGCAAAGGGGTGACATCATAATTATGCTGACCAACAGAGAAAGTGAACACACGCACCTGGATGGAGAACAAGACATGGAGAGAGAAGTCAGGAGAGCAGATCATATGAAGGCAGAAGAATAGACTTCTACTAGAACAAGACAGTGCTACACAAACCTCCTTCTGTTTGGCAATAAGGGTGCTGTCATGTGGTATCTATAATTCAAGAATCTTGAGCATGATTAGATTAGACTCCAAGCCAACTCTCACAACTGTCTCCAACACAAGGCTAAAGTGAGAGAGTTGTCAAAGTGCAGATTATTCCTTTATGACAGCAGCCGTCATGAGGGAACCGGATAGTAATGGGTATCAGTATAAATATTGGTAGGGCTGTGACATGGGGGGGGGGGAGGAAGGGGAGGAGAGTGACAGCAAGACTGCAACAAAGAGGCAAACTGTGCATCTATTGGCTGTAATTTTATAGGCTCTGATGATAAAGCGGCTAATTAGTCAGCAGGTCAGAGCTGTTAACACCAGCACCAAAACAACAAAAGAGACGGAAGAAGAGAGAAGAAAAAAATCACAGACAGAGAGAAGGAGGGAAAGAGTTGAAGAAAGGCCAAAGAGATAAATCACAAGAGGGAAAAGTCCAGGATCAAAACAGCCAAATTGGAAGTGAAGAAAGCTTGGAGTTATACGCACAGATTGGAGTGGCTTGGCATGTCTGACAGCCTCGCTAATACAACTGCCTCCGCAATAATGAGACAATGTCGGCAGAGAAGGGTGGAAGATGGGAAGGGGAAGGGGCTTGCTGAGACAGTTTCTGGACATGCATGATCTCCTGGACTGGCAGATCAAGTTTATGAATAGATAACAGCCGTGTGGGGACAGACTCACAGTTTTGTTGGGCCAGTTGTACTTCTCAAAGATTTCCTGCGCACGATCCTCCCCGCCATCTGTAAACATCATTATCATCTTATTGCAGTTGGCCCTCGGGGCACTGCTCTCCTGTGGCACACGAGGAAAGCAGAGGGAGGAGAGAAGAGTAAAAAAAGAGAGAGAAGTGGGGAGACAGGTTAGGTAATGCAAGAATAAAAGGGAAGGTGATCTCGCTAAAATAAATAAATAAATAACAATCACAAGATGTGATTGCAGCTCGTGGGATAATTTTTACAGACTCAGGTAGTACAAACTGAGTAGATGCAACATCTCATCTTAATGAACGGTTTGCTGAAAGGGATCCCATCAGTGGACATAAGTGTGTAATTTATGACAAAAATGGTAGTGTGTATGGCACTGTTTTCCTTTTTAATCCCATTTAATTGTCGACTAAGTCTTCCAAATTTGTTTGTGTTATTTGTGTGTCTTTTTTTATTTCTTCTTCATTTTCTTTACTTTTGACACCATGTTGTGGGGTCATTTCTGCTCCTAATGTAAAGTTTTACCTGCTGCCATGTAAGGCTTTTTCTTTAAACTTAAATACCCAATGATTGTCTGTTACTTGTGTTAAAACATGTGCAAGTAAATAAATGATTTAGTTTTGCATTTTTTATGTCTTGTCATTAATTTTTAACCTGGAAAATGTACAGCTTGGAATTACTTTTGTCACTTCACATTAATGCACATCTTTAGTGAAATTTACCATTACATTGTACTATAAAGGGCAGACATAGGACTTGCCTTTCCCTTAGAAGTCTGAACCTGCTGTATTGAGGAAAAAAAAATCATTATTCATTGTCCACATATTGTTATCAAGTACTTTCTTTATTATTCTTTCTCCTTCATTTTGTTGCAATAAACCCAACTAAGCTTTTCAAAATTCATTTACAAATTTCCTAGTTGGTAGGCATACGCTTCGTCATATTATCATAATTATAGGATTTCATTTGAGTATACAGCAGTACTCTAGCGTTAAATTTGATTGTGTCAGAAGCGCTTTCACAAGCATTTCAGCACTATATGCGCATAGCCAGCTACCAGTTTTTAGCATTCAGCTTTGATACAAACCCCACCGCCTGTCTGCACGGCAGCTGCCATTGATATGCAGGCCAGCAGCATGTCAATCTGACAAGATTCTAATAAAGATAAATAATATTGCTACAATTACATATTTTTATTGTGCTTCTGCCACCAATCATGGGTGTGAGCCTGCCACAGACAGCGATTAAAAGGGCCTTTTTATTTCTCATTCTGCTGGCAAGGGAAGGGGAGGGGGGCAGCTGGCACTTGGCTCTATGCCTCCGAGCCCACCAGAGGAATATAAAGTGTCTGAGGCTGATCTCCTCTGGGCCGCGCTCATCAATCATCCCATCAGAGCCCATTAGGGTGGCAGCCTCTTAAAATACACAGCAGCATACGGAGCTGAGGCAGCACCTGTGTCGAGAGCACGTGGACGCCTGCTGCTGACAGACGTCACCGCTGTGCTGGCTGCTGCAGACGTTAGCGTGACTCCAACGCAACAGCACTCATTATCAGACACACCTCCGACAATGACAGAACTTTGGAAACGTCTAATACAAACCTGAGCCACTCGCTGTCAGTGCTGTTTTATCACTGTTAATTCTGTTTTATTAATTGGATTAGACAGTGACCCTGACGGAATGTATAATAACATGCTGGAGCTATAGTTTGACAGTTCAAGCTAGTTACTGAAGACTTTCTAAACGCACACAAAATTCTTCAGCTGCAGACAAACATCCAGCCTTGTGTTGGATTTCCTTTAAAAACCTTGTTGGCTCTTACATTGAGAAGCTGTTCGAAGGCAAACGTGAAGCCAGACTTGTAATCTGTGGTTCCTTTGGCTTGCATATGCATGACGGCCTCTTTGAAGATCTTCTTGTTACGAACGTTGGCTTGGACCAAAGTCCTGAAGCACGGAACGACAGCATCTGCCTTCTCATTGAACTAGAAGAGAAAACACAAAGACACAAATGAACATGCCGTGTACGTATTCTTGCACAAATTTAAATATGTGTCTGCCGTAGGTCGTTCTTTGTTGTTTTCCAATCGTATGTGTGTGTAGTTCATGGCGACAGGATGCAGACGTGGGTGTGTGCAGATGTAAGCTGCCCTGCTACTCTCTGGCTGGCAGTAAACACTGGTAATTACAACTTTCCACACAAAGAACAGGTGCATCTGAAACACCAGTGCAAACCACTTAACAGAAACCCAGCCAAGGTAATATCATCTGTCTCGTCTCATCCACCAAATTAGCCTAAAACTGTGTGTGTGTGTGTGTGTGCGCTAGTTTGTGTGTTTGTGCGGTGTAAAGGTGTGCGCTTGGTGTATTTTTTTCTACCTGTGTGCAGTGTCTATGCGTGATTATGATATTAGCTGCAATGTCAGTAATAGCAGGTTTCAAATGCTGTTTCTTCTTGAAGGTCAACCTCAAAATCCAGTGACATTTTCAAAACAAATTGATGTGAAACATTATTCGAAAAGCTGACATTTCTCATGGGTTGTGGCTGTGCCATATTTAAATTGTCAGACAAAGAAATCAAGCACATTAAAGTATACGGAGCCACATGTTCAATGCTTGTCACAGCGTGATGTCTTCAAATCACATCTACTGCGTCTTTAAGTGTTAGGAAGTAGCTGTGAAACAAGCTCTGTAAAAAATGAGCTTGGCTGCATCTGCTGTCTATAACAAATAAGAGATAAAGTCCTGTGAAATACAGTCAGCATATTAAAACTAATTATATCATCATTACAGAGTGAGGCCACAGTTTGTCTTAAAGAAGTGTGCTGAAGCCTTAAGTACCAGAAACAGAGTTTGATGATTGTTTTTAGTTAGTTTTTGATTATTAATGTCTTTTGTGTTTGCAAATAATTCATAGCAAGCTTTTGTAAGCCTTCACTTTTTTTTTTATAGGGGTGAAAATCTGATGCGTTCCCACCCAGATTACCATGCTCATTTCTTGCTCTAAGAGCCGGGATTTAGAGGCATACAGTGGCTAAGAGCAATGGATTATGAAGGATTACTGAAGGAAGTCTCCAAACAGAGCCACCACACCGAGCATGTGGATGTGCAAGTGCAAGTGTGTGTGTGTGTGTGTGGGTGGGTGTGCGTGGGTGTGTGTGTGTGTGTGTGTGTTATCTGTCCTGCAATATAGGATAACGGTAATATTTCCCTAAACGCTAGTCCTAATGGAAAGCTGGGTAATCAGCAGAGAGTGAAAGAGGGACATGGGGACAATCCCACATGGGCAACAGTGGTGCAGCAAAAGCAAATACACTATAATGAGGGAAGGGCACTGTTTCCACTGCAAGCAAACAACTGGGAGCAGTATGAGCACACAGTGTCATTGACTGACTCTCTACTTCATTACCACCAACCAAATAAATACAACAAATATTTGTGTCACTGTTGCATTCAGGAGGCATTTCTATCATTAATTACAAAAATCTGCAAGCGGCTACTTACTCTGGCCACATTCACATAGTCATCATCTGACAGAGTGTCCAGCATCTCCACCACAGAGGTTTTCATCAGCTTCAGAGTGAGTCCGCTGACACTTCCACTCCTGCAGAAAAGACACAAAAAACACAAGTTAATGAGAGGTAGGTTCCCAGGCCCTTGTCCATTTTCTTCCTTGTTGAAGACTTCTGTAGCTGCATTGACCTCATATTCAAGCATGAATTCAAAATGACATAGATGATGGTAGGAGCAGACTTCCGTTAAGGTGAGAAAATGGGCAGAGATCGCTTTTTCTCTAACATTTGGCTTCCTTCAGACCAAGAGGTGGCACTAGCGCCCTTTGAAGGAGACATCCACTCAAACTAGGGAGGACATGTTGAAAGAGGAGGCAGTGAGAGAGACTGAGGACCAAGGTACTCACACATCCACGATGATGACCATGTCCTTTGGAGACGATGCACCTTGGATATACCTGTACAAAAAAACACACACACAAAAAATATTGTTCCCTTAATCTTTGAAAATTGCACCAAAGAAAGCAACCAAAGTCACAATGAGCTGAGCAGTGATAATATGGAGCGACCATGGCTGAGCCCACTTAAGCTACAGAATACTGAAAAGGCTTATGTGCTTAGAAGAGTTAATAAGTTGTGTTATATACTTCAGTGTTGGCTACAGCTACTGTGGAATGACTTCAACAGAGATACCCCTCTTTACTGAATAACAATGCCTACTCTAAATAATTGCTGCATAAGCCAAAGTAATTGCTAGTTTATGGTCTAAGTATGTAATGACACAATCACTACAATGGCCTGCACGGAGCTTTACAACCTCCTAAGCCCACAAGCCTTGACTGTCGCAACAGTCGCGCTACAAGCTAAGAACTAAATTTAAAGTTGCAAAAATTAGCATCATGTTTAGCACACACAGACAACTCATACAACAAGTAATCAGGAACAATAACACAGACTAGATTGTCTTGTGTTTAAACAGCCTTTTAGCTTTTGATAATTATATTTTACCCAAACTTATATAAGATCCAGCTCAACATGTAATTTCTATTTATTTGATAAAAATTGTAGCATCATTCATATCAGTTATATGCCTCTATGGACTGTACTGGAGGGCTGCTGATGTTGGAATTTTTTTAGATTGCCAATAGGTTGATGCATTCTTCCTTTTATATATCAACAATCAACATGATCAAAAAAGTTCTTCCAAATAAATGTCACCTTATTGCAGTCAAGTATTCCACATTACTCTGTCTTACTTGATTGCTCTGGACTGAAGCTGATCATTTTTTAGAAGTAAACACTTGTGCATTTATTTAAAGATCAAAAAAATCCACAAAAGATATTAGGGACTAAAATGAGCATAAATTAGGTAACAGAATGAAATTTTATGCACTCGCCCTATGGTGACTCATAAAGGCTAATATGCTTTATACTTAGTCATTTGAAATTTATATAAACTTGTCAAGGAGCAGCCTGAGTGGCGTTGACCTGTGCTGTGAAGGGCCTGTGCTGAGCTAAGTGCTGTCAGTAAAATAAGATGGCTGATGTTCTGTTCCTTTGATGACTCATCAGTTGGGCGTCAGACACATTATTTACTCTGGCGGCCCTTTTGTTAAGGGAAAGGCACGCGCTGCTTAAAACCATCACACTTCTGCTGCAAAGAAACTCCTAAAATAGGGCTGTTATGGGTGTGTGTCAGCCTTGGCGCAGCGTGGGCCCACAAGGCAGAGACGGCACCACACTAGCAAGGCCAGACAACTTGCGTCCTGGAAGAGGTGCACACATAAAATCTGTTCATTGTTGATAAAGGATGACGTATTTGACGGAAATCAAAAATTCACTCATTCTGTTTCAGCGGCAATTAAATTCACATTTACCCCTGATAACAAAGAGAGCTGAAATTTATGGACATTATAGGCTTTTTTTTATGGCCCACTGGTTCAAATGTGAGTATTAGTTTGACATTCTGAGGAGTGAGCAGGCAAGCAGTTAGCAAACCGTCTTAGGCAGAGGCAGAGTAATCATCAGGGGTCTCTTTCTGCTGATTATCAGCTGTTCCGCTGAGTGTGGAGAGAAGCCAGCTGCCTGTGGGCCAGAGAAGCTCTTTTCTTATGCTCGGCCAAGCTGATATGGAGGTAGAGCAACAGAGCCCCAGTAGGCTTCGCCACTGCTCCCGCAAGTCTCAAGGCTCCTGCTCACTGGCAGACGCAACTCCAACCTGCAGCATGACCCCTGACCAGTGTTCAAGTGACGTTCCTCGGCACGCTGCTTGGGCTGCTTAAATCCTTTTTTTTAATTTTACGTTTTTTTTTCAGACAACCCGGGCTCCGCTCTGCTGAAAAGCCGCCTGAAACCCCCAGATGGAAGAGACTCGGCACCAGCACCGCCTCACAAGAGGTCGATTAACTGAGCATGCCCAGAGTGAACATGGGCAAAATGTAAGTGAGTGTGTGTGTGAGGGAGAGGAGAGAGAGGGGGGGAATCCAATTATTTTCAATAATAAAGAATGCCACATCAAAGGTAGAACTTCTGCAGCTCTCCACAACTGTGTGGCGTATGAAATCAGGTCTGGAACCATGAGGCATATTGGCATGCATGACTTTTATCAATTTAATTACTGAAATCTTAATTTGAGGGAGTGAGAGGGAGAGGAAGAGAGAGCGGAGACTCCACACAGCGGCGGCTTCTTTCTTTTGAGCGGATGGGGTTCGTGAAAGCGATCATCGATGCAGGACTGAAACTCGGTCAGAATGTTGCCCACGTCTCCACCACCACCGCAGGCTCATGGACGGCGGCACCCCGTCTGGAGTTTAAAGCAGGGTCATTTGGAGACGGCTGATGCCTGCAGACCAACTGCAGATTTTCATTAACTTCTTTGGTCAGTCTATTTCTCACAGAGGAGAATAGTCCTTTAATGGGACTTCAAGTTATTTTGAAGGAGCTAAATGATAATTATAAGGCAATGCACACTTCTATTGCTAATAGTCATTATAGGTCATCTACCACACCCAATATTAAATCTTACAATGGAGAGCTAGTTGTGCTAGCCTTGGCCCTAAAATCTGCTGAGAAAATATCACTTTCAAGCAGATCATTTCTCTCGAACTTTGAAAGAGGCGGCATTGATCAGCAGTAATGGGGTTTAGGAGGAATGTGTGAGCAGTGATGAAGTAGAGAAGAGTAACACATGAGCCAGAATAGCGTCACTCAACACTGAAGCTGTGGTGCTGCCATGGCTGATTTTCCACACAGATTGTCTTGGTGTATCAGCACCGCTCTCTTTCTCTCCCTTTCCATTGCCTTAAGTACGATTGAATTTTCTCCGTGCCTCTGAGCAGAGAACATCAGGATCAGAGAGAGCCGCACGGAGTCAAGAATTTTCATTCTCGGTGCTGATATGCAGTTCCACAGTTCTGACAGATAAAAATCGTGAATTGAGGCCGGTATCAGTGTATAACTCTCCACATTTTGACTCATGGATCCAGATGTGTTGTTTCTGCATGGATTCCAGTCAGTAATTACCTCTCAGCTTCTGCCCACTGATGCCATTCTTTCCCTGTCATTACCCAGTCTCCTGCGTGCCAAGGCCAGGTGACAAGCAGATGGGCCTGGCTGGTGCTGAACTGAGCCCTGTCGCCTGTTTTGTCCCACCGCGACACGACCATCAGCCA
This sequence comes from Acanthurus tennentii, assembly GCA_029783805.1. Lineage (NCBI taxonomy): Eukaryota > Metazoa > Chordata > Actinopteri > Acanthuriformes > Acanthuridae > Acanthurus > Acanthurus tennentii. Next base: position 11,392,735 of record JAPZDZ010000012.1, on the reverse strand, counting down.
TCAGCCGGCAGACACAGCATATCAGCCTATGGCCTCTCTGTCCATTATATCAAAGTTATGGTTGGTATCTTACCTCTGCTGCTGAACCATCATAACTATAGCATTTACATATGAGAATGTGTCAGCTCTTTTATTACTATGTGAGCAGCTCATTACAGGGATGAATTACTGAGAAAGCTCTCCCTCTTAGGCTTACACCTGTCCATTATCTACACTTATGCCATGGTCTGTGCGATTCTGATTGGCAGCAGGATGTGAATTAATTCCTGATAAAGAAGAAGCTCAAGTTAAAAAAAAAAAAAGGGATACACGTTTACTGGCTCAGACTTTTCAAATGGTAAAATTTACAACCATTTTTTGTTTTATATAGTTTTAAATTTAATTTTTTTTTGTTTGGGACTGGTGATCACTATTGTAGACATCACTATTAATTTTAAATCCTGTGAAGAACATTTGTGACACCTTTATGATATCTCATCTGTGAAAGCCAAACCTAAAGATGAACTGATAAGGGGAACTTTCATTAGGCACTGCAGCTTATACTGCAAATTATAGGTTTGAAATAAATTACACAATGAACCAAAAGACATTTAGGCTAATAGCTTTTTGTATGTTTTTA
>JAPZDZ010000012.1:11363143-11381371 GCA_029783805.1 Acanthurus tennentii | reverse complement strand
ACAAGCCGTTGGATAAACCCTCATACCAGCGTCTCTCCTGCTGCCTGAGCCACCTCCTCCTGTGTCTCTCTGTATTGTCAACACGATTCCTTCTCCATCTCCCCTCTCCCCTATCAGTCTCTCCCTCTTTCCTCTTCTTTCAGGGCTGCTCTGTGGCCTGGCTGAGTACTAAAGAGCCTGAACCTTAAACCTTTCATCCTGCAGAGTAAACGGCAGCAACAGTAACTGGCAGCAGCTTACACATCCACAAAGACAAGCTAAAACAAGGTCTAAGCCTTTTCCAGAGGAAAAAAACCTGTCTTTTTGTGGCTCGAGTTGAGTAAAATAATATACAGAAAACACTGTATAACCCTATTTATATTCCTTGCAGTGTACTAAAACATCTACAAAAAATTTCCTTGCAACTGAAACCGCAGCATTAACAAATTATAATGAAAATTTGTGTGCAGGATCCAGCAGTTTCACTCAGGAATAGGGTTTATTATGAGTGCTTTTGTCACTAAGGACCTCAGTTTCGCTAAACGGTAATCTCAGACTGTGTGGGGAGGGGGGCAAATGGAAATTACTCCAAGGAGGGATGATTATTCAATATACAGAAAAAGACAGAAGGAAGAGATTTCACTGCACCTCCAGAGTGCTTCTCCAAATATTTTTTTTTTCTAATTAAGGAAGAGCAGTAAATAACAAACACATGAAATGTAATTTGTGAGCCTGGTGGTGAGTGAAGTGGAGTTTGCTGTGCTGACTGTTCTAATTAGCGTGTGGGTAAATGATAGTGCCCCTTCACTAGGCACACACTATAGGGGTGGATGGGTGAGGGGCAGAGAGAGAAAGATGGAGTCTGTAAAGTCAAGAACGACAGAAATACAGCCCGCAGTGTTTATGCTGTCTTTCTTCTCTTTTGGTTTAACTTTAAATCCCATTTCCCTTATCCCCCCTCTTTCAATCTCTTTCTTCTTTTTTTTTGCACTTTCACTCTTTTTTTTCCCTCTCTTTTTTCTTTCACAAATCACTTTTGCTTTTTTTCCACACATTTAAATCTGGTTTGATGTTGAGAGGGGCTGAGTTGATCTCCAGTGTGGCGTGAGTTGGTTGACAGTGAAGCTTCCTTCACTGGAAGGAACCTGGGGCGTGTGAAACGAATACAGGCTGCATGTTACTGCATGTGCACACACACACACACACATACACACAAAAACCCACAAAGATGACATTTTAAATTTAGCTGAGGCAAATCTCAAGATTTATAGCTTATAACTTTAAGATGACAAATGTAGCATGTAGTAAAGAGGAAACGTTCACTCACTGGAACCACTGCATTTAATTTGACTACGTAACAAAGCATAACTTTCATTTCCTCTCATTTTCACGTGCCCTTTCTTTCGTGAACAGACCTGTGTCTATCAAAACTCGCCATTGTCCCCTCAGTACCAGGCAGGCAGACTTCTCTCCGCATCTATTTTAAAAGGGGAGAGACTTCAGAGGAGGTTTCACTCAAATGAAACCCTGCAGATGCAAATCTTTCTCCTCTTTTCTAAATCTCAGACGACACTGTTGAATCTCTATCTGCTGTATCTGTTGAACTCAATTTACCGCTGCACATTACATACACCTCATGCAACTTGCTCTTTGCAAAGGTGTACAGGATGGTTTTGATTTTTCACGAGCTTTCAAGAAAGGTTCTACCAACAGACCACAATGCAATTGCACAATGGAGGGTAACTCTATGATTGCCAGTTCTTAAAGCTGCTATAATAAATATTTAAGTTTTTTTTAATGGATCTGATGATTCTTTTAACGTAAAATGTATCACCCATAAATGCCGGACAGGGAATCAAATCAGCTCTGATGTTCCCCTCAGGTTTATAAAGCATTTTAGCATCTGTCAGCTAATTATTTTGGTCAGCTCTCATAAGCCCTGTCTCCAGATGCAGAAGCCAGATGTTTTTAGTGACAAAGCCTTGAAACAGCAACCTGTCTGGCAGAAAATGGGAACCAGAAACTAGCATCTAGCTGCTGAATAGCCAGATTTTTTTCTCAGGAGTTGGAGGAAACCAAAAAACTTCAAGGAGAATAAATGCTGAATTTATTATATTATGGCCATTTGTAGGATGTGTATACAAGCAACTGATTGCTAAAAAGGAAGTCAGATCAACCTAAAAGGTGATAACATGTCAATGTTTTATTAACAGCTTATTGAGGTTCTGGAGCAATTGGACGGGCATGTACAAGGGAAAGGGTGAAAATTCTGGTTGTAGTGTGTGGTGGGTGAGGCAGGGTGGGTTAATAATTCCATGCAACACATTGAGCTTTGCTGTTTTATCTGCACACACAGTAAAACCTCGCCATTCATTTCTGACAACCAAGTTTCTCACTGTGCCTGACAACAATAGCAAACTGACAACATGACGTTAGGCCGCTGGAAAAGGCGCCGCATGCAGCAGATTTAAACTTCATATTTAATGAAAGGACTTTATACATTCACTGGTGGTTTTCTTTATTCCATGCTGGGAACAGTGGCTGCTTATTCTCATACAAACCCTAATGTATTCGTATACTATGTGTACACAATAAATACAGAATTATTACCTTTGGAAAAAGGCTGTCTTATAACCTTCTGTGTTTTCAACATACTGTAATGCACAAGCAACTGCTGAATGAGCCAATCTGGCTTAGCATCCTGTCTACAGTTTGAATTTTGTCCAATTACCAGGGAGATTCTACTGAATCTACAAAATAGCCACCAAAGAATACGAAAATTGTGTATTCTCTTGCTGTTTTCATCCGTTTTTCAGTGATTACTTTAAAGAATATATTCCCAGATCCCTTCCACTGCAATTATTGGCCTCTTCCTCACCATTTTGGTAACACTGACTCGAAGAATTAAACCTGTTTCTCCAAAGACGACACCACCCACATCAATTTATTCCTTTGTGGCTATGTTGCAGTGTCCATTCTGTAATAAGCGATGATAATTAGAAAAAAACTGTATGAATGTTTGACCTAAGCTAATTAGAAAGTTTGCAGACTTGGCAGCAGGAATCAGCAGTGGGATAATGAATCATAAAATGGTTCATTACTGCGCTCAGGGAACACTCTCAATCTCAATAAACGGACATGGGGCCTAGCAGACAAATCAAACCGGGACGCATGCACTGCCTCATTTGACTGCTGAAAGGATCACAATAAAAAAATGCTTTTTTTCCCCCTCTAAATGGTTTCTATTATTAAAGTGTCTCTTATCCTTCACTCTCCTCTAACCCCTTTACTTTCTATCTTCCCATTTATCTGTTCCTTTCTGTCAGTCCATCTCAAGGACACCCGATATGCTGTGACTGACAATTCATGCTGCCATTTTCTTGAAAATAGTCAATTTATTCAGTGTATTAACAGTGTATACAAATCAAAGCAAGCCACTCCAACAGCACGGGGCATGAGAGATGATAAACAACACTTGTGAATTTCACAACAACTGTTGAATGTTATGTTGCGCTTTGGACTGTGCTCCATTCTTCCTACAGTTTTCTTTTCTCTGCCTTTCCTCTGGCTTCCCCCTAAGGAACAAACGCTGAATCTGCCCACTCACACTGCTTCTCTTGTGCTAATCCTAAACCCACAGATATACTGTAGATCCAGACCTCTCCAGACCCAGAGGACAACAATTCGCCCACATTAGTTTCCTCAGACATCCTCTCCAAGGCACCCTGCAGGCTCCCACTGGTGGGACTAGAGCAGGACACGACGTAAAGATAATAATCCCCTTTCGCCATCTCTCTAAAGCAAACGCAGCTCCCATGACATTTAGCGATGCACTCTTACGATGCTGCCAAACTCACGATGGACAGTTTGGAAAAACAGGATCACAATTGATGCAGTAAAAAAAGAGTAATCATATATTTTTTTACCCCATTTACATCATTTGATGTGATGTTTTTTAGGTGTACAGCTTCCTGTGGAGACTTAAAATGCTTTATGTTACTTCTTTTTCACTTGTGCAGTTGCACTCCCTGAAACCTGTAAACAGACTCTGAGGTGTAAAGTCAGTGAGGTTACCCTTTAACTTTGTCTGTTTGCACTGCACACTTGACATTTCATAATTCACGTTTCTAATATCCATTTGTGACTGGGATATTTGCTCTGGTGGTAGAGCAACTTTAAAAATTACTGTATATTCAGGCAGCAACATGTTTGTCTAACAGTGTTTATTTATCACCAATGACTAAAACGAACACACGTTCATAATGGAGTTGGCACAAAATCTGCAGTTGGCAATCTCAGCACAGCAGACCGCGCAATGGGATGCAACATCAATAGTAAACATTTTCAGAGAAAGGAAGTGAAAAAACTAATTCCATGCACTGTACCTCCCTTGTCTTCTAGTCTCCACCAGGCTCAATCAAGAGGCCTTTATTCTCTGACTCATATCTTCAGACAGGGGAACCAGAGCTGGCACAGAATGGCTCCGGGGACAATGTGCGGGCCTGATTGCTCTATTGTGAGTTAGCTGTGGCCTTTGACATCTCCTCCTGAACCAAGAATGTCTAATTCTGACAAGATTTGTCTGGAGACACAGCTGGAGGGCATTGTTACAGACAGGTGCCATACACTGCCTGTTCAATAAAAAAGGCGAAGGTCTGGACAATAACGGAAAAGAAAAAAAATTGCCACTGTCAAAGTAGCTGTCTGTCTACGCAAGCTATGGTTTTTGAGGTTTCAAAGAGGCCGGCAGAAGAGTGTCCAAAAGGTTAGAGGTGGATAACAGAGGGAACATGCCAAGCGAAATTCACAGTCCCGGAAGGTACATGTGTTCCCTTTTGTCCATTTGGCAGCTGCAGACTGAGGAGTGCGTTGTGTCCGCAGGGCAGCACGGTGCCAGGCAGGAAGTGCAGGGTCCACGAGCGGGGGAGACCATGCCCATTCAGGGAAAAAAAAAATATTACAGTACGGATCTGGTGTGAGAGACCATCTGTCATCAAAAATCATGTTAGTGTGTCAAAGTGCTGGCTGTTAAAAAAAAATAGGGAGAGACTGAGCTAACATACTGAGAGCGAGAGGAGGAGAGGTCAGGCCAAAGCAGAGAACTGTCACTTCTCGCCAGACGGCCGGCCGGTATGATAACAAGGGGGAGACATTTTGTTTTTTTACAGGTAAAACTGCTGATAGGGCAAATGTACTAAATTTTGAAAATTCAAGGGAAGCAACAGACAACACGAGCTCCAACAGTGCAAACAATTCTCCTAATAACAGGTTGCATGTTTTGAGCTGACAAACGCAATTAATAGAGGTTTGTGTTTTACAGCTTTTTAGGAGTAAAATTTAAGCAGTTTTCATGCATTTTTTAAAAATATTTTCAAAGCCTTATCATCACATCGAAACTGTTACTTTAAATGCAAGTGTAAATAATAAAGTTTACAGTAATTCCTCCATACACACAGCAATCAAAGCACATTTTCTCTTTATTTATTTTGTCAGCTGTGTATATTACCTTTGATTTTTTGTTTTGGTAGTGTTTATTTAATGTCTTTAATGTCTATTTTGACACCAAGAGTTAACAGAAGAATGTGATATGAAGACCGGATCTTTTTTTTGAACACTGGAAGATTATTTTGTTTATTTATGAATGTGGAGTATATTATCAATTATGTTAAAAAATCTAGCATTTTTTAAAAATTATTTCAAATTTCGAGGACTTCCTAACCTTAAAAACACAAAGGTTAAAATTATATCTAAACTTTCACAAACTCTGTAAAGAATGGTACCTATCTTGTTGTAACAATTTATTTCTCAGAATCTCTGGCTTTCATCTTTTTGTAAAACACTGATATATTTATGATGAATCATCCCATTACACATGCAACAAACAACTACTTACAATGACATAAACCCAAACTTGGCTTAGTTCGTGGTTCATAGTAACTGGTGGAGTGGTGCAATTTGTTTTGATGCATCTTACATGTTATCAGATGGTAAAAAACATTCTTTTGCTGTAGCCTACTGTACTGATTCTCCAGAAATGTCTGCTAATGCTACAACTTCTTTGAGCAATGCAATCAATTCTGTGAACAATACTCGATCAAACACATCCTGAACTGATACTTCCTCTAGAAATATGAAACATTACAGGAGCTAAAGACCCGAGCTAAAAGTGCTTTTTCACTTGACCAAGCGAAAAAGATCATGTGTTCCTAGTTGCACTTTAGAGACACTTTTTACATGGTTATTAATCTGTTTGTACGTAATATTCTTTGGCCATGAGTAGTTTTTAGAGGGCTTACTTTACTCACATCTTTGACAACATAAAAAAAGGAGGCCTCAAGGTCTTGAGGTTCACTCAGCAGTAGGTGTGTTGTCTTTAACTGTGGTGGCTATGAACTGACACCTTTCATACAGAGCACTGATAAATGAAAAAGTATCCAGTTGTACTTACAGCCTTTGTATATGTCTGTAGGAATCTGGACCGCACTTGCAGAATAGTTGACCTTGTTTTTAAAATTGGGATCGTCCACAAACTCCAGCTCCAAAGACGTTGAGCTCTCCAGCGGGTTCTCCTCTTCTCCATCCTCTGCCTGTAGACACACACAGCCACATACACACACACACACACACACACAAATCTTAGTGAGTATATAGATAAAAATGCCTGGAGAAACAGGAGAGACATGCAAAAATTGTACCGCATTCTGTCACCTCCCATATTGTGGCTTTGCCTTGCCCATCTGTGGCTCTGGTACATATAGTATATCATCTCTGCCTCTGACTCACACATAAAAATCACACGGCATTCGGGTAATATTAGGCACAAAAAGAGTAATTATTCTGCCTTGTGTCTGCCTTTAGATTTAGGTGGCTCTATAGTTCCCTTCTCATCAGGGAACAACAGCAGGTATCAGAGCAGACGCTAAACAGAAAAACTCATTAGTATCTGAGATGAATATCGCAAACACATGAGGTGCCATACAAATTAACCCCTACAATAACTGGCAACCAACACCACTTAATCACTGTTTATTCTCCCACCCACTCGAATGAAAGCATATTTTGTATCAGACTGTCTCTTCTCTCTTCTTGTCTGTGATTGTTTAAACAAAAAAACTGCGCTAATGCTGCATATTTTAAATGTGTTTTGGCAGTTTTACAGCTTCTCAGTCTGGCCATTGTACATGATGAGAAAGCCTGACTCACATATTGCATTAGGGAAAGTGTCAGATATCAAAGAAAGCCAGAAGATAAAAAAGCAAAACTGACATTTAAGCTTTTTATCTTGATAAGTTATCAATGGAGTACAATCTGTGCCTGTTCCCACGGGAGGAAGTGATTGTGGGATGTGAAATTAAATGGCAGCAAGATATAACCCCACTCCCCGGCTCAGTTTATTAGCTTATTCTTGATCAGATTTCGGTGCCTATCCTCACAGCGCTTACTAAAACCCTGTTAAATGCATCCTTAGAAAATGACACAGTGAACAGGTCACATTTACAGATCAACATTCAGAAATTAAAATGTAGCAGGTCAGCAGCAGTCTTTCTTACGCAAACACAGTCTAATTAATGTGTATTCATGCACCGAGCTCTTTGATACGCTGCCATAAAGAAGTAGCCCTCAGCGCCGTGTAGTATCATGTTCTATCAGTCTTCCTTTATTAGTTATCCTTCATTAGCCTTTATTCATTGAATATTTGTAAAACAAATTTTATATCTTAGATCATTCCTCAAGCATTCTTGCTGAAGAGCAAAACATTCTCCTCTAAAATAAATCTTTTAAGTGCGGCAAATGTGCAGCTGCGATACACACTTTTCATTTTAATAAAGCCGCATGGGTTAATTGGATGTGACACCATAAAAAACTGTTTGTTTTTTGTAGAAATTAAATTAAAACTCTCATGTCTGTGGCAGAAATTGATGGATGGCCCAACTTTAATTGACTATTAGAATAAAATTACGAGCTGATGTTGGGATGAGCGGGGGGGATAGTTGTGCTGAAATCCCATTGACAGTCAATGTGAGGAAAAATATATTGATGTGACTGAGACTAGCTCTACAACTCTTATAACATCACAATACAGGGTACAACCCGAAGGAAATATGTTAGAACAAATGAGCCGACACACTTGACATTCAACAAATTACTTATATATGAATTATCAATTGATTTAACACTGTTACACATGGCTTACCCTCAACAATGAAAATGTTTACTAGATTCAGCAGCAGATTTTTCTCAACATGAAATTTAAGAGCATTTTATTTCAAATATAATATTAATAATTACAACTGCAGAAAAACTACTGGTACTTTATATGTTCAGTGGACAACTTTGGTTTAAAATAAACCAAGCGAGCATTTGCATGACTTTTTCTGAAACAAAAAGGCTAAGATGTGACACAGTTGTAGCACTCTTCTGTATGTTCTGTCTGACAAGTCTGAGGTGGTTATTTTCACCCACAAAGTTCCTGTTAATCACCAGACAGCTCATCTGCATGAGTAAGAGGTTGTGAGGCAGGAGCTTGCTGATATTTTACTTCTATTGGAAAGGGTTATTATATAAGGCCGGTTAGACATGATTTTGTTTAATTAGTTTTAGACCAGGGCCCTGTTGAGAAAAGTCTGTTCGCCTGTTTCTATACCTCTGGGACCTGACCTGAGGCTGCAATCTGGCAACCACAATGTTGAAGAAGTTTAAGACTTTCATTCTTTAATACTTGATGTTCTTTAAAATAAAACAACAAAAATCTATATTTGTAACTACAGTGAGGTTGACAGGCTTTCAATGTAGTACATATATTTATATGTTGTATATATCATAAATAAGAGGAATCAATATGTTTTTATTAGCGAGCACACGAACTAAAAAGAAAGTCAAAACGTCAGTTTTACAAATAAAACATGAGACTCTTGTAAAATGACACAGGACTTTTAACATAGCAAGTCGTAGAACAATATGTAACAAGAAAATTATAATTTAGTTAAAAAAAAGGGAGGGGGGAAACAAGACTAATACTAATTATAAGGAATTGTTTAGACTTTGGATTAAATAAACAGAAGAAAAGTAAATTGTAAGAGACAGGTTCTTGAACTGTTAATGGTGAAGCTGTTAGGTTAGGTGTGCTGGCTCTTTAACAGAAGTAACTGTAAGGTTGAGGTGTTTGTTTATCACTCAGTCTGACACTAATTCTGTCAATGTAGGGAAGGGAGTTTTTTTTTCTTCTTTCTTCAGAAGAGCCCAATCATAATTAACCAAGGCAGCGTCTAATTAGGAGCTGAATAAATCCACACAGGAAAGACTGATTGGTTCATTTTCTTCAACCATCCACCACCTGTTTTGCTCGATTCATTACCCAATTTGTTAATTTTATCTCCCCGTTCTCGAGGTTTAATTAAAGGCTGAAGAGGCCAGAGATGACATTTTGAAGATTCTTTCATTCCCGCCTTCAGCCAACCAGGGCTAACCTGAGCGTGTCACTTATGACCCCATATGTGTAAGTTTGTTTGAAAGACAGCAGGAAAGAGTGACAGGAAAACAGCTTTATGAACTATTTATTTAAAGAATTCTTACTGAAAAAAATAAGGCTAAAGCTGGTAAATATTTTATTAAACATAATTTTGATTAAACTTTAAAACCATCAGACTTTTAATAATGTATATATTTAATTGGCATCCTCAAAGTAAATTACCACCAAGAGAGATGATTGACAATGGTTTTGTAGTATATACATAAAAAGCATTGCTGTGAATGTGGCATCATGCACACTAAATATTTGCATTTTCACCCTGGATGCTTTGTCTGCTCCTTGCTGAAGCGTACATTATAATTTTATATGTGGGACGAGGCTTGCGGGGGCTGAACTCGTCTGTTTTTGCAGAAATACACATATTTCACATATCCAATGGCCAACACAACTTGAAAAGAAAGATATTAAAATAAACATTTAATTCTGTGTCTGTAATTAATACAAAGAGCTCAAGGGAGATGATGGGCAGTAAAATGAGGGAAAAAAATAAAATGGTCTTCATCCAGAGCACTGGAATGAACGTCAGACATGCTTTGGCACATGGGCAGCTCTGACTCAAAATGAATCATCACACTGGACTTTCATATCAAGGGTACAGTGACAAGAGGAGAGATTAACAGGTATAGAGTACAGGATAGGGAACAGGAGACAAGGCTTGGAGAAGAGAGCCCACCAATCACTTACCTTTTTTTTTCCTGAATTCTTATCATATCTCCCTAATATAGTGTATGATTTTCACTCCAGTGGTAGAGACTTAATTGAACCGGGTCGTCATGTGAGGAATCGAGATTCAGATAGGTGAGTACGAGTGTGCGGCTGCTGCGTTTGCACGGATGGGGAACGACCTCTGCCTGACCTCTGCCGCTGTCTTTGGGTGGTGTGGGGTTGGCGATGCGAGGGTCAGGGGTGTGTCACTGGCGCGGCCTTAGTGCGCCATGTTAATGATGACTGATGCTCTCCAATTAGATGTGCTGACAGGCCCTAAAGCGCTGTGTCATTAATCACAGCAGTGGCGTGCACAAAGAGAAAATCACACCATGATTTATTGCTCCTCCGCCTCCTTTTCTCTGTCTCTTCCTCTCTCTATCACACTCTCTTTCCATCTTTTTGTGCTTTGGTGATCTAGAGGGGATTCTTGCGCTCTTCCTTGAAACTTAATCAATCGGTGGGCACGGACTCTCTGGGTGTGACTTGTTCTAAGGAGAAACTGAAGGCTGTAGCCACACTAACGGCATGGTGAGACCAAACTGCAGGGACTTGCAGGGCTTGGGTGGGGGGCAGCGTTTCTTCAGCCTGCAGGATCTCTTTCCTTGAATGTCATCTATTTTCTTGAGTATGAATGACACAAATGACAAAAATGGTGTCCTGGTGTATGAAAAGTGTGATATGACTCTTGTTTTGGTGTTATGGGTGCAACCCCTGCAGACAGCTTGTGCAGTGGACATAGTTAGGGTCTGTGGGGGCGAGAAAACCTTGGATATTAGACTGGGGGAGGACAGCTGAAGTCACTGTCACATGCACGTCGGCCTGCCCTTGCTCTGTCACACCAACTCACCATAAAGCAGTGTCACCTCACTAACACATACAGACAGCCCAGAGGCCTGTGACCGGAGGGGAGGCGGGGGGGATAGGGGGAAGGGGAAAGGGGAAAGGGAAAGGGGCGATCAACACCAAGGAAGACCGGGGAAAAGGGGTGGGGTTGCAGGAAAAAGGGTGGGTAGTGGAGTGGGTAGGTTTTTCGGGGGGTTTAAGGCAGGCAGGCGGAGGAGTGGGGAAGCAGTCCGTACTGTACTCACATAGTCTGAATCCGCTTTGGAATCGTAGTATGAAATGGCATTCTCCTGCGCAGAAAAGAAAAAGTGAAAAGACAGGTGATGAGAGAAGATATAGCAGCGTCTATATCAGCCCCGACTCCACGCGGTGGTGAGCTAGAGAGAGTCATGGTTATATTCCATCACACTGTTCAGCATGAGAATATAATCAGCATCACAGAACACAGGAGGAGTAGTGTGATGTGGAATGACAGTCATGAGGAGGCGAGCAGATAGCTGTAGAGATACTGAAGGATGTAATGTGTCTGTTTTGCCAAATGATGTATGCAGCACATGTTCGAACTTGTGTTGAAAACACCGTAGGAACATTTTTCATGTGTTGTGGAAAAACTGTTCAAAAATGTAAGTCTGTGTGGCGCTGTGGTATGAACTCAGATGTGACATGAAGTAAAGTGGTTTGCAGTGAGAGAAGAATAAACTCAAAAAATGACTCTCTCTGGGAGTCTTATCAACCTCAGCTGGCTGTGTTTTCAGTCTAGGCAAACAGCTTTCACAGGAGGAAAGAAACCAAAAAAGGAAAAAGGAAAAGAATGTAAATTTATGCAGTTGTGTTGCACTGTTTTATTATAATTAGCAACTACAGTTACCAGTAATCAACTAAAGCCCGACATTCAACTCCTTGCCACCAAGCTTCTGGCCTTTACTCCCTGAGTAAAGGACCCCAAATCCAGGCTGTTATAGGCCCTTTTTTTAAACATGTACTGGCCTGGCTTGGCTTGGTTTGACTCAGCTTGTCAGTGCAGCACTGCAGGGATTTGCATTTCCATTAAAACAACATGCTACATGCATGAAGATGAGTTTATAACTGATGCAGCGCTTTTCTGAGTCGATCATTATTTTTGCTGAGAGTGTTTTTCCATCAGACAGCTGGCAGGTTAAAGAAGTTGTTTACCTGTTGGAGGTGAGTTGTTTGCAGAGCTGCATTTAGAGTCTCTTGTATGCAGCTCTCCATCTAGCATCTCACTGTGACTGTTCTTTCTTGCTCTCTTCCTCCATGTAATACTAGCTGACTTTTATGTATTGAAGAGCAGCTGCTAACAAAGCTCTGCTAATTTAGTGTTTTAATATATTTAATTTCCCCAAAATTCTTAACAATAAGAGGCTCCTATTAATTTGATATTCAAAAGCTTTGAAAAATGATGCAGCAAAAAAGAAAATGCAGAGTTTTAATCAGCAGGAACTTCACTAGAGTCCCATACAGCTAAAAGCGAACATGATTAAACAGTAAATTACAGCAAATTTCTTAGAGTACAAATAGGGGGGCATAAAAGAAACTTAACTTTACAATTAGAGCTTTAGTTAGAAGCAACAAAAATACATGCAGAGACTTTTAAAAATGCCCTCCTCTCTGGTCTCCTGCACAAACATGATTTGAGCTTTGCAACACATGCTTGTTTGAGCAGTGAGGGGGAGTCGTCGCAGACGTCACAGTAACACGCTTGAAGGTGAATCTATTACACTTTGCCCCTCCTTAGGAGCAGGCTATCTCAGGTGCAGCATGCCACAACTCAGTGCGTTTGAAGTGCTAAAAAAAAAAACCCCAAAAAACAAATCAGCACTGCATGGTTTGACTCTGAGTGACCCAAAGTTCCACAGAAAAGCCCTATTAGCCACCCTGCTGTCCTCTTCTTCTCTGAGCAGGCATCCTTATCTCCCATGGAGGCAGGCGCAAGGGTGGGCAGGGGCTGCACGCAGCGAGCAGCGGTTGTGAGACCTGCCTCGTTATCATGAGGAGGCTGGCTGAGGACGCACTCTCAAGGGCACCACAGTGACTGACTCGCTCTCACTGGAGGAGCTGTGGTCATGGTCCAATGAGGGAGGACAGCTGACAGAGGAAGAGAGAGTCTACTGTACACATGATTTACTCAGTCTGACTTATTTGCTTTCATTTTGTGTTTGTCTCTTGTTCCTTTTCAATGTTTTCATCTCTCTCCCACTGTCTTACAAACATGCTCTATGCATTTCTTTACCTTGCGCAAAAATATATACAAACACACACCTATGGCACCAGTATTCGTTTTCTCTGTCAGCCCCCACCTTCCTCTCAGTTCCCTTAGGCGTGAGAGCCTCTCTAAACACCACGACTGGGGTCTTGGCTGGCCTCCAGTGCTAATCAGGAAGTCATCGTGAGTTCAGCTCAGTCCCTAACAACTCACCAAAGAAACACAGTATGATCAAAACTCACGCTGACATCAAACATGGGGCGGACGAGCCTGGACACAGCTTGTGTCTTTGGGTAATGAGCGTGGACAAGATAGAGGAGGAGCAGAATCTGCCTGCTGACACATCCCCCCCAACCTACCAGCGCTCCCTCTGTCTCCTCAACTCTGTCAGAGAGATCAGAATCGAGGATGGAAACACAGGAGCTGAGTATTGGAGGGATCAGGACGGATCGTTAAGGGAATACACTGGGTTAAGTTGAAGGGTTAGGATGTTGGCTGAGGTCAGGGCGAAATGAAAGGATAAACTGAGAGGAGAGAAATGGGTGGCTTTGGTGGTGATGGTGGTGGGTGCAGAGGGGGAAAGAGCTGCCAGGGCTAAAAATAGCCTGTGCCTCTGCAGAGAGAGAAGAGAAGAGAAAGAGAGAGAGAGAGAGAAAGAGAGAGACTGTGGCAGAGCAACAGTGTTGTTGTGTCTGCCAGCAGGATTGATCTGGAGCCCAGTCCTGTGTTTAGACTGGTCCCTCGCTTCAAAATAGTTTACTCTCACTACTGCGGCATTACAACTCATTATTCAGGACTGCTTCCTGTAAATAAATGCTTGGTTCCTCGTACCCAGGGGACACCGTCCAGCAGCTTTACTCAAAAAATAATGCACTCAAAAAAAACCCCACAAAACCACACAGTACCAGGCAGATAGCTTAGTGAGAGGTCCAACACTGTACAGTAGCTCCCTTGCTTACACCTAATCACTGCACTGTTATTCTGTACTATCTCTCATTACTGCCCTTAAAAAACAACAAAAATATTAACCAAAAAAAAAAAAAGACATTCACTATAGAAACATGGATCTAAGTAATAAATGTATAAATGTATAAATAAATAAATAAATAAACCAGGGTAAATGAGAGTCAAAACATACATAATTAATGTTCTTTTTGAAAAGCTTAGAACCCAGTTTAACAACTCAACAAGGTTTGGGTGGACGAGCCGGAAAAATACTCACAGTCACTATAATGAAAAACACAAAATGAGGACATATCCTCTGAAGTAATGACAGTTATTCCTCCAGCAGAGTTCAGAGAAAAGTAGATCATATGAGAAGGAGCATCAGAGCTATTTTGATAGCTAGTTGTGTCAAATGTCTCTCAAAGACATTTCACGTTGTTTTTATCCATTTATTTGTCCCCCATCTGTCAGTGGTACTGTGCCTGTTTGGACAGCCAGACAGCTGTGTTTACCTTACTGTTTACCATGTACATATCACTTACTCGTGCTGAACCTGCACAGTGTACATAAAGTAAACATCAAATACTTTAGATTCTTTAGTATCAGTTGGGTTACTATGAATATTAGTAGCACATATTTTCTCCTTGTGAATTTTTTTTTATTACATTACCAAGGTTTAATAATAAAGCCATTTATTTAGCATTTATAAGCAGTATATAAACATTAAATAAAAAAAATGTTTTTAACATATAGTTTTAGTTTGGAACACTGTGAGAAGATATAAGGGCATTTTAAATTGTTTACTAATACAGATAATTGTCAACTCATTATTTCTTCTATCAAGATATTTTTTTTATAACTACTTTTTACTATAATGCCATTCTTTGTTTGTCTATAGGTGTACACCAAACACTTGTATCCACTTTTGTTACATTTATTAAAGGTTTATATATTACTTATATTTGCTAAATATGGAGATGTAAAGAAAAGTGTTACTAGTTAATGTATATAAGTAGGACAGAAAAGATGCCAAAGAATCAGAAGGTTTCATTGAGTTAATATATAGAGCAAGTAGGATATGTTTGGGCACAGCATTGCATTTTGCTAGATATACATTTACTAGATTGTAAATTGTAATTCATTACAATAATTACAGTACCACTGAGTAAACCATAATCTCTTTCTAACCTCTACAGCTTCCAACCAGATAACATGTCAATAGTTATTGAACTTGTTCGTATGAAGTTGCAGCCTTTTGCCGTTTAATGTGAAAAAGAACTCCTGAATGGACACATAAGCATTTCAAACACACTGATCCTATTCATGAATACTTCAACCTCTGACTCCATCCATACACTTTGACGCACACACACCACATACAGGCACAGAAGAGGAGGTTCTATGTGGACAAGTCCTAGGCCACTATGACCCTCTGAGCAGCCCCCGGGGTAGCATGGCCATCTGCTGCAGCTGGTCACAGGTCTCTATGGGCTCAGGCTCTAGGTTAAACACACATCTGATACAATACCAAGCCAGCAATTATCCCACAGTCGTCTCTCCACCGTGCCCTGTGCACCCTGCTAATGCATACATACACATAAATAATACATTATTGCATCCCTTAAACACACCTGTACACAGTATGTAAACACCAGTGAATGTACACACAGAGAAAGTGTACTCACATGGCCGAGCCTGCACAACCGACACACACAAGATGCACACACACACACAGAAAGACCCCCACAAAGTTTGAGAAAGTCCCACTGACCCACAGTGCTATCAGTAAATTAAATCTATCATGCTGAGTGGACCAACAAATTCCAAACAGGACACAAACACTGAGGTCAGGTGATGATCTCCAGCCCCTCCCTTACATCAATCTTCCTCCGCTCATCTCCTGTTCTCCTCACCCTCCACTCCCTTATCTTGATCTGCCTCCTCTCTTTCCTCCCTTTGCCCCGTCTCTCCTCCTCCTCCTCCTCCTCCTCCACCCAGTCTTATCTTCATCTTTCCCAATCTCTCTATCCTCAGTACCAGCCTCCTCTCGCCAATTTCAGATTTGAGCAAAAGCAGCGGCGCGTAGGTTAGATGCCTACTGTTGCTATAGAAACCGCCCCTCTGCTCTAGATTACAATGTGACTTTGTCTCCTCGCCAGGGCTACAATGCCTGCTCCTTTTTATGTCTGACCAGATACATGCCTGCCTATCTTTTGTTTGTCTGAGCGCCTGTCAGTCTGTCTGACTAGGAGGTTGTTCCTCTGCCAGCGTGTTTTCTTGTCATTGGTACGTGCTGCATGTTATTTTAATGTCATTCATGTCTGCTAGTTACACATTTAAACTTCAAAGCCCTGTTTCATGTGAAGGTTGGTGCCTTTAAAGCCCCAAATTTCGTAATATGTGAAGAGGACCTTGACAGATTTGAGCACAGGGCAACAATGCGTGGTTGAAAAATGGCTAATACATAAAGGCTGTCATATGTAGGGTTATATGTAATGACTGAGTGTGGTCCCTGGGAATAAACCTTTTGATTTTGAATCCATGAGCTCTCTGAATGGGCTGGCTGAGACAGGTTGACATTTGAGTGTGAGACAACCACTCCATCATGGGTGGGGACAGATTACAGTCATATTCATATCTCCTCTGGACACCTGCTAATGATTTTATAATTACAGAACACACTCGGTGCCTCTGCCGTGCCCTGGGGTGTGCACAGAAGCATGCAGGAAGGCACACACACACACGCACGCACGAACACGCACGCACACAAACACACACACACACACACACACACACGCACACACACACAGTCTTTCTCTCTCCTGGCCCCGATAGTCTAGCAATCATTTCTAGAACCAGTTTTCCTAATGGAGGCTGACATTATATCAAACACAATAAAGGATTTCATTTACTGCTCTTCATTAACCCACGCACATCGGCCCATACGGTACACACACACACACACACACACTTGCACACGCGCATATGCACGGAGAGTTCAATTTGTGTGAAAATGCAACCAGAATAAAGAAAGAAAGGCTAACCAAACTGATTTGGCTGCAGACAAGAACTGCTTACCTGAAGTTTGAAGCAAAGCTGTTATGGAGCAATACACCTTAACTCCTTCTCTTATTGTCTCAGCTCCAATCTCAACTTGTGTCTCTACCTATCTCTCACTCTGTCTTTCTTTTTCCACAGCATCCTTATATCCCATCTCCACGTGTCAAAGGGTATCAAAGTCAAGACATTCGGGCAAAACCTCTCCAGTGACGAGGGAGAATGCAATCCTCCAGGCTGATCACATACTGCACAGAGCACACACGATACACAAATGCATTACAATTTACATAGGTTGAGAGAGAAATGACTGACATACAATTTCATCTGGAGAATAAGCTGCAGAGGGAATTAATACACAAGGGCGTTCATACTAAAAGGAGAGATGTCAAAATTAAATCCCAACAGGCCATCAGAAACAAATTTGTTCAGCTCGTATCCTTCAGTTTAAACAGCCCACAGGTTTGCACAAGTGTCAAAAGGTGACTTCATGAAATATGCTTTTCAAGCTGTGGTAAATTAATCATGGACATGTAGAAATTTGTCAGGGATCTAAAAGCTCTTTAACCACTTTGATCTCGAATTGCAGAGGTTGTCCGTGAATAAAATATGAATCCTTGTTCTTTGGTGGAGCCCTTTTTCCATTCCGGGAATATCAAATCCTGTACTCAACTGAGTTTGGGTAAAATGCTTATTTACTGATATGTGAAAAAACTGTGTGTGGACAATGGTTATATTTACTTGTACTTGAATAAAAAATATAAAAAAAACAAAAAAACAAAAAGCAGAACCAGCAGTTATCAGGCTAAAGCAGCAAAATTTGATTTGAAATACAAGTTTTTACCGAGTTGCTCCTCTGAGAGCATCTCAATAAACTAAAACTTGTTTTGATGTTCAGTTTTTGTCAAAGCTGTTATAGTGAGGCACTGGTCGATTTATTCAC
>JAPZDZ010000012.1:11342312-11356311 GCA_029783805.1 Acanthurus tennentii | reverse complement strand
TGTGTTTCTAGTCTTATGATAGACAGAAGTCTAATATTTACTCTCCTTTTAGTTCCACCAGCACCTGAGTGTAATACCAGTCTCTATCCGCTAAATGCTCTACTATGTTCACCAGCTAGTCATCTACTTTTTCTGCATATCGTCTGGTGCTGAGCAGGTAGTTTATGGAGCTTTTCAACTGAACTGCTGTCTGTTGTGGCCAAAAATGAGACTATGAGAGCAAAGGTGCTCCTGCTGGTTTTATTTTCTTCACATTGTCTCCACCGCAAAGTATATTCAGCGAGCCTCAACATGACTGCGCACCAACATTAATGACTAATGCAATTAAAATGTGATATCAACATAAATAAAAAGCCACTGCAAATTGAGCTTTCACCAAAAAGTCTGCTACCAAAACCACTTGACAACACTTTGCAACACTGTAGACTAATGTTTCTTTTGTGGTTTTGGCATAGTGCAATAATAAAGCAGATGTAACATAGATATGCAGCTGGGGGCGCTGTGGGAGGGCGATGACAAGTCATGGATTTCATGAAAGACTTTATAAAAGATGTTCAGTTTGAGATGCTACAGCAGCAAACATACAGCAAAAAAAAAACAACAAAAAAAACATGCTTAATACCCTGAAATAGAAAACTGAAATGAGTGTACACTGAAGCCATCCTGACATTTCATCATACTTTTCTTTTAAAATATTCAATTTACAAAATGAGGCACAGTTTTGATATTTGGCTGTAAAGTTGCTGGTGTTCCTGTGACACTTGCTTAACAGCACTGAGGTGACTGTTTTGCCTCGGGATGACTCAGCTGCCAAGCACAATAGTCGGGTGGCACAAAGGGATGGGCACCTGACCTTGAGAAATCAGTGGCAATCCAACACTTTAATGTTTATTTCACACATCATTTCATTCCAATGGATTTAAAACCCTGAATGACCAACACGACAGTTGTTACGATCAACATTTTGACATCCATAATGTCCAGTAGTCAGGATGGTCAGAAAACTGGCTCTGCCGTTAGATCGGGGAAAAAGCTAGAATGTGTTGATGAGTGAGTATGAGTGTGTTTGAGAGAGAGAGTGAGGTCTTCCCAATGCTACGGTAACAGCTGCAATGGCAGCCGCTATGAGGAACAGGCGTGTCATTGAGCTTCTATGATGTCACCAGTTTGGCGATGGGACCAGATGGGCTGGGCCAGGTACAGAACTTTCCGTTAATAAACACACTTACAAATAAATACCTGCTCCCTGAGAGACACAAACAACCGCATCATGCTTTCCCCACCTACACTGGAGCGCACACGTTCATGCACACTCACCACACACACGCACAAATTTGATCAAAACGCACCGTCTCTCATGCATAAACACCTTTTCTCTTCATTTGACAGACTGCTCCACCCGCTAGTTTAAGATGCAACGCACTTCTCCTAATATGCCCAAAGAGCATGCAGCCCTAATCTAATTAGAGTGTCAGTCAGCAGAGTGTTCACCCAAAGAGAAATTAGGAAAGCTCAAAACCTACAAACAGGAAAAATCTTCTTGCAAGCATGTGGCATATCTACCTCTCCCACTCCTCCGTTCCTCCCCCCACTCCACCTCTTTGTGAGATTTTTTTTAATGGTTTCACAGTCGCCCCTGCTGAGATTCATTACCTGGCCTGATTATAAAGGCAAATGAAATCAGCTCCAATACATTATTAATAGAAGAGCACCATTAAGATTCATTTGCAGTATTTGCAACAATATGATATATTCCAACTGTTTTCATGCCTGATTAAAGACACATACAGATAACAGAAACGGTATATGAATGTGATGAAGGTGCAGCGGGTGAGGCTGGGTATGAGGCTGGTGACTTAAAGGACAGAGAGATGAAAACAGGGAGAAAAACAGAGAAAGACAAAGAGGAGAACGAGTAGAAACAGAGGGAAAGAAGCTTTTTCAACAGGGGCGGGGTGGATTAAAGAGAGTGCTGGCTTTTCCACTTGAGGAGGTATTGATGCCATATTGGATGCAGCTACTTATGAACAGGTGTGCTGTGTGTGGTCACTGTGACCCAGGCTCCTCTTCCTGCATGGCTACACATCCGATTGAGGTGCATCGGAGCTGGGCAGGGGAAGGCAGGCATCAACCCCCCTCAGGCCTAAGATGAAGGGACAGCCGCACTGCAGGTCCCTCCCTCGGACCAGCAGGGAGGGAGGGAGGGAGGCAGGGAAGGAGGGGTGCAGACCAGCCACCCCAAGACTACAGCTTCAGAGTGTAAGCAACCATGAATAAAAATGGACTTTGCAGGGAAGTAGGGCTCATAATTATTCGTTTTAAATCAGTTAAAGCCTTTTCTCAAATATCCCTCAGGAGGTGCTGGGTTAAAAATCCATTTGTGGGAAGTGTACCATGACAGCGAGCTCGTCTCCCTGGAGACAGAGGATATGACAGTGGGGAATGTGCATGTGTATGTGTCGGGCGAGGCTATATATATGCGTGTATCTGTGTGTGTGTGTGCATCAGTATGCATACATGTTTGTGGGGCATTTGAGTATTTGCAAATTTCAGAGTCAGTGGAGCACGCAGGCTCACGAACACACACAGACAAACACAAAAAAACAGAGTAATATCGTCTCTTTTTTTTTTTTTTTTTAGATTTCAAGAGTGGATCTCTAGTGTTTTAAAGGTCAGCTGCAAAAGAATACAATGTTCGACTTCTTGTGGCCTGTGAAACAAAACAGACGTAAGGCTCTTAGATAATAGTGAAGACCATAAAAGTAACAACCCCAAAAGTAAGCATTTATAGTGTGTGTGCACATAGGACTGTGTTTGTGTGTATGATTGTTTCTATTCCATTTGAATATAATTACGTTTTTATTGCCACATTGTCTCTGTGATGCTGATCACATTGTCATTACAAGTAAAATAAGGGGGGAAAAGCTAAATTGAGAGGAAATTGGAACACAGAAGAGAACGGGCAGAGGATAGGGAGATAAGCCAGTTTGTTTGGAAAAGAAAAGGAAACAAGAAAGAAGAGGTCTCGGAGAGGGAAGGAGAAGAGCAGGTGTCCTACTTTACCGTCACACCATCTTGCCATACGTGCTCCTTCTGAAGCTGCTCCGCCTCCTTGGCCAGTTTCTACAAGGAAACACAAAAAAACAGCAGTGTGAGTGTCAGAAGTCAATAGGACATTGATTTGTGTGTATGTGTGTGTCTCTCTGTGCAAGAGAGAGACAGACAAACAGATGGGAATTTGAGGATGGTGACCTTGTTCTCGACAAAAGCCAGTACAGCTGTAAATTAACTGGATAAATCAAAGTATTTGGGAATGTCAAATCAAACAACTGTTCTCCTTTAAGTACCAGTCCAGATGAGTGTATGGCACCTCAAACTTTTGATAAAAAGCACTTGTACACTGTCACCTGGTTTAACAGCTTAACTCATGTCATACATTTTTAATCCTTTATTGAAAATTACATCTCAAAACTGTTTTTGTTTTGTAAGTTGTGATAGATAATAAAATGAAATTCAGAGACTTTGAAGACCATTTAGAAAAACAGCTGTTAAATATTGCTGAGATGATAAAAACGTGTACTTTCCTGAACGATAGCTGAACTCGAAGGAGTATCAGATACACTAAAAACAAACTTGTGCGCGCAACAAGCTAAGGCACAGATCATTATTATCAGTGGTGCTGAGGTGGATCCACACCAGCCCTTATCCATACTGACTGATCTTGACATTTTCAGGTTGGTTTTTAAGCTCTGTGCACTTTTCCCTGGTGGAGGTAGTTTGCCTACGAGTCAATAATATATTTGTCCAGGATTGCAGATAAGAAGCAGACATTAGCCTCAGATAATGTTCGCTGTAATTCAAAATTTATGGCTTTAGCTACTATCAAGTCGCTAGTAAGTGTCACACTCACATGAAAGTACAGCTCAAACCTAATGTTGGCAACTGAAACGTCTGCACATCCTGACTTATATAGAATATTTATAATGCATATTCATTTTGGTCAAATTCATACATACTGTACGCTTTCTGTACTCAGTTCTAAAGTTCTGGCATCTGCACATCATCCACTTCCTTTTGATGTGATACACAGGTGCACACATTTTCATTGGATGACTTTATGCACCGAATTTCTTTATTATGGATCCTATTTCTGCACAAAGGAGACATGACATCCAATGACATATAATACATGGAGCGGATGTAAATGTCATCAAAAACACCTCTCAGGAGTGGGTGTACTAAAACTTAATGTTACTATATGGTTCTGAATTACCTATAATATGAAATGGAAAATTCACATCCCAAGCTAGTATCAGACACCTCAACCCACTGACGTGCTTTAACAGTCTATAAGCTTTCTGTATGTCCACCTCTCATATAGGTAGTCATCCAAGCGGTAAATATGATGATGCCTTGGTTCCTCCTTCTCTACATCCCTCCTTCTCCTGTCTCAGTATCTAGGTTTCCCCAGGCCTCTAGGGGGCGGTCTTGTTCCTGTCCCAGAATAGTGTGATCAGCTGTGAAGTCCCAGGGCTCTCAAATTACTAACCCTATTTAGACCCCTTCTACAGTAAAGAGCTAATTCATTTGTGGAACCACACTGGACGAACTAGATCCCAACCGTGAGAGGCTTTTTATCTGCCAAAAACACACACAAGACATAAACTCTCATCACAGTAAAAGCTGTCCTATTTCTATTAAGAGCGCCCCACCCACCTCATCTCAGCAGACCCTCCCACTCATAGCCACATAGACACAATGCTGCTCCACCTCCTCAAAACACACACACACACACACATCAGGACAAAAATATCAGTCCAGGCTCTAGCGGATGCCGAATATGGGTGTTAGTATAGCATAATGGTTTAAAGTATGCATATAATGTGATACCACTAACCCACTTTGGGGAACATGATAGCATAAAATCTCAAATTGAAATGTCTGTGTTCTTGAGCTTTTGGACTGTGCTTTTAATCACCTGACAAGCCTTAAATAACAACGATAAAATTTCATTCATTTCCTAATGAGACAATAGACAAGTGAAACAATGGGATGAGGATCTAATTAGCCCACTGAAATTATTACCAAAGAGTCCATTAGAATTGCGAGTAATTTTGAGGCTTTCCGTATGAGAGGGTCAGCCCTGCTAAAGGGCAGCACCACGGTGGTAATCTCCTGGTGAAAATATCAACACTACATTTTTTCAATTAGGGATAAACACTGAGCAGCTAACAATAATCTCACTGCATTTTCAGCTCTGAGATTACTCTGAAAATTAAAAACATATGATTTCACTCTCTTTCACAGCAGCTGGTATATGTCGGTTCAAAAATATTTTAACATACAAAGGTTTTTTTAAGGATATAAAAAAAAATTAAACATTTGCAGGGTTGTTTCTATCGTTTTTGTCGCTCAACCCTCTGTCATGATCTTTGATGCAGCAACACTTTCATCCCCTTGGCTCAGACTTTTTCTTAGCATTTAATCTGTCAGTAAGAATCTCTGCTTTGTCCCCTGTGAAAATCCATTTCTTTCCCCCAGAGTAGCCCGCCCTCCCCACCC
Organism: Acanthurus tennentii; assembly: GCA_029783805.1. Taxonomy (NCBI): domain Eukaryota; kingdom Metazoa; phylum Chordata; class Actinopteri; order Acanthuriformes; family Acanthuridae; genus Acanthurus; species Acanthurus tennentii. The sequence goes on along the minus strand of JAPZDZ010000012.1, from coordinate 11,350,749 downwards.
CAACAGTTCTCTGTTTCTTGAGCTGCCTCACCCACGGTATGTTTCCTCCCTCTCCCCCTGGTCGGCACCTATTTCTCGGGGACCCTATCTCTTCCCTAACAGCTTAATGCAGTCCCCACTGCTCCAAAACAGCCATGCGTCTTCATGTGTCTTTCCTTCCTCTGTGTTGGCCCAGATGGATGGGCAACACAAACAGCCAATGAATCAGAGTGAGAGATGTGGGAAGGAGGGGGGCAGGGATATATCATCTATGCTGGTGGCTGGAGCCCAAGCAGCTTAGAGCACTGGATGAGCATAGTGAGATCAGCACAGTACAGCACAGATAAGCTCAGTACAGGCCCACACAACACAGCAAATAACACTACAGCACATAGGCACAAAGACGCCACGAGAGTTGACAGCATGAGCACGGCCCTCTAATGTTATTGCCATTTTAACCTTGACATGAAAATGCATCACATGTTGGGCCATTTGTCACCGAGCCTTCAGGCAAGGTCAAGAACCATAAACACAACTCTGTAATGGATAGTGGCATGTGAAGTGCCTTCGCAAGGTCCACGGCCTTAAACGACAAACAATGGAGGCTGTCATGTATGCAAACACTGTACATAATGGTGCCGGCTGGCAGGTGTAGTCGTGAAAATGGCCAAAGAGTAGGTTGCAGGGGTTTGGTATTGTCTCCGCCGTCCAAGATCCCTGATGGTTAAAAGCCGTGCTCCCTCATTGTGAACTCACAAAGCAAGAAGACAGCTGGGGAAAAGAAAAAAAAAAACAACAACAAAAAAGCGCAGCATGAGGCGATTAGGATCTTTAATATTCATAACTGTTCGGTTTGCTCTGTTCCAGAGGGGAGCGGCTTAATCACTCAAAGTCATGTTATTTCTAGGGGAATGACAGCACACCAGGGACGGACAGCTTCATGCTGTGGTGAGCGCCAACTCGACACTGGGCCGCTTGTGTGATTGCTGCAGCCTGTTAGGCCCTTCCATTGAGCGTTAACTTAAAGGGCACTCGACACACCACACTGTCGTCTGTGTGTTCTAGAGGGACACTCCAAAACGGCCCTAAAAATGTGTGCGTTTGAGTGAGAGGGCACTAGAGAAAACACGACACGGTCCGTACGTGTGATTGCAGCCTGGAATTGAGGTACTCAACATGCTCCAAATGACCCCCTCAGCTCGGTTTCTGGGAATGCTTAAGTCACCTTGGGGACCAAAAGACTGTGAAATGACTCTGCTGAGGTCACTTAACCTTTTCTGAGCGGCTAGAACCGCGAGGGAAGACCCTCAGTAAATTTTACAATGACGGCTGCTGTGGACGGTGACAATCATAATGGTAAGCCACTAAGCTCTTTGAAAAAAGACGTCTAAATATAGAACTGCTCTCTTAAGGATCCTTCCCACATTTCTGAATTAAATATATAGAGCTTCAGCATCACTAGAGACTACATCATCTGGCACATTCAAAATCAGTAGGAATCATTAGCAATGGCATGTTTACCTACAGACAGTGTAAAGGACATAATGCATCTGTGGGCAGAGTGCTTTCATGCTGTATAAGGACAGAGAGGCCATAATCATCGCAGACATAGCAAGGGGCATTCAACATTTAGTCAAAACTGCTATGTTCTGCGGCTGCTGACAAATTCATCTTACATTAAAATGTCAGCTCTGTGTCGTGGCCCTCAGAGCTGTTAAATGTGCTGTAATAGTGCAGGGGAGTGCAGTGTCATGCAGCAGTTAGCCCATTAGAGGGCAGCAGACTGAGTCTACCAACAGCAGCAGCAGCAGCAGCAGCAGCAGCAGCAGCAGCAGCAGCAGCAGCCAGTGGAGCCTGTCAGAGTGAGAGCAGTCTGCTTTAAGCTCTTCATTCTGTCTCCTCCACTCGGCCGGGATTAAGGCCAATCATAGAAATCACTGAGTCAGAACCGTCCCACAATAACAGATGGAGGGACTTTCCACTCCAGAATTTTAAAACATCACAGACAAACTCCCTTTCACTTCGCCTCGCACCCTCGCCACCGCCACCGCCACTGCCACCGCCACCACCTTTCATTCTCTCGCCATCCTTTTATCTCTACTTTTCGCTCGGTTGTTTTATCCTGCCATCATATGCTGTACTCCATTTCTCTCCATCTGTCTCAGTTTACTGCCCTCAAACTTTCTCCCTCCACTTTACGCCATATTAAGTCCAACAAGACAGCCGTAGACCAACTTCAAAACAGTTTAATTGACGTCACGTACGACAGAAGCTGTCAGTAGCGTGGGGTGAAATAGGAAGAAGCTTGCAAGCTTATGACATGTTTTCATTACTTGGACTGTTACACATTTCCATCAGTGGCGTGAATGAAATGACAGAAACTCTCTTTTCAAGTTCCAGAAACAAACTACTGTGAGGAAGACAGTGATAATAAAAATATGTTCTCTTCTTCTAAGTGGCAAAACAATGTTAAAGTATCAATGAGGAGGAATAATGACCCTTAATTCCAGGTCCCTGGTTAGTTTTCTCTTGGCAGCTGGGTATTGTAGTCCTTATTAGCTAACTCTGACAGAGGATCTGCATGGATGGGTGGGAGACCCAGTCTTTGTTCTTCGATCCAAAGCGCCCCGTGGCAGGCCCGTTTGCAGAGGCTGTGTGTGTAGTGCTATTGTAGCCGAGATAATCCCTGCCTTTGTCAACCCCCCCCTCAATAATCTTCCCCCTCCACAACGGAAAATGTTAACACTTTCTTTTGCGATTCTCTGCTCACTGAAACACACTCCTGACTCTGCTCTGCTGTTTCCACTGAGTTCAGATTTGGAAGACGCTAGCTGTCACCTACCCACAGCAGCAGCCACTCACCAGCTTGTCAAAATCAAACGCCAGATTTCCACACTCCACACAGGCCCAAAGAAAAAGACTGAAACATATTTTCATCGGAGATTGCCAGCATTGTGTTAAAGCTTCTATTTGTAGTTCAATGGGGCAAGAAAGGCAACTGTCTTTACTCTGGAACAATACAGTAGCTCTCTGCGGCAGCTGAACTGTCTCATGAAGGCTCACAAGAGCTACACTGAAAATAATCAACCTTGATCATCAGCTCTTGTGAACTAATCAGCCTACTTCTTCGTTTATAAATAATATAATCAAAATACCATTATATTAGAAGTAATGTCACAGGAACAAATGCGCTAATTCAACATATTACTGACTGCTAAAGTATCTCCATAAAAACAATGTTAATTCTCTTCTAATTGGAGCACTTTTTGTTTCATTTGAGATACTCCATTTAAAATAATGTGCATTTCTCTCATTAAACCATAGAGCCTTTGAAGCGAAGTGGAAGACTCATCATAGCACAGAACGGGGCCAAAGACCATTGTACTGCACATTATCATTCACTGGAGCAACTTGTGCTGTAATTTCAATTAAACCTCCTATGGGATGAATGTTACAAACAGCTCTATCACTTTTAATTTACTCAGAGCCACACATGTATACACGGGTCACGATGCACATACCCAGCACATATTTAAAAGGTGTAAAGGTCAAACAAGGTCACTGCAGGAAGTGAGTCAACAGCACACAGATCTGCAGCCATAGCTGCTCGCAGGTAGCCAACTGTCCTACATGCAGGGGCCAGCAGGGGGCTCAGGGTGAGCGTGCAGGCGAAACGTTGTGTGGACGGGGCCAGGATGGGCTCAGTGACATGTTAGCGTCTGGCTGGTTGGGCTCACTGTCTATTGTTTGACAGATAGTCACAGACATGCCCAAACTGCTGCCCGGCCTTTCCTGCTGTTACTGGCATCAGTCAGACAACAGGGACAGAGTGAGAGAGGAAAGGAGCCTAAAGGCTACAAGAAAATTACTACAAAAGGAAAAAATAATGAAATAAGAAGAGTCAGGCGTCTTACTTCTCTCATAGCGCATAAAACATCGACCTTGCAGGTCACTGAGAAGGAGACAACTGCGTAACCATTGTCTGGAACAAGCGATAGCTAAAAATAAATAAGTTAAAAGAAACCCAATGACATTCTACTCCAAAGAAACAGAGCACACGGCTGCTCTTTTTAGGTGGAACATCTGTTAACAGGTGTGTGCAATTGTCTGGATGACCTGCTTGTTTCGTCCGCCTCCTCAGCTGAGTGGGGAGGAGCAGAGCGGAAAGGCATCAAGATGCAGGGCGAATGTCTCCTTGATCAGAGGTGAGACTGATATATATACACACACCCGCTGCAACACAAATGCAACAAAATAAGACTAAGGGCTGTTGTGTGTATGTATTTATATCGACAATCTGTGGTGTCACATCTTGACAAAAACCCCAGTAATGCCAAAACGCAAAGATTGTGTAAAAAATATACACACATATATATGGTATGAACAGGAAAACAGTGGAAAAAGGCTTGAGCACCTTGTTATGAAGCCACGCATGATTGTTACAGTATAGGCCTGTGTGCTAAAATGTATATGCATACAGAATAAAGACAAACTCTCAATCACTACTGGTCACATATTACACCCACACAAAGTCCACTCAGATGTATGTACACACTTTACATTTGCAATCAGCTCGAAAAAGCCCTCCCTACTCAACACGCAATCAACAATTCACACGTTTGTACTCTCAGTGCCCTTTCCTTTGGCAGCCTCAAACTGGCTGCTGAGCTTGGCTGCAAATACAGTTGGAAACTGTTGGATGTGTATTGTTGAGACAAAAGAGCAAATGAAAGAATCTTCAGGGGGGTGGGATGGGAATCACAATCACAACACACTGAATACAAATAAGTGTGATCAAAGATTCTGTGCGGACAGTTTTTCTGTTTTTAAAAAGCAGGACCTATATTACTTTAAACAAACACTTCAGTATGACATGTGCACAGTTTTCTGGTCTTTGTTCTGCAAGAAACAGAAATAATCAGATAATGAGCAGACAGATTTTGTGGATGACCGGCAGAGAAAGAGAAGTAACTGAGAAAAAAAACAGAGAAAAACCAACATAGGTGGGAGGCAGAAGCTTTTTTTCCTCACAAAGCCATACCAATATAATCTCAGTCCATCAGCTTAGCAGCCTTCCTTTCACCTCACCTCAACACAGCACTGTCTGCAGTTCAAGGGCAAACTGTTTTGCTGTCCATTTTTTGCCCTTTACTTCAATCATCCTCCATCTTACTTTAGATTGCTGATAGAATAATGAAAGCAGTTACACGTTCGGGGCTTATAGGTGGGGGTTATTATTCAACTAAAAGGTCACGATGTGTTACCAGAGAGATATTTTGCAGATTTGCCTTGCTCCATTCTCTCCTCGGTTTCTGCTACGAACAGAAAGTGTATGATGTCTGGAAAAAAAATGCTGTCAAAGTGCCAGAGAGTCCACTGACAGCAGCTGGTGTTTGACAAAGTGTATCATTGACAGTGTGTGGCTAGGCAATTGTTCAGGATTTACACACACGTGCACACGAGTACACACCTTCAGTCATTTTCATGCACAAACACGCATACAGTTGTGCATACACACCCTATCCAGTATTCCAGCAGACATAAGAGAGGAAAAACATGCAGACACGGCTGTCTCTCAAAGCAATTACAGCAGATTGAAACCAAATTAAATTTGAAGCCTAGAGCAACACCGGCGACTGAACGTCTATGACAGATATGACAGGGGAGCAAGGGGAGTGCTGCAGGACCAAAGGATGGAGGGGATGTTGGAGGGAACGGCAGGTGTGGGTCACAGAGGAAGAGAGAGCTACTTGGATACGAGAGCAAACACAGAGAGAGAAATAGGACAGAAAGCCGGTCCCATACAGAGAACAACAGGAGAGGTCTCCACCAGGATGTTAAGGACCACACAGATGAGTTGCCATGTTTTTAAATTGTGCTCTCTATATGTTATTGCGAACTGATTTAAAAAAATGCACCATATGTTTTTCAGACCTTCAGGGCAGCTGCTGCTTTATATTTATTTCAGTGTGAAATAAAATTGGAGAGCCTTTTAAAACATGCTTGATGTAGATGATCCATTAGAGCCTATGTTTTTTCTATTTAATCATAATGTTCTGACTTCTACTTCTGAAGAATCAGCTGCTGAGCAAATGACCAATGTCTCTTTTTTTGCTATATCTCGTTTGTACTGTTGGGTTTATTTTGCAACAGCATAATCTAGCTCATGAAAGCAATGAATTTCTACAGCAGTAATAACAAAACACACAAACATTAAAATAAATATTAGAACAAATTTGTCAATTAATCCACAGTAGAGTGCATGTAAGTTTATCTAAAAACCATTCTAAAGCAAACAAAAACTAACGGTTGAAAATTATCAAAACTTCATGGCGTGTAGCTGTAAAACTGTCAGGACAAATGTAAAAAAACAGCCAAAACAAATCATGTCATTTGCAGTTAATGGGTTCAAATATGTATAACCACTGATATGTTCTTTCTAAGAACAGGATGTGTTTACAATGTCTGGCAGCTTCATAGAGCAAAAAATACAATGCTTCATCCATGCTAATTATGTTAAACAACAAATATCTTGAAGAATTACACAAATATGATGAATCACAGATGAAATAAAAAAGAATTTCAAAAAAAACAGCAACACTACATCCAATAAAATGACATTTTTTGCAGTAATCACACTGGAAAATGATACCACGTGAGCAGAAATGTACTATTATCTGTAGACCGTTTAGAAATCACAAACATGTGCTCGTTACAGGCATACAGATTAGCTCAGTTTCCAGTTCTCCAAGAGATATCATTTCTCCATTTTCATTATTCTAGTCCAAGAAATGACAGGATTAGTTGTGGCGGCTTTTAAACATCTGATGTTATCTCTCTCTCCTGGGTGAACAATTAATCCCTCTCACTTCCCTTCTTCTCATCACCCTCTCTCTCCCCATCCAGGCTTCATCTCGCCTACATTTAGCTGCCCCCCCCCCTTCCAACCATACTGTCTATCTCTCCCAGAGGAGACGTGTTTTTTTTTCTTTTACTAGAAAGAAATGGAGCTAAGAGCCCTGGCATTTAAATACCTACAGTGTCGTGTGGAGCTATATAAAAGTGTGCAGTGAGAAGGTTTCTGTAACCACTCAATAGTCACTATACAGTATGTGCACACATTTAATGTTTGTTGTTGAAATTCTATTATAATCAAGCTTTTTAAATTGTTGTGTGTGTTTTCTTCCTTAAATGTTTCAAAGTGTTTAAGCTTCGAGATGTTTTCTGTGTAGATCTGATTCAACATTTCATATTCATTGGCAAAAAAAAAAAATAAGATAGATCTCTAATCAGGTTCTGATCACAGATACACCCTGATGAAATTTAAAAAAGGGTCTCAAATCACATTTTTTTATGTCAGTGTCTTTTGATCATTCAGGTTTCATATGTTAATGAATACACCATTTGGCTAACAATGTAAATGTTTGTTCAATCTGCTCAGTTCAATCACAGAGAGATGATTCTCTGACTCCTCAGCAAGGGGAAGATGCTCAACATTTACAAGCAGAAACATAATGTGGGATCTAAAATTGGATGATTTATAAAAATATCCACACACGTGTGAATACATAAGAGGATAGTTATAAAAAAAAAATACAAAATGTGTAAAGGTTTGGGAGTAATTCGTACCTGGAGGCCCGCTCCAAGTAACAGTGTGTAAAATTATAGTTCAATCCTTCTTTTTCATTATAAACTCTCCTCCCAGTCCTGTCTAAGAAAATAATCCCACAAGCTTTCTTTTCATGTCTGTCAGATGTGGATAAAGTGTGCTCTATTTTCTGAAGTGCTAATTCACGAGAGTGACTGGTAATATACCAGTTTATATTTTATTAGTGAACTATCATCTGGAGTTCAAAGTATCATCGAAAAACCACCTCACTCAGTTACACCACTCTGTATGTTTGTCACTACGACAGACTGCATAAATATGACTACTACGTATTGAGAGAGAGTTTGAAATATGCCCATTTTCTGTCTGACCCAGAAAGGAAAATAAGAAAATCAACTTCAAAGTCATCATCGAGATACTTTTGGTCCCCGATGTCTTAAACCTAGCACAGCAAAGAAATGACTCGCAGCAGCTTTCATGCTCTCTTTATCTTGCTCAGTTAACACACATAGAAAAATGAATATACAGCAGCTGGGTGCAGAGACTGTACACAGCATGTCAAATTCCTGTCATCTGTCATTGTTGTTTCTTGCCAGAAACACAAGCCATCTGACACTTAGACGTACTGCTAACTTGATAGATAACAAGAAAACAACAAAACAGAAATTGGACATTTTGGTTTACTGGAAAATGTATTTTTCCTCTTTGATAGGTCGCAGCTAAATACTTAATTTTTCCAGCTGTGTATGCATTAAAGATTTAGGTATAAAATGACCTTTTAAAAAGAAAATGTCTTTAAAAGTGATGGAATTTTTCAAACAATGTACCGAATGCTCACTGTGACTACCA
>JAPZDZ010000012.1:11321874-11332830 GCA_029783805.1 Acanthurus tennentii | reverse complement strand
GAAATCTAACCACATTGGTAATTTCATCTTTCACACTCATCAGCTTAAAATCTTGGTTTGCTCACTACATGGTTAACTACAGACTGGCCATAACTAATGCCTAATTTCTGTCAGCCTCAGCTGTACTTTGTGCTACTAACAAGCTAAACCAAGATGGTGAACATAGGACTTAAAACAACATCATCATTATCACAAGAAAGCATCCTGCTGTTAGCATTTAGCTCAAAGCAAAGCTGTGCCTTGTGCAGCCTAACAGAACTGCTGATGTGGCTGCAGACTCTTGTTTAGGTCTTTTATGAAACATTATTCTTTACATAATAGACTTATGTGTGACTTATGCTGTGTTTGTAACATTGCAAAAAACATTATGCGTGCTGAAAACACGGCTGAAACATTTCAAACATCAAAGATCTTTTAAATGGTTTTTCAAACTTTGCTGCAAGAACTGCTGAAAAACACTTCAAAACACCAGTTTGAAGGAAAAGTCCAGGATCCTGAAGGCACATGTAGAATATTTCATAAATGCTATATGTCCACAGGAACCTGATGGATTCCCTCTGAACTACAGTGACAGAAATTTGATATGCTTTTGCCAATCAGTTCACACAGCAAAGTTGTAAAGTTTTCTCGCCTATTTTTACCCAAGTAGAGCTCGCCCTACTTCTTCTGTTCTTCCCTGATGGGACCTGAGAGTTATAACTGCCTCTCCAAAGGCCTACAGGAAATGGAAAACCAAATTACTTTGTTCTCACGGCGGCGGCGGCGGTGGTGGTGGTGGTGGTGGTGGTGACGGTGGGAGGGCTGGGGTTATAATATGTAGCTATGTCTTCTACAACGGCATATACAAAATGTTCCACGCATCTTAAAGTTCTGACTGGTGATTGGGTTCATTAGTTATTCAAACCATCTGACCTCCCCACAGCACTGCTCAGACACACTCATTATGAAGCCCTTGTAATTCATTAAGCCCTCTAAATGAACAGAAGCCACACCAAAGGGTGCACATGATTACTGAGAGGCATTGCTGTGCCTTGGGGAGGTTAATAGTAAGTGTGTGGATCAAGTTTTAATGCTATGATGAGGGCAGGGTGAGACGTTAACCACTAAGAAAAAAGAGCTTAATTTATATAAAATGTAAAGATATTTTTGAGTTCATGCGGACTTTACTGAACATTATGAAATAAAGTTTACCAAACCCTTTTGTAAAAGATACAGAAATGACAAACATATACTTAGAATAAAATAAACTTCCATGCTAGAAGACTGCTTCAATATAAAAATGGTAATGATGATCATTGGATGCATACATCCTTCAATTCCTGCAAATATTCACTTCAATGGCGCCCAAGGATGAGGTGTGCGGGAGCGAGGCTGCAGGGAAATCTTGCTCCCTCTGAAAGTGAGAAAACAACTCCTTCATTTGTCACCGCTTCACGCCAACAGGAGGGACATAATCACTTGCTGCCGGTGGTGTAATTCATTGTGTGCACACCAGCTGCTGTCGAGCTGCTGCTGTTGGGGATGCGAGAAACTTAGAATTCAAGGGATTTAGAAAGCTGGGCGATATTTTTAAAGATCTCTTTTTAAGGATGTTTGCAGTATTTGTTGATGTGCCGGCACAGCAGGCAACGTACAACACAACACTGGCTAATTGATTGAGGAGAACTGTATTAAAATCAGTTACCAGACCCGCATCAGACCTCCACTTTGCTAATCCTCCACCTCTAGTGCAGTCTACCATTAAGGGCCAATTCCTGTGACGGCTCTCACTACACACAACAGCTTCACAGTGGTGTGATAGCCTCATTTTTAGGACTGGTGGCCCTTTTAAAAAACAAGGGCTAAAATTAGGCAGTATAAATTGGTTATTTGTGCCGGATGTCTGTTCAGTTAAAGCCAGTCACTGAATTGTCTGCAATCTTCGCTGGAATGATGACTCAAGTCATCAACCGCACACTCCAAGGAGGTGGTTGTACTCCCAGTGTCACTACAGCAACAATAATTTAACTGTTGATTTTTTGTAGTTTTCGCAGCCCACCACTTACAAACCAGTGTATGAAGAATGACTAACCAATAAAATGCACAAGTACGTGATTATTCCCTTTTTCGTCAACTATCAAACAGCTAAATGATCAAAGCTGCATTTTTCTGACAAAGTGTTGTTTGAACACTGATTGTCATCCTAATAAATATGCATCAGAGCAAAAAAATATGAGCAGCCTCACATCCTTTTTGTCTTAGATCATCACCTGAATGTGTTTTCGCCCCACTTCTTCAAAGTTATATTTAAACTGTAAGAGCTCTGAGCGAACTGTGAAAGAAGTCACTCACACTTCACAGTCAATTCTTTAGTATTCATGGGAGTTGTGTATTCTATGAAATATTCTGTTGGAGTTGTTGGAATACAACTTGTAGTTGACAAGAAGTCTTTTGATCACTCACAGTCTGTAGAGCTCTGGGAAGGTCATTCAGATATCAAAACTATTGGCTGTGTAAACGGATGGCTGCAAAGTTACAAAACCGAATCACAGTGTTGAGGATATTTTCTCAAAATGATCATTTTGCTGTGTTTTCTGTCACAGTGAAGTTTACAGAGATGTCAGAAAAACTGGGTTGAAAACAAGGCCATGAATAAGCAAAGTGAGACTATGACCGACAGCCCGCTGCAGTTTGATAACTGTTCAATGTCAGCTCTAATTCCCTCAGTTTATACTGGGTATTTTCCAATGTCATTTGGCAGGCGAGCTCGATGTGAAAAGGTTGCAAAATTCACAGGTGAGTAGATCCAAACGTTCACACCTGTGGCGACACGTGCGTGCTCACACCCCTGTGAGCATGCATGCTGGCTGTGCGTGCAACGCACGACAGTCTGTGTCTCAGTGAATTATTAATGGATGTAACGTGATGACAGATGACTCGGAGCGGCCCGTCCCTCCCCATCCCCGACCCGGCTGTGTCGTCTTGGTTTCCACGGTCAGGAGGAGATGGAGGCCCACGCAGTCTGATTGATTAATTCTGTCAAGCACACTTTTGCTGTCCCTGCACAGTGTCCGGTCTGAGCTCTCCTGCAATCTCTCACAATCACTATCAGCGTGACTGCAAAGTCACAGAACATCGCCGTCATTTCTAAAGAGAACCCGCCCACCATCCACCATTTTCTTCAATTCACTTTATAATCTTCTCAAATCAAACAGGCTTCCTTGTCATGTACCATTTGTGGTTTAAAATCTCTCTTACTACAAATGGTATATTATTAGCCCAGGTCTGTTGACTATAACTATGGAGGAAGCTCTGTCAGATAGGAACATTAACCTTTCAAAATGATTTACAATGTTACATATTACTTAATGCATAAGTTCTGAGCTAGAAAAATGTCACACAGTTTATCTCTTAATTTGAGCAATCTGAAAAACCTAAACTCAAGGTATACTTACTAGTGATACCCTAATTATAGACATTGAGTTTAAAAAATGGACCAAGAAATGTGCATCTTCACTTTCTCTGTAAGAAGTAGTTGAAAATTGATACTGCTCTCATATTGGTATGTTCAGTATAAAGTTTCAGCCTGCAGCCGCTTAGCTTGGCCTAGTATGAAGACAGAGAACAGGGGAAACAACTAGCCTGGATCTGCCGGCTTCATTAAATTATTCTGTTCTTCCTCAGTAATGTTCCCTATGTACTCAAATCCAAACATCCAAATTTAAAGAAGCATAGAGGTGTCTCCAAGCTCAAGAATGACTGCAAATACAGAATAACATTTCTTTTTTTATATTTACATTTTAAGTGCACATATAACGATGCAATTAGTGATTGACAAGGCGGTACAGAGAGGTAAAGGATCAAACTGCTTACAGTATGTCTTCACTGTTCTTTAAAAAAGCAAAAGACCAACAGAAAAATGGATAGACAGGGATATGGAAAAGAGTTACATTAGGTTATTTAGGAAGATACACTGATACTATTGATCGTGCTTCAACAGAGACAATATTAATAATATAAACATTTGGCCTCTGTGACTGTAGTACAGTATACTTGTAGAAGATATCAGGGAAGGTGCACCTCAGGTGTGAATATCTCAGGGGTGACTTCACTACAAGTCACTTTCACTTTTAGTCCAAAGATATATGCTGCACATCTGCTGCCGCTGCACTGCACACAAACCTCAGAGTGAATCATATCTATTTATATGGGTCAAACTTTTTTTTTTCCCATAACGGTTGAGCGGGCCACAGATCTCAGTATGCACACTTGTTTAACGAGAAGGACTCAGGCTAACAGCATTTTTCCTCATACTGTATCCGTGTGCCTGCTGCTAAGTTAACCCCTCTAACTTGTGTTGCCTGTCAGTATATTCCCTCAGCTGTATTTTGAGAGTATATTAAACCAGGGCTCTTTCCTTCACCTTCCTTCCTCATCTCCATGGTTTGACCCTGCAACCATTTAAATAACCAACCAAGTGAAGTACTGGGTGTGTATCCATCAAGCAGCCAACAGCCCAGAGGCAGTCATCCTTCAGCCTGAAAGTGGTATTGGGATAGTATTGAGATCTGTGTAATTGGATTAGACCAACCTTAGTCCCCTCTCTATTCCACCAGTCCCCTCTGTGAAATCATAACTTAAAAGCTTTGACAATGGTAGTTTAGCTGTGCAGCAGCTGATGGGAATGTAACATGATCTCTGTCTGTAGCTCATGGCCTCATCTTCCCTCCCCGAGGCTGGAAAATCCCAGCAGCGGTCTGACTGACAGCCCGACTCGGCCTGGCTTTGACTGACAGCGTACACAATTGTTGTGCAGTCTCAAATGGTTCTGAGGGGCCAAACTGATCTCAGGCCTCTGTGGCGATCATATTGAGCATCACAAAGAGGAGCACAGGAGGGAATGTGGGCTCAGATCAGTCTGGGCGGGGGGGTCTATCACACCTGTTTGACTTTATACACATGACAGGTTACACGAGGGCTGTGTTCTCTCTGGCTGCTCTGGGTTAAAAGGCCTGTCAGACAGACACTCTTGTAGCATCGCTCAGGTGTGAGCCTGTTACCCTGATAACACAAATACACACAAAAGAAGACACAATAAATGTACAAAGAAGCACACGCAGGCTTGTGCATGTGATGTGCATATATAAACAAACACTCACTGAACAGCATGTTGCAACCTTTCCACCGACATAAAGGTAGATAGTCTAGCAACAGAGTTGGTTTTATGTACATTTGCCTGTGTGCATCATCAAAATATTTCATACTGTGGCTGGTGACTTCAGAAGAAATGATACCTGCTTAATTATGGAAGCCCTGATTGATAATCCATAAACTGTCGATTTTCAGTGGAAAAATATGCAGCTGGGAAACTGCACTTATTTGTTGTTGATCAGTGTGTTTTATTAGTTCTTAGTTTCTTGGTGCTTCGTAGACTCCGTTTCGCTCGTGCCTCACTTTAACTTAACTCACACTCCTGCAGTGAGCTGTGTCCTCCCACCTGCCCACAAATCCTTACTGACTGCACACAGCACAAGAGGAGTGAGAGAGAGAGAGAGAGAGAGAGAGAGAGACTCCAGTGCAGAAATAAAGTCCCTTAGAGGGTTTAAAAAGTTACTAAATCTAGAATTGATTACCAGATAGCAGTTTGCAAATGTCTTACAGGCACCAAAGGATTAAGAGGAAGAAAAGTGTAAATATTTATTTTTTTTAGGAAAAAGTTATGGATGCCTTATTTTAAATGTCTCTGATTTCCTGACAGTTTTTTAAAGTAGTTTATAAAAACAATGTAGTTATAATTAGTAAAGATAAATGTATTATTATCTTAATCAGTCTAAACTTTAATATCCACATGTAGCTGCACTGCTGTGAAATTAACAAAAGACTATCTGGTTGAATACTTGGCAATAGGAGTCTATTTCCTCTTTAATCAGCACTAAACAACATTTTTCTGGAAGTATCTATGAAAACATTAGAATATTATTTGAAAATCATGAAAAATAACATGTTACCATTATGTTCTCAAAATTTCTAGGGGTACGATCTTAGAAAGATTAAGTTTGATTTCCTGCTCAAAGGTGCCTCATGGAAAAGATGCATATATTGGAGCTTTTACGACACAGCAAGCATCAACACTCAGGAGACTTTGGGTACATGAAGTAGTTAAGTTCAAACCTGATCGGCTGCAGAGTCAACTTATCTGCCCTCAAATAAAAAAAAAGAAAATTTAAAAAAAGTCCAAGTATCAGCTGTGATTCACAGGGCCGCTGAGGTAAGCTCAAGTTTTAAACATCGGAAAAAAGCTTTCCTGATCCATATTTCAACCTGTCTCAGAAAACAGAAACATTTATAGGGTCCAGCAGTAACACGCAAGCCTGTCTACCAGGGTTTGTGTTTCATTTTAAATTTTGGCACGGATTATAAAATCAGATCATTGTTTCAGAAGAATGCTGAAGCCAGAGGCAAGAAAAGGAGAGCAGACAGGGACATGGAATGAAGGAGATTAAGACAAGAGAATGAAAAGAATATACAGGGTTGAGGCTTTTGAATAAAAGTGAGTAAGCTTGTGCTGTTCCATATTTAGGGTGAGGGGAACATTAAGTTTATAGCACCCTAAATTACACGACTACATTACATTTTACAGATATATAAACACCTATTTCAATAGTGGCTGTGTGTAAACAAGCAAACATGGCTGTATTAGTTAGCTTCAATAGTCAAACATGGATATGGCACAGAAAAAGACTTATTTTCAACTGTTGCACACCGCAAACAGTGTCTTGTTTATTGCAGTAATAATGCCAGTTATAGTGTGAGGCCAGGCAGGTAAACAAACAAATTCTCAACATTTTTTTTGCACCTGCTTTCTAACTACACGAGCACAGCATTTAAATGATTAACGTTTGCTAATTTGGGAATTAAGGCTATAGCAACTAAATCCTGAGCTCTAAGAAATGCTTTCCTTCCCACTTTATATCAGTAACTGAGTATTTAGAGTCAGTGTGTATTTTCTCATTAGTAATATAAACATGAATTACAACGAATCACCCGGAGCAGTATTTAAATAGGTTGCGGAAGAATCATTTCTTCTTGCATGCCTGTACACCAACACACACACACAAGCACACGCACAAGCACACATGCACACACACACATATACGGCCTCTTTTTTAAATGTGTGACAAGGAATATTTGGGACTAAATAACCATTACAGGGGGTAGAAACAGGCTGGAATATAAAACGCTGTCAATACTGCGCTGAGCCGAGTTTTAGACCTTCTTATCTACAGACGGCATTAAGACATGGCTTTCACTTTTCTGCCTGTATGAATAATAAGTCCACATGAATTTCTCTCGCCTACAGTCTTGAATTTTTAGTTTCAGTGGGAAAAAATAAATCCTAACCTGCCTAAATGAAACATATTAACTTGTTGCATACTTTTTGTTAAGATTTGTGTTCCATAATGACATAATGACTCCCCATTTCTTTGCTCTGCTCGTTCTCTTTTGCAATTTTATCATTCCATTCTGTGTTCCTTCTCCTGTCTGCCTTCTTCTTTTGATTTTTTTTCCTCTAACTCCTTCTCTCCCTCCACCCCCCCCATCCCTTCTGCTCCCTCTCTCCTGCCCTCCCGCTTGCTGCTCATTTTTAAATCTATGAATTTCTGAACATCATTTTCTTGATTTTTCCTCGCCCCAGGGAGACATTCTCATTCCAGCCCTTCTCTTTTTTCACCTCATTTCCTCCCTCCTGAGTGAATCTTCCAGACAGGATGTGAGGTGACAGTGTGGCCTGTGGAGGTTGTGGGGGTGGGCAAAGTGGTGTGCGTATGTGTATGTGTGTCTGCGTGTGTGTTATGGGGAGGTGGAGGGTGGTAAAGGTGGGTACAGCCAAAAAACGGGGGTGGATGGTCAGTGCCATTTCAAATCCAATCCTACACATGACCACAGGAGATGTACAGTAGCCTCTTGTTCCCTTTTAGGATCCAAGCTGTAGAATTAACCGTGCCTTTGAGAGACTCCTGCTTCTTGGCAAGAATGTGCCTCATCCCGCAAGACCCCATGCTCCTAAAAGATATACACTTCTGCCACTCCACAAGGCATCAACTGTGTTTGAAAATGTCAGTGCTTTCGCTTTGAGTAAGCATGTCTGGGTAGAAACAGAAGAAAGAAGTGTGGACAATTTCTCAAACACACCTATTTTTACATAAGAGGCTGTGTGGATGGAATTTATTAATACCTCCCATGTACTAAACACACTCACATTACTCACATGGTAACATGAATGTATAGCTTTTCTAATTTCTAATGTGAATGTCCTGTTTTATAGGAATTATATACAAACCAAAACACAGGGAAAAGCTTAAATGTCTTATCAACACATTAAAGCCACAATAACTTCAATGTATGTGTGTAGCTTAGGCATGATGACAGTGATTAAAAGGGATCGGTGCTCATGTGGTTGCAGCTGCATGTGTATATGTGCGTGAAAATAATGAGAAACACCAAACTGATTAAAAAGAGTGTCTAGGCGCGACTGTGAGAAAAACATAATTTTAGCTTTAAATCGCAATAAATACAAATTCTTATCAGGTCATTTTAGAATGATATGCTTCCATCAGTTTAATGTGTGAAGGTGATTTGAACATACCTTACTTGTATTGTTAGAAAGACAACTAAACACAGGATTTTGATATTTAAACTCTCAGGATTAGCTCAATTGCTTCTTTTCTTTTTGACTGCCTTTAACAAAACAAAAAAAAATTGATTATGAATTTTTTTCTTGTTTCCACTCTTATCACTTGTCTTCCCTGCCTATGTGCCTTCCGTCTCTTCTCTTCAGGGTTAGAGGTTCCCCACTTTCAGAGGAAAACAAATTTTAACTAATTATAAGACTGTCTGAGCATGACAGTGGTGACAATTATATCCAAAAATGCAGGACGTTAAAATGATAACCTCTGAAATAACCCTTCTGCTCTGGCACAACCCAAACTATCTTTCAGAATATATGCCTCCAATATTAAACAGGAAGAAAAAAGTTAAAATGAGCAGTGGGGAAAAAGGAAAAAAAGATAAAGATCATTATCTCAATTTTTTTGTCATGAACAAAATATAATCGGCTTAAAAATTGTATTTCAACTATAAAAGGGAATTACATTGCTTTCTACAAGAGTTCAGACTGAAGGAGTAAAGTTGTAAAAGGAAGTTATTCCAAGTGGAGAAAGACAGGAGGACTGCAAAATAAAAACTAGTGGGTGACAGCTGATTCAGAGTGTGCAGAGGATCATAAGGCAACACCATGAACAATTATAGATCATGATACTGCTGAGGAAAAAATACCCTTGCTGTTTTTTTGCTGCTGGATTTGATTATTTATTGACAGGAGAATGCCAATTAAAATACATGCTCAAGTTCAATCCAGGTTATCTCTGGTTAACTGGATTATAAGAGTTTTAAAATATTTTTTTTGAGACACTGCAAAAAATAAATGCACCATTCAGAATTTAGGGAATTTAACATTGGAGTTTTTTGTCATTTTTGTATTAAAAAGTCAGATGTTGTGTGTGTCATGTAATAAAACAAAACGCATGAATTAGTTTTTTTGTTTGTGTGCATATCTGCAAAAATGCATGTTTGTACACAGGTGTTATCATATGAGCAGCATCATCCTCTTACCTCCAGGGCTTTCCTCTTACTGATGAGCAGCCTGGAGATGTCCCGTGCCACTCTCTCCACCAAGTCCCTGGGGTTGTTTCTCTTGATCTCAAACTGGCTCTTCTTTTCATTATAAATCTGCAGATGGAGAACACAGGGAATCAGAGATCATGTTACCCGAGCCATTAGTTTAATTAAAAGGATCACAGAGGAGTTGTCTGCTTTTTCTCAAGGTAGCGCACAAGATGGTTAGCATTTACTGTACAGCAGGCAGTGTGCAGCCTGCCATTATTCCCATCAGCCCCAGTTCTGTAGTAGAATCAAACACTGAGCAGAGCCCTAATGGCAAAGCACTTAGCTAGCCAGCTGCAGTCTGGCAGTCAGGATCAAATTAAATAAATGCAATCTCCAGCAGATCCTCACTGCTGGGTGAACACCTTGCATCTCCACATTGTTAACTCCTTTGGAACTAAAACAAGCAGCCTTATTTACAGCTTGGCGACGACAAATTTGTGACTTAATCCGATGGGTAACTGAAGGCTACTATGAACCAAACAAGCCGTAGAACTGAGCAGTAAAGCACCATAATCCCACTGATGAAGTGGAAGTAACAGCAATACACCGAACACAGTTACTGGGACATTTGCTGAAAAAGATCAGGTAAGATGCATTTAACAAACACAGACTTTGCAAACCATGTGAGAAAAAAGAGTTTGGGATGCTGACAGGGACTAGAATGTTTGTAAGAGAGGGTCATCCAGAGGCAGCACAATAGATTCTTGGACCACTGGCAGCGGAAGGTACTTCAGATTACTTTTGAGGAATTGATTCTGAGATCTTTGCAGGGAACAGGTCGGTTCCAGTGCTGAGATTTACACAAGCACATTGGGTTTGCAAAACCAGAAATGTGCAGTAATATTCACAGCAGGGGACCCTCATTGTAAAAGAGTACTTTGCACAGTATGGCAAATGATTGAAATTGGTTGATCTTGAAACTCTGGGGGGAGGATATTAGAAAGACTTTTCACATACCATACTATAAAAAAAATTCCAGACATTCTGAAAGGTATTATTGAGAATCTTTATTTGTCCTCTAAAATTAACAGTCAAAGTCAGTGCAGGGTTGAAGTGAGCTGTTTCTTGGATCAAACTTCAAATTTCTAAGAGGTTAATTTCAGGTTCCTGTCGTGCTCTCTGCAAGACTATTGGACCATTTCATTGGCAGCAGTCTGGTAATGAAAGCATGTTGGTTTTTTAGCATACATCTGACAATCAAACACCCTGACCTTTACAGTGTTTCTCAGTTGGCCAGATGGTTTTTGTTAC
>JAPZDZ010000012.1:11291407-11303948 GCA_029783805.1 Acanthurus tennentii | reverse complement strand
ATTAATCACAGTCCTTTACCATGTTAAATTGAACAAAATAACTATAAGAAAAGACTTTGTAGTGTAGCGCTTACATCATAGTGCGTATGTGTGTGGGTGCAGGTAACAAGTAGGATGAGGTAAGTTCTCAGTGGATTACTGAACAACCTCTAAAAGAGACAATAAGAGGACACCAGGGGGACAAGAGGGGAGAGGCCAGAGTAATGAAATATGAATGTGTTTACTGAATAGCTGTCATGGCAGCCAACTGATGACAGAGGGGATATTAAAAAACACAGTAAAAGTGATGGCTTCACCTAAACTGCAGCGACCCCAGCCATCTTCAGACACCACTCTAATCAGCATACAACTCGTCGCAATCACAATCACCCTCAGAAATTATCATCATCACACTCTTCATCACCATTTCCATCTTTGCCTGTTCATCTACATTATCACTTTCATCGTGCAACAGAATCATGCTGCTGCAGGAAATTGAAGTTGGCCAGATCAATAAATACAATATAAAATTAAATTAGCTGCCAAGATGGGGTGAAAATGTGAAAATGAGTGTTTGGAGACGAAGGGAGAGGTGACGCTATTCAGTCAAAACAATCAAAAAACACATTTTGGACACACAAGCAAGCAATACAGCAGGGCCACTGGTTCCTGTTATGGATTCAAAAGTGAGTTAAAAGAGGTGAGCCACATATGCTTTGATGTGTGAACCTGCGTATGTGCATGTGTGTGTGTCTGTTTGCGTGTGTGAGACCACGACATCGTTTTTACAGAGCCTCATCAAGTAGAAAGGGAGTTGGCTCTTGCAAGAGGGCTGTAATGGAAACACAATTGACCTGCTTTAATAAGAAAAAGATGATACCTGCACTTTGCCCACACTTTCACAGAGACATAGAACACCTTCACCTCACCAGGGAAGACACACAGACTAACCACCTGCAAACAGATCCGAACTCTGCTCTTTTGAAGTTTTATCTCCTCTCAGTAAAGGATGGCGATTCGGTGCATGGCAAAACTCCATCTGTTCATTTCAATATGAATGGGCCATGTAAGTTTGGTGCTGCTGGAGCGGCAGAGATGTGAAATTGCGGATGGCATGCAGAGCGGCCCCGACACGCAGGGTTAATTCAAACCGCCTTTGATGTCTGTCTGTGTGTGAAATGAGCTGGTGGCCCAGAGTTCACACAAACACAAGCTAGCACATACATACACGGGCATGCACGCAAGTACACGTGTTGTAATCGTCACATCACTCAAGAGACTTTTACACAGTTAAGTTGAGCTCTCATTGGTGTTTTGGCGCAATATAGTGTGTGATATGGTTTTTTCTCGTGTGTTCGGAGTCGAGTGTCTATACGAGTGAAGTCTTAAATCCATTGCACTCTTCAGGATTTAACTCCTGAGCATCCCCAAACATTCACTTACTTCCCATCCACATTCACATGACAATGGAGGCTAAGCTGCCTGTAGGCAAAAACAGACTCCTGGCTTACACACACAATACCTCATATGTAAAGCAGACACTGCAGCTATCCAGCAATAACAGATGAAATTTCTCAAATACAAAAAATATCTGATTGATTCTCAGTAATCTCAACCAAATGTTTGTCTGTTTGTGTAATTAATTTCTGCTCAGCCAAAACATCAACAGCCTTCAAAATTATAGTTACATATTCATTAATGTGATGATAACTTAAATCAGATGAAACGAATGCATTTTGCTTGAATTCAATTAGACTGACCCTGTTATTTACAAAAAACATGTTGAGTGATAGTAATGATGCCAATTTAAACAGGAGCGTCATACATAACTGCAGGGATGGGACCATCACATGGAAACTGGCGACAGAAAAAGTAAACAAGAAGTCAGTCTAAGTGCCAGAATTATTAATAAACAAACTCTGCACTTGGATTTCAGTTTAGTGGACAAGCTGGTGGGTTAGAAGTCTGGCCAATTATACGAAGCCAACTAGTGTTTCCACAAATACAAACTATGAGCTTATGTAAGCATTAATCATTGATTTGGTTTTGTGGTGGCGTACTTTTAAACCTATTTTAAAGTGAAGCTGTTACTAAAATAACAAAAAAACACTGCAGTACTAACAATATGCTAGAGTAATACATCTATCATACTGTCCTGATTAGTATAGCAAATATGTTTTGGGAAAGCCTAATTGCTGCCTGGTTTACAGTATCAATAGTTATGCAATCAACTAAGCATTTTGCATGCCTAAATATCAGAATGACAACATTAATCAGTTTTTGGATGACACAATACATTTTCTTTTAAGTATAAATATTTTGAGATAGGATTGATATATTTACTTATTACACTAAGAACATCGTAATTTAGATGATGATCCATGAATAATAATATTATGTTAGCAGAATTTCTAGAGTACAGGGCTGGTTTACTGTATGGGTGAACTGTATGTGTTTGCAAATATATATGCGGATGCATGCGCATGCCTGAGTATATGTGTAACACAGCAATTGTAGTGGTGGAGCACAAATCCCATCAAACAACGGCGCCCTGGGAAAAGGGCCAGAGGCAGAGATGAGAGTGAGTCCAGTTCGAAGCCAAAGAAGTGGGTGGATGGATTGTGGAGGGAGAGGGAGCTTCTCTTCCAGATTTTACAGAGAAAAAGAGAGAGAGAACGAGGCAGACGACACTACGATTTGCAGAATTAAAAAGACGTAGGTAGCACTTCTGAGGACCCCTCTCAGATGGCAGTAGAGAGTCCTTTCTGCCTACATGATCAAAAATTAAAACGCCTTTCTGGGACTTTCACAGTAGTTCAGTGTTTGAGAACCACCCACTGCTCAGGCAAGCCAATTAAAGTTATTCAGAACTGTGACCAATCAATCATAGACCAGTGCAGGTGGAGGAGGAAGAGAAGAAGAGGAGGACAAAACCTCTGAGACTTCAGCGCACACCCAACCCCTCTCACATGCGCACACAAACAGTCACAAACAAACAAATAC
The DNA here is from genome assembly GCA_029783805.1 of Acanthurus tennentii. NCBI lineage: Eukaryota > Metazoa > Chordata > Actinopteri > Acanthuriformes > Acanthuridae > Acanthurus > Acanthurus tennentii. The sequence goes on along the minus strand of JAPZDZ010000012.1, from coordinate 11,300,966 downwards.
ATTTTGTTCACAATGGAAAATAAACGTCACACCTACCACTTCACACATAGAGAAGCACTCCCTCTGCAGTGGAATGAATAAAGCACTTCACACCTGGAATTTTCTAGGGCATCACGCCACTCTACATTACCACTGCAACCCACTCAGAGAACTGTACCCAGTTTTTTCTCTCTGTCAAGCACAGATAGTACCAAAGACAGGTATGCCCTCTCTGAAACATCAAACAGAAGACGGCTGAAAATTACACAAGCATGCGCACACGCACTCTGCAAATAATAGTGTAGAGAGACAGAGACAAGAAGAAAAGATTTGCAGCGTAGGCAAAATAAAGCATCTTCTTCTGACAGGGCTGGAGCTTTAGCAGACCCCTAATCCTATTTTGACACATAATGCTATATTGTTTTCTTTTAAGAAAGTGCAAGGCCTTCTTTTCTCCCTTAAAAGCCACTGGTAGCATGAATGCATCAGCTTTTTGTTTTCCCTGAATTCATCGAACAACAATTAGCTACAGAAGCCCCTAGATGCACCACATGTCAGATACTGTGACCATTTCTGTCTGTTCTATGCTGACATGTACCAGGTTGTTTCCTCCCAGTGAGCCTTTGCAGCTCCATCCAAGTAATCCATGGTACTGGACTGGAATCAACATGTTCATGCACAGTGACATACTTCGAGACGTTTTAAAAATGGGTCCAGAAAAGACGTAAATCCCTAAACAAGCAGTATGCACCATGTAGCACTGTGTCTTTAAAACTAACATGATTGATTTCATTCAGCTGGCTTTACTCTAAGACTGAGCAGATAAAACCGGAGGAAGGTTAAAAAAAAAATTGGTTTTAAGGCTGAGATACCTGAGAAGTGACAAATCTGCTGGCAGTTTCAAAATACAAAATTTTTTAGAGCCAAGATGACATATTACATAATTAGCAAAATCCATACAAACATAACTCATTCGTGGGGGATCGATTTGAGATCATTATATCATTAAAAGATTAGCAATTCATTTTCAAATTAAATATGTTACAATTATAGAGGTTTTGCAATGTTCAGCACAACAAATTATTTTTCCAAATGTTGGGTAAAATATCAGCAGCCATTACTGTTAAAAAAAAAAAAAGAATATGATATTGGAGACAGGGCACTGACACTATATAATCTGGTTCTAGCTTTTCTTAACTGTCACAATTTTATTGCAAAGCTATTTCATGTAACTCCTTCTAAGACCAACCCGGGGATATCTGCATGCAGGGCTGCACTCTGCAGATATATGTATTTTCATTTATATAAACACCGCCAACCAGTGCCAGGCCATCAAGCTAGGGAGCTGAGGAATCCTTGTAACCTTCCCCAGTGTCAGAAAACCAATAAAAAGGCAGAAAAATGAATACCAGTGTGTTTGTGTGCCCTTCTGTTCCGCTGTCAGCCCAGGGGAGTCTGGGCTGGGAGTAATGGTGCTGCTGACCAGCTCTCACACCGCTTAACGTCCAGCTTGCTACTGGTTTTATGTGCCTCTAACGTCCACAGTTATTTTGTTGCGTGTTTGGTTTTGTTTTTGTTCGGAGTAAATACACAGGAAATGCTGGAGTTGGCACACAAACAGAAAAATGTCAGTTTCAGAAGGGTTGCAGACTAAACAAAAAAACGGTCTGTTAACCGACCATGTCTAAGCTCTGATGACCCTAATTACTCCCCTCTCTCGTGGGAATGGCAATGGGATATCTGAATGGAAATGCAGCCAGGTTTAAAGATTGGAGGCTGCATAACTTATTTCTGATTATAATTTATTACGATAAGAGCTTGTTTTTGAACCCCAGGCCTTGGTGACTAGTAATTTTCCAGCGCAGTACATTTATAATGTTCAGGTTTTTTTTATGTTTTGGCATCTAAGGAGCCTTTAAATGCATTAATATATTTCTCAAACAGGGCTTTCTGGATTGAATTCACTGTCTCACCAGTACCTGAAGCAACACATCGCCACCAACACAGCTCCTTGACGTGTTCTAACACAGTCAGAACGCCTACTTTGCACTGAGTACTAAAGACTGTCAAGGGCTGTAAGCTGGCATCAGATTTCTGGTGAGATTCACAATCTTGTTTACTCATTAATAATTATGAATTTGAAATCAAAATTTTGCCTGTTCTGACAGTTGTTATTAAGGTAAAGTTCTTGTTGGGATAATGTTTAACTGTGCTGACTACTTTGTTCTAATTAAAAAAAAAAGTTTTGGGGGAAAAAGGATAATTCTTCAAGTGATGATCAAAAATATTTGTTTGTACCAAATGATATCAAGCTTCTAGTTGTGATAATATGGTCTAATATAACAGGATTTTACTAATTTGAATTTATTATAACTGAAGCATGTTAACTTTTAATTCTGCTTTAAGAATGGTACAACTAATGCTTTCGGTGCGTGCGATTTAAGAATAAATTGACAAAATATGAGGACAACAGTGTATTGAGATAGAAAAAAAACAACCACATACATATACTTAGAACAAAACAATCTGTAGCTACAACCTAAGTGGAGATTTACAACTCAGGTCAGTGTTGGTGTTCAAAATCCTCCTGAGTCAGAACAGGAAACAATTCTGAACGACATCATTGTTTGTCTTAGAGAGAAACTTTGGCTGCAGCTGACAGCATTGTGTAAGACTGGCTGCTGGTGTAGTTGTGCTAAAATAGCAGTCATTATTTACTCATTAATTTTAAATTAAAGACCTCAATGAGAGTAAACCGGGTGTATATTGATGTGTATTACACAATGACTGAAGGACACTTAAGACAAGCCAGTAGGAAAGAAAACCAGAGCCAGAGAGTAAACTATCTATCCTGCAGAAATAGCCTGTGATGTTTCACACAGCCAGATAACAAGTTGCTGCTGTGTAAGGTCCAGGCCAGAAGATGGAGGGGAAGGGAAGGAGAGGGGAGGGAAAAGTGCTAAGAAAGGAGGCCGAAGCACACTCTCTCTCTTTCTCCTTTAAAGGCAACTGTTCGTGGGGGGAGGAGGGACCTTCAAGCCTTCCTGTAAACTGTCTCGAGCGTAAGGAGCTATTAAATCAAGAAACAAATGGCACTGACCAGCCCTCACATCATCGTCCCCTGATGGATCAGCACACAGAGACAGAGGGAGAGAGGGGGGAAGGGAGGGGGGGATGACGCTGACATCAGCTGTTAAAAGTGAGGAGGGGGTTGCGGAGTGAGAGCAGGGGTGATGTCTAGTAAAGCGCCGGGCATTTGAGACAGATTATTGGAAATTTCTGTAGTCAGCGATAGTGAGTAAATCCACCCGTGCACTTTACAGAGATATCTGTTTGCTGGGGCCGGCTGTCCTGGCCTTGAGCAACCTTCCTTTTCGAGGAAGCAGGAGGGAGTTTGGACAAGTACAGGAGACATTTGTGATCAGCCTGCATACAACATCTCCCTTAAGTCATAAAACTTGTGCACATAAAGTTGAACCAGAGGCTTCAGCAATGTTAACGACAAAAAAGACTTTTTCCAATCACACACACACACAAACACGCACAGTCATGCACAAGCACACTGGCAGCACTAGGGGCAAGAAGGTCTGTGTTGTACTGAGATAAACCTGCATCCAGCATGTGGTCAGCGAGCTTACTGGTGTGGTGTTGACCACACACCACACGGAGACACACAGAGTGAAGGGTAAAAGTGAAGGAAAAAGAGCAAAGAATTTACTTGGTTGAAAATAAAATTTAAGCTCATGGGAAAACTGGATTATATGCCCATTAATTGGCACCCTGTCTTCTCTGCCGTGCTCCCACATGTGGGTATATTGATTTGGACCAAGGGTGGCTCTCAGGTTTCCAGTAATCATGAACTGCAAACGGCGAGAGGGAAGGGCAGACAGATCCTCACAGTACCCAGCTGTAAAGCACCAAGCTGAACTGAGGGTTTGGGAGCAGTCATGTGTTCCAGACTAAATTATTAATGCTGACTAGACTCTTCTTATTGGAATGAATATGAGAGAGTTCAACATACATTGCACGGCATCGCCTTTTTGGAGGCCTGTAGAATTGAAGCATGTAATATTGAGACATTTGGTGCATGTTTGTGTATAATACATCAACTTCATGCATTTCAGAGAGAAATATTGTACTTTTCTCTCCACTATATTTATTTAAATGGCTATGCTACTAGTTATCTTACAGCATAATATTTAGCATTCCAATTATTTAATAAACATGTAAAATTCAATAAATTGTTAAATGATAAAGCAGAGGTTTTCCAACGTCTTGGCCTCATGACCCCTTACAAAAGAGCATGCAGCATCTAATGTGTCAGATGTTTCAGATGTATAGAGTTTTTAGTCATTGAAACAAAAAAGAGACATCTGCTTTAAATAAGCTATGCTACTGTTTTAGAGTCATGCTGATGAACAACAGCCAGAAAAGTGTTTTTGCAGAACATTATGTCGACCTCTGATCTTTTAGAAGATGGTATTTTTATCATTTCATCCTATTAGACATCTGTGTGAAATTTTGCTATAATTGGGCCAAAAATTCTTGAGAATGTGCTTTGTGAAGTAACATTGACCTTTGACCTCCAGTTGTAATCAGTTTATCCTTGAATCCTAGTAAATACCCGAATGAATTTGAAGAAATTCCCTTTATTGGTTCCTGAGAAATAATGTTTGTGTGAATCAGATAGATGGACATGAGGTCAAGTCACAGTGTCTTTGACCACTGACCACCATATCTGATCAGTTTAAACTTGTGTCTAAGAGGACATTTGCACCAGATTTGAAGAAATTCTATCAAGCTGTTCGCTTTCACAAGAATGAGCCAGACAGATGGAGGGAACACCCAAAACTATCACGGATCCAGCCTCTGCTATCACCAGTGGGGAGGTATAAACAAGCAAAGTTTAGGGAGATGTCCAAAAAATCTACTTTATCCTGTTAACTATAACATAACTCTTCAGATTCAGCCTGATCCCTTGGTTTGGAAGCACTGGACTAACTATAGAGCTTTATGATAAATAAATAAATAGGTGGAACTAGCACCACTTTGACTACAATCTTAAAATGCTACTTTCATATCATTTACCAAATTGAATAATCTTTTTAGATGATAATTACCTGAATACTTCTTTCATGGTTATATGAGCAAATAAAGTGAACATTTGTCCATCTGATGTCTAAATACGAACATAATCATATTATCTGTCTGTATCTCTGATAAACCATCACATCACTGTAATGACAGTACGTGGGTGTAGGCGCACTGCTCATGTGTGCCTATTAAAACTGTTCTGAATAAGCCTGAGGATATGGAAACAATGCCAGTGTCCACCGCCGCCTCTCATCACCACATTCTGTAACACATCAAACACAGCAGCACACGGGATAATGAGGAGGAAAGGACTATAAACAGCATCTGTCTGCACACATTTAAATTTACCAATTTTCGTCCTTCCCCTCTATCATTTCATCAATCTGAAGTAGTTTGATACTAAATATACACATAAAACCGCCTGAACATCCATCTCAATTGTCAAGCCGTTCTTCATCCTTTCTCTCTCTAAACCCCCTACCTCCGCTCTACAAGCCGCCCACTCTCCTTGTCTCTCTGCGCTCCACGCTTTTCCATTCGAAACTTCCAACTCCTCAAATACATCACTCACCTTCTATCTTCCTTTTACTCCCCCAGGAAAGAATAACATCTTGACCAAACCTGGGCAGAATATATTAGACTGTGATTTAAACACCGAAATAACTTGAGTTTTATTTATCTTCAGAGACCGCATGAAACTTTGGAGCACTGCGCACAAACTAAAACACATCGAGTTATTGTATATCTCTGTGTTGTTTCTTAAGTAGACCAATTCCAAACATATTCAGCTATTCTGCTGCCCTGTGTTGGCCTTTCTTTCTCGCTCACTCTCTCTCCTGCTATCTTGCTTGTCAGAAAAAATAAAATCTCAACGGAGAGCAACTGAAGAGACCACATTATATTCAACTTATTTTCTTGTCTCTTTCCATGTAAGACAAACTCAAAAATAATTTGCACACACTTTACTTTTTTTTTTTTTTTTGTCTATGAGAACAAACTGCGCATGAAGAGGACGGGGGCGCAGAGGGAGGCAATCTTGTTACCAGCCGGCATAGCCCTGGGAAGATTTCTATCAGACACACGTATAGAGAGAGGCATCCATTTAGAAAATGGCTTTTCTAGGCATGCTGGGCCATTTAGCACACCCTGTGACGACTCCTGTTTGGGGCCGTGATAAATGTTCTTTCACACCCCCTCCACGCACACAGTCTGACCAGCACAAACATGCACGCACATCCATGTGGGCACCCTACACAACACGTAACCGGGATGGGTGTAATATTTTTAAGAGAGACTGGTTTCATTGTGTTTGACCTACAGAGAAAACTTCAGCAACAAGTAGTGTGAATTAGTTTAAATGCTCTGAACTTAAATCCCACTGAGCACCTGACGTCAAGTCAACGTCACATCTCAGCTGTGGACCTCAATAAGTTCAGGGTTATTAAGCTATGTGCATCCAAGTTTTCCAACATGTGTCAAGAGATATTTTCAGCATGCTGCGGTTCCAGCTTCGTATACATGAGGAATAGCTACTTTTCTTTGCCCTATGAGATAATACAGCTAATATCTTTTGACTTGCGCATTGTGTTTGAGTAAATTGTTCTGAAAAATTTTCATCCTTTCTTGACATTTTATTGACCAAAGGTTAAATCATTTTAATAAAGAAAATAATCAAGGGATAAATCAAAATGGGAGGAAAGAAACAGCCACCTAAACTAGAAAACTACCACTACCAAAGTCTTCAAGTAAATTGAGATGTATTATGTAATCTGTGAAAAGTAAACAAGGAGTTGAAAAGGTAGATGCATTTGTTGAAACTTCCTTTCTGGTGAAAACAACGTCCCTACAAAGTGTCAGGTAAGTTAACTAACTCTTAGCTCCTTAAAGTCTTTCAAAAACTTTATCCTTTGGTTTTGACCTGTCACTGAGCTTAAAGCAGCCCTTTCATAGTCTGTGAAATGATGACATTTCGAGATACAGAATTTTTAAGCAGGCAGCAACAACATGTTTTCACCTTAAAAAAATATGTAACACTACTTCAGACGTCTACTGCCACTTATAAATCAGCACGTAGAGAATAAAAAAAAATGGATGCACAAACTCCAAAAAGCAGATATTGTGATGGGTAAACATTTCTGCTCGCACTGGATGAGTGCTCAAACTTAACCCTTCTCCATCATGTGGTGTAAGTGTCTGTCTGTAATTTACTGATGGTCTTTAACCTTTAAGCTAAAACGATTTCTGTCAACTTACTTCCTCCTCTGTGGAATCCATTAATGTTGCCACCATACCAACAGCCATCACACTCACCACTGTTACAGCTAGCACTAAAGTTGCCACAGGCGTCGTACCGGCTGAATGAATCACACTCACCCATACAGCAATAATGAAGCATTTATCTCAGGGTGTATTACAAACCCTAGAAGCATGGTGAACATGCACACATGGCAGAAATGTGATGAAACAGTGTCAATCACACTCTGTCCAACCATCTGCTGAACCACAATACAGACACGTTACACACAGTCTTGTAGCAGAACCCAGACACAAACAACCAACATCATGTCCTGCTAAATGTGTCCGTCTCAACAAGTTATTCAGTGTCATGGCTTCAAATTCCAAGCCTCTTAAAATAAGAGAACATTTCGTGTTTTTCCAGTGTACCTTCACAAAGGTCACTCCAGAACCATCAGTAGTAAGATTTGGCCAAAGGAAAAGCAATACTTCAGAAAGTTTTTTTTTTCTCAAAAAAAGCTTATTTACACTAAAAAATGTACCTTTAGAGTACTTTTATATGGAATGAAATGTCAACATCGTCACTGCCTCACAGGCACACATACATGCCACACTAGGGAGCTTATGTTGTACAACCTTGCCCAGTGAAATTGATTAATAATGTAGGAAAATGTGGTGCGTCACATGCGAGCATGACTTCAGCTTACCGATCTCATCTGCTGAGTTCCAGTGACGTGCTGCAGAACCTTTTCCAGCTCCTTCTCAATGCGTCCAGCCCAGTGAATCATTCTGGAAAATAAAATTAGACATTTTCAGCCTCCATCCCTTCATAAAGACACATAACGTGTTGTCACATTTTCTCGTCATTGCATGTGAGTGTGTTTGTAAGAGACTGTGACAGAGAGGCTGCATCTTTATCTATGTATACCTGTTGTCAACCTGTCATATTCACCTCCTATCTGGATCCCTAACTGGAAGTGTCCCTGTCCTACCTCTTTCGAATGTCTGGGTGAGTAATAAACCCCCCCTCCCCAATCACATCTTGCATATATCTGCTCGACCCTGGCACGACTAGCAGTGTATGAGCCCGTCTTGGCTCGGCTGGGATCAGCGGCTCTGCAATAAAACTGTTCAGGTCTGACAGAAATGCACCCTAAGCAGGAGCTGATCTCCCGTTAGCAGAGCCAAGTTTGGAATTAAGAGATCAAACAGCTCGGGCTCATCACTGTACATCTCCCAGCGAGCAACAAATGACTTAATGGATCAAGATTTTCGCTCGATCATTTTAAAGCAGCGACACGGGCTAACCTGCCAACTTGAATGCATACTCAACATTCTCTCTTTGGAAAAAAAAGAAAAAAATTTTGCAATCAGATGAAAAAATTCTGTCATGTATTTTGAAAGCCAACCACTGACTGGGCCAACCTTTTCCTTTCAGCAGCCTGCAGATAGCTAATCACTAGCATCAACAGCACAACACAACAGAGTCGTTTGTCTTTTAATACTATGACGGAAACAAATGTCATCTTTAAATGTCAGATTTGCTCAGGAGACAAGAGACAAGACAAGAGAAAAGACAGATTTATTAAATTGCACAAATCTGCCAGACAGCGACAGCGCTCACCGTAATCACCAAGTCAGAGTGGGGCCTCATCAGGAAAATAACAGTAGAACCAATGCGAGCGTGTGCACTCACTGCATTTGTGGGGACAAGATTAAGAGAAAGCAAGAGAGCCTCCAAAAGGACTTTGCAGAGCTGGACCGCTGGGGAGAGGCGGCTGACTATGAAAAGGTCACCTCAATATGAAATGAAAACAAGCTTATATTGAGAGCAAAGCAGAGCAGGACACAGTGATACTATCAGTAAGGGACAATACCTCGGCCCCAAACCAGGCAGACAGACTTCTTGGTAAAGTCAATCATCATAATGCTGATTGGATCAACGACCAGATTACTTTTGATTCAATACTAATTTAACACATGCTTTATGTCGCCTAAACTAGGGGTTGAATGATTTTGGCTACTGCATGTATTTGATGTCCAAGTAGATAAAGGCCAATTCTGATCAATTCACTCAGCTGGAACTAATAATATGTCAGAAATTCAAAAACTGATACAATACTCATAATACTCATAAGAAGATACTCAACGTTATACTCATTAGGAGAAGCTTTCTTAAGAGGGTTAACAAAACCTGTGACAGCTCGATATTTTAAATTTCTGAGAAAACATCCAAACATTAATCAGCTCT
>JAPZDZ010000012.1:11280434-11291307 GCA_029783805.1 Acanthurus tennentii | reverse complement strand
TGCACACAACGGTCTTGTTACTCCTCCCTCCTGGCTTTCATTTTCTGAATCTTTATAATTACACTGAATACGTCAAGTATTAATCAATAACACAATTTAGACTAGACTAATATTCATGAGGCAGTAACATGGTGCCAAAAGTCAACCATGGAGTCGGAACACGACTGACCTGCTTCAGACACGATCACATGAGGCTGATCTGACAACATTTAAAGGCCTGATGCATTTTTAAAAATGCTGTGTGAAATTCATGTTTGGACTAAATATCAATCAGGAAAGAAAACTGTTCAGCAACACAATTTCAAATATGCAGAATCCTTAATCCAGCGACAGGGAAATCAGGAGACGCTTGTTTGATAAATAATAAGCACTACTGAGGCATAATTTTCAACAAATGCTTGGAGACCCTCTGTATTGTAAAAGCTCTGATCTCTTCTTCAAACCAGAGAAGTTGACAGTGTGCATATGAAAGCTGACAGATGCTCTCTGGCTCTTCATAAACTGATGTTGTATTAAAAAAACTGCTATTCAGCACCTGTGTTTTTGACGTTTTTCCTGTGTATTATGATTGCTGTTAGCCGAAACATTATGGAAAAGCAGAAAATGTGCTAAAATGAGTTTGGATGGACGATCCGTGTCAGCCACACACCGTCACCGTGTTCATTCTGCTGCAATGGATCTCTTCACTCCAAGCGCAATGCTGAAATATTTTTAAGGGCAAGAGGTGGACTATTTTTCTATGTGTGGAGATGAAAAAATTTGGAGGAAATTGAAGTTTCATATAGACTGAGGTAAGAGACGATATTTTATATTTCTGGTCATGATCATGCATCAGTCAATTTAGTCAATTTAGTCAATTTAGTCATCTGTAGAAATATATTCAACAAGCACCATCCAACATAACCACACACACACAAACACACTACACATATAAACATCCTCTTTTGTGGACTATTTTCTCAACTAGACCTTCAATACTCAGTAGCTCCACCCAACGTGTGTGTTTGTGTGTGTCCTTTTTGCAGGCCTATATACCCATTAAACAGCGGGAGCAGCTCCTCATACCTTTCAATTGGTTAACTGTCAAATTCTGGCAGTGATGACGGTAAAACATCGCCCATAATTTAGACTGCATATATTACCAGACAAGGTTTTCTATATTTATCTGCTTAGATAAGGAGCTGCAACGCATCCAAAAATTACAAGTAATGAGATTATCTTTTTTTTTTTTTACAAAGTAACAGTAATTTAGAATAATTAAAATAATAATAAAATAAATACCTTTAAAACGTGTATTTGGGAGAAAAACATATGTTTATGAGTGTTTAAACAAAGCATTTAATCATAAAGGTGCAGATGAAATAACAGAAATAGAAACATTTAAAAGTCCACGTTAATTTGTTTGCAGAGTCATCCTAATTATGACAAAATTATCCACGACTTTTTCTGTAGTGTTCAAGTGATCAAATCAACGATGCAGCTAATTGTCGTATTGAGTTAATCAAACAATAATACAAGTGATTTCCCTTTGAAAGTCACCTTGGCCTTCAGGAACAACAAAGCCCTAGAGATTTCAAAGCGATCATCCAGTGGATGCATCAGGGAGCATTTAGATTCTTGTCATTTCTGTGAACCCGACTGACTAATCATCACTACAGGCTACACATCATGTTCACATCAGATCGTCACGTCATCACGTAGACTTCGGTGAGGAACTGTTGCACTTCACCGACTTTATTACTAGACCTCGAAAATCGAAAATGTCTTTACAAACGAAGCATCGTTCACTTGGGGAGGAAATATAGTCATTTTTGACAAATTACCATCTCCCCTTTGCTTTGAGCAATTCGACGACGCAAACGCGCTAAACTGCTGCGTTTGCACTCATTTTTTTGTCTGCCGTGCGTCATTCAAGGTGAAACGTGTGTATAGTAAATGCTCGTATTTCAGAGGAAATTGCGCTCTGAATTCACATATTGTTGCGAAGCCATTTCCCAACAGGTGTACGCTGAAAAACTCCAACAACAGTTTACACACAGCTGGATGCTGGTCTACTTTCTGTGTCTACGGTCACTTTCAGCACTGTGATGATGGCCCCAAGTGCGTCTTGATTTCTGCTATAAATACACAAACAACGAAAAAGTCTATTTACTATCTTGGCAAAAATCATTAGTTTTTTATCTGGGGGTCATCCCGCTTTATTTATCTCCGAGGACAGTCTAAGCAAGGGGGGTACTTTTGTACTTAAGGTGAGAGTAACCAGCTGAGCTGCACGGACTTAACTTGAAGCTGTCATAAACCTGACGCTCCAGCAGCAATTAGTCGAGTCTCTGAAACGACATCACCCAGTTAAAAACACCAGTGTCCTGCAGATGGATAGACATGGTAATTTTCTAGGTGCGTGTTCAGTATTCAGTGTTCAGGACTTTTTAGACTGGCCTCGCTGTAGCTCAGCCTGTCCATCATGCGTAAATGTGATTTTCTTCCCCCATGCAGCGACATCAAAACATCACATCGACTATTATTATTTTATTTTCATGGATGTTGTAATAAATTATTGCTTGGCTGGCTCATTCGCAAGTGGCACATGTGCATGCTCCCTGTAGCTGTGTTTCCATGCTGACTATGACAAATTGAATAAGACTTTGGGTATTAAATGCCGCTGCCTACAACAACGAAAACAACAATTGCTATAGGCTTTGTGAGAGCGAGATTCATAACGCAGCATCAGAGACGGAAACTGCGTCTGCGTTTGAACATCAGGGACAGCAGCCCGTCGCGCACCAAGGTAAACGGCGCTGCATGTGCAGGCTTGTCGGGGCCACCTGTCCTAGTTCCGCGCTTCGCACCCCGGTTTATCCCCCAAACGGTGCAGGGTACTTACGTGTAGTGCTGGGGGAAGAGGTGGGTCCCGTCTGTCGGCGTGGAGACGCATATGATAAGTATAGTTTGGATTGTGAGGAGGCAGAAAACACCGTACGACTGCGCGCAGATCGCCATTTTCCATTAAATATTCAAGAAACTGGGATAAATAAGAGAAGGACCGGAAGGACAGTCTCTCGCAGCTGAGCTAAGAATAACCGAGCTCCTGAGAAAAGTGTGTAGTGGGAGGTGATGGTTGGCGGAGGCTTCTGGACACTTCAGCCGGCAGTGAAATCTCAATCAGAGACGCACAGAGGATTGGCAGCTGAAGACACGGGAGATCGGGATCAGGAAGATGCTCTGCCGCTGCTGCTGATGTGCCTGGCTGCCTATTTGCGCACTCGCTGTCCTCCCTCCCTCTCCGCCGCCGCGCACATTTGCTCCTATTCTCTCCCACTCTCTCCAATGTAACAACCATATAGAGTCAAGCTAGCCAGGAACATAATAGAGTGTTTCCATCCCGGTTTTCAAAATAAAACTATTTTGTTCTTGGGGGCAATATATAGAATTAGGATGACGAAAGGGTGCTCACATAAGTGTGTTAGTAATGAAATAAAACTGTTGTATTTTCAGCAAAATGCCGTAATAGGAGCATCTCACGCTACAAAACTGGAGAGGCCTGATGTGACCAGAGTAGCGCATACTTTCAGTGAAAACATAATACCGATGCAACTTGGAAGAATGAATGTTGTTGTAGATTTAAACTATTTTGGCGCACAGCCTTAGCACAACGTCTGAGTATGAGTTAGATGGGTTTTATTACGTCAATAATTTTATTTTGAAAATAGAATGGCCCAACTTCCCGTTTGTATTCTGTCTCTCTGTGGCACTTTACTCAGCCGCTGGCACAAGCGGCCCTTCGTCTGTCAAACCGCCTATTCCTGGGCGACAGACGGGGGCGCGCATCAGGCCACCTCCTCTTCCTCCTCAGGTCCACTCTCCATGTACTGTGTCCGCCTTAAACTCGGAATTATAAGCAGAAATCAAGGCTTTAATTAGAGACATGAATCTAGGGGGACGGACTGTATTAACTAGGGTGTAAACATTCAGCAATCACCTTGGGGCTGCTCTCCAACTACATTTGTTCTACTTATTAACGCATCTGTGGATGAATATTTAAATGGATGCAAGGAGGATTAATCACCTTGCGACTGTTTCATGCTGTCACAAGTTATTCAGACGAAGGAGCTTCAAGTTTTTCGCACGTAATTTTACAGGAGGCACTTGTAGTGTCTGCTTGTTTCTCATTTCTAAAAGTCTCTACACAATCATGATCTTGTTAATAATATATATTTCAGCAGAGCAAGATTTCCTCCAGACATAAGTCAGATACTGTTCATTTTGAGGGTAAACAAGAAGGAGAAATGCACTGAAACCTCAGAGTAGATCTAATTCAGCATGAAGTTACCCCCTGGAGAAGTGAATATCTCCCCATATCAGCTGTCTGTGTGTTTGGTGTGTGTACCTGTATCAGTCTTGTTACCACATCCTGCACTGCTGTTTGTTTTCTGATTTTTCTTTTTTAACTGGAGGGTACTGCTGGTGTGATACATGTGCACCTAAACAAACACATTATTCAGGTATGTCCATGTGATAGGGAACAAACCATAAAGATTTATAGATTTGTGCAAAAAGGTTTTACAGGTGTTTTTGTCCTAAACATTAGGAACGGGCAACTCAGTCTTTTGCAAAACACAGAGCAGGGGTAAAGGTGTGCAATGCATTCGTTTTTTTCCTCCATCTGTCTCCCAGCCAAAGTCCAGGTTCAGGATGCTCAGTCCCTTCGGCTGCTCTTACATCTCCTCAGCGTAGCCAAGGGGAGAGACAGCCGGTCTTGTGGCTGCGTTGTCCTTGGCTCAGTCAGTCAGCAGGGGACACGCAGGTGCTCTGCTACAGAAAGCCACACAGCAGCCGGCAGGGTTGCTGCACAGCATTTCTGTCTCTTCACTGACAGGGAAGACGGGGCTGTTTTGGTAGAAAGGACACACTGCAGGGCATAGACCTCAGCAGGAGGGGAAAAACCCACCTGATGGCAGGATTGCAGAGTGGCAGCAGCAGGGGCCCCTTCTCATGGATAGATGTTAGGGATCACTCAGTCAAAACAAATATTTAGGCTTGTTCCTTGGGAAGCCTTAAAAAAAAAAAAAATCTGCTTTTATTCCCCAGAGCTACTAATTTTTGAGACAAATTGAGCAAGCGACTCCCTCTCATACACCCCTTTCAAACAAATCTGTGGCAGAGAAGCAGGACGGTCATGTTTTGATTTATTATTATTTCCTATGCGGAGAAAAATAACCTTAATTGATGGATACTCTTGCACATTAATTTACTGTACCACACATCCCATCATGACATTAATGATAAAAACAAACAATAGAGTGATGTCGGCTGGCTGACTCACACTGAACATTTCTGCTGACTCACAGCCAACCCTTATGTTCTCACTTCATTCAAACATACATTAAGCAGGCTCATGTCAATTTACCCAGCTCATGTGGCCCGGAGAAGGAAAAATGAATGCAAATTTAATATTTGATTTAATGCACAAATATGTATTTTTTTCTAACCGAAAGAGCTGTCCAGAGCAGAGAGGGGGTTTTATCTGTGCAAACAAAACATCAGGGGGCGGGAATGTCTTGCTGGATGAGTAGGATGCCTCCAGGTATTCTATAACTGCTGGGACCAAGAACAGATTGGCAACCAATTTAAGCAGTAATTTCTGATGTACTGCTTTGACTTTATCGCACCAATACCTTAAATGCAAATTAAATGTCATCTGCTTGAATATGTGTGCAAGTGTGTCGGTTGTGGGGGGAATAGTGTGGCGGATAAAAGGGGTGATTGCCACCCTGGGGCCTTGAATCTCATTGAACACACTGTCATGCTTATGGAGAATCCACTCTTTATTAGAGCTGATCGATCAGACCGGCTAAGGGATCCGCTCACTGAAAACACACAGATCAATGACCTCAAGCTCTGCTGATCCACCAAATGGTGAGAAAGGCAGACATGAGGCGGGTCTCAGCTGCTCAGGGTCTCCTCTCATTGGCTGTGCAATTTCTTGTGAAGAGATTGACCTGCCAATCTGTTATTGATCCGGTGAGTTGAAAGGAAGAAAACGGGCCTCGCTGTTCTGTATCGGACTTTGTGGGGACCGCTCCCCCAGACAGAGGCCAAGCAGGTTGGAGTAAAATTAATCACTCCTTGTTTCCCCTGTCTCCAGGCCTCAGGGGAAGTCACGAGTAAAGGCACACCCCACACATCAAGACATATACACACAAACACACACACGCATTCCGGCTTCTTATCTTCCTTTTCCTCTACCTCCTTATCCGTCTTTCTCTCCCTTCCTAACCTCCTCCTCTGTCTCTCTCTGTGGCCCGTATGCTGATGTTCTGCTGCGCTGGACAGAAAAGTGAGGCTTCACACTCTGTAAAACCTGGTCTAGTCAGCATGCTGAATGCTAAGATTTTATATTTCTGATTAGAGAAGGACTGCGCGTCGCGTTCACCGCAGATGATAGAGCCAGCTGCCCTTGAGAGAGAGTCCCGGCGCTCTTAGCAAACTTCAATGATCCTCTCAAGTGCTCTCTGTAAAAACAGGAGCATGATATACTGTCACTCATTTACCACACACTTTCTTTGAGGGCCTTTTTTTAAAAAAAACCCACAGCAGAGACAGTTTGCCCTTGTCCTCTACAGGGATATACTAAAGAGATCAGCAGAGTGATTCCAGCAATCAAGGTTATCTTCCCTCTGTGTCCCTTTCAGCTTAGTCCCTGCTCACCTCACAGCTTATCATGCCTTTTCGTTTCATCCACTCATCACAACAGAAAGATTGCATCTAAATAACACAGACCTCCTTGTTTACATAAATATTTGTTTATCCCACTATCCAACATCTCTCATTTCTTGTTTTGCTCTCTAATGTGGCTACATGACCTCAACGCTTTGCTGAAAAATATAAAAATATATATATATATAAACACACACACACACAAACATTTATATATTCACATATGTGTGTGTGTGTATATATATTTATATTTATACATACATTTATATATACATATACACACACACACACATCACCATATCATATGTATCACATTCAGACTACAGTGATCTGCATACCTCCTTTACTGTAAAATACAAACATACCCAGCGATGCTGGACCGCAAGGCACTCTGGGACTTTCATGCTCAAATGTCAGAGCGTTTCATCCTGATGATGATGACTCACTCCCCTTGCTCTTAGTCTGCATGAAAGAACAACAGCACCAATTAATGACCCAACCTCCTCACGAGCAACAGTAGGAAAACAACCACTATAGCCAATGTTACAGCCGGATGCACAAACAGGGACATTCTGATAAAAAATACAGATATTTATGGCAGAAATATATACATTTAAGTACACATTTTATGACCCCCAGAGAATTCCCAAGCCCCGCTCCCCCACCCCACCATACCCACATAGAAAAGTGGCTGCATGTGAAAACAGAGCAAGACTCAGCACTCATTGACATGCTCTACTAGAGGCCTAATGGCCCCTGGGTAATGGCCTCTTTGGTCTTCAGGAAATCCTCCCTCATGCATACATCAAAGCTGGGATTGAGAAGGATAGAGAGTGGAAAATAGAGGGGAGGAAAGAGACATCAGCGCCACACAGGGAGAGTAGAGAAGAGATAAAGTTAACACAAGGAGGGAAGCTCTTAGGAGGGTTCGTTTTTGTTTATGACTTTTTAGTGCAAGGTCAATCCAAAATTTTTAAACTTAAATTTTTAAATTAGCATGGTGCACCTGTACCATACATGCAATCTTCAAAGAGCACTGCGTATCTAACCTTACTGACTGACATTTATAGTCTTTTTTTTCTTCTTTGTAATCAAGTGTTTACTGAGAAGAGTCACAGTTTTGTCAATTGTAGAAAGCTTTATTTACGAAATAGTTCTTGTATATCTCCCTGTGATTAGAACACATCTGACAACACTGTTTTCTTGTTTTGTAGAAAAAAAATGTTTTTTTATTATTGTTGCAAAAAACAAACTCAGCTTTTATTCACATTGTAAACCATCAAGTTTTTGATTAAAACTGAAATGATTAGACAGTTGACTCATTAGTTGATCAAGATGAAATGCAAAAAAAATCCTCTTTAATAATCACTTAACCATTAACTTGTCAAGAAGAAAATGCCAAAAATACTCCGCCTTCCTCATCCTAAATGTGAAGATTTTTTGTAGTTTTCCTTGTAATATGATGTAGATCCTTGCATTTTAGACTGTTTGTCAGTTAAAAGAAGCCATTTAAATAAATCAAAATTGGTTCTGATAATCCTTATGGGCTTTATGCACCTTTTTACCCTTCACTAAAATAACGTTATGACATTTTATAAACAATGTTGTGACTGATTAATCTAGAAAACTATTTGCAGGCTAATCTATAGTGGAAAAACTGTTAGTCTGTTAAGTTCCTTCTCTATATCCACATTTGACTCCTCTGTTTCTCTATGTCTGTCTTGTTTTCTATCTTTATTCTCTATTTCTCTCTTTGCTGACACACAGTATCTCAGAGTTGTCAGCCAGCTGCTGTAACAGCAGACCTGTAGTCCATTGCCCCACAAAGCCTCATGCTTCTCCTCACTGTCCATGAGCCATCTGCTTAGTCTGCTTATTGCAGATCTGTCAATGCCATCTAATTATGATTCACACAAAAGTGTTCATTGTGACCCTGACGGCATCTGCAAAAGTTTTTTCTTGCTCCATATGGTATGTACACACAAGGCACCTACCTTGTCCGTATGGAGCTATATGAGCATGCACAGTATTCATTTATTTCTCTTTATGTGGCACCTCTCCTGTGAGTAAATATAGCAGAGAATTGCTCAACCACATTCAGTGAAAGCTGTGACCTCTACACGCCCTACACCATGCAGCAGAGCATGTGAATTCTGCCCCTCACAGTGATTTTTTAACTCATCTTCCAGTTTAAGACTAACACACTTCTTTTTAATACTGCTTTTGTCTCAAAAATCAAATGGAATAAATTAATCTGACATTGATTTAAATTAGGTAAAAATTAAGCAGGAGTAACTTCAAGCTGCTCCACAGTGGCATGCCAACATCAAATTTGCCTTCAACACGTTTGCAGAGAATGAAATATTGGTTTGCTTTAAAGAGCCTATTAAACAGTGTCAGTGTTAAAGAGGCAAAACTAACAGGCCTATGGCGCCTTAGTGGCTTGATAAGGCGAGCGGGTGGTCCTCTCTGAGCGTGGTCTACTTCTTTTTTCTTGTCACTGTGGAGTGAGAAGTGCATAGTCGCTTGCCCGCCCTGCCGTCACATTAAAGCGCATCTTAATTGGCATTAAAACTGGTGATAAGAGCTTAATGAAGGAATTAATAGATAACACACATTCTGGAGCTTATTCTCCACAGTCACACTCTGACAGACACATAAACACACACATCTGCACTCAAACTGGCAGATTTTACAACCACAGACAGAGTGAGTGAGAATTCATAGGTGGCCTGCAGCTAGAGGCAGGACCAAGACTGAAAGCCTCTAATACATCACATCACCTTGCATGACAACAGTTGACCTTCTCTGGCTGTGCAGATTGTGCATTTTGCTTGTATAGAAAAGCATACACTGACATCATTCTGATCTGTTAGATGGGTTTTTAATTTTTAATAGTGATAACTTTTAATGTAAACACAAAATGAAAAGGAGTCAAATTCTTGTACAAAGAGTATACACTATTTATCAACCATATCCTTGGTTAATTAATTTGTAAATAATAAAAGTCAAGTACATAGAATGGGTAAATGCCACAGACTACAGCATTTAAGCACAAGCTAGTCTGCAACACTCCTCTCAAATAGATTTTAACGTAGAACTCAATATGAAAACACATTTAAACAATACATACACAATGATACAAAAAAATTTTAAAAATACAGCAGATTAACAACACACAAAAAACTTGAAGACACAGTCTGCCTCAAAAGTCCCATAAGGACCATTTACAACCATCAAAATTTATTTCGTTTTGAAGCTATCCACGTAGATTTTACATTAATTAAATTTAGTTGATGCCCAAAACAGAGTGTGTTGTGTTTCAACATTAGCATGTTAATGTACACATTTCATTAATATTTTTACAAAACATGGGGGGGGGGGGGGGGAAAGAGCCTCAAAACAAGCTAACCATAACAGGCATGAAACATTACATATTATTGCTATACACACAGTTAAGGCTAATGTGTTAACAAACAATTATATGGCTAATTACTTACATATTTAGTTGATACTGAGGCAGCCATCTTCTTAACTTTGGTCTCCATCATCTCTGCTGAGCTGGAGAATTACCCATTCGTTTACTTCGTCGCTTAGGGCATTGCTTTTTACAATATACACTCTTTTCATTCGGTGTTTAGGTAAAAATTACTGGTTTACGCAGGTTTAACCGAATATTTCTGAGGTTGTGCTAGCTTACTGTGCGGCTAACGTTTGCAAATTGGTTAACGGGTGATTAACCGCTTGTCCAATCAGGTTTGTCGTTAGCGTGACGTTGATGACGTTCCAAGGTTCGAGTTTGAGGCTGGTGTTACGCCAAATTCTGTCGCCCGTCAACTTAGGTCACTGGTTTACATGTAAAATAACAGTGCCAACCAAATATTAGTGCTACAGTTATCAAAGTTTGCGACTCTATCCAAATACTATGGGCATACTATATTTAGTAACACCTACCACAGAAAATGTGTTAACAGTATTAACATTAGGTACGATGTCACAGTTTGTCAAAGGATGAGCAATAGTATTGCAAGTTTGAACTGCATGTAGTCACAAGAGGAAAGTTACCCTCTTGTGACATGGTATTATATATATCAAGCTACATACAATCTTAAATTTCAATATAGCCTGTTTTGACTGGGGCAGTCAATTTAAAAAA
>JAPZDZ010000012.1:11267387-11280334 GCA_029783805.1 Acanthurus tennentii | reverse complement strand
AAAAACAAAACACCACAAACAGAAAAACTAACCAACCAGGTGAAACAGAGAGTTAAACTCTTATTGAAGATGCTGCTTTTGAGCACCTAATGAAGCCAGCAGTGTCTTCCCTTATTACACCTGATGGTTTGTTTATATGTTTTTTTTTATCCAGTGAACAACTGAACCTGTTATTGTTATCAGTATTTTTATTATTAAGTTACGTTCAGCTACATACTACAATCAGCATGTAGAAATAAGTAGCATTTTATCCATATAGTCCAATCTAATTATCTATAATATACGAAGAAAATTAGTGTGCAAAAACATATTTGCACAAATCATTGTTTCTTTTGTTCAGACATGTTTTTGCATGTTTGTTTGTGTGTGTGCGCGTGTGCATGTATGTGTGTCTATGTGTGTGCGTGTGTCTGTCTGTGTTTTTTCTCTCTCCTCCTGAGCCGTAGGTTTTGGGCTATTTTCCCAGAAATGTGTTAGACAGACAGAGGGAGGCAGATGCTTTCCTGTCCTCCCAGAGGAGACTGCAACACATGTGGAGAGTGGCTAGGCTGGTCATATTAAACACACCATGTGCACCCTGCATGTGACTGTGTGTGTGTGTGTGTGTGTATGTGCGTCGAGTGTGGCCTAAAAAACAGCTATTCAGTGAGACACCTAGTGGCAAATACATAGTACTTCCACAACAATGATGGAAGTCATCACTGCAAACTGTGACTTATTGTGTTTTCAAACAATCAATCAAAACTCTCTTTAATCTGTGATCTACTAGATACAGCTTTGGTGGGTAAAAAGTGAATTATCATTTCTTGTTTATTTGCAGTTACAGTATATTTGAGTGTGCGTCTGTGCACATTTGTGTGTTTGTATTTGTCAGATGTGGATATTGCTGCCGTGTGATACCATCTTTCCTGCTGTCATAACAATAGATCTTGCAGCTGATGGTGATGTATCATCTGTCAGACTATCAGTGCCAGGACATGGTACGCTGGTCCCATGAGGCTGCAGACATGATTCACCACAGTTTTTATGGCGGGTGTCTTCTTTCACCTCTGGAGTTGCCTCTGGACTGCTGGGCTGTCAGCTTGCACCTCGCCTCTACCAAGTGTTGTGTAAACCGTGCATCACTAAGTGCTGATTATTTGTGCAGGGGATATTCAGGATCTATGAGCAGCATGGTAAAGCTTATCTCTATTAATCTAATGGCTCGGTAATCAAGACATCTGCACACAAGTAAACAGGCCTAGGCAATCCCTCCATGGTTATTAGTAGCAAATCATCAGGCTTTTACATTTTGGATCCACATCAAACTCTGGTTCAATTGCTCAATATTGCAAAATCCGATATGCAGTACTGGAAGCAGTGACTTTACACGGCAACTAAAAAGTCACAGGTCATCAGATGATTAGTATCTAATGCAAGAAAAGACATTCAGCAAGACATTTCCTGTAAACTGAGTAGAGAAATCAAGCAATCTGGAGACATTTTATAAGCAACTGGCCTTAAAGGGAAACTTCACAGACTTTTCACATTGGTCTGTTTACAGATTTTGAGGATGACTGCTGAGTGACTCTGCAGGGAGCCATGTGAAATCCACTGCATTGTCATTTGAGTCAGTAAGGACTGAAGACTGCAAGTTTAAAAATGAAATTGAAAAAACCAAAACTGAAAAACATCTGGGGATGCATACTTAAAAGGAGTGAGCTTACCAGACCACTGTAGCTCACTGCCTCATGCCTGCTTGAGGCTATTGACCCGAGGCTACTACAATAACACAGTTGAGGTGAATTGTAGGTAATGTAAGCCCCAGGTTCTGACAAGGAATAAAATGTGCAAAAATGATAGAATAAAATATATCTCTGGCATAATGTTGTCTTTTATCTTTTTTAAACTGTCCATCATAAGTCAACATTTTTAAAGGAAAGCAATGCTAAATTGGCAAAGTACTCCTCTAGTGAGTAAACCTACTCTTAATTTGTCTTATTTTGCCTCCAAACCTGAGGCTCAACATATTTTTAACGCCTGTACCTGTGCACACATGCACGAGCACCAAGGTTACACCAGAGATAAACAGGTTTTATGATGCAAGCTCTCAGTTTGAGCCTCTTCACGAATCTCCAGCCTCTTTGTTGCCACTAAGCTGGGAGGCGGGACCTGCCAGTGGAGAAGCAGACAGGAGATTAAGACCTGAATCAAAAAGCAGATTAATGGGCCTCTGTGTGTTTATATGTGTGTTTGGGTGGGTGGCTCAGTAGGTTGGTAGGTGGGTGTATGTGTTTTTGTGTGTGCGTGTATGTGTGTGTGTGTGTGTGCTGTTAACCACTACAGATCATCTAATTGAACAAATATGTTTATGTAAACATTGTATGCACTTCATTGCTGGTCGCAGTATCTGAGTTAACGATTTAGAACAAACACAAGCAGCCATTTCAGCAAGTCGCACACATCACACACACACACTCTTCCAAAATGTCACTTTGGAGTTTTGTAAGCAGATGCAGAATAATCCTCTGCGTCTTGACAGGCTGTGATCCCGCAGATAGTCTCAATCATCGCAACAACAATGTGAAAGGTGATTGTTGAGGGCAACCGACATGCCAACCATCCCTCAGCGTACGTCTGCTGGGCGCCTCAATCCTCTCTTCAACACTCAGACTTTGTGCGCCGACACCGTTGTATCACGGACCGGCCTCTATAATCATCCCCAAGTGATCAGCAGAGATAACATCAAGGTAAGCTCGCTCTGCAGGACTGCACTAACAACAAGTTTGCCACTGAAATTGGGTGATAGAGCATAAACAAAGGCGCACCTTGAATTCAAATCCCCCCCTTGGATGTCGTGATAATTCAGTTCAACTCCATTGAACAAGAATAATGATTGAGGCAAAGTGCTTATCAAAAACTCCTCTGTCTGGAGCACCTGAAGCATGTCCTGGGCTACAATGAACGCAGAAACTCCAGCCTCACATGAATTCTCTGCCCTGGAAATGACTGTGCATGTAATTATGATGATGGAGTAATACAAGTGTGTCGTTAAAGCGTCTCCTCAGACAAATTAAGACACTTGAATTACTTGAAAGTAGTTTTATTCAGTTTATTTTTTAAAACTCATGTTATTAAATCATAAAAACTCACATTAAATGGTGAGTCAAATTACCAAAACAGATTCTAAGAAAGCCAACAATTGAGATTTATCAACACAACCACTTTATTTGAAGGCGAAACCAGAAGTAAAAACATCAGGAAATGTCAACGATTATCATTTTTGTAATGAAAATTTGTTTGCATGCACAACTACATATTCTAGGTTTGAGTTGAACTGGGTTGTCAGGGCTTACAGACAATGTGAGTGATCATTTTACTAATCATCTGACTCTATGTTTTTATCGCATCTAACTCCATTTATGTACTGCATTTCCAGATCTCAGTAAATATGTAAATTCATGCGTACAATGTTGTTTTTACCGATAATTATGATGGACAAATTGAAGCTGAACTTTCCTTCCTTTTAGTGATTTAGAAGGACAGAAACACAACAAATCCTCATCAGGGCCTATATTTCAAAGAAAGCTCCCTCCCGAGCCACAGAAGACCTTTAACATCTGTTGTTACAGGTTAAGTGGTACAGGCTCATGAAAGGCAAACTGAACTCAAGGCGGAAAAAGATTGAAGTGTCCCTTTAACTGAGTAGAATAGGCACAAAATCGCATACAGAACAAAACTAAGATGTTGTAATCAGATAAGAACAGATTAATGGTTTAAACATATTCAAGATTCCTTCCTTATGGAAAAATAACATAGAGAGGATCATACAAAAAGATAAATCCAGTACTCAGGAGGTGCAGCCAGGAAGTTATTTTTAATTCGAACAAACACTGGGCCAAAGAGCTAAGGTAAAGACTCATTAATCCACTCTCAAGCTCTCTACATGACACCAGAGTAGACACTGTTGTCAAGTCCGGCACTGCTCTTAAATGTGAGGCTTTCCATCTGTGCCTCTGAGCTTCCGCTTTTGCTAAGTGTGCCTGGTTTTATTCAGGGACTGTAGATCACTGTGAATTACGGGAATATCTGTCCTACTGTCAAATCTGGCAGACAGATGAACAGGATGTGGACAGCGACTGGTGCTGACTGGGCTGAAGATAAAGGGAATGAAACAGCAGGATTTATAACAGGATGAGAAATTTGAAATTAACCAGCTTGTTTTGAAATGGGGTGTCATTTTTAGAGGAGATGGGGCATTGATTTCACGTTGGAAACCAGGAAGCAGGGAGTGATTTCATCACCTTAAAATGTTTGCTGTGCCTGGAAAGAAGATTAACAGTTTAAAAAATTCAAATATTATGTTGAATTTATGGAAATAAAATGTCTACATCTGCATAGGCACATGTTTACTAACATATTCCTGCTCAGAAAACAAGCTAAAATGAAGAGACGCCCATACATTTTCCATCTGCTTTGTCCTTGACTCGTCCCAGAAAGAGAGAAGAGATTTTCCCCTATTTGTTACTCCAGAGACAGCAACTGGCTGTGACTATAGCAGAATTTAAAATAGTAAATAAGGAGGTAATGGGCTTTGAGCCTACTGTCATCTCCAGTCTAGCTCTAGCTATCACCCAGCATATTAGCAGATAAATCTGAATGGTTTCCATCTGAGGCAGTGCACAATGGTTATTGATCAGACAAATCTGTGCAGAGTTGGGGGAGAGGAGCAGAGTTTATTAATTAGGGATTGACAGCCAATTCCCTCTTCTTATTCACAGACGGACAGCTCAGGAATCCTGATGAGCTGTGTCCTCTATGCATTTGTTGGCGCTGAGCTCCACGCCGCCTGCAAACACAATAACACTGCACCACAACAAGAATACACAGAGGGAAATGGACTGATGACCCTGCTCACCGTTCACATGGTGCAAACCTCCGCGCAAAGAGAGATCAGCAGGTTATCCAGGTGTAAAATGACCGGCAGACCCTCTGCTCAGATCTTTATTTTATTCCTTTAGAAGCAGGATGACCTCCCGAATGTTAGCAATGAAGTTATCACTTTCAATATCTGCTTAAGATTCAAGATATCAAGACGGCGATTTTTAGATAAGTTACTTGACTGAAGTTGCCTCATAAAAATGCATTTTGAATTTTCTCATTTCATTCCACCTTGATTTTCCTTCCCTCTGTCGTGGTGGCTATATGAATGTCTTCATGGCTGTTCTCCAGCAGCTCTGCTCCTCCTCCCTAAACTTGAATCTAATAGGATACAGGGCTTTTCCACTGATTGGGTTGCTAGAGAATAAAATTGGCTCTTAACTGTACCTCAGTGCTGAGCGGCACCCTAATCCAGCCACCCCGGGCTGCCAGGCTCCGTTGTTCTCCCTCAGCTCTCCCGTATGCTCCGATACGGATCTGATCCTCTGCACAATTTCATGCCTGCTTTGCCCTCTTCTCCTGCAGCAAAGCATCAATTACCCTCATAAAACAAATTCTGCCCTCTTCAGAAGCTTCAGCCAAACGCTCTCCCCTCTGCCCACGCTCATATCTCCACAGCGGCCAAATAGCCACGACTCGCTTTAAACTTTGAGCATGTTGTGCAACTCTGCAGCACTTTTTTTTTTTTTAACGCACGCTCTCAAGAGCATCACAAAAAGAAATGGTGGAGATTAAGAAGAAGCTAACAACTTCAGGAAATACCTACCATCCACTTAAACAAATGCACTCATGCACGTCTACACAAATACCCTTGAGGGAAGGAGAGATTTTTTTTTTCTTTCGAGGGAAGCATTAAGTTTCAATTCAGGGCTTGGAGACCAGACTGTGCAGCAGGGCGACTCACTTACTCCCTGACCCTTGACTTCCATCTCTGCCAGGCTAATCCCAGGTTAATGACTGGGCCAAAGAACATCAGGAGGGGACATAACAGTCATCTTAAACACAGCCACACACACACACACACAACCACACAACCACACAAACAAATCCATGAACTGCAGCAACACCAACATACTCATAAACACTGTCTATTACAATGATGAAAGTTCAATTTTTTTGTACCTGATTTATAGTATCAGAGGAAACATTCACATCTTTTAACTTTACAGCAAAAGCACAAATAAACAATGTTAAAACACTCTGATACGGTAAAAATACTGTGTTCTATGTCCAACTTATGTCCCCCTACAATGCAGAATTATTTAGATGTTCTTAAAGCAGCATTGTTGAACTATTTCGCTTAAAATTTATGACTTAAAAATCATTGTAATGGTATAAGAACTTGATTTGGGTGAAACTAGATTATATTTCATGGAAAAAAATGCTGATTTTGCCTCTGATGTTCTCTGGCTGCCTGTTCTCATATCTAAGTGGATGAGCCAAATTGCACAAAATTCCAATTTTCTACATAATGTCTCTTTAGGTGTCAGGTTTTGTATGTTTTTGGTAACTTTTCACAGTTGTTTGCTCTCTCAAATACTTAAAAAATATATTTATTGAGGCAATCTGAAAGGTTTAGAGGAGAAGCTACTTTTCTGTAAGAGGTCACAGTCCAAAAATGCTGGAAACAACTGATAACAATGCATTGTTTTTTAGGTTACTAGTTGTTTTTTTAAGTAAAATCTTAAAATAACTAGCTACCAATGTCACATGAAGGTTGTGGAGTAAAAAGTACATATTTCCCACTAACATGTAGTGGTTTAAAAGAATAAAGTGATAAAATGGAAATATTTAAGTACAGTACAAGCATCCCCCCAAAAAATGTTTAATCCATTACCTAAGTAAATATATATTTCTTGCCACCACTTCTATTTGAACACACACACACAAACATACACACACAGACACACGCACACAGTGACATGCACAAACCAGAAACTATTTATCTTACTGTTGTCCCTTCACTGTGCCCTTGCTTACATCTCAGCAGTTCAACAGGGTCCATGCCATGCATTTTACAGAATCATTTTCTCAAGAAGATATTCAAATGATATTCACTGTTTTATTTTATTTTTTTTCCTAGAAATGCATTTAACTTAAGGGGGAGGCTGGATGTGCAGAGAACACAATACACTCTTATCTCAAGCCTGCAAAAAGAGGGAAGCCTGACATTTTTCAGTGACCCACAGAGCGCAGCTCAGGTTGAGGGACAGAGGGCATTGAGGTTTAAGGGTGAAATTAACCGTCCAAATACTGTACTTTTGCACCACTGAAGGGCCAAAACCTTTCTATATGGATTAATTATGACTAAGATTGTTGAGAACATTATATGGTCTTAAATCAGGCTGAAAATTTAAACTGTAAAGTACATCTGCTGGGACTCCAAATTGAATCTACACTCACCTACAGTAAATAACCAACAGAGCAGCATTTGATTTAATTATGCTCTAATGACTGTGTATCAAGGTCAATGGCAGTTCATTACTGCTCTCATTTAAACAGATATTGTATCTGCAGTTGGTTTTTAAAGCACTTACTCAGACAACATTTTCTTTTTGGTGTCTGTTAATGACTTATTGAGTATTTTCTCTCATTAATTAATCAGCACTCAAATGCAAAAGGTACTTTAGTTTCAAAGCAATTATCGTCTGATTGGCTGGCCCACATGAAAAAAATCACACGCTGCCCTTTCTGTTAAACCTATTTGGATTTCTGCATTAACTGATTACCTATGTGTCTTGGTTTTTCATGAGTGTGAGTGTGTGTTTTCACATTTTCCACTGCATGTTTAGGTGGTTGTTTGTGTATAAAAGTACAAAAGTAGCTTATACCCTTGACTGCATCCAGGTAGGTTCTTGACTGTTTTATATTCTCTCAGTCAAGCAAGCAAATACAAAGTAGCAGGTGGACAACATCTGCTGTGCAAAGTAAGGCTCATAATGGAAGGAAACATTGCAAACACAAGGTATTCCATCAATATAATTACTTTCACACAAATGCACATGAACACAATCACACACACCCACACACACACAATGTGGATGTATAACATTAGGCCTTTGGAGGGCTCAGTGATCATGCTCTTTCTTGTAGTAGTAAGAGATAAACAGGAAATGCTTTCTGCAACAGTCAGCTACTTAGTCCTATCGGCCTCTGCTTAGCATTTATCTGCAAAGAATCCCGTGTACCCATGCCTCAAAATGCCTTGAGATTTCAAAAGTTAATTACAGCATCAAATTAAGTACATGACAAGTGCCAATAGAAGGCCAGTGGAAGGGTCTTTAATCCCCTTTGCTCCCTGGACTCTCCTCCACGGCACCTCCAGAGCCACCTCGGCTCCTGTTTAGAGAATTCAAAAAAATCCCAGCAGTAGAAAGCAATCAACATGCACAACTCCATCCCCCTCACTCTGTTTGTTTGCGTGTTATTGAAAGGAAAGTGATGCATGATTTAATTGAGTGAGGTCCCTTTTTGCAGCCAGTTTAAGGGGTAAATTTGATTGCAGTTTTAATTAACCGGCATAGTTCGCCCCTTTCATTGGTCCAAGGGATTACAATTATAAACACAATGAAGCAGCAGTTGCGTGGTGATTTGGTAAAGGTGGTTGCAGTGGGAGTTAAAAGGGGCACTCTTAATCCAGGCTATGAAGACGTGTAGTTCAATGTGTGCCCAGAGCTGCAGATTGTGTAAAAAAACAACAACAACAAAAAAAAAAAACATGTAATGTGGTATTTCATATATCTTTATTTGAACTATGACAATTAACAAAAAAATTAATCTTGTATAAATTAGGGAGAGATGTAAAGTATTGGGTTTTAGCAAATTATTATTTTCTGCCAGCATGTAGGTAAAAAAAATTAATTACCATGAGAATTAAACATGTGTGGAGTACAACATTCTAAGTAAGCTATTTAATAAAAGTACAAATCTTCATTCCTACATCCCAGAATTTTAAAACCAAGCCCACTGTTGTGGTGGAGGATTGTTTTGATATTTTATGGCCAATAAACTAAAAGATGATTGTTTTGGAAATCTTCTCTTAATTTCCTAAGCAGATGACCTAACCTCATGCCACAATTTGAGTTGTCTCAACGCTTTATACTTGCATGAGACCAACATGTTATACAGTATGAAAAAAGGATAATATCCACTGCATTAAAATATAAATTTGATACTTTGACCATAAGAGAGTTTTTTTCATGTACCAAAAATGTTTCAGGGTGCTATGCACAGCAACCTCCTCCATTTCACTTATATATGGAAAAGCAAGGGACCTTAAATTGAACCTTGTGGCACTCCCTTGGTGCCATGGGCCCATAATGACGGTAATATATTGTTTAGATATGTCAGCTAAAGTAAAATTAAATCCTGTTAACAGTGTCATCAGCCTTGTGCAGGTAGAGAAAGACAGCTCTCCCTCACTCCTCTTTTAATCTATTGTACGTTTGTTGTAATTGAAAGTAGGAGCATGTTGATTTAATTCTTTTTTTTTTTACTAAAACCAAAACCCATAGTGTGTAAAAGGGCCCTGGAATCCAGGTGTGCAATCAGTTGTTCTGCAAAGACCTTTAAAATGACCTTTGAGATGGCAGGAAGTGTGCTGATTGGTCTATAATTACTTTTCTCCTGTTTGTTTCCAAATTAATATGCAGGAGTTATTGTAGCTGGTATCATAGTACAGGGAAAAGTGCTCTTAATAAGACTTAAGACTCTAATTAAAAATGTTTATTATTTGAGTTAGAGAGCAGGTTATAGTTTCTCATGTACTATATGCTTTGTTTAATGCAACATCAAGACCTTTGCTTTGTTAATAGGACTGAGAGGATTTGGTCAACTTTTATTACATTAATAAGTTTTAAAATTAAAGCAAATGTGCTACAAATAAAACTTAGGGAGAGTGGGTTTTTATAAAGTTCTAACCCAATTTCAGGACAGGTTTTTTAAAAATTGTTTAGAAATAAATATTGCAACAATTAAACTATCATTTATATAAAGATCCATGCCGACACACCAAGGCTTTAGTTGCGTCAGAGGCTATATTTAACATTTCAGGCTTGGAAGCTTTGTTCAAATAGTGAACATTTGGTTCATAAATTCATTTGAATGTGTTTTGAGGGAATCACAGGGCTTTGCAGAGTGTTGTGTAAGTTGTACTGGGCAGAGCTGAGGGACAGACGGCTGCTGATACAGCTCTTGGATAACAGTCTCAGTGGATCTGGCTCTGATCTAGAACCATTAACCAGCAGGAGGAGAGCTCAAAGATTATTTTAAAAACTTT
Source organism: Acanthurus tennentii (assembly GCA_029783805.1). NCBI lineage: Eukaryota > Metazoa > Chordata > Actinopteri > Acanthuriformes > Acanthuridae > Acanthurus > Acanthurus tennentii. The sequence continues at coordinate 11,270,136 of JAPZDZ010000012.1, read as the reverse complement.
TGGGATTAAAAAGTAGATTTATCTTCACTTTAACCTGTTTAAAGCAGCGAGCTGGGGAGTTACATCCCGTTCTGTAATTAGTGTTTCTTCACTGACTGCCTGCTGGAGGTGAAATGCATTTTACTTCATGACTGTACAGAGAAGAAAGGAAGAAAGGAAAAGAGACTGGAGTTCAGTCAGAGGCTGAACTGAAACAAACAAACAAACAAACACAGACACACACACACATGCACACACTCAGTGTCTGCTGCGGCTTGTTAGCTTACAGATAATGTACAGTATTCTAGCTGGTTGAGCCAAATACACACAAATAATCCTGGAGTCTAGTGAATGTAGTGGGAGATGATGACATGAAATACAACAACAAGAATCCAATGCTTCATGAGAAAGTTTTCAAATGTGAAAAAATAACATTCTGTAGCTGGGCCCTGGTAAAAACTGGGACTTTCTTTTTTAAGCCTGCATAAGATTAAACCATCAGAATTTACCTCTGATATGAGAAACTTTTTTAGAGAGGCATCTTGTCAAAGGATTAACTGGTGCTTTAAAGCAAGAAATTTACGCTGAAATGCTGACATGCTGCATACCCACCTTCATCATTAATTGAATCAATCTGGCTTGGAGGTGTCTGTTGTAGTGTTAGCATAGCATAACGTTGTAGTGTAATCTTTACACCTGTTTGCCTGTGTCTCGATGTACTAATGCAAACACACAGAGTGGTTTTTTTTATACAAGAGGCAGGGATGTTTATTAGTACTAAGCATTGTAAAAGTTGAAAGTTAAAGGGAAGTACCAAGAAAAATCAATTGTATGTCACCTGTTTCTGTTTTCTAGCGTCTAATGTCAGATTATGATCTGAAAGACCAGTGATTAAGTTCTATGTTTTGTTATCCTGTCAGCTTTGTTTGTTGTTGGGTTTGGGAAGATTTTATTGAGCATCTGTGTCATCTAAAACATTTTGCTGAAATCTTTAAGGATCTCTCTCTCTCTGTATGCTCCGTCTGGCCAATTTAAATTGAGGTCTAAACTTCTTATCTTTATATTGTTTGAGAATCGCAGATAAACAGTCAAAGAAAACATTTGTCACAGCAGGAGGTCAATAAAAACCGCAAATATAACGAATGACATTTCACAGGATAGTGTAATAGTGACTCCCACACACAGAGTTTTTTCATTGATATCTGTTTGTTTGCTTTGAATGGCTTCTTTAACATAAATGAAAACCCATCTTTCCCTTTATTTGTCTCATCTGTTCTCCTTATAACCCGTGACATTAAATACAGATACAGGAGTTTGAGCTGTTCACCAAGTTTTAGTTTTAGTTTAAATGAGGCTTCCTTTATTTAAATGTCAACCAACTGTAAAAATGCTGTTTAGAATGAAATCAGGAATGTACAAATTTCTCATCAGGTGTTCAGTTATTTACACAGACAAATAGATTTTTTTTATTTTAAGTCCCTGTGCTTGTGAAGTGTGTTGCTTTTCTGTTTCTGTGACTCATTTGGATGAATGCACTCTGAGAAAGAGCAACATACAAAAAAAAACATAACTACAATCTGTCGTGTGCTGCACAAATTCCCTCTCTCATACAACAGTTTTTTATTTTCATATTTTCATCTTACGCCCTCTTGCGTGTCTTATTACTTAAAGGTCCCCTGTGGAGTTTTTGACTGCTCGGCGCGCTATGGCGCAAGGTTTTTATGAGTGAATCCCCATTTCATTTGCTCTCATTCATGTTCATGTGCATGCAGGTGGTGCAATACACATTCCTGCAGATGGCTTCCCATTATTCAACTGATCTACAGGTAGCGGTGACGCTCCGAGGCGCAACGCAACCAAGAAACAAGTGGCAGCAAAGGCAGGTAAGTGGGAGCCAGCTAACGGGTAAGACATGGACATGAGTACTGCAGCTTTACCATATAAAGGACTTTACAAATATTTTTTGATTAAATGAATTGAATTTGTTTCCAAGATCTAAAAAAGAGACAGGTTATGTTTTGGTGGGTTTGGTGCTTTAAGATTGATTTAAACAAATTATAATTTCGTTGAGGATTTACAAAAAATAAAAGACTAAAAGAGTTTAGAGACTGTTATCTTTGCCTTTTTAATTTTGTCGATTTTAAAATTATATTTTTTAAAAGAACTGCCAATTTGAACCCAAGTAAAAAATAATTCACCATGCAGCTATGATTAGAAACATAACTCTTTGTTTGTGTTGAACTGTGAGCCACCTTTGTACAAATTTTGCACTTTTGCACCATCAAGTGATTTTCTTTGTGACGATTCAATGGCTTAGTTATACTAGGAACTGACAGAGGAAATTATTAGGAACCTGTATAATAAAGCATTATTAATATATTTCCTCTTCTTCTGTCTACTTCACATTCATGATACACAAAAGATTGAAACAGTGAAATTAAGTCAAGGATGCCTCTGTGTCCTGAGCTGGGTTGGCTGGCAGATGAAACACACTGCCAGAGTGCTTCAGTAATGTGATTTCACCACCTGGATTTTATCTCAGCACTGTTAAGTGGAAGCTTTCTTCCTGTTTGAGCTGCAGCCAGCAAATGCTCTTTGTTTGTCTGCATCTCTGTCTTTATCTCGTTCCCGTGACAATGGGGAGGGATGTGGAAGCAGAGATGGTGTGAACTTGCTCCAGGGCCGCTGATCATGATTCCTCGGTGATATTGTCTCATTAAGGTTGTAGTTTACTCAGTTGGACATTTAATATGATTCATTACACACATAA
>JAPZDZ010000012.1:11224132-11236298 GCA_029783805.1 Acanthurus tennentii | reverse complement strand
GTTAATGTGAACATGGTGACATACCTCGGATTTTGAGAGGGCATGATCACCCCAGAGGACTACCCCCGCAGATCCCAAAGCAGCGCTCTCTCCGATGGTGTAGACCAGGTGTTCCTGCAGGAGGATAAAAAGAAAAAGGAGGTCAGAGGAATATTCAGACCAAATCATGTCAGTCAGTCAAAGTGCATGGAGTTAAAACATCTGCTACTTGCCTGAGAGAGGAAATCTAACGTGTAGGTGTAGACAATGCGAGCGTAAGGAAACACAGGAGGTAACAGTGGAGTAAGCTTAGCTGCTGCTCTATTGGCCTCCATGATGCGGTGATGGACGAAGAGGAGCACTTCTTTGCCAAGGTCTCGCATGTTGAGGCTGAGGTAGATGTCGGGATAAAGAGCAGAGGAGACGTTCCACAACCACAACAGCTCGTCGTTTCTCTTGAGCTCTATATCTGGACACTCCCCTGTGTAGTTTGTGCTTTTGTCACTATAGTAGTTGTAGCAGTTTGGAAAACCATAAAAACCCCACAGTCCATTTGGTCTTTCCTGCTCCCCCAGCTTCAGTGTTTCTTCCATGAATTTCCTTCCAGCTCCTTCAAACTCCAGCTGTGCTGCAGCGTCTACCTGCGCAGGGGTCCAGTCTGGATGCTTGGACCTCACCAGCGCTCTTGATCCCTCCCAGTACACCTGCTTACTGTCCCAGTTTCTCTCCCATACAGGTCTCCAGCTCTCCCAGTCAACCACAGCCAGGCCTTGGAAATCCTTGTCGGGGATAAAGGTGTGGATGTCCTCTTTGGCAACCCTGAGGTGTTTATCAAGACTGGCGTTTTGTGGCACCCCGCCATTGATAGCCTCTGCTTGGCTGGAGTACCTGGGATACAGACCAAGCTTTTCAGAATAAAAGATGGTTATGTTTTCACCCATAAAGGTTTGGTTCTGATTCTGGACGATGCTGAAGGTGCCCAAATCAAGGTCCACGCCGAATTGGGAGAGACAGCTGGCAGTCGGGGCGTTCCACACGGAGAGGAAAGGCACCTGGGAGAAGGAGGATGTCTCAAACTGCAGCCCTGAAACAAGGCTGATCAGTTCTAAGATAAACAGCCCCTCAGGGTGAAAGAAACCCATCCCTGCAAAGAAGGAAAAGGCAATTCATCTTTTACTGATACAAAAGTGTTGTGTAATTTGGAAGGGATATTGCATTATTATTACCTTTAGACAAACCTGTTTTTAAGTGGTTGGTAGCCAGAGTGCTAACAAAGACAAAAACTAAAGCAAATACTGTTTCTCTTGTCTAAGTTTTAGCCACAAGAAGTTTAGCTTTGAACAAGTAGCCTATATTATGTTTTTGTAAATTAATTTTAACTAATTTTCTAGTTAAACATAAATGTTGTTTTGGTGAAGCTACATAGGAATAAAGTCATATTCTATAATGTTGTCCAGTGTGTAATCAAGTAACAACAGATTTGCAGTCACAAACAGTAACTTACCTATTTAACAACTGGATTTTGTTTTGGACTTTGTGGTCTGGACGTGTGGGGAAGCGTGATCAGCAGTCTCATGATCTAAATGACACATGCAGGAAAAAGGGAAGGGACAAAAACAGAAGTGGGCGCTGGGATTTCTAACAACCAATTGGAAGTGTGCAAAGGTCCCCTGACAACCAATCAGAGGCGCGCAAAGAATCCAACAACCAATCGTAAGAGACATGCAGATCATTTTCAGGAGCAGACAGATTTAAAGTCACAGGCGAGTTTAAACCTCTTCCCATCATTCTGTGTGTTCTGAATGCAGAGTTTTCGGTTTGCCTCAATGAGAAATGTCTATAATTGAAGGTAAACAGTTAACTGAAGAGCGTGGACCTAGAAAGGCAATATATTTCTTCTCTAAGTGGCTGTCAAGTAAGCCATAATGAACTCTTCCTCCTGCAAATTTAAATGTATGCCTTGCTAAACTCTTAAAAGCAGTAAAAATAACTCTTGGCTTAACAGAACCCTACAATTACATGAGGAGGGGGGTATGAGGCAGCAGCCTGCAAAATGTTTCCCTCCCTGAGAACCAGCTGGCTTTGCCTCCCCATAGCGACCAATGATGACATGTTTTTCTACTTAGAGCTTAACCTTTAGTGACTGTAAACAGCAAAGCCATACCTGTATTATCCCCAAAAAATAAATGAAAGACTAAGTTTAATTTGGTATACGTCCTGTCCTTATTGTGTCCTCTGAATCTGTAAAGAAATGACACAAGTACTTCATCAAAGAAGTTTATTAACTCAGACAAAAGTCAAATTTGCATAAAGAGGGAGGCAGTGATATAAGTAAAATGGTGAAACATACAAAGTGTTACAAATTTATGTTTTACATAGTTTGTGCTCTCAAAATACTATTGAAATGAAGAACAGACTGTTATTTTTCAGTAAAAATCTTGTAATGTTGTGTTTTAAGAGAAAGCTAGTAGTCATGATTTGGAAATAAAAATAATAAAATATCATATAAACACCTAAAAATACATTCAAATAAATAGTAGCACAGTAATTGCCTCCATAAAAACATCAGATGTCAGACAGAGGTCATGTTAAAAAGAGTTCAGGCACTTGAGATATATTGTGCTATTTCCATAATTAAGTGCATCAGTTCCTCTTTCACCAAACAGCTACTGACATGACGCACTTTAAATCATTCAACTCATTGCATCCCTCTTAAACAAACAAAACAAAACAAAACAAAACGCTTTCTCTCTGAGAAACATGGAATTTGACACTTTGGGAAACAGTGACTGAGAGGAAACTGAGAGCAAAATGTAAACAAGGTCATTTCCAGCGAGCCCTCCATTGTCTAAAAAAAGATTAAAAGTTATAAACAAATAACTTTTCAATTTCCACAGTGTTTCTTATAAAATTTAATTTGACATCACCCATTTACAGCAATTAAAAAGAAAAAAAACACTCCTTACTCCTTAAGATTCCCTTAAGTGAATTACTCCATTGGTGTTCAGCCTGTGTGCTGCTTTTTTCAGACATGCAAGAATGCGGCTAGATCTAAAGAATTTATGGTGTATTAACAGAGCAGCAGAGAGATAATCAGTAAGATCACACACTGCAGGGCTGCTGGATTGCTTGCTTTAGATGGTAGCAAAATTGCCTGATGGCAGCCCTTTCCCTCATAGCCGCTGTAGCACTGGCACTGAAACTCTGTGTGAAATTTCGTCTTCTCTGCTTCGCTGATCTCACCAGTGACCATCCGATGCAAGTAAACGTCGCTGTCTGGATTTTGGCGCAGACAACGGCCGTGAGAACCACACAAGGTCTGGCTGCATAGCTCTGCTGCCGTGGAGACGTTAAGGAGGTATTGACCCAGCAGACCCCGCAGATACACATCCAGGTTGGAGCAGCTGGTCTGGAGAGAAATTCCCAATAAGTTAAGTGTGCGCTTCAGGCACCAAACACAAAAACCTGCTGCTCACATTAATCATGTGTGAAAGGCTCAGGGTTGCGACTTTTTAAGTACTTTAAAGAAAACCACAACAGCTGCGTAACATTCAGTGGTGGATGAAGCATTCAGATCTTTCCTAGAATGTGTAACATTTCTGCATTAAATTGCCGAAAAACCTTGACGCCTTTGACATCATGATATCTTTGTTATGTTTTTTCCTGAATTCCGTGTTTACGTTACCTTAATGCTGGCACATGTGACTGAACATGACATGAATAAAACTGTAACACATTAAATCTATGAAAAGTTTTATTAGTCAGACAGATTTATATCTGCAAAAGGCTGGCTGTGATGTCATGCTACACCACTAACTTAAGAAATTATTCTTGTTTTTATTGTTTCATTGAGAGACCTCTAGTGGCAGAAATGACATATTTTGCATTTATTTGGATTTAAAAAGCATTAAAGCTGGTCATATAAAGTCCTCGGAATAAAGAAAAAAATTAAGGCTTTTTGTCTATATCAAGTTAACTTCTCATCATTCTGACTGAGCCACAGATCTTTTTCCACTCAACAAAACGTTTAACTGGGTTGATCTGGAGAAACTCTAGAGAAAAAGCAGAGTTTTTGCTAAAATCACAAGATGCTAAAATTGGCCCCATGTTGACATTTCACTTAAGGATGTGCTGATTACTTTACAATAAAAAAAAAAAAACTTAAGGAAAAATGTATAAATGAATGACTGAATGAATGAATTTACAATGCATATTCACCATCTAGATGGAAAAATTCTATATTCATGAAAAAAATGAGAATGGTTGTTTTAATTGTAATAAACCTAAAGAAGCGCTGCTGCAAAGTGTAACACATTTGACATTCAGAAAGAAGATTCAAAATGGCCTGTCCATTGTGCTTTTTTTTAACAAGTGTGGTATCATGTAGATGCTTAAAATAATTCTAATAAAATAAGAATACATACTACGGTCTGGCCATATAAAGACCAATATGTTCACTTGGACAAATGCAAATCAGTTTGATCTATTTTCTCACATTAACCTTCAACTTCAGTGAAGACACACACTAAATATATATAATAAAATACAGTGCCAAGCAACCTAAATTAAAAAAAAAAAATTCCAACAAATATCTCTTGTGTATATAAAGAACTCCATGTGACTCAAGCTAGCTATAACTAGAACGGAGCTGAAGGGCTGACAAATGATTGCTAGTTATCAAATGACTGTACACATGACAGACAGGGGCAGAAGGTCAAAACTCACCACATGATGACACTTACGATAAAAGTCTGTTTAAGTTAATAATGTTCATTTTTCATTGTTAGTATGTGGACGCTTACTTTGCTGCTCGCATAGGTTGCCTCTCCCCACAGGATGATCCCAGCTGCTCCCAAAGCCACACTCTCCCCGATGGTGGACACAAGGTCAGTCTGTAAAAGACGATACAGCGCTTTAACCCTACAAAATGTGACCTCTTGCATTTCTAAGACTAACAGGTCAAATACAGGAAATATACACTGTTGGGTATCACTGTAAAGGGGTCAGAATGTTAGTGGGACATAAGCTACCGCATGTGAAGCACAGCAGCAGCTCTTATCTGTTCACTCACCCATAAGGAAACAGTCTATAGGGTGTTAGCGAGATTTTCAACTTGACCAACACCCATCCTGCCCACTCCACAAAAAAGAGAGGTATTGGGGTGTCTGTCTGCTACCAGAACAGGAAAGGACTGTGGCTGCCGATAAGGAAAAGCTAAAGCTCCATGCAGCATGCACATATCAGAGAGAAAGAGAGAGCAGAGTGTTAGAGCTACAGTGTCACTGAGAGTTAATTTTGGAGCAAAAAGTCCATAATATCCTCTGCTTCCCAAATGTTTGTTGTTATAATGACCAACGCTGCACAGGAACACAGCAGTTATTTTAATACATCGCCGGTATGATGAAGAAAAAAGAAAGCAAAATAGCATTTTAGGAAGAGATAGCTAAATCAGGACGGGCAGTGCCTCTGAAGTTAGAGCGTCACCTCTGTCAGCAGTTCCGAAGAGTTGGCGTAGGTGGGCCGGGTGTACACAAATACAGGACGTGCCAACCCATCGCCTGAGGATGCCAAACGCATCCCCTCTTTCACTCGGTTCCGGACAAACTGCCGACCGGAGGCTGAGGAACGCAGCACAGTGCCCATGTAGATGGAGGGGAAGAGGGCAGTGCTCTCAGTCCACAACCACCTCAGCTTCTCGTTGCGGGCCACCTCCACATCAGGACAGCGACCTGTGTAGTTCTCTAGAGTGCGCCTGTAATCATGATTATAGCAGTCGGGGAACAGGTAGAAACCCCACAGCTGGTTGGGCCTCAGGTTCTTGGCGTGTCTCAGCGTCTCCAGCATGAACTTCTTGGCAGACATCTCAAACTCTTGCTGGGCCACTTTTGCCACCTGATCTGGAGGCCATGTCGGGTTCTTCTGACCAACCAACATCCGGGAATGTTTGCGATAAACATCTTTGACATCCCAGTTACGTATCCAGAGTGGGCGCCACTCCTCCCAATCAATAACTGCCAGACCCTTGGCCCCTTGCTCCTGTATATACTTCTGCACTCCCTCCTGCATCTTCTCCAGGTGCTGAGTAAGACTGGCCGTCTGTGGCAGCCCCTTGTTCACCGGCGTCTCATCTGGCTCAAAGTAAGGGTACAAGCCTAGGCGGTCCTTATAGAAAATGGTGAGGTTTTGTCTAACAAAGCCCTCATTGGGTGAGGCCACGATCTGAAAGCGGTCAAGTTGAAAGCGAATACCATGCCGCGGGGCACAGTCCTCAGTCGGGGCATTCCAAGCTAGAAGAAGAGGCTTTTGGTCATACAGTGGCCATCTCGTGGGCTTCGGTCCCGAAGCACAGAGGCGGTCCCACAGTAGTACAGTCAGTAGCAGCACTTTCCAGTCAGCCAGAGTCCAGTACAACATGTCTTCAGATGTGAACCAACAGATAGGACTGTCACTCTCTGCTCTGCAAGTCACAGAGGAGATTGAAAATGAGTTTCTCCAGTTTAGCTTGCACCTGAAGTAAGTGGCAATTCCAAGTACATTAACTCATAAGGTTACTAATTCAAAAGGGTATTTTGAAACTGTAGTAATGCTTATAATCAGTTTTGCTCACTAAATTAAGATAATCATGAACTATAATATGAACAAAACAATAACTAACAACACACTCTAGCTGATTTTTTGTCTTTATTTATTGAAAACATTTTAGATATATATGCAGAACACGTTCTTTCTGTTATTTGTCCGTGAATATAAACTTACAAAAAGTCACTCTCTGCTCAACAAAGTACAAAGGGAGGTGAGATTTAGTTTTGTACACTTTACTAATAAGGGAAATTTACTATTATATTAAACCTAATTAATCCATATGTAATGCTAACACTGTTTTTTAAATAACAAAAAAAATTAGCTAGTTTTCGTCTTTATTTACTAAAACATCCTCCTGTGGTTATATGAACCCTCCACATCAAATCCATTCTGCTAAAATGACATAAACAAGAGGATTTTTTAAGCAATTATTGTGCCAAACTTTGAGTAACTGCAAAGTTAAATCACATCAGTCTCACTTACCTTCACTGGCAGACTGAGGAAGCATTCCCAAAAAAACAAAAGCCTGCTACTTGAAGCCTGCTATTTTTTTCTGCGTTGCCTCACAACAAATTGGAAAAAATCAAAATAAGCATTGCCTTGGTGTGAGTTAGAGACAACGGCCTGGATTTACAAGGGCATGCGGAGCCGGGTAGCGTCTTCTGCCCTCCGCTCTCCGGTCGCCTGTGGTCGGTAGACTGAAGAGAAGTGGAGTCGCCCCCTGCGATGTTGTCAGTTGCTACTCCTGTAACTACTTTCAGGATGTTCCATTCAGTCTGGGAAAAGGGGGGAGTGGCGAAACCAACCGGACATCCTAACAACTCAGTCAGCTTCTCGAAGTGCTACATCGACGTGTTTTTTCACGTATTACTTAATACATGAGTACGGTTACAAGTCGAGCAACCGCACTCATGTGTTAAGTAATATGTGAATTTTGTCGAGTTGTGTATTTTTTGTCGAGTTTTGTTATTTTTTTTCAGAGTGTCCCAGTACAGTACTGAATGAATCAGTCCAAAAAGTTTGCCACTAGCGCCGTGAAACAGATACACTGTAACTAGCAATGTCAATACTCATAGAAGGTCATAGCACGCAAGTGGGCCACATCCTTAAATAAGATCATGCCTACAAATGACCACTGTGTTCTCGTGACCTTTCAGCTAGATTACAATCAGATGGGCCTATAAATATCACGGGATTTAGAAATGATAGAAAATCCTGATTTGTGTTTGAAAATACAGATCTAGGACAAATCTTTGAAAATATGCTTCAAATGTATTTTTAAATTACCTTAGTAAAGTCAATTTAAAACTAACATACATTGTTGGCTATAAGTGAATTTAAAACTCAGCAAACCCTCTGTGTGGGTGTGATTTGATTCATTTGTTTTTTAGCAAAGTCATAAACACCTCAAGATAGACATAAAGAGCACAGACAAATAGAAACACAAGGCTTTCCATACTGTTTTAACCTTGGCAGAGTGTGTCTGACTCACCTGCTTTAATAAGAAGAGGTCTTTTTTTAACACAGGGTTTCTGAACCTGCTCCCAAAAACTCCTGATATGGACAATCTTTCAAATCAGTCTGCTGGACTTGTGTATGTTTTTGTGAGACTTTCACACCACAATATTTCATTTAGAAGTACTGTACTTTTACTTCACTGCATAAATAAAATAACTGTATCCACTCTTAATTTTTATCAATGAAAAAGCATAAAGCTCATAAAGTATGATGTTATGTTATAATCTATGAAATAGTTTTAATAGACTGGCAGTATCCCTGCTAACTTCTTCCAGTAATGGATTAAGTGTTCATATCTTTTCCTTAAGGTAGAAACAAATACACTGTCACAAGTCTTGCATTCAAAAATCAGCTCAAGAGTTAAAATGTATATTCAGCAAAAAAATACTTAGTATCAAAAGAAAAACAACCTATGTACTAAAAACTGATGCATAGCAGACAGCATTTTAATCTCCTGGAGAGATCAAATGTTACCAACTTTATTTACTGTTTAGTTGATTAAACTGTAACTACATATCAAATCCGATTAAAGGTTTCATTTAGAAAACTATAATAGTCTAAGTTTTTGGATAGAGTTAGTGGAACAAAACGTACAATATGTGCCTTGCATACATAGTAGGGTTGAAGTATAAAGTGCCCCAAAAAGGCATTTGAGTAAATGTACTTGAATGAATACATTGCTCCACTGTCTACACTAAAATACTCATTACACATATTGCATCAGTAACTTTACCGAATGAGATAATTCTTCATAATTAGTCTTTTTTTAATAAAATAAAGCTAAATAAATCCTGTATTTGCTACTTTACTTGAAGCACTTTAACATTTCCGTGTTGCTACTTTACTGAAGGCTTTATATGTTTTTTTTTCCACAAACACTCTGATCACACTTCAGACAGAGGGCACAAGGCATGTGGCATACAGATGTCATTGCTGCCAGAGGCATGTGATGACAACCGCTGGCAATGGCTCAGTGAGGAAACCAAGTACCACATACCATCATGTTGTCGTCAAGTGCAGCAGATAAGAAGCTGCAGTGCTGGTTCAGGCATTAGAAATAATGGCCATGAGGGAAAAGGGTAAAGGCCAATGCTCTGACACATAATTAACCAAATTTAACAACCTGTTTTTAGTCTCTAAGGGAGTGTGTAAATTGGAAGAAGGAGCGTGTGGACAGCTGTCATGACTAAAAAGCTGTCTAGTCGTCCACTAGTGAATATTGAAGAAAGATATTCCTCCTAAAGTTGACTTTTCCTTTGCAGATACATGTGAGCTGGAGGATGTCTGAGCACATGATTGGGGTGAGGTGGGGGCCTGGAAGTGAAATGTTTTCCTGTGTCACAGTCTGTTCCGCTGTTTGTTTTCCAAGCTTTGCTGACTCACCTCACCATGTCATCAGTTTTCTCTCTCCTTTTCTCCGTCTGTGCATGAGCTTGAATAATCCATGTGCATGAAGAGGGAAAGGAACATAGGAGTGCCTTGGTTTCCATCTAGTCCTGGCTTCCCTTTGACCTCTGCCTCGTGAACATTACATCAGCAGAAGTTAGGGACCGACAGGAAACGAAAACAATAGCAGGGACATTGAAAACACGCCCTGCCACCTTCATTTGACGTCCCAAAGACTTGATGAGTTGCAATACATTTGGGTATATGTGTGAATTGGTAAGCTGGGATGGCTGGAATGTCACTGGAATGATTGAGTTGGAAAAAAAGTTTTCTACCTCTACACAAAATTTTTACACGAATGGAGTAAAACCTGAATGTTTTGAGGCCCAAAAATGCAAACCTCCAAACACATTTCACTGCTGCAGTTTCCTTGATCTACAATACAAGACGCGACCAACAGTTTCCACAGGGCATTACTTGTTGCCTTCAGTGGCTCTGTTAGTCACATACACTGTGCTGGAGTAAGTGACATAATCCATCTGTATATGGAGATAAGAAAAAGCTACAGTAATCAGCACTGTTTTATTTAAGAGCTGCAGCATGTTAAAGGGCTTCTGAGAAAACAATATATCTCTTTTATTGTCTACGATTCAAAGCATTTTTAGCTCTTTTTGAAGGCTGCTGATCATTTAGAATGAGCATCTGTCTCAACCACAGCCATGCGGATGACTTTCGCCTTTTCTGAACACTTTGTGCACATCAGAGAACACATTGTATAGATCAAAACGGTGCCACACAGAGTCATATTTATGCAGTTCATACATGTTTATGGCTTTACGAGAAAGGGCTCATCCTTATAATACAGGGCAGACTTTTAGCAAAAACATCAAAGACCAGTGGAGAGGAAACACATCAAAGTGACTGACCTCTGGCCTTAAAACACTCCCAACCACATTCCACACAATTACAGACACCAGAGAGTGCCTGCAGAGGAAGCCCTACCCATTTATTGTGGGGGTTTGTAAACTATGCAAACGGAAATACGTTAACATTGCTGTTAAAGTTTGATATTGTGCCAGTTGGCAACACTGGCCTCAACTGGTCACGATTTAAGTCTTTGAGCATTTACTTCAGACATTTAATTATATCTTTTTTGAAAGTCTAACAGCACAGGATTAGCATTAGAGGAGAATGTAAATATATACACCACATAATTACACATCAACTCATTAAAATTAGTACAGGTGTTTATATATTTAGATTTCTGCTGCCATCTAGAGGTGGCACACATTACATGTTATGCAAGTGTGTATAGTTAAATTTCAAAATATCTTTAGATGAACTTAAAATAATGAGAAAATTAAGCAAGACAAAATAAAACATCTCTAATTGCACATAACAGCCTTCTGGCACAGCAAAGCAGAATGAAATTCAAGAAGGCAACGAGGAAAAGCTAAAAATACAGTATACTAACAGCTGTCATGGAAGTACAGGAATCGCTGCCTACTTTTATAAAAGTGACCATCCACTTTCCATTCACTTGCAAAAAAATAAATGTATTGCACTGGGTACATGGAGGTTTATTATAAAACTGAGGTTCTCTAATACCTTAGGAAATATTTGGACATATTCAGAAATATCTTTAATAATTTTTTGTCAAGTTACATGAACAGATCATTGCCTCTCTTATGTCTGGGCATTTAATATAAAGCTTGTGTCAGCAGTCAGTTAGCTTAGTTTAGCATAGAGACACTACAGAACAGCTAGCCAGCTAGACTCAGTTCCAAGGTAACAAAACCCACCTATAAGCACCCCTATAGCTCAATAATTAACATGTAATATGTACGGTTAATCCACATGAAACTTAAGACAGACATTAAAGTGGCATCAATATTCTCATCAAACAATTTTCTATTGATGCAACTTTAAATGTGAACTTTTTTCATCATTTATATCCAAAGTGAGACATGAATGGGAACAATACTGCAGAGATACTGCTTGGACATAACTCATTCGTAATAAGAGGCTATAACCAACATAATAAAGAAATACAGTAACTCAAGAACTCAAGATAATCAGCTCAGTAAACCATTTATTCAAGTATCTCCAACTAGAAATCTGAAATTATTTACAGTACATTATGTTCACTAGTGCAGGTCTGAGCTCCAGTATCTGAGACAGACTCAGACATGACAACACAGAACACCATACAATATATACAATAAAATTTCACAATCCTTCATTATTTCTACCCTTTAACTACATCTTCAGTCCCTCTCACGCACATTCACTCAAACAAACATAAGTGCACACTTGTACACATGTACGCATGTACAAACGGTTTTACTCTATGTCTCACAGAAGGCAGAAACCATTAAAGCCTCTTCACGTCAAAAATGTTTTTCCCTGCAAAACAAATTACAAGAGAAATACAGCTTCATTGGATGTATTCTCTAAGACTGCTTACATATCAGCTGGGTAGTGGAAACACAACCTGTGGCATCACTACTTATGTAAATATCAAAATATGGATTTTTGTGAACAGGGCTCTGACTATAGTTGAATCCAAATGTTTAACATCTCAGTTTATATATCAGTTAATATGACAGTTTGAATTTTCCTCTTGATTTTCCTCTCATTCCCCAGACAAGAGTTCCAGTCTTGGCCATAATGCTTGGAGACTGGAATAAGACTTTGGTCC
>JAPZDZ010000012.1:11184621-11199558 GCA_029783805.1 Acanthurus tennentii | reverse complement strand
CTCCCGGAGATAACAAAGTAAACCTGCAGAACTGAAATTTTGATTAATCTGTGAATTATAAATTTAAATATTATAAATTATAAATTTATAATATAAATTTATAAATTATAAATTTTGTGATTACTTATCAATTTTTAGCACAGTTAAAAATGATAATGTCCCTCACAAGTTAATAGATTCCGATTAAACTACAAAGCAAAACTGATTGTTAATTTGACTGACTGTCAAAAGAAACAAGAGATATTAACTTTAAAGAAACTCTGAGCTACCATCATTTAGTAGGCAAAAAAAAAAACTTCAAATGTTGAAAAAAAATGTTTTCCTGTCAGTGGCAGAAAAACAGTTTACATACAGGATGAGATATGAGAGAGAGATGATTAGAAAAACCTCTCAATATTATGCAGTCTTTTACTCAATTGGGTTACATTGTGTAGGTGTTTCTATTCACTCTCATAACTCAGCCTACAGATCACTTGAACCTTCATTGTGCAGTGGAAGAGATGAAAACTGATGAGACATATCCTGAGTGAACATCAGCACTGTTTGACGTCAATCAGTTTTTTTGGAAGATTGATGTGAAATTTTGTTTTCAAGTTGACTCTTTAGCATCAGTTGAATTGTGATGAGGATTCATTTGGGCAAGTGCCAACTGGGGAAAGAAAAATGCTTGAAAATAATGTTTGAAATGTGCTATATGTAATAGATTTATGTTAATTTAGACACTCCCTAAAATTAAATGCTTTTAGGGTATTTGGGGCTCCTATGCGGTGCGTAGATGCAGCACTCCAGCCTTACCTGCAGGCAGAATCACAGCACTTCAGGCAATGGACTTGTGGAAGAGGCACTTTGAGGAGAGAGGTGTGTCGGAGCCCGACCACTCCAGCCACTACATCATCGCTCATCTGCTCGGGGCAAAAACTGTGAGTTCATTTTTTTGGCTTCTACATTGTCTAATGTGATGTCTGAATGCCTGCAATCACATGCGACAGTATCCCTTCCTGTTCTTACATGCCACTTCTTCTCACAGATTGAAACTCTCGAGCAGGGGAAGTTAAGAGAGTTTCTGAGCCAAGAAAAAACAGAACAAATGTGGCTGCTCTGCACTAGACGCCTATCCAAGTAGTAATGTTCCACATACGCCACCACAATTAAATATGTATTCAATTGTTTATTTTTCCCTGAGTATATATTCATAAATTAATGTGTTTTGTGTAGAATGCCTGTACAGTATGTGCTCGAGGAGTGGGACTTCAGAGATCTGACATTGAAGATGAGACCTCCTGTATTCATACCAAGACCTGAAACTGAGGTTGGACAGGAGAAAAAAGTGGCTTCACACACATATGATATACAGTGTAATCTCAATGATTAGTCACACATAACCAGTGCGGTGTTTTCTGTGTGTGTTGGCACAGGAGTTGGTTGAACTTGTGCTCACTGATCTGGAGAGAGAGATTGGAGTGGGTACAGATGCCCAGTATACATGCTTGGAAGTAGGATGTGGCTCTGGTGCTATTTCTCTTAGTCTGCTGAAGAGTCTGCCTCAGGTGAGGTTTGATGTAACCTTATAAATTTGTTGTTCCTAATTTTTGTCTAGGGATACCATTAGGCTGACATTTGGGATTTTTAATGAAATACTGTTGAGGATCGCCATTACATTTAGTGCAGACATCATGTTATAATAATTAGAATGGCTTTTGTGATCCCTCAGCATTTTTCCAAACACTATATGGTAATAAAACTAATAACAGTCTGCTTTTAGCCACAACAAGCAAGTGTTAGCATGCAAAAAAAAACTATCTAAGATGCTCAATGTGGAGATTGTGGTCCTTGCTAATCATAAGCATGTTAGCATTGTCAATTTGAGTATTTTGCAATCCAGATTAAATTTCATAATTTGGCATGTTAAAACTGCATACATTATCAACAAAGCACCATAACTATCAACAGTTCAACTGCAGATCCAGGTTTGTTATGCCTGTAGCAGCTTCTGTAGTCTTTTGCCTCTGGCAGCAAGCAGAGATAAAGAGCGAGTTACATATATTTGTATGACTCACTTTGTTTGAACAAAATTTTTTTCATTGTCTAACTCGTTGTCTTTAACCCCAAGTAACATCATGTTGTGATTTTTGCAGCTCCCTCTTGAACCTTAAAAGGCTTTATACACATTTTTCATGCAACCACTATAACCCTTTAATAAATGCATACAAAAGTACTAAAATGGTTATTCAAGTAATTGATAGATAGGTTGTGCATGAACACATTTATTACAGTGATAAAGCCATGTAAAATGCCAAATATTGGCTGGTCTGAGTTCCAAACAAAAGTTCCAAAGTTTAGTAGTGTTCGGCCCCTTATAAGTTGAATATATTACATTTTTAGGGTACTAGTCAGATCCGTATTCAGGCATCAATTTGAGTTTTGGTCATAGGTGATTGGTCAGTTTAGACATTTTAAAGACTAAAATATTAATCACTCACAACTTCCACATACAGACAACCAAAAAAGAGAAATATTTTTTTTTACTAGATCCTTGCATCTAAACAGTAAACAGTGGCCCTGTTGTCTTTCATTAGCTGAAAGCTGTTGCTATGGATCAAAGCCAGGATGCAGTGGATTTAACGAAAGAGAATGCATTAAGGTAATTGTGTTATATGAATACTATGAAAACAGGCTGCAAATGTCCATAATCTTTTAATTTTATTTAGAAATGCTTGCTGTGATTTTTTTTTGGTGGTGGTGGTGGTGGTGGGGGTGCATAAAGTCTGATAATTTTTTTTTTTTCCTTTGCAGGTTAGGGCTTCAGGACAGATTGCAGGTTTATCATATAGATGTGATGAAAGGTAAGTGAAAGTGGTGCATTGCACTGATCAAGAAAAAGTATGTCTTAACACACTGATTTGAAAAAACTTTTATTTTATGTTTTGTCAGATGCAGAAACTGTGTTGAGCCTCTGTAGTCCTGTTTCAGCATTAGTCAGTAACCCTCCGTACTTGTTCTCTGAGGATATGACATCGTTGGAACCAGAAATTCTCAGGTCACTAAAACAATGAGCCCCTCTCAATTTTTTGAAATTTAAGGTATTGTCTGTAAACTGCATGAACACTTGATAAAGGGTTTTAACATGATTCACTAAACTTTGATATGCTTTACAAAGTAATAAGAAATTTGTTAGCAATTACAACTGTTCTGCTGAATAATTTGTAATTGTTGTATTTTACAAATCCTCACAGTAAACACACATCTAACTCAGCAATAGGTGGATCCAAATTTTGAATCTATTATTAATTATGTGTTCACATACCATAGATGCTTAGTGGGGAGAAAAATCACATTGACATTCATCATAGATGAGACCAAAAAAAAACTCCCCTTCACTTTAAAAAAAAAAATGATACATAAGATCAATTAGCAAAATTGTTTTTTACTGAAAGATTCATCAAAATACTCCAAAGGCAATGTAATCTACAATTTATTAAATTTAAACGTGATTTAAAAGTTGCTTGACATCACCAAAGTTATTCTTTTCATCATAGTCAAGAACCAAGATAACTAAGGATAGCTGGTTAATTGTTCTTATTTAGCATATTTAGTCAATATCTATCAGAAACAAAGCATTACAGATGTGTAAGCTAAGTGATAATAATGTATTTAATTAAGGAAAAGTTTTATGATTGAAGAGTAAATTTAGCTATAGAGCTAGCTTGGGTATCTCACAAGCTAGCTTTGGCTAAATCTAGCCAGGGCCATATTGCTAGCTTTAGCTTGCCTGACCTCTCTTGCTTTAGTTGTTTTAAGTTGACTGGTTTGTTTTTGTAGCAGTTTTTTGTAGAAACTGAAATTTTTTAAATAATGTTTTTTAATTATAGTTTTTTGTGGCACAAAGAAATGTAATATGTGAAAATACATGTGAAGAAGTCAGATTCTGGCCCTAACTAAATCTTGACAAAATATGTAGTTAAAGCATTTTGGCTTTTTTAAAACAGTTTTATAATGTGTTATAAACCATTTAATTAACAGTTTTTAAGAAGGTTTGTAAATGCTGAAAATGTTTTTTAAGGTCAAGTTATCCTAATCATCTTAAAAGTCTTAACAAGTAATAACACTGTACGTTCCAATTTTGATTAAGTGAGGAAAAACACATGTCAAACCTTTGAAAAGGCATATAAATTTATCAAATTAATTTGTAAAACCGCATTAGTTGCACTGTCTCAAATAATTTGCATTGGTGCACTTAATTTAATGCAATAGTGCCACAATCAATGCTTTCTTTGAAAAACAAAATTGTGATGTCAAATGCACAGCTTGCTGTTAAATGATTTTTGTTTTTACTGTATGCACGCCCAGGTTTGAGGACCACGCTGCTTTAGATGGAGGTAAAGATGGCCTAAATGTAATCAAACAGATTTTGACTCTGGCTCCACGGATTCTATCAAATCATGGGTACAGTACCCCACTGCTCACACACACACACACACATGGACACAGACACAGACACAAACCCACCTGGGTTTAATTCCTAACAAGGCGTCAGCTTGTCACAGGAACAGCATGTTCTGAAAAACACATGTATCATGTTGCTCCTTTAATGAGTTAAGCTTTTTAAAAGACTGCCGGTTAAAACAGTCTCAGACTTGTGCCACTGTGTCGTCTCAAGGTCACTTTTGATAATCCTGTCCTACTGATAATTTAATTTCATTGCATTCCTGTTCCTCCTCTGGTGATCAGTCGTGTTTACTTGGAGGTCGACGTCAGACACCCCCCGCTCATTCAACGGTGGGTGGAGGCGAATGTGGAAGAGATGCATTATGTGGATACACAGCACGACATCACCGGCAGGTCCGTACTGGGCATCATTAAATCATCTTGTCATCACTTGAACCTGCTGTGACTTTATGCTGGAGTTGTACTCTGCTTTGATCTCTTAAGCTCTTTACTGTCTATTTAGTTTGAATTAAAAAGCTTCATTGACAAAATCTTAATTACAAAATTAAGCTCAGTCCACTGCTAATTTGTGGCTCTTTCGCATGGAAAGTCCAAATTAAATCCATTAACATGATTTGCTTTTGTTTCTTAGGCCTCGATTTTGCATCCTTCAGAGAGAGAAGTCAAACAAGGACCATAAGCATGATCTGGATTGAGAAACTGAGATCCTATTACGCTGGCTTTAACCCAAGTCGCCACAGCCTCAGTTCTCCTACCCCCACTGTGCCGTCAAAGCATGTGCTGGCAATGATTTTGATCAGTCACAGTTCACAATTTGCAGGATCTCATATGATTGTCAAGTCACTGGTACACTTTGAATCTGATAACATACGCGATCACATCCTGTGCCTCAATAAAAAATGTGTGCGACACGGCACAAAAGCAGGCTCAAAGCTGAAGGTAATTACTGAGGCTTTTCTTAGAACCCTCCCTCCCAGAATCTCACCCTCCTCCCAGGAAGCATTCAGTAGTTCTGTGAATTCGCTGATGAACAGTCCTCCCCTTCGCTTGTCCACTCGCTGACTCAGATGCAAGCTGTACGCATTGTTGAGCAAAAACACACGCAATGTGGCTCCTACTTCCTCACACAATCTGCATATCTCTCACATTTAAAACTCAAAGGCCACAAAGTCTTTGTGGTACAAAGGTGATAAAAGAGCGAAAATATTTCGCAACAAGTGTCACGAGAACAGCCATCATCTAGTGCTTAATATAATGATGATGACTATTTCTCTGCACCCTGTGAGTAATACTTGCATTTTAAGCAAAACGAGGAAAAGGATATAAAAGACAGCGAGTTAGACTCCAATTGCTTATTTTAATAGAAAAATGTACACATGTAAAAGGTAGAAAAAATGTCTTACTGAGAAAAATAAAATGGCATAAAAGATATCTTGATGGAATCGGTGTATTTCTTGGGAACAGTATGTACATCCAGAACTGATGAGAGTAAAATGGATATCGACAATTTCCACATTCATCATGAAATAAGTGAAGATTACAGTACTGAAGTTTTCTCACAGGTCGTCTTTTTTCTGGGGTCCTTCATCACCCAGTCTTTGACAAATGAAGTCTGAAACCAGGCACGTCAGCATTAACTGAATTTTTACATATTTTGTCAGCAGAAACATGACCCTGTGTCCAGTATGTCCAGTGACTGGCCTCCAACTGCTGGAGCAGCAACGTCATTTACAGACGCTGCGGACCTGTTTTAAGTCAGATGAGACTCAGACAGAGCAATGGACTTGAGGGACCCTCTCATACCTTGAAGGGATAGTCCTGTATGTAGCGCAGCAGAGGCCGAGGGAGTGGTAGCTGGTCAGGGCAGTCAGAGTGTCTGTTGATGACGAGGCGTGTGAGGTGCTGTAAGGAGGGGAGGCCCTGTGGCTTGTACACGGCCCGCTTCAGTTTTAATACCACAGATGTGTCCTGAATTGTCTGCTGAGATAGTTTTGATGGAGCCTCCTCTTCCACCTTCCCCTCCTCTGCTTTCCTCCCTGGTCCCATGTAGTGCTGCACAAGGCTGGGCACGTTGGCGAAGGATGACAGGCTGGGCCGAGCCGGGGAGCTGGAGTCAAGCAGAAACCGGGCGCCGCTGTACTGGATCCGTATACTGGTGGGACCGCGAGCCGTCCTGACCGAGAGGGTCAGCATGTACAGAGGGTGGCTGCTGTCCCGTACCAAAAATGCTCCTTCAGATGCCTCTTGAAGTGCAGCATGGGCCTGAGCTGCAGTTACAGCTCCCCAGTACCATCCTAAACACACATTTTCACAAATATTAGTCACTCTGAACAATTAGTGGCAGTGCTGTACTTTCCCCTGTCCTTATTGCTGCTTGATTTTAAGAGTTATCATTCCACTGAATAGTAATCTGGCCAAACATCCTACAGTATAGAATGAATTGTGCCTAGAACACTTTGTGCCTTTTTAAGAATCTTATTTATTAGTTTCAGCAGCTGTAAATTTTCATACTGTACCTGAATTTTCCAGGTAGCAGAAGTTGCTGGCAATCGCCCGCAGATCCTTTGTGGGGTCCCATATCGGAGGGGTGCTTTGAAAGCAAGGGGTAGGAGGTAGAGTTCCTGCCCGCATGCCCCGCTGGGGCTCAGAGGAAGGTGCAGCGGGCAGAGAGGCTCTTGGACTGAAAATAACACAAAAAAATTTAATTGATTGAGCATTAAAAACCACAACAGGTTTTACTCTTCAACATAATGTAGGAATCCATATTAAATGTTAATTACAGTTGAGTGTTAATTGCAAAGCAACAGTAAGAAGAGAAAACAATATGAATAACAGATCAATTGACCACTTAAAGTAACACAAAATGTAAATATATTTAGTCTTAGTCATGAATGTGTAATTACATTGTCATCAAATTGTGATTCTGTTGTACATTTTGTGCTGCGCTTGTTTTGTTTGTCTCTTGAAAAGCAGTCTTGGCCATGAAACTCTTGAAAATACCATTTTAATCACAACCAGACTCCCTAAGTAACATAAAAATAAGAACTGTATAATTACTACAATTAGTACCTATTAAAAAGTTTCTGAAAAAAAGACCTTTTTATTCTTTTTGCAATTTGGCCTTTGCATTTGAAATACGTAGACTTGCCAGTTCTGGCCCTTAAAATACGTGAATACATCTGGACTTTGTATAGACTTTATATTGAACTTTACACTTCTTAAGAGTGCACTGGCCTACTTTCTATTACACATAGAATGTTATGTTCTTACATGGTGGTACAGAAAAAAAACCCCACAGAAACAAAGAAAAGTCAACTCACCTTGGTATACAGAGAATCATGCTATTTGAGTCCTTTTGCGCAAAGATCCGGTCCGTATTACTTCTTCAAAAAACGAGACTGAGCTACGAATATAGAGAAGGAACACACACCGCCACAAAAACTAAGCTTTTATCATCGGTTTGATATGAATAAGGCTTTTATACGCGAATTGGAGAAACGAAGAGCACGGCGTACCCAAATAGGGTCTGGTCCTGTAGTTTATTAAAGAACACTGAATGCGAAATAAAAACGACAAAATAAGGAATATTAATTTAAATCATAGAAAGAATCCATGTAGCAGCGGTTTGGAGTGTGTTGTCGCCAGAATGGGATCCAAATGTGTGAAGGACAGAGTGTAAAAGGCTTGGCTTTTAAAATTTACCATTTCCTAGAAGTCTATTCTGAGAACTCTTCACAGCACCGGCGGCTGTGACGTCACGCCGCCCGACCGACGCACCAAGCGCTGCCGGGTGTTTCGCGTAGTGACAACAAACGGCGCGAGCGCTCGCAGCTTTTTTAAAACAATGTGAAATGCCTTATTTGGAGGGTTAATTTTCGGGGTAAACGTGCCGGGACCGGTCGTTTTGCTCGGCTGGTGTTTTGCGGTTCATCTCTACCCTCCGTTTCACCCGGCGGCTCCTGCCTTCGCTGAACAGGCGCTCGCTCCCAGGAATCGCGCGGCAGCTTCTCCCTATCCGCTTTCCAGGAATAATTGCTGGGCTGACTCCGCCCCACCGGGCGGCCCTGACAGAGCCTTCATTCTGGGAATTCACCGCCTCGACATTAAAGATAATAGGAATGCACACAGGCTGTTTCCAGTAATATAGATTCCCCTCGATCCTGGTGGAAAAACACGGCGAGAGGTTTTCTCGGAGGTTTGTCGGAGTAATTACGCTCGAGAAAGCTAGTTGTTATTGTGACAATAAACTAAAGAGTGGCTTAAATTACTGTTAGGCCGGGGAAAAAAGTCATTTTGTGCACAGTTTGTTTGTTCCACTGTCTAACTCTTACTTTCATATTAGATTATGGTTGATTACTCAAATCATGTGTTTTCAATTTTGTCAAAGGCTAGGATTTTAAAGTCTACTAAAAATTTTATATCTGCTCATATTTCTCCCCTGACATTTGTTTTCTAGAGAATCTATCCAGGAATTCCCAGATTTCCCATCTGGTCGGTATTGTTTCGAAATAAATAAGAGTCAGGGCTTTGGAGTGTAATGCTGCTATCACCATGTTAATATAAATCGGAGGAACATCATGTTCCGGGCAAAAATATTTATTCCAACTATAATTTGAGGCATCTCTTGTTCCTTTTCTCTCTTGCACACACACACACACACACACACATACGCATATGTGGTGGAGTGGTTTCAAAGTAAAGTTTGCTGTGTCGTGATCATAGCCATATCCACGAGAGCCTGCTGATCCCTAATAGCTAAATCTCCACTTTTTCCAAGAAATCCAGAAATGAGCTTTTTAAAAAAAAAAAAAAAATTCTAAGAAGTCTTGTGGACTTTATCTGTCCTTGCTGTATGTGGTTGAACAAATACTTTTTTTTAAACACATTAGAACAGGACCTCACAGACAGGGAAGACATCATAACCTTTGCCTATTCAAAGAAAAACATGCCTCTTGAAGTTTTTTCGTGCGACGTTTAGACACCTGCAATGGCTTTTTCCAAATGAATGTTGTCATTTTTTTTCCAGAACTTAACATGAAAAGGCACTTGTATGCTAAACACATAAGAGATTTGAGGGACAAAAGATTGTCAGTGTAGATGATGTGCTTACTGGAGAGCCTCATACCAGCCTTGGCAGGGAAATTAAAGATGAAAAGGACTGTCTAAACTGTCTCAGCTCTTTGTGCTCATGCAGGCCTGTTTTGAGTGTTTTGTTTTTCATATAACTGAGTGACTATTTTTCAAGAAGATTACTGTAGTCGCAGCACAATGCTGAGGTGTAAAAAGGCCAAAAATAAAGACACACTAAAATAGACATATAGAAATAGACAAATAAATTATAAGCCATGATTACTTATTTACTGTAACTGTTGTTACCTGTGAAGATAATTTTTTAACTAGGGCTAAATCTTTGAATTTTTCATTATGGATTAACTTACCAATATATATTTTTTTATTACTGTTCACTTCATAGAAAGTGAGTAAATAGCAAAAATAACCAAACACAAGTTCCCTGCGCCCAATGTGATGTCTTAAAATGTCTTGTTTTGTCAAACCAACCATCATATTTTTTTAAAAATCTGATTAATCAATTATCAAAAAAGTTGCAAATTGACTCATGCTTTAAACTCTAGTTTGGACTTTGTGAACTCTGGGAACTTCACTTCCCATGTGTTCTTGCATTAAAATGCAGGTGTGCTCTGTTTGATGTCACTGAGAGCACATAGATTTCCCAAAATTTTTACCAATAGAAGATAAAGTGAAAAGATGCTTTACTTTAATATTAAGTTCATGCACCAGATCAATGTTTTCCTTGTAACATTTCGTAACTGCAAAACCAAATAAATTTGCATCATTGCTGGTACTTGAACTAGAGCTAAATACATTCCTGTCATGAGCTGATTTTGTGTATTTTATGATTAATGATTATGATTAGCTACACTGTTTAACCCTAGGTTTGTTGACCATTTGGTGTTTAACGTTGTAAGTTCTTCTGTAAAATTCTGGGTGTGCTTTTCACCTTAGTAATAATAAAGATAAATGTTTAAATATTATAAGCTGGTCTGTGGAAAATGTGAGGGCATTAGGCTCAGACACAGTATTAATTTGGTTAAGTAAAGCTTTCTGTATCCTCTGTGTTTAGGCACAGCAACACCTACAGGATTTATTATACTTTTGTTGCAAAACAGCTACTGAGGTTGTTTTTATAGATCTCCCACATGGCAACCTATGACCGTGGAAACCTCTTTCAAACTGAAAACATCCATTCCCATTTGATAAAGCAGATGAAACACAGAAAATTTTGTACCAAGAAGTTATGTTATGTAACTTCTTTGTACACAATCTAGTAATTGCTACCCATTTACTGATTTTTAACAGTAATTTTCATTTATGAACACTGGTACATGCTAGTCAAATTTTCTGCAAAACATTTGATTTTTTTTCTAAGATCCCGTCTCACCACCTCCGAGCACAAGTTTATTTTAATCATTTCCAGCTGTGACTAACTCCTTTATCCAGGACAATAGTGCCTCTCAGCACCACACTCTGCAAACCGACATCACACAGGCCACATATTTGTGTTCTGATGCCTTGGATATACTCAACTTTTCCCGTGTAAGCATGCTGCATACCCAGAACTTACTAAGAATTAGTAAGTGGACTGATGTTTGGCTCGCAATGAATCACTGCTGTCTTTCTCTGAGGGGGAGACAAACTGGACGTTTCCAGAAGATTCTAAGAAATGCTTTAATGGCCTTAAATCGTCAACATAAATCTGCCCATTGTTTAAGAAAAAACCTTCTGAAGAACTTTGCTCTCAAAAAACATGCCTGTAGGGGACTGCTGTAGATACTATAAATATTCTAATGTAGGGCACAATTTTAAAATGTGGTGATAATTTTAAGTCAAATCAATATGGCTGTAGGGTGTCAGCTGGAAAGTCAGTCCTGGTGGTTGGTCCCTTTGGTCCAGACTAAAATAACTATCGGATTGATTGCCATGAAAGTAAAAACAACATTCAGGGTCCCTAAAGGATGAATCCTACTGACATGGGTGATTCATTGACTTTTCCTCTAGCACCACCATGAGGTTTACATTTAAAGTTTTGAGTAAAATATCCCAACAATTATTGGATAGCCAGGAAATTTGTTACACGGATTCATATTCTTCTTAGGGTAAAATGTAATAAGTTTGGTCATCAGTAAACTTCTCCTCTGTTGCCAGTAGGTCAAAATTGTTACTTTCCCAGTGCATATGTTGACATTTATTTGGTGTATTAGGTCACACATTTGTAAAAGAAATCATAGTTCCTCAGTAATGTATCATAATGGCTTTTGTAAATTTTCATCAAGGGTGCCCATAAGCTCAAAATTTTATCGTCTGATACTTTGTTTGTGACCAAACACCTGCAAAACTACTGAATTTACCATTAAGCTTAGCTGTACTTAGTGCTAAGCGCTAATTAACAAATGATAGCATGGTAAAACACCACCCTAAGACTGTTAACATGATAATTAACTCTAAACAGTCTGCTAGCATCGTCATCGTGAGCATGTTACCATGCTAACATTTACAGTAGCTCAATTACGAGCAGCTAGCATGGCTGCTGTCCTGTTTCAACAGGTCTGATGATGACTGAGCAAGAAAACAAAAACTCAAATAAAACAGAAATGTGCCTAATCAGCTTACAGTTTCTCAGTCAACAAGGATCTTTAATTATGACCAATTAGTCGACAATAAGAGAAAGTAGCTTTTCTGCTGTGTGTGCATTACCCGCGGAGCTTAAGAAGTGCACATGACTTTGTGGTCTAGTTCCTTGCAGGCTGTGTGCTTTGTAGAGACATGTGGAAGACACAACAGAGGGGGATTATGAAGGGAAGATGTTTTCAGTATCTGTAAAGACAGATTTCACGGTAGAGTTAATCTCAGAAGGAGCTGGAATGCAAAAAGGCTGTCATCAGTCATCAAAAGTGATCTTATAACTAAGAATTTCAATGTGTCGTTTGATGACGAAGCGCTTTGTTGACTCTCATGCAGTTAAATCAAAAGAATTCAGCCTTTCAAACACTGCAACCATTGACAAATGTGTTGTCGACTTCAGAAGATATCTGGGTGTTAAGCTGTTGGTCTAATTTAAAACCTCTTTAGTCAGAACAATTCATTATCTTAAGTCCAGCCTGACAATGTAGAATATTTACAGACAAGTGACAGAGAGCATTTCCACAAGAATAAAAACACATTCATCTGTACTAAGGTCTAATACCACATGATAAACAAGATTTTATTTAGAATTTCCTTTTATTTTGTTTATTTCTTACAAACATTGATACAAAACCTGTTTTGGTGACTAAACATGGGGGCAGAATCATATGACATTGCATTAAAAATTTAGTACAAATCTTTTATGCGATTAATGCAGGTATGTTATGGAAGAAGCAGACAGACAATATCACAATAAATAATCAGTCTCCAGACCCTATTGTATACTAATAATAATTGAGGTTTTAAAATATATTAATGATTTTTTGTTATTCATGGGTTTTCCTTGATATGTCATACAACCTTACCATCAACATAACTTTATTTATCTGTGGGATCTGGTTTGTCTGTGGAGGATACTGAGCATATTTTTCATCAAAAAACATATTTGTCATAGAGCACAACTGTTTCAGTACACAAACAGCAAAGGAAATCCATCACATTGCTCTTTTCCTCTGGACCTGATGAGGTGTTAGTGGGTCTGGGGACATGGGGAAGGCTGGAACTGCAGACTGGACTATAGAAGAAAATGTGTCCTCCTCTAGCTGTCCTGTGTGGTCCCCCCCGGCCCCTTAATAAGGCGCTTATGTCCCCTTTTTCCTGCCGGGCCGCGGGGCTTGGCGAAGGCCTGTTTGTGGGCGTGCTGTTTGGGATGGACCTCGTCATACAGAAACTCTGCTGTCAGTTCATCTCCATCATCAATCTCCAGCTGCACGTTGATAGAGAAAAAAAGTGTGAAATTTATATGATACTGCTAAACTTAAATAAGTTTGACATTCATTTTTCAGCTTGAGGCTGAATAAGTTAGCAATCATACATAACAAAAAGGGCTGTCATAAGTCTGGAATCAGTGCAATCCTCTTTATTTTGTTAACAGTTATATTTTTTCAATATATATCTTTGTCTTTCAATGTGTAGGTCTGAAAGTCAGGTCAAATCCTCCCTCCAATGCTTAGAATACAATTCCCATGGAGAAACACTGATTATCCTTTATTTATTGATTTTTGTAAGTCTAAAAGTAGTCACATGGGTAAATATTGACTCTAAAGAACAGCAGTCAGCCTCTAAAGTACCAAAAACATGAACTCAGTGATCTCAGTGGTAGCTACAATCCTGTATAAAAGTGTGTTATGCAATTTTCTATCCATCCTTTTTTTCCCATCAGTTACCTTTTTAGAAATTTCCAAATGGTAATCTTTCTCAACCTCCTCCAGTAGTCGACTCTTGCAGCTAGAATACAACATCCGCTCCTTAATGCTACAGCTGTATCCTGGCATGGAGTATATAAACACTGTAGACAGAGAAAGAGAAGAAGGAGATTTAATAAATTACAAATAAATACCTTATGTGGATGTAGATCAGTGATTTGACACCTAAGGATGAGAGGTCTCAAAATGAATCTGGGTTGTTGCTAAATGATGAAAAGGATGAAAAAAGGAAACACACTTTGCACTTCAGGCCCATAAAAAATACTTCAAATGAAAAGATAAGGGATGGAAAATAAAACGGTTGGAAACCATTGATGTAGATGATAAAGGATGTGCTTTTGCTCTCCTTCAGTGTCTGCAGTCCAGATGTGCACCTCATTGTGCAGGTCTGTACATCTTGTACAGATGTGAAATGAGGAGGATTTCAGAGCACGGACATCAGTGACATACCAACAGATTCCAGGTAGTCTCCTTCGTGGGAGTGTTTGTAGAGGAAGAAGTGGTATCTGGGAGTGTCTTTGGGAACTCTGCGAGGCAAATCGTGAGTTTCTGTTGGGTTTGAGTGGACCAGCTCGATTGTCTCCCTCTCTATATCCAACCTCTGAAACAGAATGGAGATTCACAATATACAGAATGCAGTTCATTCAAATCTGAATTATAAGAAGTCTAACATAATAACACTACTAACACCAAACTGCTCCTGATGATGGTTTTTAATAAAAGCCAGATGTTTAAGACTTGAACAGTACAGTGGCATCACTCTTACATGAACTCCTCAGGCTCACCAGTTGTATGTAGTTGATGCGTTTTTGGGCAAGTTGCTGTAAGGCTCTTTTTGCTGTCTCCTGCAGTGGGAAAGCGAGGCCCTGAAGTGTCTGATGCTTACTCTCTACGCTGATCTCTGTCTTCACCTGCAGGGGGCAGCAAGCAGGCACACAACTATTTTCAAACCTCTGAAGGAAGATCCAAAAGTTTTACATGTCTCTAATGTAGTGCAAATGCATTTTTAAATATGATCACTCAT
>JAPZDZ010000012.1:11164474-11181516 GCA_029783805.1 Acanthurus tennentii | reverse complement strand
CACATTCCAGCTCTGCTCACACACACATACTTTCCATCAGCCATTCTCTCTTCGTCTTTATGCTTCGATTTTAGTATTAAACTGCATGTAAATAACTCACTTTTGGTCCTGTATATAGTCTGTTTTTTTAAGTTTTAAACTAAGATATTAAGGAATGAGACAAACTGTATCTGAGGACCTTTGAGTGACAGGATACCAAGTGGCATACCGAGCCAGTGGTGATGAAACTAGCCAGAATGATCTTGTTTCTCTTCTGACATTGGGACCAACATGAGTTTCACTGGACAGCAGCAGGCAATCACGTCAAGTCACATGCAGTTCAAAATAGCCGAGTGACACTGGGAAGATCACAGCGCTTGGGTAAGGAGGTAAAACAGGGCTGGCACCCTTCAGTCTCCATAGCACCAAACTCTTCTCTGTTGACATCAATTTTCCAAATATTCAATATGAATGCTTCAGTCTGTAAAGATAGCCCCTCAAAAAGTCCCAGAATGCATCTGTCATGGATCCTATCACAGCCGATCAGATACCCAAACAAGATATTAACACCTCATCAACATATCAGTCGGCCTTCATAATCTGCTACCTAGAAACCTATTGCCTCACTGACCATTTTTCAGAGACGGCTCAGCTGACACACTGACTGTCTGTT
The DNA here is from genome assembly GCA_029783805.1 of Acanthurus tennentii. NCBI lineage: Eukaryota > Metazoa > Chordata > Actinopteri > Acanthuriformes > Acanthuridae > Acanthurus > Acanthurus tennentii. The sequence continues at coordinate 11,180,864 of JAPZDZ010000012.1, read as the reverse complement.
CTCACACAAGCTCTCGCAATGATCTCTTCCTAGAAGTTGGGCTGTCAAACAGTGGTTGACCAACTTTTGTTTGTGTTTCTGACCCCTTAATGTGACGCCATGTTTGCTTATGATGCCTCAACACAAGTCTTAGTCACACGAAACAGTCTGAGAACTGGAAATGGTTCTTCGCCGAAGCCCTAGTTTGTGCTTCAAAACATCCCTTTTCCTGAAAAATTTGTTACCCTGGGATCTTTGAAAAACCCAGAGGGTTGTTCAGCAACACTTACTGCTGTTTTAAAGATACTTGAAAGACTTCCAACCATCTGGGTAAATAATTTTATAGAGATTTATAATTAAATGGATATAAAGATTTTTAACCTGTGTTTCATCCAAACAGAGATGTAGCTGCAATTAACATCTGTGTCCACAGTTTTTGTGATGTGAAACAGGATTTTGATTACCGTCTGTTCTGGTTGTAGTTTTTTTTTTTTTTTTAAACAAAAGCATGTTTTTTCTTTTTGAATGTACAAAACAAACATTCAGATATGTAATTTCCAGCAGCCTGTATTTGGAGATACAGAATTAACTTGAGAAACAGATTAAAAACCTTTTGTATCATTCTGCACACTTAAAATATTTAATTCACATGGTTAGAAGAGTGTTGACCATTTATTACTTAGTGCATAGTAACATGAACATAATGATAATACCTTTAGAGGCACAAACTAGAGAAAAATGTAAGAAATTTGTGATAGTTTCATGTGAACACATTTTAAGGAGCTAAAGAAGTAAACTGAATGGAACTTAAGTATTTAACAAGAAAATAAACCAGATCTGAAAAAATATTTTTTGTCCTATAGAAAATTGTATTCCTATGATCATCTCATGGCCACTTATATTCATCTCATGACCTTTTTTGAGGGTCCCAGCCCCCAGGCTGGACACCATTGGTCTACAGTTAAAGAACGCAGCTCATGAAAAAGATGACAGCATGACTGATTTGAAAAATCTTTCAGGTTCAAAATTTTTTCAGTATCAACTGTAATAAAGTGATTTCCAACGTGGGGGTCGAGACACCTTTGGCGGTTCCATAAATACCTAAGGAGCCACAAAATTATTACAGTGATAAGAAAGGAACACCATATTCCTCCTACAAAACTATGTTGAATCTGTCCTTGCTTTTATTGTGAAGACAGATGTTTCCATCACTTCAGGCCTCTACAGGTTCTTCAAAGGAAACAGTCCGTAAAAAAAAAATGTTCATGTCTCGTGTCTACTTAAAAACCAGAGCATGTGCCTTGTGGTCACATTATTTCATTTTTATGGGGTCAAAACCCAAAGACACTGGAAACAGCTGTCATGAGAGGTGCATCCTTGCATAAGTAACATATTTTACAGGAGGATTATTTGTTAAGTATCAAACTGTATTGCGGAGAGCTCTGAACAGTTAGCCAACAGATTGTTTAATGGCTGTTTTTGTTCAGATTTAAAGCAGTTTCTTTAAACAAAAAGAACATGATTTAGACCTTGTATCTGATCCCTAAGAGCACCAACTCCCTCCTAGTTTTTGGCTGCTTCAAAGTACAGTCCACCGTCTAGGGTCACTCACCATCTTGGATGCGCACCTTGATAAGGCGCACTGCTCCACCTCTTGCCCTGGCCAGTAACTCCCTGAGCTCTGGCGTCACCACTAGTGCGAGAAACATGGCGGGTCAGCAGTCTCTTCCTCCCGCCAAGCACTGTAGCAGGGGTGTTGAAACAGAAAAAGCAAGAGGCAGGACTGAGGCTCCGCAGCACCAGGCCCAAATATTCAGTCCAGTCAAGAGACACTGATGTCCAAAAGAAGACGCCTGCTGTGAATATGTCCTTTACTGCAGATAATGTGACCAAGTCCTGTTCTGACGACTGAAGAAGAGGATCGCTGAGTGTGTCTGGACTTGTCGAGAGAGTGTGATGGTGTGAGAGGGGACATTGCTCAAGTAACTGGGACAGTATCATGTGCACACAGTGAGGGAACCTGATCACCCCTCTCCCAAATTTAGCTCCCAGTAGCTGACTGTCCAGCCTTTGGTACTGGCCCGTGAAACCCCCCACCACACAACAGGGACCTACAGTGGAGGAAGGGGGTTGTGACCAGCAAACCTTATAACCTGCCCAGAGTTAAGCTTTTTTTTGGGTAGGATAATTTAAGACTTCTGCAGTGTTGTTTCACTTGTAACACACTTATCTTCTCCTTTATATTTCATGATATATTTGTTTAAGCAAAATACACAGATGTTTTGCTGCTTTTGAATTATAAATCACAAAGATTTGGGCTCAAGTGGGAAAAAATAGCAAGAAAGCAGGTGTTTCTTATTTGGAGAGGAGCATATTACTTTTGAAAGCTTGCACAACTTACTTCACACCTGACAACAGTGATGGTCAACAGATTGTGAAAGATGGTTTTGATGTCATTAATCACCAGGACATGCTGACAGCATTTACTCAATCTCTGACCCATAAATTCAAAACCAGCGTCTCAGATGACTCGTTACTTTTTAAGCTTCTTTCTCTCTTAAGCATCTTTATACTTTAAAGTGAGTATAAAGCTTTAATATCAAAATGAGACAACTTAAATTTATTGTAAGACAGATTTGAAAATAAAATATCCTATGAACAAACTGCTTATTGAGTGAAAATATTTTTTTCTTTCAATGCTTTGTACCTAAAAAATTATTCCTCTCTAAAGTATTTAAAACATGTGACTCACGCAGAAAATATGTCATATGAAGTTCTATATATCATCCTATGATTTTGGCCAATTTTATTCATTTAGATTTATTCCTAAAAATAAATTGCTAAAACAATAATTTAAAAAAAAGTTGTTGAATAGAATTAATATTTCTTAGAACATTGGCTCTGTCAATAACTTGTGTACATGTTGGACACACACCACAACACAATAAAGCTCACAAAACCAACATCTTACAAAGACATTGTTTAATGTTAAATAGAAATATAAAAAAGAATAAACAAATTATCTATTTCTTCAAACTACTTATTTACAATTTGAACTGAACATGTTGTGCCTCCTGTGAAAGCTACACAGAGCTGGCTGTGCTGACCCCTGCTGGTGCCCTCAACAGATGCATTCACTTTGCCGTCTTCTGTCTTCAGTCATCAATGGTTGGAAGCCAGAATGCCTGAAAGATGAGAAAACATTTAAAGTGTTTAGTGATATCAGAATCATTTTGGATTTGCTGGTGTTTCTGTGTGAACAACCCTAAAGGTGAGACTTCCCTGCATTTTTTTTTCTTTCTCACATGAACATCCTCAACAACAAAAAAGTTTCATTTAAGATTTAGGTTACTGTGGGCATCAAAGGTATTTGAATGACACAATAACACAATTTTGTAAGAATGTGACAATATGAGAGGTTTGGAAGTCCCAGAATTGCTCAGTCCAGAGACTTTACATTACATAAATATGCTACTGGTGCTGAGATCCTCAAATTTAACCTGTTAATACAGTTAATGCAGCTTCAACAGTAACCTAAATCTGTGGCCCCTTTAGTCCACATTGCTGCCCTCACTCACCATGTTGGAACAGGCACTTGCAAACGTCATGAACTTAGGGTTGAACTGCAGGCAGGTAATTGGTCCTGTGTGTTTGCCGTCTAGTAATGCCACCTTCAAACCGCTCTCTGCATTCCATACGTGGATCTTTCCATCCTCAGAGCCTGAAATTTATGAACAAAAACAAACATGATGAAAACATGACGTCACTGTAACATTGTGTCAAGTCCTGCACTCATTTAAAAATGCCTTCACATATCAAAAGCATGGTATTTGTGACATTTCACTGGTTAATTTGTTGACTTTAATCAACAAGCAAAGGATTGGGTTTAAATACGTCAACTCTGCCATGTAGCATCACTAAGATTCTGATTTTTTTTGTACTTCATTCATCATTACTATTTGTTTGTCTAAGTATTGCTTTAGTATAATTAAAAAATAAACTGACCTGCCACTTATTTTATTATCAACAGAGTCAAAACTTTAGTGTGGTTCCTTGGGATAAATAATAACTGATTCTACTTCCAACACCGAGGAAAAAACATGAGAGAGAGTGATCTTGACTTACCGATCATTACAAACTGAGAGTCTGGAGTGAATGATGCCTCCAGTGTTACACTTTTACTGTTGTTGTAGCCCTGTGGGCAAAAGACGAACAGTGTCCATGAGCAAATACATATATATATAATATAATAATATAATATAATAAATGTTTCCAAACAATGTCTGACAATGAGCTGTCGCTTACCCCAAAGGAATGTAGCACAGCACCCTTAAAGGCATCCAAGATGCGAAGGGCTCCACCGTTGGTAGAGAGAAGTATTAGCTTTCCATCATTACTAAACTTGAGTCCTGTCCACTCACAAGCCCTGTCATACTGAAGTTTGAAGGTTGCAAAAGGACCCTGTTGAAAAAAGAAATCAGAAATATTTTGTTCCCACTAAAGATAGATATTTACTTTAAATGTTCCACTACATACACACAGAAACACTTCTTACCTTGTCAAATGACCGCAGATCATAAAGTTTAACCATCTCTGAATTTATTCCAGCAGCAAAAATGAGGCCTTCTGGATCAAAGGAGCACACTGGCTTCCCCTGCAGGTGCATCAGTCCCTAATATTTACAAATGACAAGTCGAGGTCAGTATCAATTTCTGCATAATAGCGCATCACCAACGGATCCTCACAATACTGAAATACAAGGCACTCACCTGGCAGTTAGGTGACCGCAAATCCCACAGTCTAATTGTTTTATCTAATGAGCCAGAAATAAATGTGTCATCCACAGGAGACATGGAGAGAGATGTCACTCTACTCAGACAAAAAAAGCAAACAAGGAAAAAATGAGACTCCATGAACTTCCAACCCAAAACAATGTCAATTACAGTTACAGACAGACCAGCAAAAATCAAGTCCTCACCTTTTGTTATGCCCCGGAAAGTAGCGGATGTACTTGTTGTCATGGAGGGACAGGTATCGTATAGTATCTTGAAGAATAATAAAAAAGTGACTATGTCATACATTAAACACAACTAGAAACAGCAAAAAAAAAGCCGGCACTCAAACAGGAATTTGATTACAAGCAGGTCTGATGAGTTAACTCAACCGTAGGCAAGGCAGTCACTTGTACAGTTAGCTCCTGTATGGGGCAGAATCACAGACCCTCAAACTGTACAAACAACTACCTCAGACCACAGTGAGTAGGGATACCCCGCGATTCTGCAGCGGTCCACAGGTAGATGGCTTCCTGTAAACAATGACTTCTGTCCAGTGTCTTCACGGTCGCAACATGTAAGTCTATCATAATACTAATGGAGTTGATATTTCACGGCAAGATGTCTTTTATCGAAGTACAGTGAAACCAACAAATTATCTAAATGAATACAACAGCTCTATCAAGGTTAAAGGCATAACAAATACCTTAGTTTAACCACACATTTCCACTAATAATGATCACCTCAACTCTAAGTAACCACACTTATTATCATTATCATTGCATGCTGACTCAGAAATGTATTAGATTATTTGATGTATCCTTCAATATGATATAATTCAATATGATCATCATCAGAAAAAATGGAGACTTCATGCTTAATTGCCGAATAAAAACTACAAAAAGTACAATTGTAACAACATACCATCTATTTTGTTGGAACTGTAGACCACAGTGTTTGCAGCATGCGTGTACCTGATCAGATCCACTCCATACTTTTTACTATAGAGAGTCCTCTTGGGTCTGCCATTAATGAGTGAAGGGGAAAAAGACAATGTATAAGGATTTCAACCAAATAAAGATACAATTCTGTGATGAAAAATAAATCAAGTTTTTCAAATTACAACCTGCTCTTTAAAAAATGATACCAAACACATTAAAATGACAGCCATGATCAGAGTTACCTCCTAAAGTTCTGAATTCTGAGAGATTTAGGCCCATCAGCTGTAAATCAAATAATTACTGATAGATTGCTGCAACTGCTATGAAAAAAAGTTATATTCCCTACAAGTAATATTTTTTAATTCTTCAGTCACTCTACAAGAACGGTGCCTATTACAATCAACACAAATTATGTATTGTTCTTCAAATTATTTGCTTTGTCCCCCAAAAACTTAACAATTTGCATAATATGACAATGTTAATAGTATATGTTCACATTTAAGAAACCGACAAAGGCGAACGTTTAACACTTTTGCCTTATACTGGAGGATTTAGTCAAATAATCAGTTAGTTATTGTCTGGTTTTCATTAGATCAACTAATCGTTTCATTTATCAAAAATATTGTTGACGTTCATTAGTTAATAGAAGTCCTTGCCTTCCTACATGGTTAATAATAAAATTATATTCATCTATCTGTTACTAAATGTCAACCCTGCGACCTTACAACTCTGGTAATTATTAATATGCTTAATTTATAACGATTTCATGACCAGTTTACATTATCACATTACTTTTAACTACTTATTTTACTACAAAAGCATATTATTCAATGATTTAGCAGGATTGATTTTGCAGATGTTGTCAAACTGAGTACATATACAGTAATTTAACACATCATAACGTTACAATTGCTGCTGAGTATTATCGCATTGCAGCAGGCCTCGCTAGCTAACATAGCAAGTTGCTAACGTCAAAAACAATAGAGCAAAATGATGAAAAAACATTCTTACTTTCCCTCCTGGCAGTCGTACAAGACTAATGAATCGTCGTCGCTACTGGAAATGATTGTTTCGCCGTTTGAACTGAAATCAAAACAATTAATTTTGTCTGAGTTTTCTCGAAACACTTTAGCAACTCTGAAGCTCCGCAGCACATTGTCCGTCAGCTTCATGATGGCCTCTGTCTGACTGAGGGGAAGCAGGCCCTCGTTTTAATTAAAATCGGGTTACAGATGTCCCTTATTATAAATCGTCTATATAAATATATGAACTATAATGGTGCAAACAGTTATTTTTTAAGAAGTATTGTTCAAAATCAGCGACGAATGCCCGCCTGTGATACTTCTGAATCACGAGAGTTAGGAGGGAGGGAAAAGCAGCACCGCCTTCGCCACGTCGGTGACGCGCATATTCATCATCCGGAACGCGCACTGGTGGGAGACCACGTACATATTATCGCGATAGTTGCATGTTGACAGACGTCTGTTTGAAAGGTAAGTTAAAGGAGCAAAGCAAGAAGTGTAACGTTATTCCCCCCTACAATAAATTAATCACTTCAAGCAGAGCTCACAGTTGCACTTTGAAGGTAAAAGAAAATTTTACCTATAACTGTCTTTCGCATTCAGCCGATCTTTTTTTTTTTTTTGCTCCATTTCGTTTGTCTGAAACAATGTTAGCAGCTGCCAAAGCAGTCCAGTTCTTTCTGTCGCATTTAGCAGCTTGTGTTTACGAGTCTGTTTTGTTTTCGGTCAGGGTCGACGTTTTTCACCATGAAAAGAGTGAGGAAAAGAGCAAGCATTTTGTCCCCTCATCAAGGGAAGAGGTATGAAGCAACTTGAAGTGTTCTTGTAGTACCAACATTGTTTTTGTTTTGTTTTGTCTAGAGTGTGAACATCTGAGGGGTATACTACGAAACTGTACTAGTTAACGGGTAAGTGATGTATGTTGAGTCTAAAGTCAAAGTTGTCTGTGCTACGAAGGCAGCTCTCTGTTAACCTGGTTAGATCATCACATATACTGGATCATATGCTGCAAACCTAACCTACACTACAATGTAGAGAGTTAAACTTAAATCCGACTGAAAAACGCCTTTCACCAATCAGCTCCGTTGAAAGTTATGACGCTCTGATCAATCAAGGAGTGATGCAAAGTCTGAGCTGGGGAAATACATGTCAAAAAACAAATTTCGCTAATCATGACGTTACATTAAATGAAACTCAACAAAGCTTAGTTACAACGGCGCTTACTGTTTGTAACCAACATGTTGCTTTTTTTCCACTGCGGGAAACAAAATTAGTGAAGCAGAAAATCTGAGCAAGAATAGAAACAGGATTGTTCTTGCTCTGACTGAACAACTGAATGTTTTATAGTGGCCATGTAGGCTGTTTGTTCACGCTAGCTATAAAAAGAGGCCTACTTTAAAGTCACAAATAATTGAAAGTTCATAAATGTATTAATCAGTTGGAAGTGTGCTGATGTATAAAGTATGATGCAATTTTAAAAAACATTGTTACCATTTTGGCTTATTTTGTTAATGTTTGGCCTGCTATGCTGAAGTTAGTTTTACAATGCTGGTAAAATAGGCCTATAGTTAGTATAAAACAGATAAGAAAAAGCACAAATCCATCGGTATCCTAGTCAATACAATTAATTTCACGTTTTGTTTTTTTTTGTCCAAAAGCTGAAGTAATTTCCACATATGCTTCATTGCGGGACATGAATGAGACCTAAACGTAGTTCTGAGTATAGTATTTAAATTTGCTGCATCTAGTCTGGCTTTAGACTCAACACACCTCGCTATACCGTTAATCTTGCTTCAGTAGTACAGCCCTGGTGGTGGTGGTGGTGAGGCATAGGACTGAGGCATAGGAAGTATATTTTTAGATTTTACCAATTATTTGCTGTATTAATAGGTGAGAAGGATAAAGTCCTTGATTGCAATATGTTATAGTAGACAGTCATAGTAGACAGTCTTCTGTTTTCCTATCCTATAGGCCGATGAATGAACCAGGACCAGAACTTAATATCACATATAATCTGCATGATTATAGTTGACATTTTTACCTGTAAGAGCACAATGCACAGACTTGCATGACTTTCTGACATGTTTGGGATTCAAACAGGGCATGAATGCAGGTGCTTTCACAACTCAGAGAACACAAGATCTACTTTAGATTGTGTATTCCTTGAACTTTGCCACAGCATGAATGGCTCCAAAGTCTATCAGAGACTATGCTCATGAACAACACCACAGTTCTCGGTGTTAATATCATCACTGAACTAACTTCTGGTATGGCTGAGCCCTGTTTTTGTGTTCACAGTCATGGGGTAAAAAAACGACCACATAACTATAGCTTTTAACACACAGCTGGGTGGCCTGCTGTATGGTGTGTCTGGGGTACCATTCAAGTCAATCATTACACACAGGGTACACAACCCAAAGCAGTTTACAGTCCAATTTTTTGCAACACTGCCTGACTGCTTAGCTGGATCACTCATACAAGGCTTCTACAGGAATCCAGTGGCTTTATATTCAATTTTCAACAGGTAGGCAGCCTCATAAGTCTACAGAAAGCACAGTTTTGCAGGAAAAAGTATGACTGGTTTAGGATGACTACAGCTATTATTTTTGTAAAGTTTTGGTAAATATAAGCACAAAATGTAGACGATGGTCTGCACACCTTTATCTCAGCGTTTTAAAATATTATTTATTTAGATGAGCAGAGCAGGTGTGTAATAGCACAATACTCGATAATCCTTGGGTACTCAGTGAAAGAACTCTTCAGCCTATTAACTTGAAGATATAATTACTTGTTTTTGTAAATAGATTTCTTGTGGCTACAGTTTTATTAGTAGTTTTTATTGCTTACCTGCAATAAATTTGTTAACCTTTTCAGTGTTCCTTACTAATAGTGGAACTTGTGCTAGTGCTATATGAAGATATAATTTTAAATTTCAACAGTACCCACCACATTGTGCAGTCAAGCAGGGACTCTCTGACACTACAACAAACACCAATCCTTCAATTATGTTTTGAAATTTGAGTGCATGCTGCCAGTGAAAATAGTAGAAATTTGCTTTTTTGGAGAAGTTTAGTGTGTGGTAGTTAACTTAGAAAACAGTTACCCCTATGATTCTTTATAATGTACTTGAGAGGTAATAGTTGCTTATAACTTACAAAAAATAATGTGAATTACTAGAATGTCTGAACTTTTCCTTCCTGCATATTGTCATATTTCTTAAGTGTATCTTTTTATTATAGCATATTCTTGTGCAAACTTTTTTTTTAATATGTGACTATAACTTTTAATCTTTCAGATAATTTCCTCAGAGACTCACTGAACTGTCCATGGCCCGTGTTCTTTCCCTTTTCCGACCTCAACCTTTCCTTGCCCTTGCAAGCAGGAGAAAACCTAGGTTATGCAAAATGTCAATAGACTCACGGGCACGTGGGGTTTTTGCAGCTGCAGTGGAGGCTGTGCAGCCAGACACTGTGGTCCGGCAAAGTATAGAGCGCAAGGAGGACACGGTCATAATTGATGGTCACAAATTCACACTCAAACACAACCTGCACTTGGTTGGCTTTGGAAAAGCTGTGCTGGGTATGGCTGCTGAGGCAGAGAGGATTATGGGGGATCACCTAGTGAAAGGAGTCATAAGCGTGCCACATGGGATTCAACAGACATTGCAGCAGCATGGGAAAAAGTAAGAAAAAGCCTTAGGATGTAACAACTCAAAGTATTTCACAAATATAAGACTAAGCAGTAAAAAAAATTTCTAACTTCCATTACAGCCATCTGTTGCTAAAAGAAAATAGTCGCATCAAAGTAATGGAGGGAGCTAAAAACAACTTGCCTGACACTGATGCCCAGAGGGCAGCTGAAGGGATCCAGCAGTTAGCAAGTGAATTAACAGAGAAAGACCTGCTACTGGTCCTGATCTCAGGTAAAAGAATGTCTAGTTGCTTTTAAACTACAAAATCACACCTTAAAATGTTAATCTCTAATAAAAGGTGGCCTAACTGTGTTTAGGTGGAGGCTCTGCACTACTACCTGCACCAATTCCGCCAATCTCGTTGCAAGAGAAACTGGATGTGACCCGCAAACTTGCAGGAGCTGGTGCTACCATTCAAGAGCTTAACACTGTGCGGCGGGCTCTGTCTGTCTTGAAAGGTGGAGGGCTTGCACATTGTGCTCATCCTGCCCAGGTAACCTACTTTCTTTAATTAGATTTGTATTGATGTCAAGAACCCACTCCATTAAAAACTTTGATTTTTTACTCCTTCACTCAAATCCTCACAGGTGATCTCACTGATACTGTCCGATGTAATAGGGGACCCTCTGGACCTGATAGCAAGTGGCCCCACAGTGCCAAGTGAGGTTTGGCCTGAAGAAGTTTTGTCAATTCTTGAACGTTACAAGTTGCTAAATTCTTTACCGATCTCAGTAAAGGATGTGCTAGGAAGATCTAATTGTCGGGACAAAAAAGATGAATCTGATACATCAGGAAATGTCCTCAATGCTGTGATTGGCTCCAACAGCCTTGCACTGAAGTATGCAGGTCGTCGGGCTCGAGAGCTTGGTTTCCGCCCTGTTGTGCTTGCACCAGGAGTGTGTGGCGATGTTAAGTCAGTCTCCAGACTTTATGGCCTCCTGGCTCGCTTTGCCTGTGGTCGAGAGGAACCTCCTCCAGAAATTGCTGCAGAACTTCTGAGGCTGGGACCCGAAGTTGGTGTGGAAAGCTGGGACCTTTGCCGTACCATGAAGGTCCTGGATGAAGAACGTACAGAAGGATGGGGTGCCACGTGTCTGTTAGCTGGAGGTGAGCCAACTGTGGAGTTGACAGGCACAGGCCGAGGTGGTCGAAATCAAGAGCTAGCTCTGCGAGTGGCACTAGAGCTGAGAGACCTAGAGCTCCCACCAAATGGTCCTGTCTTTCTAAGTGGTGGAACTGATGGTCAGGATGGACCAACAGAAGCAGCAGGTGCCATTACTGATGGAGGGTTGTACGAGGAAGCACAAGCACAAGGTCTGGACATCGACAACTTCCTTACTAACAATGATTCTTACACTTTTTTCACACGTCTTTCCGCTGGGAAGCACTTACTTGTACCTGGCCTAACCTGCACCAATGTCATGGATGTGCACATGCTACTTATTCCATCAGTTCCCATAAACATTAATTTAACTCCAGAGCACACCAAATAGAGTGTTTTAAGTCCAGTGGATCTGGACAGGTTCTTTATCTGTTTATTTGACTTGGCACTGCAGTACCTATTTTTGTCAACTCTACACAGTCACGTTTGGCCCTGTGACACTTCTTCTCTGCAAAGTCTTTTTTTACAACCTAGTCCCGAAAACAGTGACATCAGTGTTTTGTTTTTTTTGAAACACTGTAAATTTAATATTAATCAAGCTATTACAAACAACAGTTTGTAACAAAAGTTAGTCGAATTTCTATCTAACTTTGCTGCTCGTCTCTTCAGGTAGAACCCTGATTCCAAAAAAGATGGGACAGATGATAAAATGGATAAAAATAAAAGAAATGGCAATTATTTCCATATAACTTAGGTTTACCAACAACAGTTTTTACAAAGTGTTGCTGAGCCCATGTAAAAATATCCTTTTGCAATAATGTGATTCACAAAGGGGTGAGCTGGGCCCTGTCTTTGTAAAGGATAGAGCTGTCCCTTCCATACCTAATCATGATACTATCCTCTGTTACCAATAAAGTTATCACATCCTGTTTTTCTGTTTTACACTACATCCCAGCTTTTTTTCAAATATGCAGATATATCTGTTAAGTTAGTTCAATGAGGACTTTGCAATAAATACACATTGCAGTTCATTGTCTTCTACTTCATACTTGTCTTTACTTTTGTAACAGTAATTGTAAATTGTCAGATATAACTGCCAACTGTATGATGCTCATACAATGCACACAAAGTATTAAACCCCTCTTTGACTTTTTCATGTTTCCTTGTTTTGCATTTCCTTACAGTGGTTTTGATTAAACTTTTGATACATATTCACAGAAAAACAAATACCAAAACGAAACATGCAGACACATTATTCACTGGGAACGTTCACTGTCTGTTCAGAAACACCCCCATGTTGTAACACTGTGCCTCATAGTTCTTTACTCTGGGTTACTCCTAGTGACAGAGCCAACTAGACCACCTTCATCAAGTCCAGTGCCTTTGCAATTATTTAATATCTTTTACCTAATTTTTACTGTGTTGCAGATTTCATAAGAATTGACCTTTATCTACACGAGTGTTTTGGGGGCAAGAAATGGCCAAACCAGCTGCTGGTCTTTCAGATGCATAGTGTAAAATCATCCGTGAAACCTTGATTACAAATAGGGGATTTACATTTAGATTGTGCTCTTATTTGTGAATATTGTTTAATCAATTATTTTATATTGTTTTCACAATGATTCAGGTGTTTACTGTAAGTTAATATACATGAAAAACATATAAAGGTCAAAGGGGGGGGTATTTTTGACAAGCACCCTGTCTAATAAGTGCAGTTAAAATTTCACAGAAATATAGTGGAATATGTGTTCAGGTTTCAGGGTTAACATAAAAACTCCATCCACATGATGCAATAATCCCGTCCTGAAAATGTTGTCTTATGTTTCATACATCAGTGAAATCAAGTTTTCTTGCTCATGGCCAGGATGTAACATTTCAGATTTGCTGTCACGTATGCACCCTTTATTTACACACGAATCCACCAATATCTATCACAGCTTCTTTTTTTTTAAAAACTTGACCATGAGACCAGACACCATCATGCAGGTATTTACTCAGAGTAAGATTCTGCTTAATGACAAGTGTTCACGGGCTAAAATAAATACCCCACAGTACAATATAATTATTTTAGTGGATATCAGTGTGTCACTGATGGTTTGCATGAAAAATGACAGCCAATGCTTCTCCAGATAGACACCAGAAGGTGTTTGCATCATAAAAGCGCTGAAGGTGCTTTATTATCAGCAAAACTTGAGGATGCACCCAACATCTCTGGGAGATACAAACTGTCCAGCTCTCACTTGGATAGAGTCTGAAGTCCAACCTCATTGTCCTGTTAATCACGATGAGTCTTCAAGGTTTCTCCTGCTCTACTTTCCCTGCAAGATAACAGCCTGTTAATTGTACAGTATTGTTCACTTTAACTTCACCATCATTAGTAATGTATTGGAAAGAGAGAGTATAGAGAGTATAATGACACTATCAATTCAACTTTGCAAGTGGCACCAATGAAATAAAAAACCCTGGACAAAAATTCTGTGTTTTCCCCTTAAGGTGGACCATCCGAACCGACGTTAAAAAGCACTTTTAGGAGGGTAATCTACCTGTTTGAAGCGACATGGATGCTCAGACACCTACCATCCACTCAGGTGGGGTGCTGTATCAGGTGTGCCTCCATTCTGTCCAGTCCCTGAACATCAACATCAACGGACAGAAAATGAAGTCAACGTGACAAACACCAGATTATCAAGCGATGCAGATGAAATCGAAGAAAACTCACCCTGTCGATAATACATATCGTTCACCGTATTTCCGTATACTTTCCATGCAAAGTGAATTGCGATTAGACTAAAAATTAACCAGCTAAGTAGTATTTTGAATATAGAGACTCTCATATCGTTGGCGAGCCAGTCGTCAACAAATTCCGAGAGGAACGACAAGCAGCTGTCAGCGATGCGGGACAAAAACTCAAAATCCCACGGTTCCTCCATAACGTACGATTACTAGAATTATATTTAATCAAGAGGGTGAACTTCTGTAGGCGATGGATAGTTTTCAAAACATTGCTGTGGCTATGTAACGTACATCATCCTCGGCGCCATCTTTACCGTTACGATGTTTATATTAGTTGTAGGGAATGAAGAATCGCTGATGACGTAGTTACGTAGCGTAGCTGCGCTAGCTCGCTTTGATTAACATCCAACAGACAAATGGGAATATTTCCCGTCAGTTGAACTCTCTTTTAAACTACTGATATATACAGTATTTATGTGTTCATAATATTTCCCAGTGTTTTTTACGTTTTACAAGTGAGGATGAATAATAACACAGAATTTTAATTTAGATCGTTTGTGAGAGCTTCCATTGCACCTTAGCGAAAAATATAATCATTAAATTTTTAATTACTGTCATCCAGCAGCAGGTTCTCGTTTTAACTGTTTTGCATGATCTGAGAAAGTTCTATCTGTCAGGCATGACGTCAATAGCATGCGTTCCCGGGGCGAAGCTCATGTTTAAATCCAGGATTTCAACGCCAATAACATACAGCATGTCGCTGTTGTGACTAGTTTGGTAATATCGGCTTTAAACGTTGGTGTGACCCGCACAAATGCTCGATTGATGCGGATACAGAGTAAGCCTCTGTAACATGTCGAAACTACACTGAGGATCCATCCTGCAGCTGGGTAACAGATTAAGAAAAAGTTTTCTTTTCAAGATTATTCTTTGGAATAATCTGTAGGACCACACGGGAGACACAAATGTTGCTACTTGGCACATTGCTACGCTAGCTTTTTTCTACGTGTCAAAATGTCCAAGGTAAGAAGGAAAGTGACCATCTGCTTTAAATAGTTTAATTTTAAATAGCGATACAATTGGAAAGGTTAATTATTTATTATGAATAAATATGAAAAAAACACCACAACCCCCTTACACACTTGTTAGCGTATCCAGCTAAATTTTACGTTGATTTCTTACGTATCTAACGTATTCTAAGGGGCGGGACTCGCCGTAGCCACCGAGCAGCCTAATTGGTCACCTGTGTCTGTCATCAGTGATTCCGGATGTCTGCTGTGGTAAGAGGAAAATTTGTTTTCTGCTTCTCATTCTTGACAGCTTGTTTGCTACCGGACGACTGATGGAGCTTAATGTAGCGAATTAGATATTCACCTCAACGTTTCGATGGTACAAAATCGTAAGCATTGCTCTTTGTCTTTACCTTTCAAATTCTACCTGACCACGATTTCTTGCATGCTCACTCTTAAGCCGAGGCCATGAAATTGATCTGTGTTGCTAGCAGGCAGTGTTAGCCGTGTAACTGCATCCAGCATTTACGGAGTTGCACTGGAATTCATAGTCAGACGTTTATCAGAATGAAAAGTATTTGCTTTGGACACTGCGCATGTTAGCAGACAAGCTAACGTCAGCTTTCCAAGTAACTTACGCTATTATAACCGGAACGTTAACGTAGCAGTCTGTCTGTGGTGGTCTAATAACTGTTTCTTTCGCCTCCTCAAACAGCCGACTGTTATATATCTGTAGTGTAATATTAGCCAGACTGCTGGAAGTTTATCAGTCTTAAATCCCGGAGTCTTTTAAAGTATATCGGTGTTGCAATTCTCCCCTTGTAACCCCTTATCCTCTGTTATCATGTGACCTGACCACAGGTCCAGTATGAGTGCTCCTATTCATCAGCGATTGAGATACACGTTGTTCCGACATTTATGCTACTACCATCGAAAAACACTAGTTAGAAATGTGTTTAACTAGAATCATTTGGTCATAATATGTTTTTTTTTTTCCTACAGTGAGTGGGATGGTATCATGGAGAGAGACAATCATCAAGAAGGAGAGGCAGAGGGAGTGAAGATTTGTGATCCACACTTTGAGAGAAATCCAGCGGGTAAATTGTTTTTATTTTTTCATGAGGATTTTCAAAATTTGCT
>JAPZDZ010000012.1:11114683-11125619 GCA_029783805.1 Acanthurus tennentii | reverse complement strand
ACATTTTAAGCTATTTTAATGTTTTAATCCGTAGTTTTAGCTAACCATTCCAACTGTTTATCCTTTAGTCTCTTTTAACCTGTTGTTTTGTCTATCCATTATCTACAACTATCTATTGTATCTTGACCATTAATTCCTAATTTTTGTCTAAATATTCAAGACTCTGCTTGCCAGCTCATTTTCCCACAAACTCTTAATTACAGCACGTGGTGTTCAGGTGTTACAGCCGACACAGTATGTGGATAAATGTAGCTTGTTGTTTATTTTGATTTCATTTTTTCAAATTGGCTGAGCTACTCTGCAATACTTGCACACAGAGCCGTCTCCTGGAGTTGGGAATCACTATCATTTAAGCACCCATACAGAACATTTTTCATAGCTGCGTGTATGTTGTATAAGTATGAAAATTAAAATGACACAAAAATAAAAACTTCTTTTATACAACTCTGCTTAAAACATTAAAATATATATTTTTTGTGCTACTTATAAATAGAATAATTACTCTATTTTTGTACTCTCAGGCGGCGTAGCAGCAAAATATGGAGACAGCCTTTATCTCCCTTGTATTTCCTCCATTAATCACCAGGTGGCAGAGTTGCACAGGAATCACCCTGAAGCAGCTCTCCTATAGCTTGTTTCCAGTGAGGTTTTACTGTGTGATACATACAAGTTGTAACTCTCTTAAATCAACTGACTCTTGCAGTGTTAAATTCCCTCCTCTGGTTTTTTGGAAACTCCAGCTGATGATTGATACTCACGATCATCACAGTCATCCACGTCGATCTCTCCGTCCGTGTCCATGTCGTCAGCTCGGTTGGTGCTACCGGTGGTGGCCAGTTTTACTCCAGGTTGTGCGTCTCCATTATGCAGCTCCTGCAGGGGCCTGGAAATGGCTGTGGGCCCCCTGCCAGGAGCGTGGCTGTCCCTGGGATGGACCGGAGGGGCCAGAGGAGCAAGTGTCATACTGGAGACGGCCAGAGTCTCATGGCTTTTTGAAAAGGACCTGTGGAGGCAATACAGATACATTTCAAAGCATTGAATTAGTTGATTTAACACATATCATCTCTTTATAAACTAACTCTCACAGCTTTTCTCAGATGACTCACCTCACCACCTCATTCTGAATAGCTGGTTTCTCTTTTTCTGATGCTTTAGGAGACCAGGGGCGGAAAGCAGAGGGCCTTTGTTTCAGCTGGACCTGTTTCAGATCCTGGACCAACAAACATACAGCAACAACAACCTTGGATTAACTCCCAGTAAACTACCACTGAACATTAAATCAGCTGTGACGAACACACTCAAAGACCCCTCCTCAGGATGACGAGAGGTCGTGCATAGATGATAACGTGATGAGTCAAAAAAGACAATGGCTTTTATGTCACCCTGTTGACCTTTGAGCTTAACAGCAAATCCGGTTTCACACTTGCAACACACACACTGTACAAACCTTGTGAGTAGACTTTGAAAGCGATTGTAACCAGTCAGGTTTCTTGTCCTTGTCAGCTGGGGGAGAGTGTAATTTGTCGAATTTGGACCTCTTGGCTGCGACCGGGCTGGGAGACTGTGGACAGAGGAGAGAATAGACGGTTAATCATCATGATCCCCGCAGAGATAAAGTGCAGATATTACATCATGGAGTGCAGTGGATATTTCAAGAGCCCACAACTTCTAAAAATGCTACGGTGTGACTGTAAAAAGGCATTATTCATAAGCAACACACACAGATCTGTCAGAACATGATGTGACCTTTCGCACAGCGGAGTCACAGAAAGGAAGAAAAAAATTAGATAAACAGAAAAGAAGCCGCAGAGAGACAAGAAGGATAGAAGATGCATCTGTGTAAGCTTTCAGTCTCAGAGCTTGGCATGTCTGCGTGTTTGTGTGTTTGTGTGTATGTGTGTGTGTGTGTGTGTGTGTGTGTGTGAGCAGTGCTTTGAGCTGAGCAGACACTCAAGCTGGTCTGGCTGGCAGCCAGTAGGGCTACATTGCTCCCTGCCAGGCAGAGGAGGCGCCATCAGGTGGAGCAGATCGACTGCCCGAACCACAGAAATATTGCAATATAGAGACAGAGGCAGACAGAGAGGGAGGCGAATTAAAGTAATTGCATTGACAGACGATCGAGTTGAAGTGTTCAGAGGGGGTTGCATGTTAATGCGGTGCTACCAAGTCATGAAACGTTTGAGGGAGATTAGAAAACCTGAGGAGAGAAGCATCTGCTTTGTTAAGTGCCATAAAACACTGAATCTCAAGAGTCCCTGACTGTATATATTGTATGTCTGCGTGTGGCAAGCTGCAGGACCATGTGTTGAGATAGCTAACCTCCTCAGCCCTCAGGTCTGCACTTGTCAGACAGAGGATATGTTTACCTGAGCGGGTGCAGAGGCCAGCACAGACCTGCCTGCTACTCTCTTACTCACTACTATGACATTCTGCCTGCAGGAATGGCAAACACTCCCAATTCCTTGTCTCCGTGTGTGATTCAAAGACAGACGATTACTCTGTCTACCTTCAAAATCCTCAATGGGAAATACTCCGATGGGGTTGCATGCAGTTGTGAAACCTTTAATGGTTGCTTGCTATAATCACCTCAAGATGGAAATTAATGACAAAACCTCATTTAGCATTAAGTGAGAAACCCGGCTGGTAATGAATCACGTCTCTCAGCTTCTCTACACAAAGCCAGACGCTGCATGAAGAGTGCGTGTGTGTGTGTGTTCTTGAACACGCAGCTATGAGTGGGTGTCGGGATGCCTGGGGGAGGTGGGTGGGTGCGGGTGTAGACATGCATATGTGTGTGTGTGTGCGTAGGAGGATATGTTTGTGTAGGAGTGTGTGCGTGTCTGGTACAGTGTATGTGCTCAAGGGTGGAGGTGTTTGTCAAGTCTGGCACTGTATACCAAAACTACAGATACTTAAGTCTTTTATATGAGCCAAAACAAAATGAGTTGCTAAGTTGGCAAATCTACAGGAGTTTCAAAAATCATTTAAACTTACTGTTAGGTTCAATTGTCCAGCATAAATAATAGTAATTCTGAGCTTTAAGCCTTCAAATGGGCTTGTAATTTTTTTTTCTCTGTTTTCTTTCACTGTAGACTGAATATCTTTTGGACGGTTGAACAGACAAAACAAGCATGCCTCAGGCATTATTCACTATTTTCTGGCGTTTTATAGCCTAAACTATAAAATGGCTACCTTCAGACCCCTCAGATCTGCTGACCAATCACCGCTCCTCGTTCCACACCCACAGTTAAACTTTGCCCCTCATTATTATTTAGCCTCCCGTTCATCTCTTCTCTCAAGCTTTTCTGAAGCCATTATGAGGTCATAACTGTTTTTTTATTCATTGGTTTTCTGTAAAACATGCCTATTGTCTATTTGTACTTTTATGCGTTATTATCGATTTTTTCATTTTATTGATTTTTGTTGTTTTTCTGTCCAATTATCTTTTCATATATTTGTCGCTCTCTGTTCAGCACTTTAGTCGATGTTTATTGCTTCTAATTGTTTTCGATGAATTATTAATTTTACTTGACTGAATGATTGCTTAAAAAATGTATAATTTATTGGTAATGCTTTACTTTATCCCCATTAACTAGCAGTTGCACTGAATCTAAAGATAAGACATGATTTTTAACACACTGTAACGTAGTTTTCAACAGATATAGAAACTTATTAATGTATGTGTCGAATACTTAATATGGAGACTTTAAGTGTTACAAAATAATCCATAAATAGCATGAAACTTCGTTATTTCACCTTCTCATTTTGCAGTCTGCCTCTTCACACGGTTGGTTTTTAGCTTTACAAGCTGTTCATCCCATGTTTGTCTGGACACTCCCCTCACATTTCCCTGACTCAAAAATGTCTCTACCTGTCTAACCTGTAACCACATTACTCACACACCCATTCACACACACGCACGCAGACACAGACACACACACAGACAGACACAGACACACACACACAGACAGACACAGGATGCTGTTTGGTTTTGCTTCTGTTGGTTAATTCTTTTGACACAGACCTCCTGCTGACTGCATGCTGCTCAGCAATGGTGACTCGACCCCTCACCTGCCTGACTCAAGGCCAGTGGTTTTCTAAGAACTGCTGCCCTGCTGTAATCAGACTCTGTAATTACTGACGTGACTGTTGTTTTCCCGACAAAGGATGTCTGCCTGTCTGGTACTATTTCTGACCTGAGGTTTGCAGCTCCAGGAAGGCTATGAGTGCTAGACATAATAGAGTCAGAAAACAGGCACTCCCAGACACCACAAGGGACCTGCTGGCTAAATCTGACACTGACCTCACAGGAGAGCAGCCACATGGGCTTAACTCACCACCACATCATAGACATAGCATGGCCACGGAGTCATAACACCCTCCTCGCACATCCTACTGCCTAGCAGGTCCCACTGAGCCAGATGATAGGACATCCCTTTCTCTCTCTCTCTCTCACTGGTTAGAGAGGGAGACTTCCTCTGAGGAGTTTGCTTTGGCCGAGTCCCCTGTGGGAACTGAGTCTTGAGTGGGAGGGGGGTGGGCCAGGGGAGCGGGACCACAGAGGAAGCACTGAGCTGAAGGAATGTATACTTGAAGGCCAAGTACAGCCTCTCCTTTAAGGCTCCATTCAAGCATTGCCCTTTTCAACTCGCTATTGTATGATATTTCTTTCAGGCGCCGTAATGAGGGAGCGTTTCAAAGCAGACCTGTAGGCTAAACAGTGTCTAATAGCAGCTGGGCAAGAGCAGAAACGCTTTATTTTTTAATTAGTGCCATATAATGGCATGGTAATACCAGGATAAGCCCCAGCTATTTTCATGCTGGCATGGTGGATAATCACAGGGAAACACAACACATTGCAAACATATCAATATCTATTCTAAGAGCAGGGGGCTTGACCTGCTTGAACAATAATTTGTCGATATTGTGCCAACTGGAGCGTAATGGGGATTGAGCTGTTATTTCACTTGAACATGGAGCTAATCAAAAATATTTGTTTATTGAGCCCTGATGTAGTCAGTCTGTGAACAAGCCTGGGCTGCCGTTTGTTGGAATGCAAGTTGAGTCAAACCATAATGTCTCGAACTTGGTTAACCAAGAGTGAAATTCTGGCTGTTGTGTTTCTTGCTCTGCCATGCTTTTTTGTCAGAAACATTGCTGTGTTTGCAGATTTCAGGAAAATGAGAAAACAAGACTCGAGCTATGACAAACCAGAAATGATTTCCTGACTTGAAAGAACAGCGTGACATTTTGGTAAACACGCTCAATGTTTTCTTGCTAAGATTACGATGAAAAGACTGATGCTACAAGCTAAAACAAGGGGAGACGGCTGGCACAAACACAACCTCCCCAACAAAGAGACACATAATGTCAGTAAGTGCCTTTTGAGGTACAGTAGTTGGATTTTGTTATCTTTGGACAGAACCAGGCTAGTTGTTTCCCCTTGTTTTAAGTCTCTATGCTAAGCAAAGCTAACTTGCTACTAGCTGTTGCTTCATAATTCCAAACAAATACATCAAACCTTTATTCGTATTCCCAAACTTTTGCATAATTTTACTTCTAACTTTGCACCGTCGTCCTTTTTTAAAATGTGGACAAGTCTTTAAATTTTTATGGATTTACTAAAGTTAAGCTGAAAACAGCAGGTTTACTTGAAACTTTAGCGTTGTTTGTGGTGCTCTGTAGACTCAAATGAAATGATCGAGGAATAAAACATGGGAGAGCTCTTGTCTGGCAAACAAAAATAGTCTCTCCTGCTGAACTTCCTCAGGCAACAGTCATACAATACTGATGCATGCTGCATGATAGCATGGCATTAAGAAAAGTGCACAGCAACAAGACACAACAGTTTCAGATTACGGCCTCCTTTCCCCTCCTAAACCCCTGAATGTAATCCCCAGATCGACATGTGCTTAGTGGGGCGCTGTTTCACTCAAGGGCACAGCAACTGGCACGGCTCACTCGGGTAACGGCCTTAGTTGGAAGTGAGAGAATACTAGTTTTAGTAATCTGATCCCTGTAGTTTGGTGTGGATATTCGCAAAGATGCCTTGGGCTTTAATTCAACTCCCAGTGCGTAAATTGTACGACAGTCGCCTGATTTATCTAAAGCCCTGTGGTCACCTCCTAACAGCTGGGGGAAAATTATTGGTATCTGCCCAGAATATCCTTGAAACTTCATCCCTTCACCGCACAGATACAGCACAAGCTCTCATTTCCCCTCGCTAAATCTTCGCTTAATTTATCCATTTATTCTGTCTCCGTTGTGTCCAGTACGAGGATATATTGTTCATGTACTGAGCCGTGGCAGTATAGACACACAGAGAGAGCTGCAGGGCTGGGCATAAGGTCGGCATTACAGCGAGGCTTATTGGATTGTCCTAATTGTCTTTAGGATTGAGACTTGATGAGGTCTGAGGCGGATGCAGGACGAGCTGCTGTCCCTAAAGATGGAAAATATCTCATCAAGTCTGCACATACAGCTTCAAGGCAAAAGAACAGAAAATAGTGTTCTGCCATTCATAAAGTGAGCTGTGTGTGGAAAATGAATGCTACACAAGATCTAGTGGCTTCTGTTGTACTATTTAGGGAAATTCTTGCAAAACACTGTTTTCCACTCTGTTCAGCTACTATTGTCAGTCTATTTGTGCGTTCTGTAATTATATTTCTAGTGTTTTTTCTTCTTTTTTTATGAATCTATTGCTTACATGTCTGTCTTGGAAGACTGGTCTCTTCTCTTTTGCTTGTCTCGTGGTTTTCGCCCATTTTCTTCTGCATATCTGTAATTAAGTTGTTTTAGCAGATGTGAAAAGTCTTTTTTGGGGGTCCTAGTATTAAAATGTACTTAAAGTTGAAAAAAATAAAAGCACTTAATTCAAAACAATGACCTGTGTAATTGTGAATCTACGGTGCTCTGTCAATAGATTATGAGCGCATTCATGTCTAATTACGTTGTTATTATGTTTACATTCAACATTTCACAAGCTCATCATGTGTTTGGCCTGTAAAATCTTAATTTGTGTGGCCACTGCAACTGTCGGACAAATGTAGTGGAGTAAAAACAATTGTATTGACGAGAAGTTTAGGTTCCTTGAATTGAAAATACTCAAATATTGCTACTTGCTACTTCAGTTAAAAAAAGCCAAATCACATTTCTCCACCCTATTGAAATATATTTTACTCTTTCAATAAGTGAGCAAGTTCTCAGTAAAGTGACGCAAAGCAAAACACATTTTAAACAATATTTTCTAAAATCAGGGTTAATTGTTTTTTATTTCAGTGCACATTGCACCTTGATTTCTAGAAAGCTTTTTTTAAAAAAAAAAATTAGTATATTTACCATATTTTGAAGCTATTTCTAAAATACTAATTAATTGTAAATATTATATATCACAGGCTCTTCTTTTGCCCCTTGTTTGAACATTTTTTTTGGGGGGGGGGCTAAAATAAAGGCCAACTCATGTGATAAGACGGATAATTTTTTTCAGGGAGGACAGACTTTACATGTATTATGTTGTGTTAAACTCAATTCACTCTATGATTTAGTACAACATGTCCAAATGTGAATACACCACTAAGACGCACTAAACTCTCTATAATCTTTTGATGACACGCTTCATTTCTTGTTTTTAGCATCATGAAAAAAACCCGTTCCTGGATCCAGAGAATTCCCTGCGAGTGCATGAAAAAAAAAATCCTTCGCTGGTGAGAGCAAACAAAAAGAAAGATTACTGTACTACAGCGCGGCAAGAAATGAATTCCAATTCAGGTCCGAACATGGTAACTGTAACAACATGGACATGCCCGCCTGCCTTTCTTACAGTATGCCGACAGTGGAGTCCAAATCAGTCTCT
Source organism: Acanthurus tennentii (assembly GCA_029783805.1). NCBI lineage: Eukaryota > Metazoa > Chordata > Actinopteri > Acanthuriformes > Acanthuridae > Acanthurus > Acanthurus tennentii. The sequence continues at coordinate 11,117,767 of JAPZDZ010000012.1, read as the reverse complement.
CTCTCTCAGAGGGTGACCTCACGCTACAAAGGGCTTATAAGTTATTTCAACACACATGGGAACTCTAAAGTAAAAGATATGAAACAGATATCGCCACAGATTATACATTATTAGCAGGAGCATGTTTGGTATGGTTGTTAGGCAAAGTTATCTTAGGAAACGAAACGTGCTCTGAGACTGGTGTATTTATAGATGCACATAGCGCCAAATTCAGCAGATAGTTGTCTGAGAGCCCCCACCCCCCACCCCCCACCCCCCCCAACCCTGCTGCACTATTGGAATCAGAGAATTTGACATCGGGCCACATGATCTGAGGAAAGACACAAGGCTGCGTCTGCAAACCAATAAAGGCCGAAACGTATACACTCTCCTGCACATTCACCGGGACATACCACACACACAAACACACAATGCCTTTATGCTTCCATTCACATTTAGCACACTTATGATGTAGGAGCAGCTGCAGTGCTAACCAGGGGGCCGGAGGGGATGAAGGTTAACGAGGAAGACAGAGAAAGGGAGAAAGAGCAAAGACAGACCCTGGCTGACCCACGTTTATGGAATTTAATTTAGTGCTCCTGAAGGGTAAAATGCATTCTTGCTCGAAACATATTCACACAACTTTCAGGAACGGTATGAATAAAAGAAAAAAGGGTTCCTGCAAATTTGAGAGGAAATAAGATTTATACGCCAATTACTATGTTGGTTTTGGTTGATTCTGCATACAAAACATCTCACTGTAATGAAATAGAGTGGTTTCTTCATGCTCAAAGTCAAACAAATTCAATATTAAGTCATGTAAATATTAATGTTTTTCTCCCTTTTTTGCATCCTCTATTCAACAGTATCTATTGATTAAAGAAAGAGCTTTGACCCGGCAGCTTTAGCCACAATACCAGCGGAGCACACAGCGATAATTCAGGCAGTCTACGCGCTCTTGAATTGAATTAAAGGAAAGCTGTGTGAAAGTCCCTGTCGGGGCACATTAATGGTTTCCAGATAGGCAGGAACAGGATACTTCCCACATCTAAAATAGAGCAATTTTTAATGCATTCCTGCTGTTTTGTCTGAAATTACAAACTGGTCAATGTTGTTATAATTTCCTTAAGTATCCCACAGCAGTGTTAAAAGAAAACCTGACGGCATTTGTGTTGCTGTATCTGGACTTACGTACTTCTGTGCGTGCCTTCACAGAACTTGATCTCTGCTGCACAGCAATGCCAACGCCATCTTTGCCAGGCAGGCCTAATCCCTTGGCATTACGCTGACACTTGCCTGGTTCTCCGCCTCTGATGCATCAACATGTATTTAAAATGAGCTCTAACTTACCTGTGCTTAAATTTAGAATTGAGGACACGATTTTAATTCTTAGAATTTAAGATGAATCTATCAGCCAGGGTTTTACGATCCAGGTAAGAGGCTTCTGCACGAACCTATAAATCAACACCTACATGTCTCAATGTAAACAGAACAGCTTTGGTTCGGTAACTTATATCTTACACACCAGGGCCAATTTATTTGCTGTCGTAGAGGAACAAGGAATCGCTCGGTTTGATCTGATGAGATTAATGAGCATATCTAATGAAGAGATATTGAATTTTGGCTTAATTTTTATGATAGTTATTGAAACGTAACGGAGGGATTTATATCGAACAGACCCATTTCATGAAAAAAAGAAATTGCTATTTTGGGTGTGTTGAAACTACACTTTGTCCCAACCTTTTTTTTTTTCCCCAAGTGTCAATTTTTAGAAGGGCACTGGGTTATTTAGAGCACAAAAAAATGTTGAAATAGAAGCTGAGAGTGAGATATTTTGGTCGATTGTAGGAGGGAAAACTCTAAAAATACTAAATCCTACTTTTCCTGCAATGCAATTCACTTGTAACTTCTATTTGACCCTCTGTGTCTGAGGTATTCCCCTCCTCTTTTAAATCCTATGCCTGCAGTTTTCAATGCAGGTTTTCTGTCAAACATGCTCATCATCAGGCTTTTTTTTCTGTTTTAAGAAAGCTCCTCTAGAGCCAAAAAAGACATGATACAAATGTTTTCATGGGTTGAAAAGTGCTCTGCATGATGATCTCCAGTCTCTCCCAGAAAAATCATTTCAAACAGAAAAAAGAAAAAGATTTGATGTCTTTGTACAAAATATCGAAATGTTGCAGTTTGTGGGTTTTTAGTGGCAGAAAAATGAAAGAGACAAGAGAAAAATCTGTGGTTTCTCAAACCGACTCTGCACCCTCTGAGACGGTTGTGTGTGCGTTAACAAACCTTCCTCTCATTAAAGGTCTGATGTCTCCAGACTGAAAACCTTGGTTCGTCACTGATAAGCAAATCCCAACCCTGTCTGCACGCGGGGAAGTGTGCGCCGCCGTTCTCGCTGTTAGCACGCTCCCCCTCTGCTCTACAGCAAGACTGCAAGTCCAGTGTCTGACTGGTTGGGTTTTAATCCTGTAGATTAATACTAATGCCACGGCAAAGAAGGCAGAAAGACGATTAAAATGTCACTGGATAACCTCTCCACAACCCAAACAGTAACAGCTCTGAATACACGGACCATTATATCACTCGCAGTACCTGGTACTGCACAGCTCCTCTGCGCCTCCCTCACAAGGCGGAGATGGTGGAGAAGTCAGGACAGGAGGAGGCCTGGGAGGCTGAGGGGGAGCAACAGCATGGGGTCTGCTGGTTACGGCGGTCTGAAGTGAGTCAGGGTCTAGACCTCCAGTCTTTGAGAGATTGACAGGCCAGATGGACAGTCAGATCTCTATGTTAACAACTAAGTAAAGGGGATAAAACAGACCAGTATAGTCCCTGATGACGCACGACCCGAGAACTGGGATAAGTTAAAAGTTAAAATCAATTTATTATTTTTTCAATATATAGGCCTACAGTTGAATCCAAAATGTCAGCTAATTTTGCACAAAAATGTTATTTTTGCAGGGTTTTAAATCTGATCTTTTTTATTAACTACTGCATATAAAAAATATTTTAATGATGGATTTATCTGACACTTTCTTTATTAATTAATCTATTGTTTGCTCTAAAAAAGACCAAATACAGAAATCACAATTTTCTAAGACCAGT
>JAPZDZ010000012.1:11091231-11114583 GCA_029783805.1 Acanthurus tennentii | reverse complement strand
ACACTTTCTTTATTAATTAATCTATTGTTTGCTCTAAAAAAGACCAAATACAGAAATCACAATTTTCTAAGACCAGTGATATCATCAAATTGGCTATTTTGTTTCATAAAGAGTCGGGAAACCCCAATCTATTCAGTTTACAATCACAAATGTCAGAGAGAAGCACAAATTTAGATGCTGGAATAGAACATTTTTTTGCTTCAAAAATCTTTTTCATGATTAACTGATTATTAAATTTGTAGCTGATTAGTTTAACTCCTCCTCAGACCCGCTTCCTGTTTCCAGTTCACAAGTGTATATTGCAGACCAACATGAAAAAAAATAGTCAGTGCAAATGTATTACTTTAAATAATTACGCTTGAGTGACAACAACCGTCAGCTAGGCAACACGTAACCTAATTTCAGACATAAACCAATCAGCCACAACCATGGACACATTTTAAAATGGTAAAACAAGTCACCAGTCAGCTGAGCTGCGGTTTGTGCCACCGTGCCACATGACCACATGCCCCCCTGAGCAGCGAAGAGGAGGGCAGGTGGCAGGTTTATTTGGAAAGATGAAAATGGGATGAATACCAGAGGTTAAGAGGTGTGAGAGGACAGGGCGGGGGTAGAGGGGGATGAAGGGGAGGAGGTCATAAAAGCTGTGAGAGGGTGAGGTGAAGTTAGGGTCACCGCTCACTCAGGGTCCCGTCTGATGTCATTTCACCAACACAGTATATGTCCTGAGAACAGCTCTGGAGCTAATTGGTTGAACCGGGGCAGTAAATCCTGCTGAAATTTATAGATACCATTCTGGTCGTTTGGCTGAAATGGTCACCAGGTTAGAAAACCTAATCTGTGCTCCACCGCTGTTGTTTCTAAAACCATTCAAACAATAGAGGACTGTTAAAGTTAATGCCACAGACACATAAATGTGCCTTTTTAAAGTCATTCTTTTTGTTTAATTAGCTTTGAACTTCAAAATTTAGCTTATAAGCTTGAAAGCCTATGATCACCGCTTTTTATGCTGCGCTGCTACAAGCTACTTTTTTCCAATGCTAGAAAGCACGAGCAGAAGCCGCACGAGTTGAAAACTGCTAATGGGTCCGTTCTGAAAGACAGGAAACCGTAAGAATAAAAGACCTTATATTAAAGTGCAACAAGGAGTCTTGACGTAATTGAAGAGAATTACGACTCCAAGACAAATACAAGAAAGCCAGTGGGTCTTAAAAGTGTTCAACCAATTAACTGTCAACACATTTTTCAAAAGTACACCGGGAGTTATTGCTTCAGAAAATGTTCCTCTCTGGCAGAGCAACAGTCTGACTCAATGTACGAGGGCCTCACAGTGCGAGTATGTGTATACAGTAATATTTGACAGAGATCAAATAGCATTTCACTTGTTTCCACTTGTTCAAGGAATTGTCTGTAAGGGAAATAGGGGATAAAACACCCACAACATCCGTTCCTAAGATCACACATTCCATCCTTAAACACTGGTTTCGTTTCCCTCCTCCGTTCATAGGAAAACATATCTTCTTACAGAAGTAATTAGGTGAGAGGGCTCGAGCCTTGCAGCTTCCATAAAATGAATACGAGCGCTCTAAAATGGAGGGCTGAGAAGGGGCGGGTGGTGGACCGCAGCACCTCATGAATTCTGCAATTTGCCGTCTGTTTCTTGAGTCTAAAAAATTCTTGGAAATGTCTTTTCCTGGACAATTTTATTGCACAAGAGCCTGTGTTTTTCTCCATGGCAACCACATAACAGTAGAGCCCAACTAAGCTCTGACTCAACAAACAGAACTCCACAAAATACCCATTTCGAGCGCCAGGGTTTTCCCCCCTTCGCCCAGCTTTCCTGCAAAAACCCTGCCCGAGACGGCTTTAAAACAGGGGCCGAATGATCGCATTGACCATGAATGAAGACGCACGCTGGGATTAATCAGGGCACATGCGTGACGTGCTGCAGGAGATATGTGTAGGAAAACCTGACGAGCCTCAGGTGCTGTATGGGTTTCAGGCTTCTGCGAGCCAGAGCTCTGACATGCTCGGTACAGTAGGACAGGCAGCAGCTGGGTACTGTTAACCTGCGGGAGCGTCGCTCGAAGCAACAGCAGGTTCAGCACAAATACACCGGACAGAGCATTACATAAAAGTCTGTCTCTCTCTTGGTGGGCTGAGCTGGAAGGACGCAGGCGCTCTGCGGCCCTAATGTAGCTGCTAAAGGGGAAGGCTGGCCAGGGATTAGTGTTGCAGGCAGGCACAGGCCTGATTCGAGTGCATGATGTGTGTAAGTGTGTAATCTCCATGGCCTTTCCCAGGGAATCTTTCAGACCTGCAGGTTGGACCTTGACGAGATAACCGTTCCTAATTACACAGAGTACAGCAAAAAAAAAAAAGAAAAAGAAAAAAGAAAAAAAAAAAAGCTTTGTGCATACTCTTTATGGTTTTGTGCTCTCACGAAAGGACCCATTTTTTCAGATCATGGCCATCGTTTACTGTAAAGACAAAGTTGTTTGAAGGAAACTGAAAGAGTCGTCGTCCTCCCACTACCTGTCCTTGAATCACACTCATCACCTAGCACGCCAGGAGAGGATTTAGTTCGCTGCTTTCTCTTCGGTGAACTGTCAACCTTCTTGTCTTGACTAGTTAAGGCCATTCCAAAGAAAAACAGGACATGTCTGCTAAACTGTAACTTAAGACAACAGTGAGCGAGGCCGCAGTTTCAGCTGCTGTCGAGCAGCTGTAAGCCTGTCGGGGTGTGTGGTTGCTCTCAGTCTTACAAGGCTTTCAGAGGCTTCACCCTTGCAAAAACACACAATCAAACAAAATTATCCTTTATTTGTTGCATATAAGGTCATTGCAAAGGGGCACGAGAGGCTGCCAACTTTTCTCTTTCCTCTCCTGCGCTCCCCGTCCACCTCGTAGTGAGCACAGAGGAGTATGCCGCAGGGAGGGGAGGCCCTACACAGGAACTCAATAATAACTTTCAGCAGTCTAGCCAGGAGGCTGGAAGCCCAGACTGCGGCTGTTCCCTCCTGTCCTCGTTCCTCCCTCCGCACAGCCCCACGCTCCTCCCTTCGCCGCCCCCCCTCCTCCTGCTGGCCTGTGTCTGCTCCACAGGACTGATGCATTCTGCAGACAGGCCAGCGCTCTTAAAGAGACACAGGCCACATTTTTATCCCCTGAATCACTGCAGTGGACGGAACCACTAAAGCAAGAGCAGAGTCCCTCGTTTCCAGCCTCTCAATCAAGGGCCTGTGCTTTATTTCACTCTTTTTCTTAAAGCTCGAGACTCTGACATGATGCGAAAAATGCGAGTGAATAAACAGGCCGAAGTATGTTGAGAGGCTCTCAGTGAATCTCTGGCCCGAGTCTTTCACTGTGGTTGCCTTTGAAGGTGCCTTTGATGCTTTCTTTAAAGTTTGTCAAGTGCAATCAATGTTCTTTGCGATGGAAGTATATTTAATACCATTGTCATGATAATTTCTGGAGAGACTCTAGTAAACCTAATAAAAAGGACATTGAAATGACAGTGCCAGCACAGAGGATTGCCGCTATTTAAATTGTTTCTGGTATTTTACTTTACTACTCTGAGTTTTCCGCCTCAAAGGTAACGCTAAGACTCCAAGAAACAATTATTTTTTTTAGCATAGATCAATCTGAAGAATATACTTTTGCTTTCAATTAATTATTTGGTCTAAAAAACATCAGAAAAGAAAGAAAAAAAATCCATCACAATTTTCAGAAGCCCAAAAAATCCAATTGTCTTGTTTCACCCAAAATAAAAAAAAAAAATTTGGTTGTTGATAAAGTTATTTGACAAAAGGCAGCAATTTCTCACATTTAAGAACTTGAAATGAATAATCACCGATAATTTTTTCTCTGTTCTATTCATTTATGGATAAGCCAATCTTTGCAGCCAGCATCCACTGCTGCAACAGTCAACCTACAAAAAGACGTAAGCGGTTGTTGCCCTTGAGTATAATGTTGCCATTAAATTTGCTCCATAGCAAAGTGAGAAAACAGCCCCCCAACATGAATCAGGCCTCACGCCATGTTACTGATTTCTTTGGTCTTAATGAGTGAAAATCCCTACCTTACACTTTCAATTCCTCCTGTTTTATGAGTTGAATGGGCATGAGGCCCCTAAATAGCGTGTGACTGAGCAGAGCCATGTTGCGCTCTATACCACAGCAAGGAAACGATTAAAAATTTATTAGAGTTGAGTGACACAGAAACCTACAAGGGCGTGCCTGCCAAACACGCTCTTATTCTCTTGCTGTCAGCACTTTTCCTCTCTTCATATACAAACTGTACCAAGCAGCCGAGGGTCTAAAACCCCCCGACCCAAGACGGGCAGACAACAAGGTCAATGTTGCTAATTTCTATTTCAAACACACTGACTTTTCACTGTTATTTTGAATGTTACATAGCAGATTTTTGAGACATAGGGGGGCATGGAGGAATTTTACAAGATGAAAGTGGGTGAAGCAGGGCTTCATAACCTTCTATTGACTAAATATCTTGAAGGGACTCAAGGGTTAATGCTCTCAGCTGCAGCATAACAAAAGATGAAATCTCTATGGGAGGTATCAGTGCCAGAGTCAGCAAAGCAGCCCAGTCCTCTGCAATGATAACCCCATTCTGGAAAACCTATAAGGCTAAGCATCCAGCTTCAGATGGAGCAGACAGCTCCAGCTCAGGCTCTTAAAAACTGGGAAAGAAATCTTCCAGGAGAACATAACTGAGACTCTCAGGAGTGTCTTCATCACTAAAAATCTCCATGAGAATCTCGCTGGCCTCCAACTCCAGAGTTTTCATGGCTTAAAAATGCTGTTAGCCGTATACTAAAGTCAGATGTGCAAACCAAATAAAGCCACCACCTGACTGCAAAGCTGTTTCTGCACAAAAAGAGAGCCTGGATCTGTATGGTCGCACAAAACAACTTACTGTTGGTTACTCTGTGGTGTGTAGGGCGCTTTGAGAGGGTGACGCATACCCAAACAACACCAAGTCATTGAATCACCAGTGTTTACGCAGCCACATAATTCTGCACCATCTGTAGGACTCAGGTCTGATCTCTTGCAAGCTGGCGGCAATGCAACAACAAGGGGACACCCACTGACTGAGCTGTCATCCTCTAAAACAATTTAGCCCATTAAAATCGAAACAAAACTCTCTCGCCCAGAATACATCTTTATTCACAGCCGCGGTAACAGCCGCACGGTGACGTCCTCTCCTTTGCCCTCGAACTCTGAACCGGCCGTCACCTCCTTCACCTTACAAGGCAGATGCAGGATGAAAAAGAAGGCAATGAACTTCTGACCTGTCATTCAGACTGCAGAGGAAGCTTTGCAGCTCGGGGGCAACCAGAGTCCACCATCCACTCTGTCTCTCCTCCCCTCAGTGTCTCACCCTACCATCCCATAAACCGTCACTAAAAACCTCCTGCTCCCCTTTTTATGGCTGCCAGATGGTGGGGAGGCCTCCTTGCCTCTGGACTTGCCTCTCCAGTCTAGTAAAACCAGTTGACCTCAGCAACATAAAAACTGCTATTTATGAAAAGGCTTGGAACAAAACGCACAAACATCCTGCCACTGAAACAATCAAATGCCATCTCATCTCCCAGAGGGCCTTTTTACAAGATGAGAGTAGGACAGCAGAGACACCAGCGTACGAGTGCCCCTGCACTGGGGTGTTGGTGAGGTCCAGATGTAGCGACTACACCCAGGTACATTTTATTTTTTCTGTGTGAAGGGGTTTTATTTGCGTGCCTTGGGTGTGAGCGCAGGACTTTGGCAGCGTCTAAATTTCTCCCTGAGAAACGGAGAAGCAAAACAAACACAGCAGTCTGCATTCAGGTCGAAGCTGAACCGCAGAACCACAGTCTGGCCTGCGGTTCACAACATACTGTTCCAGCTCTGACTTCACCTAAAACAAACACTCTCAAGACACGTCCACCTCAGCCAGAGGGAGAGGAATCTGAGAAAAACTTTAGATCTGAACTCCATTAACAAATCCCTTCTCTCTCTCACACCGCTTCTTCTTCTTCTTCTTCTGCTGCTTCTTCTTCTGCTGCTTCTCTCAGCGATGTTTTCGACCGAGTGCTGGGCAAACTCAAAACCTCATCGCTCACTTGTCACTTGTGTAGGAGTTTGTGCTCTTTGACGGCATGCTCGGACCGAGTCCAAGGTTTGTGAGCGAGCGCGGTTGGGTGGGAGAGAGGGTTAAAAGGCCAAAGATCGGCTTGTCATAAAAAAGCAGTTCAATCAATGGCCTCCTTTTACTGCAAATCAATTTAAGTGATTATCTGCTCTTCCAACAACAACTTTCTGCTCCCCCCCCTTCCTCTCCCCTCACGTGCCCCTCCTTTTTTCCTTCTTCTACTTCCTTTATTTTTTCTACCCGTTGGAATCTACCATTTATGTCCTGCAATTCAACCTGACCTCTGGGCAACCCCTTGCATGGCTGCCTAAGTCATTAAGGTAGCTGTGACTGTGGCTTATTAGTGTGATAAAAGTTTACTGTTCTTCCAGCCACTCTGCACGGCTGCTGTTTAACGCCTCTGAGGAACAACCCTACGGGACCGCAGCAGATTGGCAATAAGGGGCTAATGGTCAGTGGGCCAGCACACAGAATACACTAAAGAGTAAAATGTTTAAGTCAGACGACACAAAGGACGAACAGAATGTAAGAAGCACGAAGCAAACCAGCCTACATCCAAGCCGGGACGGTGAATCAAACGAGAGCATCCCTTGTGCGTTGGCTTTGTGGAAATATGTAGACAAGAGGGCTTAGGGGGGTGGTGGTTGTCTGTGCTGTGTTTTTTCCTGTGCGGCAGAAGTTGTGGGCAGCCTGAGCTAACTGCAGCCTCAGCACTTCTCTCAATATTCTCCTGTTTCAAGCCAAGAGAGAGAACAAAGGCAGCGAGCTAAGCTGCTGCAGAGGTAATGAGGACAGAGGCATGCAGCACAGGAGTGTGTGCCCTCAATAACGAGTGCTGCTGCAGTCTGTGATGGAGTCCTGTTGGACAGCAGGAATAAAAATCCATGCAGCTGCTTGCTAGCAGCCACTCCGCCTGTAGTCTGCCCACAGACAGTAACTGACAGACTGCAGCCCACCCCTTTTTACACTGCAGCTCCGTTTACCACAAAATGGAAACCACAGTGTGACTGGAATTTGCTCGGAGACATGAGATCCCTGTAGTGAGACGGTAAAACTCCATTAAAACTGTTTATTCCATTGAAATTCTTTGGCAATACCTTATTCAAGGGTTGCAAAATGTTTTTAATTGTTAAATTCAACGGCGGCTTCTAAACAAGGAAAAGGCTGGATGGCTTAGAAAAATGGCTGAAATTTAAAAAAAAAAAAAAAAAAATGTTACCATAAAAAGCAGTCAACGTGACAAGGCGATTAATTAATACGAAGCGGATGCTAATAATGCACTGTCAAATTATCATCTGAAATGTGTCAGATGGCGGAGTTGAGTCTTCACAAATGACACAAGCTCCGAATCCTGAGAATGACAAACACCGCGAGCTGTGGTGCGAAGTATTTGAAGAAGAGCGGCGCAGCAGGGCACAGACTCGAGGAAATCCACATTATTGCTAAAGGAGAATCCCAATTAAACTTGAGGACACACCCTTCATCCAGAGCGTCTGCCAAAGTCTATACCCAGCTCTCCAGCTCACCAGTTGGAATCAATAATGTGATTACGATGGAGAAAGCATGTGAGGGGAGGAATTTTACAGCAAAAATAAAACTTGGAACAGAGGTAGAAAAAAACTCTAAAGGCAGAAACACGTCTTTCCGGAGTTCGTATTCATTATGCACATAATATTCTCCTGTAAGCCCAAACAATGCTTCGTCCTCGTTGTTGTTTTCCTTTTTTTTTCCTTTGCAGTTTCAAAATGTCATGACTTACATGTTTAACTCTGTTCTGCCGCTGCATTTTACTAAAATACATCTCAAACCATGCATTACAGAAAAACATGTAAACATCCTACATGTTTTTAAAAAACTAACTAATTATAGTAGTTACATATCTCACGGGTAAATATATGTATTCTAACATTATTTACCCCAAATGTCTTTAATTTTGAAGACGGAGGCATTCCACAGAGAGGCTGTTTTGGCAGCTTTTGGCTGTAAAGCTGTGTCAGTGCTGGTCCATGCCAGCCCCACCCCATTAAGGCCGAACCCTGCACATCATGTGTTTCCACTTTACCGATAGGGTGGAAATGACCTCAACGCAGTAAAAGATGACAGGGGTGCTAGCGCTGTTCACCAGATGTGAGCAGAAAAAGGGAGAGAGAGAGAAAAAAGGAGGAGGAGGAGGAGGAGGAAAGGGAGAAAAAACCATTCGCTTGAAGAATTTACTGCAAACCCCCGAGGAACCCTGTGATTGAGGGTTCAAGTCGAGCTCCAGAGGTTCCTGGTGTTTCTCAGCGGTGCTCGGGGAGGACGTACCCTCCCGGCCAGGCCAGACATAGAACTGCACGCGCACACACATATGTGAGGCCATGCATGTATGCATACACGCACACATCCCAAAACTGTCATTCCACTGCACCTGCTAGCAACACAAAAGCCACTTCCTCCCACTGTGTCCGGCCAAGCCCCTTTATCCCATTTAGTGCAGCCTGCACCACAACAAAGGCACAGAAATTAGGGAGCTGCGTTGATGATAGGGCGACTAATCTCTTTGGAGGGACTCATTATATCAGCAGGCTGTACAGTTCACCAGCTGAAAGGGGTGAATTAAATATGGACATGCAGAGATGGGCGTCTTTGTGAAGATGAGTGCACCAACAATGCCCTGCTATTACCTCTGGAATAATTCATACATTCCATATGAGACAGATGCCCGAGCAGACTGTCATCATCTTCGCATTCGATTCAACACATTTAGTTGACCTCCAAAATGTGTTTTCTTCTGTGTTATAGCCATGTTTTCCAACTCAAAACTGTCATGTGATCGTCATATTTCTAAGCTCTTGAGTAAGAGGACGTTTCAGATCATAAAAGGTCATGCGACCTTGCACTAAAACACACACACACACTCCTGTGCAGCAGATTAAAGCTGTTGGCGCCAAAAGGAGAGGTGATTACTTAGTTTTTGATGATAATCTGAAAAGCAGCTTGAAGTTTTTTAAGATGATGTGTGTACTAACTCTTCTCTTGACACCGGTCATACACTGCTAAAGACACAAGGCTGATAATAGTCCTCTCATTATAGGATAAAGTGTGGGCCTGCTCTATTTCAGGCCACGGCCATCTGTGTCTGCGCTCGTTGACGGGCTGGAAATAAAGCCAGACGCTTTTCAACGCCACTAGGACAAGGGAGGCAGGCGGCCCTGCTGGGCAGCCGGCACAGAGAGCACAGTGCAGGGCAACCCCGAACTATTAGACACCTGCAAGGAGAGCGGGTGGGGGGGAGGTGAGGGGAGAGGTGTCCTCAGCATGTGAGCAACTGTGGCCCGTCTGTACGCCTGTCTTTATAAATGTAGATCCTGTCACATTGATGCAGAGAGAAAGAGCAGACAGTGAGAGCGCGGAGGGGCAGACGGCAAACGTTCAGAGAAACAAAAGCAGGATGCATTTTGCAGAGATACGAAAAATTCTGCATTTCAGGTAGTAAAGGTAATAAATAAGACTAACAAGTTCAAACAGGGAGAGAGGTCCACCTGGCCAGATGATGCTGTGGCAAAGGCCGACCATGACGGATCCTGGGGTGACTGTAATACTGAATAAATAACTTTCCCCCCTCGCTGCAAAAGAGGACAGCTGTGCTGAATTCATTTGATACGGGTGCCTGCTGACAATGCTGCATTGCTCCGTCTCTGCAAGAAAGCATGTCGAGCTGGTCTGAAGAGCACACAGGGGCCTGCAGCTTTTCACCAACAATGAATGATAGTTCTGCCATACAACCCAAAGCTCTGACCCCTGCAAAAAACCAAGCTAAGAGAAATAGACCAGGTTTGGACGGTGAGCCGCAGAGCTCGACAGTACGTGCAAACGTGTCAGATAGAAGACACAGTGCTCTTAGATCAGATTTTGGGATGCAATGTCCTGGCGGCGCTGCAGATACATGAGATGATAGACATCTGCAGTGGTACAACGTGAAACAAGGACGAAAATGTTGAACCCACTCGTTTGTTCATTTAGCAAGCTCTTAAAAAAAAGAGCCTGGAGAAGGAGATGGCTATGAGGTCATCCTAACAAATTTAACTCCACCTCTCCGCTATCTATCTATCTATCTATCTATCTATCTATCTATCTATCTATCTATCTATCTATCTATCTATCTATAATGATGAAAAAACATGGATTGATGGCGAGTTTTCATCTCTTCAGAACGAGACAAGCAGCCCTCACACCCCTGGAACAGCACAGTGATACATGTGCGGCGTATGTAGGCCAGTCTGAATACAGACTGATACAGCATGTGCTCACTACAGTGGAGGTGGAGATCTAAGTATAATGCAGTGTGAGGGGGAGTGCAGTAGGAGATCTCAGTGGAGGAGAGCCTGTGTCTGTGTGTGTGTGTGTGTGTATGTGTGTATGTGTGTACGTGTATATGTGTGTGTGCATGCGTGTCCTACAGGGTCGAGGAGGTGTCAAATGGAGGAGATGAGTGATGGTGGCGGGGCAGAGGAGGTGTCAGACAAGGAGGTCTTGGTGATGGAGAGGGGAGCTTCTTACAGTGCTGACCCGTGGGACAAGTGCGTGTTAGGAAGAATGGAGGAGGAGGAGGAGGAGGAAGAGGAGGAGGAGGAGGAGGAGGAGAGACTCGACGAGTCACAGCGTGGAGGTCACAGTGAGAGGATGGGCAGTGAACGGAGGAGGGTGAGGTCTCTGTACTGTAAGAGGTCCATGCACTGTGAGGTCTGTGTGTGTGTACATATATGTGTGTCTGTGTGTGTTCTGGCGCGCTTCTTTGAGCCCACCAGCCAGAGAGCACGAAGTTCTTATTTAGCACAGGAAGAGCAGCTCTGCTTAGCAACCACAGCCGCCCTCCAATCACAAGCCTACGGAGCAGACTCCAGCGGAGGACGAGTCCTCTCTGAGAGTGTGTGGAGTCTGACAGGGGCCTCGAAATGTTGAGGTGCACGCCTTCCCACACTCACAAACACACACACACACACGCACTCGCACAACAAAAAAAGTCTTAAATGCAAACTATTTTCACAGAACTGAGCTTTTATTCAGCAGACGGAGACAAAAAGTACGTTCTCTGTGTCTCCTCTGCTTCGCCCGTCTACTGAACTCAGCAGAGAATTCAAAGTTAATCTAAACCCTCCTAATCCAAAATATTAATTATGCATATCCCAAAGAGCAAGGCAGTCGTGTAAATCCCTAAAACATTCATTCTCCTTTTTTTTTTTTTTTTTTTTTTTTTTTTTTTTTTATTCCCGCAGCCACACATTGCACCGTGCAGCAACTTGGCACCGCACCAGTCGCAAGTGAACCGATAGCGGCCCCGATTGTGATCTGCTAGCCATCGAAACAGGAGGCATGGACAAGATTTGGACCAAATGCTGTCTGAACACTGAGCAGTCTGTTTGGTTTAGCTGCGTGAGCTAATCCTTATGATAGCTTTGGAGGTGGTCGGTGGGCGGATTGTAGGCGAGAGCAGCATGCCGATTTGTCATATGGCACCAGCAGGGCCTACTTCTGCTCTGGCTGGAGCTCCATTAGCACATCTCCAATGTGGTCTAACAGTTATGTAGCTTAGAGCTGCAGGTCATTAAGGAGAGAAGGGGAATTTTTTTTTTTTTTTTTTTTTTAAGAGGATAAATATTGCAGTCCTGCTTGTGTCTCTGGCCTCTGAAGTCTCAACAGAAAATCACTCGAACTGCTTTGTGCATGTGTGCACTGTTGGTTTCCCCCATGTAACATACTCTCTGCAGTATGTCTAATTCATGCTCTAATTACAAAATTCCACAGGGACTAGTTATAAATTGTGACGATGCTTCGAGTGGGCCAGAGAGGAGGAGAGAGTCCATGGCTGACGTTCAGTCTGTTTTGAGTCTATCTGTGCGCTCCGGAAGACGCTGTCCAGAGAAGATGACGGTTTTGATGTGCGCTGTGGTCTCCGCATTCCAGGGGTTATGTAGGATTATCAGAGTTTAAACCACCACCCCCACCACCCTTACTGCAGCAGCTTAGTAGCTCAGCCAGCAGCAGATGCAGACTCCAGGATTTCCTGTCTCTGCACCAGATGGGCCTGACTCTTAATCACAGGGCTGGAAATCAGGAGGTGATCGAGGAGGAATTGATGATGATTGTGGAATAACACTAACCCAATATGGGCATCTGTTCTGCCACAAACGGACCGACTGACTGACTGACTGGCTTGTTGACTGCAGTCACAACCAGTGCTCATCTCCTCCCTCGTCTCATCATCACTGATCAGCACTAATCATCCTCCTCCTTCACCCCGCGAGTTATACAAGAAGTGTTTCACACACTATCACTGTGCAGTGTCATCGAGGTTCAGAGAGGAACGGGGTAAAAACATGGTCCACATGAGATGATCGGAAATAGAGCAGGGCGAGAAGATATATTAGCATAATACTGATATTTACAAAACATGAGACGAGATTTTGTCCGAAATTCCGGAGACGTTTCCAGTTGAAATGGAGGCATTCATTAAAGTCATAAAGTCTTTTCTTGCAAAATTAGCTTCCTCTTAAATGCACAATGTGAAGTTTCTGTTTCTGGATGTCTCAGTCAAATAATGAATCAAAATGATGTCATAAAGTGTAGTAGGATCATGGGATTTGTTTTATTTCATTGCTAAACAGCCACCACTGCAAATGAAAATCTACCTTACTAACTCAGGCAGAAATGTTCACAGATGAGGTGATGAATTAAAGTTTTATTAATTTCACGTTAAGTCACATTTGCTGACTTCTTTCTTCGGTCGCTGATGTTACACTGCACATTAGTGACAAGAGAAAGCCTCTGTTATGTTAATAAAAATTACAAATTTCTCAGAGTTTGAACATTATTGGAAACAATTAGGATAATTTTCAATACAAAACTCAGAAAATATATGATAAAGCTTTAGTCATTTTTAGACATTTTAATATGGAAATGTTACGTATTATATATTTAAAGTGCCTCTTAATCTCATTTAAATCACTAACGTATGTGATATACATATATAAGCTTTCATCTGTGCATTTGTGTAGGTATATATCTGTACTTTGGAGGGCTTTTTTTATTCTGATCTTGCTTTTTGACTTCATAATCAATTAAATTCTGTTCTAAGTATTATCCATATCTTTTGAACATTTTGGTGCAGTTGAGTTAAATGACCAATAATGTCTCTATCTGATTGAACAATGTGTTCGTCATTAATTATTTTTCTAATAAACGTGGTAGTTAATGTTGTCTTGAAACAACAACAGTCATTCCAAACATGCAGCAGTGATATGAAACTGAGTACATTTAAAAGTGATACTTGTACTAAGTTGAATGCATAACTTTCAGTGGAAATTGAGTGTTTTTAAGTTGTAGTTTTCTATTTTTACTTAAGGAAAGGATCTCAATACATGGTCTATTAACTATTTTTATGTAGGAATTTGGTCAAAGATAATGTGATTATGTTCTAATTTTGTCAACAATGATCTTGTGGAAAGAAAAGTTAATACGGTTAAATTATTTCAGTGTTAACAAGGATTTCATATCCTATCAATGAGACTTAAAAAACCAAGAAGTACTTTTGTGATATTTTGATTAAAACTTGCTCTGAATTTTTTATTTAAACAAAGAGATTTGTGGAAGAAATTCATGATAAGATCATGAAAAAATGATCTTGCTAAAAATTTGAAAATACTAAGCCTTATCTCTATCAGACATGCAGACACCATTACAGGCTCCAATCTGTCTTTGAGCACAAAACCCTAAAACAGTGACATGGCGAACTCTTGAGTGTGGATTTCCCACCCTGGAAGAGACTGGAGGTTACAGACCTATCCACGCAGCACCTAAAGAAACAAGGCACTAACAAAGAGAAATGGCTGCACTTCACAGCCTCTGAAAGCCCAACCCTCTGACAAAGGAGGCGGCAGGTCTTTAGCACACATCACCCATGACAGAACCCCCAGCTGACACCCTTTTAACATGGGGTCACCCCTGCCAGAATGAAGGCCACAACCCCTGGGAGCTCCTTTGCCTTGACACGCCGTCTCTGCTTTGGCCAGAACGCTCTGGCCAGCAGTCACCACAGAGACGTGATGATGTTTTTTTTTTTTTTTGAGGGGGGTGGTCAGGCTGGTCATTGGGGATTTGGACACTAAGGGGGGTGTTTGGGAGCCAGACCACTGCTCTCAGAAGACTGATGTTTCCCACAGAAGGCGAAATTCAAACACAAGCAACCAAAACACGAATCTGCTGCACCAGGATTGAGATTAAAAAAAGTACGCTTAATCTAAACCAAATGCGCCTGACTCAGTGCGTATCTGGGTGATGTGGGTGGGTTGGGTGGGTCTTAGCTTGACTGGGTCAACGCTCGGCAGACAGGCCCATCAAGGACCAAAGAGATGCACCATGTCAGCTTTCAGGGCTTCCCAGAGGTCAGCAGACAGATGGGAATGGAAATGAGCCGGCAGAGAGCTCATATTAATCTGGCCTCGCACAGCTGATCCAGTCATTACACTCGCCTGTTTACATGCAAACACACACATACACACACATGCATTCAAACACCCACATATAGATGCAGACAAACACAGGTACATGGTAGAGGAAGAGGAATTTCTTCCATTCATTCATTCATTCATTCATACACCTTTAATAACAGCTAATAACTTAAAACACACAAGCCTTAACCCTTTGACACACACTTGATTGGTTCGCTCCAGGTTTGAGGCTAATTTCATCGAGTGCGGAGAACAATGGAATGAGAAATGGCATACATTGGCCTCAGTTGAATGACTTTAATATCCATTCCATTAAAGAGGGTCCACACGGTTCTCCAGACCCCCGTTTACTCTCCACTCAGTCAGATGATTGATCGCATTGCCTTCACTTCTTAGGGGATTTTTATTTTTTTTTAACGGTTAATGCTCAGAAGAATTTGACTTTCAAGGGAGGAAAAAAAAAAAGTTTTTGCAATTCCAATCCTCTTTCTTAAAGATTTTCATGCTAATCGGAAAAGTTAACATTTGAATTATTACACGCAAGGTTCAACACGAGGAATTAAGTCAAAATTCAAGTAAGTTTCTCGAATATTTGCATATTCTGGGTATGTGTCAGCGAAATAATCACCCAGGATCTGAACCACAGAGAGCTGCAAGCATCAGAAAATGTTAATAGTTTATTGGAAGATGTGGTGGAGAGTAATGTCTGCTGGCTGTCCACTGTATATCCCTCCGTCCTTTATCAGACAGCCATCTGGCCAGTGGACTGGACACAAGGCCATGTGATTGGATGGTGTGAAAAGAGTGGGGGAAGGCTGGGTCAGTGTCTTTGGGGAAAGGTCAGGGGTTACGGCCCTTTGACAACACATGTCAAGGCCTGGCTCACACACTCTGCATCTTCTGAATGAGAGAGTCTGCAGCCTCCTCTCTGCAATCTGCCCTCATCTGCACATTAGGCAAAGGGCTAAATGACCAAATGCTGGATTTGATGCAAAACAGACACAATGGCTCCCTGGTACAATTCCCCCTCCTCTGATCCGGCTTCTGCTTTTGTGAGGAAGCTGCAAATGGTTATGTTTCGCTTTCTGCATAACACAGGCTATCAGGGAAAAAAAAAATAATCTTGGAATAACTCGAAATCACGCTTCCATCTTTCGTGCAAACTGCTTTCAAAACTATTCCACGAAAAAAAAAAAAACGCATGCTACATCAGCAATTATCTTCTCAGCAGTGTCTTCGGGCAGTGCTGTGTCTGCACAAACCACCACGTACAGTAGATGAGGTGGGAGTCTAGACAGATGATACAGGCAGAGGAGGTAACCCTCTAGGCTCTCTCTTATTAATAAAACACTCTGACATCAGAGGGAGGCTGAGGCAGACTGATAACATTGAGTTTTTGTTTCATGGGTAAGTCGAGCCAAGCGCGGTCTGCGAGCCCCCGTCCGGCCTTTCAGCAGCTTGGCCTGTCAGGCTGATGTATGGGAGAGCGCTGGTGTGCAGCTCCCTGAGGACCAGGCCTGTCTGCTAACTGGGACACGACTGACAGTGAACCACAGCAAACATGCACTGCCCCCTCCGCCACACTGCCTCCATGATGCTCAGCCCCTGAGTATATCACACACTGAAAGACTGTCAGCGCAGGACTCACCATTTTGAGAGAATTTATAACTCACAGGTGATACATCAGGACCTGCTGACTGCAGTTAGGAAGAGATTAGCCACAGGTGCAGGACTTTTCTCATACAGACAGATAATTCTTGACTGTACAAAGACTGTGTCAGGCGTCTGTGTCCAATTTGTGGGAAAACATGGCATAAATCAGCCGAGGATGCCTGTGTGCTACATTCAAAAACCTTAGCGGGTATATTTCTAATTTGAGAACCAAAACACAGAGGATGTAATGAACATAATCTAATTTTTTTTCCTCTCGGTAATCTTCCTCCTGTTGTTATTTCGGCCATGTTTTTTTTTTTTATAAACCAACATTTGTTTCCTTGAGAATTTTTTCAAAGAAAGTACTGAGGTTTCCCTGTGAGACATCTCCTGCCTCCTGCTCAGACTGGAGCAGCACCATGGTGATGCATACAGAGATGTCCACTCATTAGCAGAGTCCCACACAACAGCTGCTCTGTGACGAAGGAACAGCCACCTCGTCTCCTGGCCCTTTGTCCATACTAAACATCTCTGACCCACGCAAGGAGCCTGGACAGCCACACACACACCCACACACACACACATATCCCTTAACCCATCCTATCCTACCAGCCACTACCCCTTTCTCTCTCTCTCTCTCTCTCTCTCAAACACACACACACATTTCCATATCCCAAACCTCATTAAACTCTTATCCCCTTCCCCACCTCGTGGCACCCATAATAGGCTCCCCTGCCCCCCTCTCTCCTCTCACACTAATAAAATATATCATCGGGACTCCATTTATCATAATGCAGATGCCCTTGAGTAACCCTGGGGGGGTTGACCTGAGAGTTTTAGAGGCTGGGGGATGCTCAGGGGTGTCAGCTGATGGTTGAAGGCTTTACTGTCAGCTCTTTCAGACGTGTATGAGGTGAGTAAAGCTTTGTATGAGGTGTTTCACCGTACAGGGGGAGAGATGACAGACACGGAAAAATGCGATGTGACACGTAGTTTGCCTTATTACTCTTCTGAGAGTTTCCTAATAAGACTGGCAACACTTGGAAAATATACAATCAATCAATCAATCAATCAATCAAGGAAGAGTAGCAGGCCTAATGAGAGAGAAGCCTCCTTAAAATGAATGTTAATTAAAGCAGATGCTGAAGTAGGCCTGAGGCTGTTAAATGAGACACAGATACAAACAAATACAGAGCTCAAAGACAATATGTGACGGTTAATAACAAGGTGAAAGAGCACAGACTTACTCTGCACGGCATATTGGACCGCTTGCCCGTCAGATCATATTTTCCTTTTAACTCTTTAAGCAGCTGCTCCAGGTGACTCTTCTCCTCCTTGCCGGTGTAGTCCGGGTCTAGGAGCACATAAGCCCGCCAGTTGGCGGAGTCGAAACCCCAGTGGACTGTCCGGTTCTCGAGTCTCTTGTGACTGTGAACCACAAACTTGTGAGGTGGGAACATGAGTCTGCAGTCCATGCACTGGATGCAGGCGGCACTAGGGCCGGCGTACAGTTCCGGGACGAACAAGCCTTTACACCGACCGAAACATTCATGGTAGACTTTGAAGCTCTTCTCGGTTCGCTCCAACTCCAGGGAACCCAACTCCTTGTTGCAGTGAGGAGGGTAAGTACCGCCGTAGATGAGAGCGTTGCAGAGGCGCTCAGCATCCGTCTGCGTGATCAGCCCACAGGACGGAGCCGAAAAGGGCAGGATACCCACCACTTTGAGGATCTCCAGCTGGTCTGCCGTGCACCTGGAGCAGTAGATGTGCAGATCGTCGCACACTGAGTTGATCTGCTGGAGGGAGAAATCTCTCAGGACGCTGTTGAGGATCTGCGGCAGGCAGAGGCGCTTCTCGCCGCCGACAACGAAGCAGGAGATGGGCTCCCGCTCCAGGACCGTCTCGCACCTCTCGGTGGAGCGGTCGGACGGGATGAAAAGTGGACCGGACATTACCGGAGGTGTCTGAGCCGGCATGGTGAGCATAATCTCCGCGGATTTTCCATCTTTACCGAACAGGGAGTCCTGGTGCCACCGAGCGGAGAACGCCGCCGGTCCGCCAAGAGAGCGCATGGAACTCAGATGAAACTGCTTCAGAGTTTGCTGAAGTCCGGGATGGGGCTGAAAGCTAGTGCCCTCCATGTTGTCGCCGGTTAGGAAAAGGGATTTCAAAACTCAAAATGAAAGCTGAAATTGACTTGACGAATCGAGCGTCCTCAGCATCCGGCTACACGCTCAATAACGCGCATTTCCATGTCACCGGGGAAGCTTCCCAGCGCGTCCATTCAGAAAACTGAAGGCTGGTGAATTCACAGGGGCTGTTCCTGTAAGCACACACAATTAAAGTCGACAACTCCTGGACTCACAACTCGTATTATCCAACGCACAATCACCGGGTACTGTGTTTCTTTGCGCTCCTGCGGTTTTACGCACTACTAACGTGCGCTCGAAATATGCCTCGTCTGCTCAGTCTGGCGTACTCTCAGTCTGTCTCCCCACTCACTCAATGTGCGAGTCTCTCTCTCTCTCTCTCTCTCTCTCTCTCTCTCGTCCTCTCCCTCTCTCCCTCCCTCTCTCTCTCTCTCTCTCGCCCTCTCTGTTTGTTTGTGTCTGGTTCAGTCATTGAATCCCAGCCAGGAATGTGACTGACTCCCCGGGCTGGCTCTTCCCTCAGCCAGCTGTTCCTCCCTCTGCTACATGGCAGCTGCACATTAAAAAAAAGAAAAAAAAAAAGGAAAAAAAAATCCTTCTGAACCAAGGGGAGGGTGGAGCTTAGGAAAATATAGTTGATGTAGGAATTATAAAAATAAACTTTCGTGCTTTAAATGTTTCAGCCTCGACGACCGGCATGTTAGTTTTCTCTACAAACTCTTTTGAACGTGACATTTAAAAAATAAATGATCTAAATGTGTATAGTCGCTTTTCAGGGTCAATCGGAAACGGTAGAGACATGCGTGGTAGGAGGTAACTAAGTACATTAATATGTAAGTACTATACTTGAGTACATATTTGCGGACTTGCAGTTTACTTTTCTTGAGCATATTTATTTTATGCAACGTAACACGTTAAGTCAACCACGGCTCAGACAAAATGATTGTACTTTTCCCCCCACAATGTTTATTTTACAGCTTTAATTACAGTTTACTTTACAAATTAACACTTAACATTTAAAGCAGTTTATCCGTTTGTGAAATGTTTCCCTTTACTTTTGACATTTCGAGTACATTTTGCACATAATAGGTACCGTTTTTGTGCCAAAGTAACATTTTCAATTGACTTTTATTGTTAACTACTTTATGTAACTAACTGATCTCAATACTTCCCCCATGAGACATGATATTGTTTTTTTCTTACATCCAAATCCATGTGTTAAACTTAGTTTACATTAATTTAAAAATACACAAAAAAAATGGATTTAATTTATTAACATGGACCCTTCAACGCAAAATTTCAACATATCCTTTAAATTCTCATTT
Source organism: Acanthurus tennentii (assembly GCA_029783805.1). NCBI lineage: Eukaryota > Metazoa > Chordata > Actinopteri > Acanthuriformes > Acanthuridae > Acanthurus > Acanthurus tennentii. The sequence continues at coordinate 11,094,819 of JAPZDZ010000012.1, read as the reverse complement.
CGGACATCAACTTGTTCAAGTCTCTTACTTTGTTTTTACTGTTCAAGAAGATAAAGTTTTACTATTTCAGCAACTGCATGTGACAAAATTGATTTCATGTATTTCTGATGGAAATTTTGAAGAAGGCACAGAGGTTTCTATCTGGTAGCCTTTCACAGTTTTCTGTGCAGTGCACCTCGGCTGCCATAATTTTCAAACCTGACATGTGTGATTATCTCTAATTCATCACCTTTTCAGGAGATTTGACAACCAGATGTTGTTGCAGCCACTGGATCTGTAAGAGGAGATCTTTTTTCTTTTTTTTCTGACACAAGTAACAGTCAAGCCAATTACTTCAGCTGGAGAAATGTTTTCCTATTGATACTTAATAGCAATGTTGGATCAGCATAATGGCAGCATCCGGACTGAAACCTGGGTAGATAATAATAGTAATTTGATCCCCCATGCAAAAACACTAGATCTACCAAAGCACTTGTGGCAGTTCTTCCTATAGTAATACCTCTCTACATGGTCACAGTCACATTTAACTGAAATGTAAGCTTTAGGTATCAGCATTTATTCCTTCATAATAAACATATTCAGACACGCTAATGGGTATTGTATTAAGATTCTCATCTCCATCTGTAAACAGGGGATTTCATCCTGATAATAACAACAATATTCTCACAATACTGAAATATATTACATGGTAAATTATAGCAAAAGCAAAGTAAAAACTTGCTAAATTGCGAGATACCAGTGATAAGAGATAGAAAAGTACGTTTGTCTGAAATACCTGGAGTTGTTTTTTCATTATAGTGAATATAAAATACCTTTTACCACTTAATTTTAAATTTAAATAAATTTAGAATAAACTATGAGTGTGGCATAAAAATAAACTATGCATCTAAAGGTGGGATGTCACTCTAAAATACAGTAAAGATCTGAATTATTCTTCTTTGGACGTTTACTTTTTTTAGCCACTAGAGGGCGCTAAACATTAAACAATGAACTTTGACACACATGGAAGTTGTTTGAAAAAACGGTTTTTAATGGTGAAAAAAAATGCAAATGTTTACAGAGAGATTTTATTAACTGAAAGTACAAAGACAATAATTATCTTTTTTCAGAATAAATACAACTCTATCGAACTTACAGCATGCAATCAAAACAAATCATTAAAAAAAAAATGGAGTGATTAATTGTGTTTAAATGGCACCAGCTGGGTTGCACAGGTGACATAATAGGTTTTGGTTTAGTTTGTTTACAGTAGATCATCTTGACATCTGAAAGGATGCTTGAGGAGTAAACACTGAGCTCATTAGCAGTGACATTTTGCAACAAAAATATAAAATCTTGACATGATCCGAACTGACATAAAAAAACATTTATTCACTTTTTTCTTTACAAATGTTGCAGCATGTTTAAACTTGTTAACATCTTTAAAATGTTGTATGAAAAAATGCATATTTTATTATTAATATCACTTCCCATATCAGCAAATCCAGTAGTTAACTTAAAGATTAACTGTCACAGATTGTAATTTTTCCCAAGTGTTTCCTATATTTGACAGCTGACATACCAGTTTAAGACAACGGGTTTAAAAACATCTACAAAAAGCGTTCACAAACAAACAGCTATTACTACATACATTTTTTGGCCTCAGTGCATTTTCTTCAGAGTCACAAATCACAAAAAAATCTCTCATGATACCTCACACCACTTTAAAATGTCCCATGTAATTAATTTCCCTTTTCCACCTTTGAAACAGAACACATGGTTTAAATCTTTCCACATTTTAAACAATTAATCAGAATCTACTTACAGCCACAATAATAATATGTGGAAAGATGAAAACATATAAAGAGATTAGCCATTACAGCAAACAATTGGCTATTACACATAAAACTGAGAGGCTATTGTATGTTTAATATAAGTTATGATGTGTGAAACAAAATCCGAACTTTGACAGCTAATCCTTTCATAATGACTTAATTATGCATTGTAATGTAATAAATATGCAGATCACAAGCCCACAGTGATAAAGAACAAGAAATCTTCTCATGTCAGGAGTGTGTCTGCACGGCCTCCGTCACGCTGCTCGAAGCCACACTTAACCTACTTAATACCAAGTTTGAAAGTGGGTTCTCAAAAGTGTTATAGTTCGTTCATTTAACTCAGAGATATTTTTATTCATCGGAAACAGGCGGGAAGTGTGAGACACTACCCTAATTCAGGCATCTCTTTGTCGTACTGCGGCGGTGGAGTGATGGGTTCAATGGTCACTGGATTCTGTGTTGGGCTGCGGATTTGGAGGCGGAAGTCCTTCAAGTGCAGTTTGTCTGACTTGATCCTCCTCACCCGGAGGGGCCTCAGTAGTCGGCTGGCCCGGCTGCTGCTGCGGGTGGGCAGGCTCGGGTTGGATGTCAGGCCTGGATGGTCAGCTTGGGGCTCAGCGGCAGGTTGAGCTGCAGCTGGTGCGGGATTATTCAGTGGGGTGTCCTCGGTGGGGTTACCCGTGGGTTCTGCTCCCTCATTTTCCACCGCAGCTAAGATGTCCTCGTAGGACGGCAGCTGAGAGGTGCTATTGCGAAGGTTGCTATGGCGGACGGGGTAGTCGCCACTGCCAACGACCTCCTCATAGCTCGGCACGTTGAAAGTGGTTGGATCTGCAGCTCTGCAAAAAGAATGCAAAAGGGAAACTTTAGTATAAAAAAACAAGGAATTAAATAAGGCACATCCGAAAAATGAACTAACTTTAAACCTGCAATAATGTTTTTTATACTTTTTTTGCTGCCCACTCAAGTAAAAAGGACACAAACTAGCAATAGTCTGGATGTGTCCGTCTGCTGTTTGATGCCGAGCAGGTGGTGGATGATGTGTTTTCGAAAATTTGTTTGCTAAAATTGCTGTGGCCAAAAATGATACTATGAGAATGTTGAGACTGAACAAAGAACAAGTTGTGATCTCTGAAACTAGAGCTGAGTTGAACTAAAAAGTTTGATGATCATTTTCTCAATTATAATGACTTCTTCAACTATTTTACTCCGCACAAAGCCTTTCATGATATCTCAGTATATTAGCTGTAATGTCCCAGGTTAACATGACTGCTTAGATCAGGGATGTCAAACTCGTTCCATGGAGGGCCGAGAGTCATGAGTTTGACATCCCTGGCTTAGATGAATATTATAAAAACAACCTGCATTTATCAAACGAGGCTGTCTTGTGAGGCTGGATTACAGGTTTAGGAATCTGAAAACGCTTGTAATAGAGACCTTATGAGTGAACTATGCTCATTGTTTTGTTTTTTTAGCCTTTTGTGAGGGACTTATACATGATTATAGCACATTTCAAATTACTCTGATGACATAAATTTTATTTGCACAAAAAAGAAACACGTGCAGTCAGTGTGTTGCTTTCATTACATTATTTTTTTTCTGGGTCAACATCTCAGTAAAGAGTTTTCAAATATTAAATAAAGTGAATTTTCAGTTTATTCGAGTCTAAAAGGTTTTGAAACCTAGTAAGCAACCTATGTGTCATTTGTTTCAAAATATTTCACATTGGAGTAATGATGGAAATTGACATCAGCTAAGGAAAATGATGAAA
>JAPZDZ010000012.1:11051802-11078688 GCA_029783805.1 Acanthurus tennentii | reverse complement strand
TTTCCCATTTTAGTGGATGAAAAGTAGTTTCGACCCCTTTTTGTCAAATACTGACATAAAGCATTTTGAAATTGCACAACATGGCCACTAGATGGAGCCAAAATAATTCACTAAGCCAGAATAACCCACTTACTGTAACTGTAAATGAACTGTCTTGTGTACAGAAATAGCTATCAAGGTTTAATATTTTTTAAAGATAAATAAAACAACATGATTGAGTGCAACTAAACCCCGAATGGCTTTAAAAATTCATAAGATAAAACAATCCATTTATTCCTGGTGAGAGTGGAGTAGTTCAGTCAGCTCTAAAACTACAATACCGTGTTTAGTACAGCTGTTAAAATACTTTAGTTGCTATCTGATGATTATGAGGGGACTTAAAACCATTAGGATAATGTATTAGAGACACAGGGATTATTCATAAAACATCATGCTCCTGCCCATTAACCGCTCATCTCAACAACAGGGAAACACTGATTTCATACTGAACCGACGAATCCAGGATGAACTCTGTGTGTTTACCTGATTCGTCCTCACATGCCGCATGCAAAGTCCACCATCTCTTTCAAAACAAGTTTCCACAAAAAAATGACACAAAAACTTGATTTTTTTTTTCCAATGGACCTAAGTGATATGAATAATCCCCAGAGTGCAGAAACAGACAGCTGGTAATCACAGATGAGGAGTTACTCACTGGCAGGAGAGAGTTGCCATTAGAAAATGGCAGGAGGAGAGGGAGAGACACGTTAGACTGGGACACAAGAACAAGATTACTCATGGAACAGAAAACTGCCACATAGGATGTATTCAGTTACTAGTTTTATTTTTAAAATAAGATTTCATTTCAATTATAATTCATTTTGAAAATGCTAAAATCTCCTCGACATCTGGCTGCAACAGCTGCAGCAGATAAATATTTGAAGTTAACTCTTGTTTGCCTATTTTTTTTTCTTTAAATAAAATACTTCAATAGATTTAATCTTTTTATGGAACATCTCCTAAATTACAAAGCATTTACTGTAACATAGATTTATTAGAGCCACATTTGCAAGAAAATGAGGAGGGATTCTACAGAGAGCAAAACAAAACACAGGAAAAAAAGAAAAAAAAATCATTAAAAAGGGACCGTGCATTCATAATGCAAGGAGAAATAACTTGGAAAAAGGGGAAAAGGCAACACGGGAGTGACACAGGATTGTGGAGATTATTAATTCGTTTGGTAATGAATGGACATCTAATCAAAGCAACACAGAGGGATCATGCATGTGTGTATGCACATTCCTTTGTCACATGTTGGCACATGTTAGAGAGCTCTCAGTAAGAAATGAGTCAGACATAAACAATGTTACAAGGCTAGTGCGCTAACAGTGACAGAATGATATGCAGATTTTCTAAAGATGAGTGTTTAACCTTTGGCACTTGCACATGGTCGAGACAGCAGACGAGAGGTGGGCCTGAATATGCATCACTGATAATATTATTTTTGTGCATTCAGGTCTGTGCAATTATGTTTTTAAGCAAGACTGACTTGTTGGCCAGTCATTAATTACAGTAACTGAGGATAAAATCTTTTAGCATAAAATAGATGAGGAGGTCTTCCCAGAAAAACTACCTGCTGCCCACATTGTAATGTCTTTTATCAGCAAATACTGTGAGAAAGCATTTATAAAATGAACATAATAGCAAATTTCTATTTTTAGCATCTGCAAAAAATTTGAAAAACAAAATTTGGCCGTTTAAATTGCAAGAGATCTGTTTTTTTAAAAAAAAAAAAAGCTGATAAGATAACATCTCCTCTGTCGGAATTAAAAAAAAATGGGCAAAGTAAGAAAAATATGAAAGGAAACTTGGAAATCAATGTTGCGAAGCATAAAAGCAACTGTTAAGTAACAAAAGCCATATGACATTGACAGTAAAAACACTAGCTTCACAATAACTCCTATTTACATATGAACAGCAGTCCTTCAAGTCTCCAGTTATAAAAAACATAAAACATTAAGACATTTGAAAGATAATACAGCATAAACATGTCTACACATTATAATAACCCCATGTATATATATTTATATGCATGTAAACATATATACATATGCATACATGTATATCTATAAATATATATCTAATTTACAAACATACAATTTAAGGGCAATATACTGTACATTTACGGAGATAGCAGTCTCTTTTAGGCTTTTCTTTTTAAAATTTACCTCCCTCCAGACAAACCCACACTTAACACCCTTTATACACAGTTAAAGCCAGGTGAATGTCCTCACACAGTTTTACACACTCACACGCACACACTCACACTCTCAGCATCACCAGTCGGCATCCTCCTCTATATAATAATCAGGGGTGGCTGTACCATCAAAGAGGCCAGGGTCCAGTGACTTGCGCTGCTTGCCCCGGGCGAACACCCGTGACAGGGATCCCAGAGTCATCTTCTCCTTCTTCTTCTTACGCTTCTGGTCCTCCAGGTCCTCCATAGACTGAACAAGGCAGAGGAGGGAGACAGGAAACTCGGGTTAGTTCTCTCACACCGCTGAGTTAAAGCCGTAGTTTGACATTTTGGAAAACTTGCTGATTCAATTTCTTTCTTTCTTAGATTTAGGAGAGGATTGATACTTGTCATGTCGGTACAGTAAATATAATGGCACTTCCAACAGCTGGTTGGCTACTTTCTACATGACTTGTTAAAGGAATGTTGCTCTTTTATTGTGCTTACTCGTTTTTCATAAAAGTTTTACAGTGTTAAGTGTGAAATCTCACCAGCAAGAGATTCAAAACAGCTTGCAGCACTTAGCAGCTAACTAAAAAAAGAAGAGCGGCAAACAAAAATGTTCTGCAACTTGAGAAGACAATAAAGTCTGGGAGCTCTTCTTACAGCACAGTCGACACTTAAAATAACTGATTGACTATGCTGGACGATTGTTATTATTAAGAGAGCGTTTTCTCACATATATACTATATGTCACACTAGATGCTGACCCTACTGAGTTTCACATCACACAAGTCATGCCTCCCTCTGTTCAATAATGTCTGTGTGCTATCTACAGTTGCACACTGAAGGGGCATAATGATCTACTCCTAATAAAGCCTCCAGGTCTGTAAAAATTTGGATCTACACTTCTGTATCCACAAATGGTGCAAATGTATTAAAACTCAAATTTCAAGCCTAGATTTTTTGTCATATTAAACTGTAAATTATTAATGGTTACGTTGCTGATTTGTTGTATGAAAAAAACAAATGCTAAACAAACAATTTGAATACTGTAATATGAATGTAAAGATATATGTAAAAGCTCTTGTTTCCCTCCTACACAAAGAGCAGGACATTCAGACGTGAAAAGACACAGACCGATGCTTCATTGTATGCTTTCATTTTCTCTCTCTTTGTTATCCTTTTTTCATGTTCTTGTGGTCAATTTGGTGTTTGTGTCTGTTGTCATTCACAAAGAGGAATGTTTACATTCAGATTGTGCTGCGGTTCTGGTTCATGGGCTCTTGGCCTTTATCTTTTAGAGCCATCCACTAATCCGCGGGTCATATCTCGTTTGTTTAATGGTTGTTTGAAGTCTTTATGCTAAGCCAGGCTGACCAAGGCTGACTTGCCACTGGCTGTAGCCTCATATCTAGCAAACGGATTTAAAATTGATCTCAATCCTCCCATGTATGTATTGTATGTTCCAAAATGTAAAACTATTGCTTTTTGAAGTGAGTGAAAAACAAAATAACAACACCACTGCCACCAAGCAGGAAGGCTGACACCCAACAGGCCCACAGAACAGAGGGACAGACTCAGACAGGAGGAGACAGAGATCAGGGTGCTACTTATAGAAAAGTGTGGAGGTGTGATTACTTGGTCGGGGGGGCCAGGCAGCTCTTACATTGCAGAGGGAGTGGGTCCGGTGACGAGGTGAGTTGATGTCGCTGGGTGTGGACGAGCGATCCCCGTCTGCTGCAGAGGCATCAGAAATGACAGAGGGCTGGCGAGAGTGGCAGGGGCTGATCCTGACCACAGCTTGACGTGCCACACACACCACACACATCACACACACACACACACACAGTACGTATCCACACAGGTGGAGAAAATTCCCATGGTTAGCATGAAAAAACCACAAGAAAACCCTCTGTTAGTGTATTGAGTCTGTGAAAGAAACACCAAGCAGCAGCACGGAGACTGAGAGGCGGAGCAGATGAGGGAACCTACCCTGTCTGTCGGTGGTGTGTCCGTGGTAGAGGGTCTGTTGGCTCTGACGGATGGCGGCGGTGAGCGGCAGGTCGGCCTGCATCACCCACTCTTGACTCCCGTTTACCACGGGCTCTGTGGGCATGGCCAGTGAGTGACGCTTCGGCACGTCTTTTGTCAGGGTGGCCAGGGACTGCTTTGCCTGGGAAACACACAAAAAAAAACAGTAAAAGAAAAAGTAAAGAAGTGAACAAAAGTAGGCTAGATTTCATTCTGAGTCAACCCCACATTCACTCTTCTGCTGCTGTAAATACTCACTAGGCTACGAAATGTGTATTAATATGCAACTGAAAATAGTTCTCAACAAAATCACTGTTTACTGCTGGTTGAGCGATGCTCACTACAAACTACAGAGTCCTGCTGTTTCAGCACTTTAATTAGCTTTTATATAAGCTATATTTTTACCCTCCTTATAGATTATATGGAAATGAACAAACAAATATTTGCTTCGGTGCTTCGTGGGATTGTTAAAAGAAAAAAGTATTGAAAATCAATAGCTTTACCATTTTAAAAAAAGCTAACAGCCAGTTAATTTAAACAGCATTTAAAAAATGTATTTGCTAAAAATATACCTTTTTTATGTTTTTCATAGAATTTCAGAGAGGGGAACTTGAAATGGCATCAATAGACATTAATATAATTAAAGAGGAAACAGGTGGAGACAATAAGATTTAAAAAAGAGAAAAGAGAGGTGGAGAATGGCAGAAGAAAAAAGAGGGGAAGAGAAATCTGGAGGGAGAGGAGAGCAGAAAGAACGTGGAAATGTATTTTGTGGCTCGGTTGCCTGACAGTGATGCAGCTCTGGCACTGATGTACCAACAAATCTGATCTGTGATGCAGCTTGATGTGAGGATCTGTGGGTGGTTGTGACTTGCCGAGGGAGGAGAGAGATTAATGACACATAGACTGACAACTGCACCTCCAAGGGACCGACACAGCAACACAGAAAAAAAGGCATGATTTTTTTTTTTTTTTTTTTTTTTTGCCTGAGCCTGGAGGAATTAATGCTTTGAGAGAGAGAGGGGATGAGGATACACAGCCGAGCAGCTTATTGCGTGTGTTTGAACTGATAGGAATACGCGTCAGGATTGTAAACCCACACCTTGTTAGCATTTATGACACACACGCACGCACCAGATGACTATGCCAAGGTGACACCGTTGCGCTTGTGTTAATTCAACAAAGTTGTGGCTGCGTCCATGTCGCGAGATGACTCACCATGGTGAGCTCGGCCTCCAGTTCTTTGACCCTGTTCTCCTTCATGTCCATCTGAGTACGCAGGATGTTGGCCTGTTCTGTGGCTTCTTTGGTCTGCCTCCTCAGGTCCCACTTCTCCCTCTCCAGCATGTCCTTCTCCTTTGCCAGGGCTTTCACTGCATCCTCACTCTCCTGAGGATCACACACACACACACACACAAACAAAGAAATGACTAATCCCTGCCAAACTCACTCTGAGTCATGAATGGAGCTTCACACTTGAGTCAAGGAGCGTTTCACAGCCACATTCTGTTTAAAATCTATTTTAAATCTGTAATTATTTTCAAAGATGGAAACATGATGATGCTACAAAACAAATGATTTCAGTGATGAAGAAACTTGTGTAGCTTGTTGGGTCTAAAGTTTAGGGTATAGTCTGATCAGTAGTGGATTTTTGAGTTTAATGTTTTCCAAAAAAAAGTGATAGAAGTAGAAGCAAAACGAATATTAAAAGTGGCTGTTTTTCAACTTCTGGGCGAATCAGGGAAAAAAAGTTAGTTCTAAAGTGATACAGCTATAAATGCAAACTGTGGCAATAAAGCAATAGCAAAAACTTACAAAAAGTACATTTTAAATCCCACTTTTTAACATTTTGGGGCACATGTCAAGACTTTTAAACAGCATTCACAACACACTATGATGTGTTTGAGTGAAAATGTAACAGTGTTTTTAAAGGTTTAAAAACGTACAGTATTAGCAAAAAATTACAACATTTCATAAGACATATTTTATATTATTACAGTTTATTTTACAGTATTTTTTTAAACACCAGCCTCCATATATGGCTGCACACAGGGGGAGTTGTATTTGTTGACCTAACACATATATTTGTTTACAGCAATATTACAGTGTGTTACAAACTTTTGATTAAATATTCAAACACTACTTTTTCTCTGGTGGTAAAACTCTGTGAAGGAGACACTGTTTCTTAATTACTGCAAACGGGCCTTTGGCTTTCCTGCACTGACATTTCTTGCGGGCTGACTCACACACAAATGAAGACATATCTGCAGTAGGCTGATTAATCGGCTGGGCGGATGTTACCTTTCGGTGTTGGTCGTAGTTACGTATGAATTCTCGCAGCTGCTCCTCTCTGCTCTCCAGTGTTGTGTACAGCTGCTGCATCTGACTCACCAAATCTGCCTTCTCCACTTTTAGACGCTTACGGTCAGCTTTCATCGCTGCAACACACAGACACACACATCCACACACTGAGCAGCACATACATGTGTAACACAAGGAGCATTTTAACAAGCAATTCTTCTGTCAAACTGAGCAAAAACCAAATAAGTCAGTGAGAGGAGAAGCTTTGCCATTACAGCAGAAAGCCACCAGGTGTCACTGTGTCTTCTGGTAAGGAGAGGCTGCAGCTGGTGTGTGTGTGTTTTTTTTTTTCTTTTCTCAGAGACAATGATGTAATCATCTCAAAAGATAAGTGACACAGTGGCACTAATTCATTCATACATTGAACTGTTTCTGCTGGCGTGGAGTTTCTGTCGGCTCATTCCTGAGAAGACCTTCAGATCTGATCGGTATCGGCTCCATTTTCACACAGAGATAACTCAACCAGCTGTGATGCAACTGGTAGCTGCCATTTGCAAGCAAAAAAAAAAATAGTAGAAATGCTTTGCTGTGACTCTGTGCTGAACACTGAGGCCAGACTGGAACCTGTAATTTCGTAACTGCACTCAGGAAGCATTCCTTCTGTCAACGTTCGGCCTCTTCATGTTTTACACTCAGCATTCAAACCTGTTTTGCAGCAGTTACACAACAGTCTCAAAGCTTGCCGTTAACCACCTGCGACTCTTGGAGCAGAGCACAGAGCCACACAAAGCCGTAGTGTTTAACTAAACTGAATGAACAATTGCCTTTTTTTCTGTTCTCTTCTGTTATGTTGCCTTTATCTTTAACAAAGAACTGACTTTTTTTTTTTCCTCCTCTCACAAAGATGGGAACTGTTTGGTTGCGTAATGGCCGGATTATTTGTTTGTACAGAAAAAAATAAAAACAATTAGAAAATACATTATCAGCACTGTATTTCTGTCTTTAATCAATACATGATTAATATTTCAAAGTAACACTTCTATGTCATGATGGATGGATGTTAATTAAAATGACGCTAACCTGGAGTCTACTTGGCTGCTCATCAGGAGCGACACCCATTCCTGAGGCTGAATAATGTCAAAACACATCCACACAAACTGTATCTGATCTGTGCCGCAATTACACTGTTTCCATTTTTGAGCTCACATTTCATAACTTTGGCACACAGGGGTTTTACACCTGCAGGTCACAAATATACCCTTTGGATTTTTGAGACATTTCCACACAGAATCACCTTTCACTGGCACATCTGTTCAGTTTGTTTTCTGAAAGTAACACAAAGTTGTCTAATGTCATATGAATTTAACCACAAGTACATACAGTTATGATGATATGCTGCAGAGGATAAGGTTGTTAAACTTTTCTTGATAGCAAAGATCTTTATATGCTTACAAAAGCTACTGGTATTCTATTACTCAGTGTTAAAACTTACTTAACTTCCCAAAGTTATGTACGCCTGAGGGAAGGAAAGCAGGTTTGTGATATTCGTCAGTGTTCTGTGTAAAAACATTTTTTTTTATATATATCCTTCTTCCAATGTACGTACACTCAGAAAGTCAACTGGGTCAATTGTTTTATTTCCAGATGCCAGCAGAAATAAAAATGTGAGTAATAAGTTTGCTCACATAGTTGTGGCTGAGTTCATTGGATGATTCATCCTTTATTTTTCTGATAACATTCTGATGAACTGAATCAACATAACATTGGAAGGGCGAGATACTTCAAAACAGTGAGTCTGATGTTGTTAGTGTTTGGACTGCTCAGCGGTTACTTAATGCAGAAAAATCAGATAGGAGGATGATTGAAGGAAGCAGACATTTTTGACATTTTTGTGTTTAATCTTTCACATGGAGAGTATGAAAATACGACTTTGAGAACATTTTGGATTCATTATGAAATTTAAGTTTGAGTCATTTTCTGGCTCAAACAAAGCTGCTGCATTTCTTGTCTTTATTTCTTCTATATTATTTTAAGTGTTTGCATGTGATTTGACAGTATGTAGAAGGACATTAAAGGTTATAATAGAGCTTTTCCTTCAGATTTAGCAGTGTATGTGATATCAAAAGATGCTGCGTTTTGATGTTGGATATAAAGCTGTGTCGTACAATCCCCCTGTTGTACAAGTTTAACAGGACAGAAATAAAGTAAGTGACTGATAATATTTCCTTGGTGATAGAAATTGGACTTAGAAGGGTAAAACTTTCCACTAAAAGCTCAGACAGCTGTATTTGCTGTATTGTTTGATGTAGTTGTTTGACAGAAGCGAGTCTGGTGGATTAGGTCTGTGATGACGCCTGACCTTGTAAGGCCTCCTTGGCACGGTCCAGCTCCTGCTCCTTGTCACCCAGCTGCACGCGGAGCTCTGTGGCTGAAAGCAGATTGGCGGAGCAGCCTCCCTGGGTCTCCTCCAGGTCTTTACTCAACATGTCCTTCATTTGCCTGAGCAGGTGGACCTCCTCCTGAAGCTGAGAAACCTCCTCACGCAACAACACTGAGGGAGAAAGAGAGAGAGAGAGACAGTTTGGGAAATTTAGAGAGTGCAGACCAGGAATGAGCAACCTGACAGTGCAGAGAGAGAGATTAAGAAACAGGAGAAAAAAAAGACACAAAAACAGACCAAAAAAATGAAGCAGGAAATGCTGGGAGTAGTATTAACATCTGGGATTAAAGCGAGGAGGTGTGATTATGCAGCACATGATAAATCAACACATCAAACCATCTACAGACTCACAGCTCCCTTCAGCTGTGGCTGCTGGTGTTAAAGGACTCCAGATAAATACTGAGTGACAGACTGCGGTGAGGGTGGTGGGTAAGTGAGAGACAGCAGCCTGATAAGACTTAATAAAATATCAGCAACACACACTTGAGCGGTGCTCCTCAGTGCTGTGTTTTCCATCCACTGTTATAACACCTCCCAAGCCTCGGGGCAATCAAACAGGAGCCTGAAGCTCAGGAGAAGTCAGCGAACAGAGGAGTGAACTAACAGACAGGATGAGGACAGAAAGATGAAACGGATAGAGGAGGTTTTTTTAGTCCGGAGAGGAAAAATCTGTCATTATGATTTATTTTGCACATGTAAGGGCATAGGGTCTGTTACAGAAGGATGAAGACTGTTCATAAGAACAGAAGCGAATGTGAGATGGAAGCAGCTGCAACATTCGACTGGACTGTAAAAACCTGCAGTCACTGATATGAAATGTGCAGCTCAACAACAATTCAAAACCTTTCATGATACCTCAGTATGGAAAAGCACAATGTGGATAATGCATAAGAGATTGTACAAGTGGATCAGTAGAAAATGAATCACCAACTATTTCCATTAACAGTTCCTGAAAGTCTTTTACCAGCCTGTCAAATATGTGGATTAGCTTGTCTTTCTGACTCTAAATATAAAATCTAGACCAGTTTTTAGATTGTTTGTGAGGAATTTTGAGATTTGCACATTTGTGATTGACATTTTTCCACCCCCTTTCCAGCATTTTACAGCAAAAACAATTCATCAATTATTTGGTGTTGGGCCGACAAATAAACAAACATTTCATCCCTACAGCCTCGCTGCTAGCATGGCTGAAGAAAAAGAGCCTTTAATTTAATGCAGATCGCTATGAGTGTGCATCTAACTTAGTGTGTGTTAGTGTGCACGTGTGTGCGTGTGTGTGTGTGTGTGTGTGTGTGTGTGTGTGAGACTCAGAGAGAAAAAGAGAGAAGGTCTCTGCAGGCCTGCAGCCAGTCACTGTGGGGCTGCAGCAGCTCCGATAAGAGAGGAAGGGACAGTCCATCGGTCTCTGTCGACTCGGGACTATGGAGACGCATCAGGCAGCTCTGTGCTGCATGTGACAAAAAGAGTTTGTTTCCCTGAGAGAGCAATCTTTCACAGCCTTCCTCCTTCTTGCAGCCTAAATCCGCTTATTCATCTGTTTACCTACAGGCTCTCTCCTATATTTGTCGCAGAGGAGCCCAGCTGCAGCGTTTGTTGCCACTGGACAGAATTGTGCATTTTTTTTAAGGTGCTTTGCAATGTTCAGCTGAATCTTCACCTCCACACAGGCTCTTTTAAATGATGAGGAACAGTAATTTTAAGGTTTACGCTCTTGTTGTTTGCTGTCAACTTCAAGGGCACAGCAGCTGTGTTATGCAGAGAATTCGTCACTTACAGTAATTTTCAAATGAGCAAATCTGAATCGTCCTCCTTTCTTACACAGAATCTATGAATATTTTAGCAGATTAGTGTCCTGCAGAATCATCCATACAGCAGTGTGTCATATTGATTCTACTGTTAGTCAGTTTAAAACGGTTAAAATTGCATCATGATGAGTTTGCACAACATATTTAGTGGAACATCTTTAAAAACGGAGCAATAAGGAACATACTTTTAATCTTAGCAACAGAAATTCTTCAAAGTCCTATTTGCATTGATTCCCAGCATTACTCAACAACATACACAGACTCATAAAAAGGCAACAAAATGCACTCACACACTTTTATTCTCTGTCAGGTTTTTTTTGTACTCAAACTTGTGGTGAAATCAGTCAAGAAAAACTTCCACAGATCTTCCCACATTATGTCTGAATAATGTTTAAAGCAGTAAAAGAGCTTCTTCTCTGCACACTGACAAGAGTCACAGCTGCGTCAGTGACACTGACTGGCACAAACCATGAACCTTTAGATAATTCAGCTCCACTTACATTTTTTCATGCGATCTGAAAAGCCATTTAAACTGTCAGTGGTCATATAGACTGTACAATGCGCTCAGTGTGACATTATAACGTGGGCTCTTTCAGCTCTGACCCCTGAGTGGCTGAGCAGTGAGCTTGGCCGAGCTATAGAGTCTTACCACAGAAGAAGAGAGCCCACTCCTCTTCTTCTTCTTCTTATTCAGCAGCAGCCCATTCAATTAACTTCCCATCCAAGCCTCCCATTAGGGTGTCTATCAAAGCCAGAAGGACCAGGCCATCACTCCCTGTCCCTTTTCCCTTCACATAGCAGAGCTGTTACAAGTCAGCACACACACACACACACACACACACACACACAATCAGAGAGAGGGAGGTGTGCTCAGTAGCTGTTGGCTCATGATTAAGCTTGAAAGAAAGCAGAGGTATCTTTTTTTTTTCTGCTCAGGAGGGTGAAGTGGAGGCAGGAAAAACCTGAACTAGTCCTCTATGAAGCACATGCAGGATTAAAGTGAGCTCATTTATATGCATGAATGATCAAAAATGCTTAAAGTGAGCTGGGCTGGAATATTGAGTGTGGATGAGAAGATAAATTTAAAGTCAAAGCTTTTGTCGCAAAACCCCAATTTTATTTTAAAATCGGTTTTTAATTAACTATTCTCAGTGTATTTAAATTGGACTCTGACTTCATTGGCTCTCATCATTCAACAATCACTTTCCAATTTTACAGCAAGTGAACTGACAAAGTCCTTGCAAGCTTCATTCGGTTGGTTTGCCACTGATGGTGTTTCCTGCATTCAGCTCATTTAGTTTATTTGGTATTTTAGGCTTTTTAGACTACGATGCCATCTGTCTCGTGTTTATACAGCATTTAAAAGCTCAAATTATTTATTCAACCCAATAAAAATTAATTTGTTTCATACTGTCCTCTAGCTATGCTCTGGGCTGCAGCTAATGATATATTGTTATTGACTGATGTGCAGATCTTGTTTCAGTTAATTAGTCAATTGCTTTCAGAAAATTTTTGAAAAATCTTCAAAGTAACATCTTAAGATGTATTGCTTTGTCCAGCTGGCAGTTGAAAGCCCAATTATGTTCTGTTCATTAAGACATAAAATAGGGAAAAACAGTAAAATATTCACAATTAAGAAGCTTAAATGGGGAATATTTTGCAATATTGGTTTAAAAAATCAAGTCTCAGACACACATAAATCTTAATTATACTAAACCTGCATGACTAGACACATCTGTGAAAAAAAAATATAGATTTTTTTTGTATTTTGGATGAACTAATTTCCTATGAAACATAACGAAAAATGCTGGTTCAATGGACTACAGTCTATCTGAAAGCAAAAACCATGAAAACAATTTGGGATGATTGAGGGTGTCAAAAGTCTCTGCAGTGACAGCAGCCAACTGTTCTGCCCCGGAGGATTTAAGATGTGCACGGTTGTCACTTTTTTCACCTCAGTCTCCCTGATGGTTCAAATCTGTGTAATTTTAGTTAGTACAGTGGTTCTGCTCAGCTATTTCCATCCAAGTCAGAGCCAGAGGCGATGATGCTGTCTTTCCCTCTGCTCAAATCTCTCAGGTACAGTAGCTGATAATTGGATAACAAGGTCATACACTCTTTCAAATCTATATGACTGCATGCAGACATGCAGCGCTGTCACAGCTGTCTTCCTAAGAAAATGGTTTTGATAAAAGACTTCTGTAATCAACCTAATCATATTAATACTGTCCTGCATGAGGAGTCCAGAGCATAAAGATGAAAATTATGAAATACCTGCGGAACCTTTAGAAGGCTTTGACAAATGATCAAACCAAGGCTTTTATAAAACAGCTGCTTCAACTCTCTCCTCTCAGGGTCGTTGACTGACAGATCTCATTTCCTATTCTATATAACGTGCCCATTTACATATGCTGCAGCTCTGTGACAGACAGGTCAAGGTGGGACAGGAGGGCTGTTTGAGCTGGTTTAACAGCTTTAGCTGCCGTGAAACAAACACGTTAGCGAGCTGCTGTTCAAAATGCGACCATGAAAGCATTTTGCAGCAACACGGTCAAAGGCATCACCGTGTTTGATCCTGCATGATCTCCATGAGCTTGTGCTGCACACCATATGGACAACAAAACAGGGATTTTCCTCTGGAGGATTAGTATCGAACGTTATTGTAATCAGCACTCCAGTTTAAATATAGGACAGCATTCAGATGTGGAGCCTGAAGGAGTTTTGTTTGCTCCTGCAGGCTTGTCACTGTCTCCTTCTTCCCTGTTGACTCCTGTGGTATTGCTGCAGAGCTATAATATGCTATGCTATATGGGGAGCTGTGTGTACATGTGGGGGATGTTCAGAGGAATCAGTGCTAAAGGATGAAAACAGTAATGGCTCTCTACAGTTAGTGCTGAGAGGTTTTTTTATGCTGTAGCTTTGCAGTGGGTGCAGCGAATACAGCAGGACATCAAAGCAACAACATTTAATGGCACATTTCTTACACAAATTACTGTCACTGTGGCAAATAATTACATCTGTAGACATACAGCTGTATCAAAGTTTTCTTTAAATAATATTACAAGCAATATGACAAACGTTCACTGAAGAAGAAACAGCAGCACAACAAAAGCTTCCCTGTAACTTGCTGATATGAGCGGAGCTGTTTTGAAGCAACAAGAAAAGTCTTTAAAATGCTTCATGAAAGCCTCCGCTTAATTCTTTCAGAACCTCTTCTTACTGATAAATTTGAATGAAAACATCAAATAAAAGTGTGTCTTATTCCGAGGCTTCCCGTGTAATGGAAAGCATTACATTGGGTTTTACCTGCAATGCAGTTGAATGTGTTGACTCAAACTGTTAGCCTCCCTGGAGGAAAGTTAGCGAGCACAAAGTCTCTGTAACCTCATGTGAGCTAATTGATTTGTTAAATGATGACGACTGGAACAAAGAAGCCCCTTTTAAGCTTACCTCAATGAGGCATAAGGTCACACCCTTCCTAATTTTCATTCCTCAGTGACCTAATTTCTTCTTTAAGATGGTTTTACATGAAATTCCTGCTCTACTGTGCAATAAATTATCATGACTCAATCCAGTGCATTTTTTTAATCAAAAGTAAAAGTCCTGCAGCATTAAATTAATGTAACTCTCTATGCTGAGTTTGACACAGTGAAATCACAATTAAAGACATACAAATCAACACTGTTAAAAATATATCAACAAATGCTGCAGAAAAGCTCACTACAGTTTCTTCTCTAGACTCTTATAAGCTTAATAAATAAAATTTAGTTCTTGTTAATTAAACAGCATCTTGGCTGAATGATTACAAGTATCACGAGACCCAAACACCAACAAATGCACTATTTCAATCTGCATATCTATATTAAGTATTGCATATTAGATTGCTCTGCAATTACATTTGCAGGTTAAACACACTTTTACTTGATGGGTTAAATATCTATCAGCTACTTAAGTGGGAAAACTAATCAAGGTTAAATGTTTGGTAATTTATCAAACTCAGATTTCATGTTACTAAGAGGATGGTGCAGATAAAAAGCTGCTCCTCTACTACATTTAACTTCTGAGTAGCTTTTAAATAAAACACAAGAAGGCAAACAGTGGCTTTGGCATCACATATGTAATATTGTGTAATCAGTTATGAGCATATCATTATATCAGCCTGTGCAGTGCAGTGAACTGTTTTTCCTGTTGCTGCTGGATAACTTGATTTGTGTTCGAGTGGGCAAGTTTTTTTTTCTAAGTACGTGTGTGTGTGTGTGTGCGCTCAATGCTGGCGATTTCTGCACTGTATTATGAGAGGAGCATATGTCTGCTGAGTTCTGGCCTCCACTAATTACAGTATAAAGATCAGTTGAGATTGCTTTGGGACAAGGCCGCAGTCTGCTCCAGCTCTTGATTAAACCCATCACACAGGTAACATTGTAGCCTTGACAGGCAGGAAAAATAGGGTGAGTTTGGACTGAGATAAACCCTGCAAGTCACGCATAGCAGATTAATGCTTGAGCAGTGCTTTCTCATATGTTACTCTGTTTGTCTTAGAAGAATAAAGCTGCACAGGATAGAATATTCTATGTTTTATATAGTAGTCTGTGGATAACACTACTGTATTCAAGGCCCATATCTAAAACCTTATTGTTTGCTTTGGCCATGCTAGCTGCAAGGTTTGGACCAGACCAAACTGTCTCTGCATCAAAAGCCTGGCAACGACACCTTGTACAGACATTCATGGCATCTAAGAATGAATATTAATGATTTTGATTTTTGATCTCCTGAATTTTTCTCTTGCACCACCAGGATGTTCACATTTGTGTTTGTAGTAAAAAATGTTTCAGCAGCTATCAGACGGATTATGGCAAGATTTGACAGAGACAGTCATGTTCCCCACAGGATGATCTCTAACATCTTTTGTGATCCCCCCACCTTTCATTATGCACCCTCATTACTTTTAAATCTTGGTCTATCACTCTGCTCAAGTGCCTGCAAAACTAATAACATTCCCACTAGCCTTAGTTGTGGCCCACTTCAATGCTAATTGCATGTAAACACACTAAATATTGATGTTTGACATTGATAACATTATACTTACTTAACATCAACATGTTAGCATCATTATAATAAGCATTTACCATCGAACCTGTTACGGCCTCAAAGAGTTACTAGCATGGCTGCAAACGGCTACAAATCAGCCAAGCTAACAAAAGAAAATGGGAAACTCTTGTAAGACTATTCCAGTTTTTTTTAAGTGTTTTTACAAGACCTGATACTGCAAGAATATCTGCTTGGAGTTGCCCCCAAACGAGTCCTCCTGTGATCCTGAAGCATTCTGTTTATAACTCAAGACAAAAGGACAGCCCAAACAGTCTTTAAGGATTTAAAAAAGAATAGCATCAAATCATTCCCAAACTGAAATCTGACAGAGAGGAGGGAGAGCGAGTGAAAAGAAGACTCAGACTGAGAGGCATCACAAATAAACACATTCAATCTGTCAGCGGTTTCATGCTGAGTCTCAAATCGCAGGGAGGTCGAGTGGGTGGGTGACAGAGGTAGGCTACAGGAATAAGGAGCTTTAAAAAAAAAAAAGAAATTATCAGCAGGAATATATTTAGCATCTTCATTGTTAATTTGTACTATAGTCACAGTGGGGAACTTGTTGTTATGAAACAGAGGTTGTATAGATCTATGTGGGATGTTTCAGATTTGACATGCTTAAGCTACGAATAGCAGAAACAGCAGCGAAAACAAGCCTCCACCACGTACACCAGAAGCATGAAATGAACGCAGAACTAACACCTAATTCCTGATGCCTCCACACACTTAGACTTCAAGCTCTGTGTTTACTGCATCCTGAAAAGTTCCTGCGTCCAGGGGTCAGGTTGATTTCCTACACAGGGTACTGCACCGCCTCTCTATAATACATACAGGCATAAATAATGCATGTTGCTGGCTCTCATGCTTACATGACCTGAGCATCCACCACTAAATGCTAATTCATTGTGGTCTACAGATGAAACTCCCTAACTCCATGATTCAACAGATCTTTAGAATTCTAAATAATATGATGATAATTTTAACATTTTGCCCCTGAAAAATACTTTGAAAATATATATCAAGCGTATGTATTCTGCATATAGTTTGTGTATATGTATATTTTTGTTAATACGTCCGTATATCACATCTGTGCATGTTTGCGCTCAGCGTACGATGTATCCATGCAAGAACACAGTATCATTGCGAGCAGCTTCCATTAATTAATTGCCCGTGGGTTTACATTACAACCGAGGTCAGTGCAAGGATGCCAAGTGCAGATAGCTGTAATTGATTCACACGTTTATTAGGAACAAATTAGGCACGCTGCCAAGGACGTGCCACTGGAGGAGCACTCGGAAGTTGGATATGCCTATTTGGATTTCTAAAATCTGCTGTCAAGAGCATCACTCTGCAAAACATACCCTCACAGTCGTTTGACACTGATATTATTTACTGCTCACGGGTTTGGTTTACATGAAGTGAATTAGACGGTGATTAAACCAATTAACCTGGATGACATGGCTGCTCTGATTTGTGTCAGCAAATCCACGATGATGAGGTGATTTTGCACGGCGTTTGTTGTATTTATGAGCATCCAATAACCTAGTTTTCAATTCAGTCAATCATGATGAGTCCTGTCACTCTAAAGCGCCAGTCTGTCATTTCAGTGACGTGTTTGAGCAACAAATCAGTGTGCTTAACTTGCTCTGACTCAAATACCTTGCTCAGTTCCCCCCCTCCAAGCTCTGAGCGTTAAACCCTCACTAACTTATTGTAGACTTTGTCGAGTGTGTACTCTGGCGTGAGGGGGGTGTGGTCTATGATGTCAACCAAATTATACAAGCCACTGAGGGAAAAAAAATGTCTCGAGGTCTAATTTTCTTGTTTTTGAAAGCAGAGGGGACCTAACATCTGTTAGAAACAGGAAGATTTGATCAGCAAAAAAACTGGAAAACTACATGATCTGATACAAGACCTCCCTCATGTCCCGGCAGAGGCCAGCAGAATAATCCCACAAGCTGTATGAGGCACCTGTTCAGCAGCTGGAGCTTCTGCTGAAGCCTGTGTAGGAAAATTTGATAGCCTTACGGAGGAGTTTAAACTGTGTAAAATATGATTTAAAAAAAGCCTGCTCTGAGCTCATTAATATTCTGAGTCATACACTTGTGGATGTAATGAAAGAGATAATGGCCCTAAATGAGCTCAAAGTAGCTGAAGCTCACATATAGACGAAAGAGAAACAGTACAAATAGAACAAAACAAAATGATAAAATTGATAAAAATGATAAAGATAAAGATAAAGATGTGCCACATGTTGTCTCTTATGGTCTTACTAAAGGACTTTCCAACAAAACAGCGAGTGTGTCGCTTCTAGTGATCGTGCCATCTGTCTGTTGCAATGCAATCTGTCAAACTCATTATCTTCTACAGTTTTGAGTGGTGACCCTGAGGGTGCATCAGGCGCACGCAAAACACAGTGGGATCAAACTCGTCTCTATTCATTCAAAACCCTGCAACACGCATGAGTGCACGTGAATGTGTAGACAAACACGCACGCACACAAATATAGCCACAAACACACAAACATCAGACAGCCTGTTCATGACATCCAGCAGAATGTAAAGATAACTTCTCTTTAATGGGATTCAATAGAATTTATAAAGCTGTAGTTCCTCCTAACATCATCACATATTGAATAACACATTTACTTCCCACATTATTCCAAACAAAAGAGTAAATGCAGATGTAACTGATGGTTTTCCTCAGATAATTTAAGCTTTAGTGTATCTACTGAGCAACTAATGTATCTGACCAATAATTCTCTATTCATATACAATTCGTACAGAAGATTAACAGATTACCATGTAATCCATATGAACATGTCATATCTAGGTCAGCATTTAGTTCCTTTCTCGATAAAGCAATTAATAAAACTGGGATACTGAATAGATTTGAATACATTGGCACTTCCAATGAATTCTGTGCAAAGAAATCGATGTAAAAGTGTAAATTAACCCTCAATAAGATCATGTTATAAATATATACCATGCCGGGATGAAAAATAATAACATCCTATAGAGGAAAAGCAGCGAAAGTTCTGTATTCATGTTTTTACAAAAAGCACAAAAACTTAAAAGCAGAGATCGAAATTGAAATATTATGGTACAATTTTATCATTATTTGAACACGTTTTATACAATAAGTTAATGATGCTATGAAATAATAGGTAGATTAATCAGTAGTTTATGGAATTGTTAGCTGTAGCCTCATTTCACAAACTTCTGTGTACTTAAATCTATAACAATTCATTACAATTCATTAAAGGATCATCTGTTTTGTGGTTAAAAGTACAACATTTCCCTCAGAAATGTAGTATGATAGAGGTGGTTAACTGGCATAAAATGTAAGTACCATAAAACCGTACTTTCGTACTATCACCTATAAGTATAGTACTTTAATAAATGTAATTTTCACTACTACCTGTAATCACAAATTCCATGAGAGATTTGAAGAGTTTCAGTAACGAAGCCTTTCAGTCATGACACCCAAATTCCTTACATACAATCAGTGCAGGCAATAACACACACTCATACATGTGAACTACAGCACACTCACACGCCTCTGACTCAGACCGCTTTAAAGGCCCAAACTGCTCCTCTAAAACACACAAACAGTGTCTGTCCTCCCCCTCTGTCTTCTCCTCTGTTTGTCACTCACCGGCCTTCCCCTCCTCCTCCTTCTCGGACCTCATGTCCTCCTCGGCACAGGCTCCACTCGGCTCCACTGTCAACTATGTTGTGAACTCTCATAGCAGGTGAAAAAAAAAAAAAAAGAAAACACAAACACACACATACATGCACTCACTCACACAGTCACACACAGGTATATGCACAGACCAGTGCTAACACCATTCAAACCAGCGCACACAGTGCACCACCACAGCCAGCCGCTCCCAGCCCTGCTCGCTGAGGCTCCACCCAGACAGGTTACTTGGAAGTCGTCTCCTGAGAGCCACTCAGCAACATTTCCTGCTCCTTTTCTTCCTTCTTTTCCTCAGTGCGTGTGTGTGTGTGTCCCTGTTTCTCTCCCATTCTCTATGTATCTGTTTGGTGGCACGCCCTGCAGCAGCTATGACAACTTTTGCCCCACGCCCACTCCTGCTTTTCATCCTGCCCTCCTCTAGTGTAAAAAAAAAAAAAAAAAAAAAAAGGTGGTAGTGGAGGGGGGAGGGGAAAGCAAACCGCACCTCAGGCCTCAGGTAAATGAGCCAGGTGAGTCAGTGGAGCTCTTGCTCCACCTGATGGCCGAGAGCTAGCAGGGGGACGGCATGTGCATTTACATTCACTGACTGAACACAGAACAATACACCGCTCTGTATAAACGCTCCGCAGCCCCTCTGAGGCCACAACGCCTTTGTAGCCTACATTAGTTTACATTGCCCACTTCCTGAATGTGAATATGTGTTTTGGCCAGAAAACGCAGGAATGTAAACTCTGAATAACAAAAAGCTGCAAGTGTTACATTCAACATAAGCGCCTTAAAAAAAAAAAAAAAAAAGGATCTTGACGATGCAGTGAAGTGACATAGAGTTCATGCTGCTAATCTAACTGCCTCAGCTCTACACACTGAGATTGGCTTATTAATGCGAGCTTTCCAATGTTATCTTTAACCTTCCAGGGGTGTTTTCATGTACCTCTCCTCTGCTTGCTGCTGAGTAAGGACAGTCTGTGCCGTTTTAAGATGGAAACTCAAATGTGTGTGGACAAACTTGCTGAGTTAATAAGGTTAAGGCTGGTCCACTTTGGCAGGGTTCTTTCAGCCTGAAACCCTAAAGAAGGTAAAGAGCAAAACAGATACGGCTGCAGAGCCCAGCTGGATATAAACTTATAATGGAATTTTTAGTTTATAGGCACGGGCACTTGAGTAGCACAACTAGCATACTAAAGCACAAGCGTATGTATAATGTGTGTGTGTGTGTGTATAGGTTTGTGTGCAGGAGAGAGACGAGTTAAAACCTCTGGCATTTAAAGAGTTGACAGCGGTTCAGAGACGAGCGTGCCGTTTGTCCTGCCTGTCAGAGGTTGACGCTCAGTGTTTTAGCTCCGTCCAAAGATCAGATGTGCTCTAACCAGATACTTGTCACATGAGGCAATGGATCTGTCAATCACACGCTGACACTTCAAGGATTACTGCCAGGCTCATTTTCCCTCTGACTGATCAGAGTTGAGACGAAAATACTGAAACACTAAGTCTTGTACAGAGGATGCAATTAACACCTCTTTAGAAGGTGATGCATATATTTGCAAGTGCTTTTCTCCACTGGCCTTCACTGTAGTTAAACAGCTATAAAATCTCAGAGTCAAATTATTAGACTTCAACGACTTTTGCATATGCTAATTAGACCCACTTACATTCAAATCCAAACCTGTCTGATAGCTGCTTTTTACTTGTCTGAGGAGTTTCAGCATTTTTATATAAATTGGGCAAATTTGGAGCAAATGTAGCACTTCATAATTCCAAGGTCATGCCATAGTCTGCCTCTCGGCTGCACTGAATCTCATTCACAGCATTGCTTTTATCCTGACAATTCTTCAGTCTAAAATTTTCCACTCCTCAGTGTCCTTATTCTTCAGCTTAACTCCCTGTATCACTATGTCATTCATTTGCCTTGCTCACATTAAAGCCAGCAGAAATCACAAGAGCATCCTCCTTCTGCTCTCCCCTCTCCTCCCCTGCATTGCTCTTCTTTTCTCTCAACTGCACAGGGTTTGACCTGTCAGTCTGCATTATCAGTGCTGGGGAGTGTTGATAGAGAGCTGGGGACAGAGTAGCATTAAAATATTAGCCTTGAGAGAGAAGAAGAGGAGGGGAAAAAAAAGTGGAGGAGAGAGACTGAAAGTAGTGATGGGCGAAGAAGAGGGAGAATGAGTGACTGAGGTCACTGCCGTCACTGCCCATTGTTGATGAAAATGACATGAGGCTCGTCTAATAGCCGCTGAGCTCACTCTGCCAGCTTCAAGGGGCTAGATTGGACGAAAAGATTGGAATTACAATTGCGGCGCAGACTCTCTAGTTTTGTATCGGTGCGAGAACAACAGAGAATAATGGCAGTCATCATGACGAGAAAAAGGGAATGGACACAAGGCCTATAGATTAAGCAACAACACAGTCGATAGACTTTACGATCGATAGCTTTTGTGGTGTGTTTTATTACGGGCTGGTCAGTTTGATTACCACCCATGAGAGACTGAGAGAGACTATTATCCTGAGTCACACAGGCTTCTCTTTAAAACATTTTATCTCTCAAACTGATGAAGGTGATTTGCGAAAATAAGTGGCTTTGCTGCAAATGCAATAATTGCACATTACGATACAACTCTGGTGCAATAAACTTCAATAAAACTCCACTTGGGGGAGAGCAATTTGCAAGGTAAAATGCTCCTCTCTGGTAAGAAGTCAATCAAGTCTCACAGTCTTATGCCAGCGCCTCCTGGACCAAGTATTGGGTGACAAAACGTGTAATTTAGATGCAATGAATCAAAGCCTTCGAGCCCTCGTCTTCAGGTACTGAGAACTGTTATCTGATTGTTCTCACACTCTTCGTCAGCGCAGGCTCCTTTGCTCCAGTGTTAACCTCCCAGTCAAGCTGACAGCTCTGTGTCTTTTAACTGCCAGGATAAATCGCCGTGCACACTTCCTGCTGTCACCAAGGCAACACGTTGTATTTTTTTCAAGCATGGCCGTACCTTTGCCTAGCGAGCAGTCTGGGGTGCCAAAGTCCATCAGGCTGGATATCTCTGTCGGGTAGCACATGTCTGTCACCACCGTCTTCTGTCTGTGATGCACTGATGGATCTGCAGAGGGGAGAAAAATTAGCAATAAATAAATAAATTCCGTGACATGAGATCAAACAAATGTTTATTCTTTGATTTAAACTTCTTATTGATATTTACACGAACAGGTCGTTCTGATACAAAGGGCTCATGATAACAACGTGCGCACAGTCATGTAGAAGCTGAAGGCCTGTTAAATCACTTGATTAATCCTGACATGATGTCAGTTCAGTACACACAGCCGTCAGGCACGTTGCAAAGATGAATCTCTCTAATAAATCGCAGCAGTTGTGAGCAGCATTTCAAAGCGACGATGATAAAATACACACTATATTATTAATGATGCATGTTTGCTCTATTAGCGTGATGCTTTGTTTATTTTTTAATACATTATTGCCTTATTTCAGAGCTTCATTTTCACACATTTTCCCTTTTCTTCATCTCTTCCCTCATCAAACAGAATCCATCCATTAATATGCTACCCCACTGACCCATTTCTGTGCTCTTTGCATTCAGCTAATGACACTGATCAAGGACATCTGTGAGCTCCAGTGATGGAGGCTCATCTACTCAACATTATCTCTTCTCTCACTTAGAAATTTCTCTGCAGAGTTCAGAGGAAAAAAGGCGTGAAGGAGCATGCATCTGTCTAAAAATCATCTAGGTTCTCCCCTCCACTGCTTTCCCTCCATATCTTTCCCTAAATGTTACACCTCCACGTGTAAAGCATGAAAATGCTATAAAAAATTGACATTGATTACTGGAGAAAGCAATATCCTCGCTCTATAAGAGAGTGGCTTTGTAGCACAGATACCATAGATTTACAACAAAAATGATTTCCTCTCAAAAAGAATCCCACTATTGAGCAAAAATCTTTAAAATGCTGATCTTATACATCCTTCCCAGGCTGTAAAGGTGCGATTTCATACCAGATAATAGCGTGACAGCACCTCCTATATAGGTGGAATCACAGTGTTTAAATTAAACACCTTTTCTAGTTTATCCATGGACCTCGTAAATGAGTAAAGCAACTGGCATCATATTATCCGCATAACCGCTCTTACTCAGCAATTATCCCGCCTCGCCTCTTAATCTGCAATTTTTTGACAGCTTTAATTTCATGACCATGTGGTATTTATCTAAAATCACTGACCTTCCCCACCCTTCTCCCCTCCTCCGTCCTCCTGACCTGTCAATAATGGTTTAGGTGTTGTTAAGCTGACCTTTTCCTTGGTCTTTAATATGGAGATTGGACAGCGGTCTGGCTCATGGTCGGCCACTCTAAGGCTGCTTTACTAAGCACCAACAATAATGAGCGAGGGAGACGGACAGGACGAGGCTGCTGGCACTGCGATACATTTACAGACAATATATTCCAGCACTTAGTTGTGTTTGGTAGCTATGCACAACGATGTATTTTTATTTTGACCTTTTTTTGACCAGGACACTGGCAGCAGCACAGCATAAAAACAACTAAATGTAAATTATAAACCAAAACAGAATATATTACCATGTACATCATCCTAAGGAAAAAAGTGCAGTACAAACTGTGCCTCCAAAGAGATCGATATGAACACTGACACCGCAAAGATTCTGTCTCCTGATCTTTCAACCTAGATTTAAAACATTCAAAACAAAGATAAATATGAAGAGATCAGTACATAAATACACCGCCGTAATCTAAATTATTACAGTGTGTTCAGATCTCTGTGATCTCTCTGTGTGTGCAGGCTTCACCTTGTAGCCTCAACATAAGTCAGCTGAACTTCTCATTGGTGTAACTGACCTCCCATTCCCAAGGGGTTTTTGATTAGCTGGGGTCCATTGTATTTCAAGGGGAAAACACCCTGTCATTGTGTCCAAGTCAGTGCTGTAAAGTATGTGAATGTGCTCTGGAGAGGTATATCCTGAGGAGGGGGCCGTATATCTGCCGCCTTGTTTCTGCCTGGTTGAGCCCCCACTGCGAGAGGTTGAAGGTTATGGAAATGATGAGGCGCAGCTGTGCAGGTATATTTGTAACGTAACTGACCAGTGAGAATGGTCTAATGACTCGACCGATGCCAAAACAATCCGCAGGATTGCAAATGTCTTTTACAGTTGTTTCACAGCTTGTCGTTATTTTTTTTTATGACGACTGGAGATTTTTATTCAGGTCTTTTTTCTGGTCTCTTGATTTTAATGATAATTACAATGAAAGTCTGCTGAAATAAATGCTGAAATATTCTGGTGGTGTCCTGGTATTCCTCTTTAGCACAGCAGCCTCTGGAGGGGCAAGTTGAGCAGGTGGTCTGATTTTCTCAGGATGAACTGCCACTGCAGTGAATGGGCTTTTAAGACACGTCTTGGGGTCTGTCAGATGGAAATATCTATCTGAACAAACTTCCTTTTAAATAAGGTGGGTTGACTTGTATGTCTGTATTTATATCGTCTTATCTGATAGATAACTCCACCAGAGATAGAAAACTACTTTAATAGGATGTTTTTATGCAGGGCCGTTGGCTGCATATTAGGGGAGGTCCTGGTATTATACATTCTGACTCACAAGAAAAGATTACAAGACAGTCACAGTCCCAAAAGCTTGGTCACACCAGGATTTAAAATGTCAAAATTTCCCTGCACAATCAATTCTCTTCAAAAGAAAAGCTGCAATCAGAGGAAACTCCGGATGAGGCAGAATTAATCTGCATGTACGCTCATAAAGAGTTCAACTTTGGGAACTTTGACACCCAAATTTATGCCGTTAACCAATAGCAAGCAGTTATTACTTAACTTTAAGTCTAAAATAAAGAAGCTATAGTTGCTTATTAGTTGTGCTCCACAATCTTTTATCCTTCTCGATGGTAATGACAAGTGCTCTGCAGGAGCAGAATTATTTGCTGATTGTACAGAGGCGTGAGTTCAGACAAATGAACAAGCACGTCTTTGAATAAATTGTGAACTTTTTGTTCTGTATCAACCAAGCTAAGCTAAAAATCCAGTGTGTTCAGCTAACTGACCATCCTTTTAGTTTAAGGCTTTTTGTAATTTTTTACAGAAAAAAAAATTGTGTATAATAGTGAAAAATTGTGTAAAATAGTGAATAAGATACCATGGAGAAACCAACCATGCATCAGAGTGAATATAGAGAGAGTCTCCAGGTGATTTTCTGAGTAACTAGCATTAGCACAGGCTGTGGCAGGTAATGTTTTCAGGTTATCTCTGGAGCTACCAGTCCATCACTAGCCCTACAATTAACCCTGTCAGCATTTGGACAGAAGTTTCCGCCCCCACCTATTTTGTGTGGAGCCAGTGTCACTTTGCGGCGTGACCACTGCATAACAAGAGGTCTCATCAGGTAAAAATAGCAAACTGCATAATAATAACACCTCCATGGGTCTTCTGGGTCATCTACTCGTCCATTTTGATCTGTTTTTCCTTCCCGATGGTGAAGTTTAATGCAACTGTTAGTGTACTTTAAACCACCTCATTTGACAGAGTAATCAGAGTGGGCATATTTATTCTACTGGTAGTTTATCCTGAGAGACCTACATTGTATTATAAAGTAATGAGATGCACCATTAAACAGACTTGTGTGTCTGGCTATCAGTAAATGTCACAGTCAGTGTTGATGAAAGGACAGTGACTGCACCACTTTATGCAAATATGATTGAAAAAAGACAACATTTTGATTGTTTATATCCAAATAAGGTCTCAATCTACAGAGATGAATTTCAAATGAAACACCTGCTTACAGATGCATAGACAGAGGAGGACCTGAAAATGATTAAATGTAAATTTCTTCCTTTGGTTATTATTATTTTTTTCAACAGAGAGAAAGCAAGATATATGAGATCTCTAATACTGCAGTGAGAAATACTTGTTTTTCAGTTGGACTTGAAAGTGTTATTATAAAACTTTTATAAATTAAAAATTCTTCCTTGTAAAAAAAAAAAAAAAAAAATCAGGAAACAAAACCCCTGACAGGGTCACAAGGGAA
Source organism: Acanthurus tennentii (assembly GCA_029783805.1). Taxonomy (NCBI): domain Eukaryota; kingdom Metazoa; phylum Chordata; class Actinopteri; order Acanthuriformes; family Acanthuridae; genus Acanthurus; species Acanthurus tennentii. Next base: position 11,052,056 of record JAPZDZ010000012.1, on the reverse strand, counting down.
AACACCCACCAGTTATTAATGAGAATATGCTGCGATGGTGTGAGACTGCAGAAATACCTCCAAGTGTTGTGGGAAGTAAGAGAAACTATTTAAACATGTGACAAAACTTTTCTTCCTGACCAACACTTAGCTGAGGGATGCAGATGACATGTGGGGGACATGATGGAAAGAGGAGACGAACGCTCAGTGGGAGCAAAGTGGGTATCAAGCAGAAAAAGGAAGCATCTATCATTGGTGTGTAGACAGTTCATCAT
>JAPZDZ010000012.1:11014843-11051702 GCA_029783805.1 Acanthurus tennentii | reverse complement strand
GCTGAGACAAAGAAGTATAAGTGCCACTTAATAATAATAATGCTATCAGGCCATGAACTGTGTGTAAGGGCGACTTTGAGAGGTGTTTGGTTGTTAGAGTAGCCCCTTAAAGAACAATAGGTCACCGCAGTGTTCATTGATTCCACATATTCTCATCCACTAAAAGGTTTTGGGTCTTTGTTAGAGGAGGGGTGTAAAAGTGTTGATTGAGGGTTGTGGCGCAGATTAAAATACTGTGCTGCAATTTAAAAGCCTCGGCAACGGATACTGATGGGAATTTTTTTTTTTTTTTTTGGTAATTGCTTATTTCATGTGCTCCGCAAAGAGAGAGGTGTTAAAATAGAAAGTGGTGGAACAAAAAACTGTGGTAAAAAAGCTTAAGCAACACTGGGACCAAAAAGAAAAAGGAGCTGAGATTTTTTTTTTCACAGGGAAAATGTCATAATCCTAAAATATAAAGCCCTAAAGAACTGGACCATTTTCTGGGGTGCAGAGTAATTATTCCCCAATGAGATGACAGTAACCATAGCATTTAAATTTCTATTATTTCCTCTCATGCATTTAAATTGACGCAACATAATGTGAGAAGAATTTTGAAAGACTATCTAAATGGAATTTCACAGTAGTGCCGACAGCGAATGAATTAACAAAGCCAAATGAAGTGATGCCTTTTGGGTTTTTAACCTTTTGGCACAAAACTCAGCCAGAAAACCTCATCTGGTTACATTAGACAACAGGATTGAGTTCGGTTGAGAATTTTAGCTTTTGAATATTTCACAAAAGGGGGCTGCTCATCCGTGACTCCACTGTTCAAAGGTCGCTCCTGGTATTATCAAGGCGTGGACACACAGGGCTCATTCAAATCTCAGCATGGAGAATGCTGACGAGGCACTCTGCATCGTCACTGGCAGGTATCATTAATATGGAGACGATGCGCTGGGAATAAATCTCCCTTATGATGGAGCTGGGTATGAATCAGAAAAACTGTGACAAAAATACTGTGTCCTACCAGAAAATGACAAATTGAAGCCTCCATAAACACAGGCTGTAAACGTATCAAATAATTATTCAACAACAGCGGTGAAATACTACAGGGGAAAGTTGACTTAGCATTCTGCACACTCTTTACACCATGAGAAAAGCTGCAGATACATTTCTCCACTGGGACCGACCGAGAGCAAAACTATATGCTCTGCATCGAAGGTCGAGCTGTCACATCTCTATTATACGACCCTTACATGGAGCCAAAATACTGCAGCAAAATGCCAATCCTCCAACATTTTACTTTGCCTGGAGCTGAAAACTTACTGTCTATTAATCTGTGTTTATAATCATACGTGACACAGGGAATCAATACTCCCAGTGCTCACAGAACATTAGGCCTGAAAGGCTGCTCCAAGGCTGCTGTGATCCATAGCCTCTGGATGCTGTCTGTGTGCAGCCATTAAGTGCACAACAGCAGCTTGCCCTGAGGAAACCAACATAAAAAAAAGTCCTTTCAGGGACACATCCTTTATATCAATGAGGAGAAATTACTGAAGGAAGATGAGGGTCCAGTGTTTACCAGTGTTATGGTTGGTGTTGTTCAGCTGTGCAGTCGGCAGTTATGTCGCACCTCCTCTGCTCTAATGATTTCTGAGTGAAAGGACAAAATAATAGAACATCTGAGAAGCGACATGAATAGAGGTGGAGTTTGCTGAACTCAGATCCAAGGCATTTTGTTCAGTGGTGTTAAATCGTATCTAAAGGATTTTCTTTACAGCCCTCACTGTGGAGTGAGCAATAGGAAAATATATTCTATGATAACATTTATTTTCCCATATCGTTAATCAGGGCTTATAGTCCCTTTAATATCTCAGGATGTTTTAGGCCTTGGTGGCTTTACAGTACAGTTTTATGGCGATTGTGAAATTTAGTGATTTTGTCATTTATTTAATTCACTGGATTGGAATAAAACAGACACTAACATCTGTTACTTCATCCACAAGGGACTGTGGGAAAATGATTGGGGTGGTGAGCGGGGCTGAACTTTATTTACATTAACATTTATCCATTTGGCAGATGCCTTTGTTTTGTCCAAGGAGACTCCTTTGTCTCATTCTATAAAAAAGCAAGGCCCTCCCTGGGGTTATTAATGTTTTCTTTTAACCCTCCTTTGACTTTAAAAAACTGGAATAAATTATCCTCAATGTGTAAATGGAAAATCTAAATGGTACCACCAAGGTATTATAAATAAAACCCTGATATCGACAAATAAGGAGAACTGCATATAGTAAATATGTGCACTGCTATGAACACACAGTGTTATGTATTAATGTAACTTGTATGTGTTCCGAATTTATTATTGAAAAAAATGTCTGAAATAAAACATAAATTTAAACTGGCTCACAGTGCTGCAGAAAAAAATTACAATATACACAATATGGCAAAAGTTACCCAGCTATTAATTATTGCATCAGGTGTTTTAGCCACACCCACTGCTAACAGGTGCATGAAAACCAGCACATAGCCATGGCATCTCTCATTTTTGAATTAGACCTGGCTGTAAAGAGCTCAGCAACTCTTTAACACGGTGCTGTCACAGGATGACACCTTCACCACAAGTCAGTGTGTGAAATTTCTGCCCTGCTAGATCTGCCTCGGTGTAAATGTAAGTGCAGAGCTCTAAGGAGCAACAACAGCTCAGCCATGAAGTAAGAGAACACCGAAACTCTCAGAGCTGTGCTGAAACACACAGTGTGTACAAATCACCTATCATCGTCCAAACTGCCTCTGGAGGCAACATCAGCACACGAACTGAGCATCAGGAGCTTTATATCATGAGTTACCGTGGCTGACAGCCGCATGCGAGCCTCACATCCCAATGCATAACGTCAAGCATCAAACTGGAGGTTAGTAAAACAAGCTGCAACTGGAATCTGAGTCAGAAGTTTTTCTTAAATAAATCAGGCTTCACTAACTGGTAGTCACATGGACAAATTTTGGTTTGGAAGATGCACGGAGAACATCATCTACAGGAATGAATTATGTCTGCTGTAAGGTTCGCAGAGGAAGGATAATGGTCTGTAACTGATTTTAAGTATATGGGATAGGCCCTGTTAGTTCCAGTGATGAGTCTCCTTAATGCTATAGGATACAAATACATTTTAGCTACACAGACATTTCCATTCATCTGTTAGGACATTACACATTAAGTTATATCGGTTTTGTGTGGAGGATCTCAACTTGCTTGCACGGACCACAACCTCAATCCCATTTAACATCTTTGGGAGGAAAAAAGAGTACTGATTGTGACCCAGGCCTTCTCGTCCAACATCAGCACCCACACATTATCTATTTGCTGAATGGGCACAAATTCTCACAGACACACTCAAAAATTCTTGTGGAAAGCCTTTCCAAAAGTGTGTCAGCTGTTACAGCTTCAAAGGGGGATGCATCTCCGCAGTAAGGCCAACAGTTTTAGAATTGCCAACAAGCTCATATGGCTGTGATGGTCTGGCATCCACTGACTTTTGGCCATATAGTTTATATCGATATAAAATTACATATCCAATAATAGAGGGTTTTTTTTTTAATGTGCCCCTAATAGAAAATGAAAAGATTAAAACTACATTCTCGTCAGCTGAAAGGAGAAAAATGTAAATGCAGCCATGAAAGCAAATCAGTTTTGGTCAGTATTTAATATTTTGAATTGAATAAGTTTGAGAGAGCATCATTTGAATCACAAATTCAGTATTGTGTGCCACACCTGCTGAAAACAATATCAGCATTGTGGTGCTCAACCCTGTCATAAAATGAGCTATGTTGTAATGCTGAAACCAAAACAGCTGAAGGGCTCAAGAGGGCAGAAACTACCTGCGCTGATTATTCATAACAATACAATCAGGAAAACAAGGTTGTGGGATGTTGCCTAACATTGGAGTCACGATGGGCTGATGTAGTTCTGCGTCCCACATGACTGGTATGATGATCAACACTGGCTGGTGAATAATCATAGTAGAGCGGACCTGCTGAACAGGAATAGGATGGGACCAGAGCTTAACGATAAGCACGCTCTGCACATCATCCCGCATGCAGGCAACCTTAAAGATGTAGACATCAGACAGATGTAGGACAGCACATCAAGCGTTTATAATCATTATCATTGTGGCCCAACCAGTGAAAACTGTGGACTCCATTATGGCCTACATGTTTCTGTAAACCTGGAGGATTAGCTACGGTCAGTGGTATGTTTGTTAATCCAGCACAGCCTCTTTGAAGAGCAATATAGTGAACTCAAGGTCTAGTTAAAGTAGCCAGACTTTAAAATGCAGCTGTCCCCAGCCAGAGTCCTCAAGTACAGAGTCGTGACTTTAGTTTAGTTTTTTTTTTTTCCTTTGTATGGGCAGCAAGGTTTGTTTTTGTCCCCTGACAGTCCAACAGGGACACCAGACAGAAAAACAGTCAGAGGAGAAGACAGGACATTCTCATAATTTATCACTTTTATTAGCAGTATCATAATTCATAATGCATTAGCAACAAACACTGGACTGTGGTAATGCCACAGGAAAGTTAGACTGAAATTAGAATGAATTTGAGAAATAAATTAAGAGGGAAACATTTCTATTCGTTACTTTCTCACACACACAAAGATATACACATGTGAGCATGTGCATACACACATACAGACACACACATAGGCTACACAGACTTTATAGCTCATCTGGTTGAAACTGCGGGTCACAGCTGGTCATTGCAAGGCATCATCTGCCCTGCCATAACCCGAAGGCTTTGCCGAAGCAGGAAAAGCTAGATGAGGGAGGATTTAAAGTGAAGATTAAGCAGAAAAATCTGCCTGGAAAACATCCAGCACGGACACAGCAACAACAACAACAAAAAAAGTCCTTCAACTTCTTGTGCCAGCCTCTTTCCTTGCCCCTTTAAATGCTGCAGTGATGGCAGAGGTGAGCCTGGCTCAGCTCTTAAATATTGTCTGAGGGAGCAGGGACAGTTGGAAAATTTGGGACATTTTACTGACCCATATCCCCATGTAGGCCTGGGAATTGGTTAATGCTCTTTCCACACATGCCAGTCCTGCCATGCCAATCCCAGCTGCCTCTGCAGGACCCAAGAGGGACCCCATTGTCTCTGGACAGCAGGACTGGGACGGAGGAAGGGTTGGGCATCATCTGCCCTGCACAGAAAGACTGCAAGAGGGGAAGGCTTGGTTGCAAAAAGAGGAGCCTTTAGCTATGCTTAGCCTTATTTGAACAGGCCAATATTTTCCTTCTCCTGTCTTCCAAGCTAAAAGGTGAACTAATAGTTTGTTGTGAGGAGAAAAAAAAAGTCTGTGAGGTAAGAACAAAAACAGCTCCAAAAACTTCACCATAATGAAAGACTGAAGGACTCCAGAGGGAGAGCAGAGCCCCTTCTCCAGGGGAAACCGTCACCACTCATCAAGCCGAATAATACAACACAGTAACACACCCCTTGGAGTCGGAGCACACTGATTTTCTGTTGGTGCTGCTACAGAGTAATAGATATAGTGGTATGTGAGACATAGTTTGAAGTGCTGACCAAGAGAGAAGCTGCATCAAGGTGTGAATAATAGAACTGAGACTACTGTGTTCAATGGGCTAAGACAAGCCAGATACTAACTGTGGGACGGGAATCACCCACGCAGGAAGCTTCGCTGTCAGCTCTACCAGCTAACATGCTATCTTCAAACAGAATGGAATATCATCTGCATGTATAACAACTCAATACAGCCAAGCTCAACTCAAACCTGGTAACTATATGTCTCTGCTGCAGGAATAACAAATCAAATAATATGGCATCATGTTTTAGTAATTTTTTTTTTTTAAAAGATGCTATTATGGTGTGGCATGCCTTGCTCTTTGTTATAAATAGCATTTTCCTGCTTGAGTTGACACTCCTGTCTATTACAGTTGCTAATTGTGGGAGAAAAGCAGAGGGAACACAAACACCATGCTGTGCTCCTGGCATCAAGCACAATATGAATAACAGCCACAAGTGCTTCTCTGCTATCTTGGAAGCCACAACAAAGTCTAGAGCTATTAGTCAAAATTTGTTCTCATGCTGTAATGATCCTTAAACTGGCTGGCACACAATGATCCTGGGAGTCTGGGGGATGTAAAAAAAAAATAATGCATTTATAGCAAACAGTTTTACTGGCAGCGCTGCCATCTTTGTTATGCACAGGTTTTCCAATGAAATGAAGAATTTATCAAGTAAAGCCTCTCAAGAATAAATAAATCATGTTATTTAAATGATCACATTTGGTATTAAAACTTTGTATTTTTATAACTGCAGGGATCATGAATATATGAATGTCTGATGTAGATACAGTATAATGACTTTCCCAGAGGAACAAGCTCTCTCTGGCTATATGTCTCTTTATATTATTCACAATTATTAGCAGTGTAAAAACAGTTCAAACAGAAGGGAAACTGCAAAATTAATAAACAAAAAGTACATGTCTTTATAAACATGCAAGACTATTAACAAGACTGTTGAAAAAAGACAATGTGATCCTTGAGACAATAAATAATACGGTGGACGGTATCACAATGATGTCACCGTTTTGAAGCCTAGAGTCTGGCATTATGGAAGTCGCCATGTTGTTTTTCGGAGTCAGCAGTGACCATGTTTGGATGAAAAGATGAAGTCGGAGAGAAAACACATTACTGTCAATGACTGTGTGACATTTAGCAGACAGCTAGCAGTTACTGTCACTCAAAGTAGCCACACTCTTAATCATGAATAACTTTAACAATTAATATGAATTCTATAAGTGATTTATTAAAAAATTCATCCCCTTTACAGCTGTCATGAATAGTTTAAACAAGCCATAAAGACCAGAACCCTTTTTTTTTGTACCAGGCAGTAAAAAAGTTTAATTCTGCTGTAAATTTGGACATTTAATATAAGGCTCTAGGTTTAGGTTCCAGTCTCAAGTGGCCATTTTAGGAAGTGTAGTTTTTGACACTTTGTTTTGGCTTAATATCTCATCCAAACTACTCTGGAACTTAAGTTTTCTCAGCAGGCATAAAGACTCATAATTACAGAGTTTAACATCATGTTACTATTGTTAAGTGTTGGAATAAATAATTGTTTAAAGCATTTTTGCCAACACTAAGAAAACCAAAGTGTCTCACCAGTGAGAAAAGGCTACTAGACAACTGTCATACAAAAAAAGAGCAAATTCAAAATGTGCAACGCTCAATATTCACTACAAGAGAAGACAGATATTTATGAACTCATGACTGCTTTTCCGAGCCATAGCTGTCCAGAATTTTAGCCAAGGTTCAAAAACACTGAACAATAACCCTGAATAACCTGATCTCTACAAAGTGCCTTCAGTTAGTTCTGGTGGGAATTAAAGCTGCCACAATTGTACAATGGAGAACAACTGTGGAAAAGTTAATTTTATGGATTTCTGAATCATGCAGTTATGGAACTCTTCTCTCTTATCCTTCACTGAAACCTCCGGAGTTTAACAGAAAGGTCACTGAATGCATATTATTGCTAACATTCAAAAAAACATTACACTGAAGCATCCTAGAAACCCACTATGTGCTGCTTCATTCAGTTATTATTGTCATGGTGGCTTTGGTAAAGGGAATTTTGTTGTCAGCAGTAAATTCTGCACTGCTATGAGTTGGACCAGGTCAGAGAATGAGGAGGTTTCAAAAACACTGAGATTATTGCAGTAATCCTTCACAACACTGATCATTACTCATTTTACTACACTTGAATTACGTGATAAGTTTTGATAGAGAAAGGATGTGCGAGTGTGAGAAATACCAATTGCAAAGTCACTATGTTATCCCTAGAGGAAGAAATACATCACACAGAATTACATCCCGCTGGTTAGGTGATGAATTACCCATTGTGTTGGCCAGTTTTATGGTAATGGTGAGATATTCAGCAAATGAAAAATGACCTGGTGAGCTTTCCACGCCATGACTTCTACTCACAGCTACTGTAACAATATATTCTAAATTCTTAAGGTCATTGCCTTCCTCTTGCAGTACCTTTACAGTTGTATAAGAACCTGAATCAGCTTTTCGCTCAGCAGTGTGCACCGTTCAGAATGACTAATGTCTCAGCGCCGGTCCGGTGTCGAGAAGGGAGCTGACCACTTATTCCTCTCCTTCCTCATCAAAGAGACGCGTTCCTGTGTAGGAGGGTTTTCACATTTAAAAACTCATCATCCTTTCCTCTCTGTCAATGCCTCAGCCTACATGAAACTGTAATTAGTGGGATAGCAGTGCTAATTAGCATCCCAGCTAAGTCTTAACCACAGTGCTTCATGGGCATGCCATACACACACACACAAACACACACACACACTTGGTCTCTCTTCTTCACATAAATCTACTAATTACTGAACGTTTCTATACCTTCAGCTACAGCGTTAACGTTTGGTCATTTACATTGGTTATTATGGGTGAGAGTTTGTTGAAATAAATAACGTCCTCATTCTCTGTACTAACATCTTCCCTTTCATTTCAGATAAAATGTAATATTGCAGATGCCTTGTTTTTATGCAATTATCCTGCCTTTTGAAAAACACAGACTGCAGCTTGCTCATAATGCTGTCTGCAACTAATTTGTGGAACAAAATGTGGGATGGTAGGGCTTGGTTATTACTCACTGACTGTTCTCATGCAAATACAAACACTGTTTTACAGCTAAGGTTAAAGCAACCATGTCTAACGCTGGTAAATTAAAAGAAAACTCTGATAAATTGGGACCTTTTATTGAGACCAATCCACTGCTCAAGCTAAACCTGCTTCTTATCATTGTCCTAAATGCTTTTATACAACCAAAAGTGCGTAGTAAGAAAAAGTCATTCCTATAAAACCTAAATAAGTTCTTACCAATCTATCAATATTATTGCAGTATAATTTTACACCACAGTGTTGGGCTCAACGCAGCAGAGCAATGCTGCCACTCTCAATTTGGGAGAAAACCTATGTGTAGAACATCAGTTTTTGTCTTTTTTTTTTTTTTGTTACAGTGCCCCTTCTGACATCCGATGCAAATTCCCACAAACTGTCATTAAAAGGTTCAGCTCAGTTCATGTGGGTTTTTAATCTCAACTTTATTTGGTCTGACTACGTGGAAGTGTCTCAGCTACCCACCATGCTTCTGCACTGTCACTGGCTATATTAGCTAACAAAGCCAGTAGTTTTCTACTATTGCCAACTTGTGTGACCAGCTGCAATGCATTTCAAAGACAGTTTAACAAGCAGTAATGGAAGGTTGATATCTGGAGTAGAGGGGAGGAAAAGTGGAGGCAGTTAAAGCACAGCTGGGTGGCAGAGTATTGACAAGTATGCTGCTATGACTGGTTTGTCTTGTCCATGTAAACACCGGGTGAGGCAAATATCCTTGTTTCCCCTTGTTCCTTTTCACACTATTTTACCGTTGGTTTTAAAAATAACGGCCTGCCTGGGTTCTTTGTTTAATGTCAAATATACTCCACAGTTTTTGAAGTGGTTTAGTCTAGGAACTCTAATATTATTCCCATCTGTGACCTCACCATCTTATGATTGTTTAGCCACACAAAATTCTTCCTATGAAAGAGGAAAAATCTAAACATTATATTTTTAACCTGTTACCCAGAACCCGATTTCATCTTCAAAGGGTTTTTTTTTTTACAGCTTCACATGTGTCCTCAAACTGCTCTGGATGTTTGCACAGGGCCCACGTCCAATATTTACACTCGGTGCAAGCCACAGAATCTGTGAAAAATCTGTGAAACCAGTGGAGTCAGGTTGCCTTTTCCGCCTGTTGTGAATCTAATTGTAGCCTGTGCAGAAGGTCTTAGCATGGTTGGCTTGCTGGAGGTGTTTACCTTCACTTTGCAGGCCTGGGTGTTATGAGCAATATGTTCAAACTCCTGTTCAGTACCAGTATATAGGCTTTTTTTTTTTGCACAAAATGTGTGTGTAAGTCATGGGCATCCACTGAAACATTAATTACATAGATTTTGTAAAAACTGGGCTTGATTGACATTTAACTCTGTAAGCTCTATTGCACCCAACAGGGTAAATAACTTACACCTTTGTGTGTTTCCCGCCTCAGCTCTACCTGCATCTGATCAGCCAGAATAAGTAAAAACACTGTAGTCCTCGATGTTTCAAAGTTCAGTGTGTATTATATAGGGAGGTAGAATATAGCAGGAAAAAAAAAATAAAAATAAAAATAAAAATAAAAGGTATGTTTTCATTTATGTATAATCAACCGGAATAAACTGTGATCTGCAACCTCATCAATAGATTCCACTAATTTCCTGCACACTGGACTTTAGAGTTTTCCATGATAATTCCAAGAGGTATATATGTGCCTCCATTTGGAATTTTAAACTTATTTTAGGAGTCTTGTCTCTGTTGGTTTCTTCTGTTTTTTTTTCTGTACAAATTCAATAATATCAAGGAAAATTAAAGGATTCTACGTAAGTTTCTGTAATTTATCAGCAATCTGATACTGGATTGTCTTCTTGGCTCAGAGTCAATTAAGAAATATCAATACACTCTTCATTATATAATAATTAGTTTCTAGTTTCTGCCTTGCACATTCTTTGCTGAGTATTCAATAACTTCTTATACATTATTTACCCCTTCTTCAATGGGATCAAGAACGAGAACACTAGTTTCTCATTTTAACTAATGATTTGGCTAAAAACACTGTGGAAACATACAATTCAATAGGGAGAAAGGGCAGCCTGGAAAATAGAGCTAACTTTCTCCAGTAGCACTGGAATCTGAAGAGAAAAGCTTTTACAGACTCGGTACAGGTCATTTATGAGAGATGAAAATGTGAAATGATAAAAACTAACGTGGTCTAATGTAAAACTTTTATGTCCAAGTTGAAAGTACTCTTGTCTGATGTAACTTTGTCTCAGTGGAAGACAGCACGACTTCCCCCCGCAGCTGTCAGGACAACGGTCTGATGCAAGCTGCTGTTGAAGATTTCTGTTCAAAACCCAGATAAATCATTTTTTTTTGGAGGAGGGGGGCGACAGAAGCCAGCACAGAATTTCATTATCCAACATACATAAGATACAAAGAGTATGGTGTGTGAGAGCCATTCTTCTATCACTGCGTCTGATGTCTTCCACAGTAGCACGCTAGTTTACAGACAGTGCTCTTCACATTCTCACTCAGTTTCCCTGCATCCCTGCTGCAGGCTGCAAAGATAATTACTGATAGGAAAGGAAACAGGCAAGAGTCCAAAAAGCTTCTCCACCTGTCCAAGAAGCTGACCTATTGTCTGATACTGGATAGCAAAAGTGCAGACAATTGCCCACTGGCTTAGTGGTCCATTGAGTGATTGATGTCATCTCATTAGCTGTAGGAGTTGAAACTGCTGAGAGCGACGCAGGCGCACTTTTTTCTCCGTATGTCAGTGTGTACACTCTCTATCCGCCCTGCTTTTTCCTACATCGCCACCAATGCTGCTTTTGTGCAGAGTCCAACAGCCCATCGTCTCCCTCGATGCCCTCTCCCCCTGCATCCTCCTTCATCAATCAACCTCTTCTCGAAGTTTTAAAACCCCCCAAACCCCTTAACTCATCTAGTTCTTTCTCTCTTAGGATTTTGTTTCCTCATGATTATTAAGATTCCTCTCCTGCCTCTGCACTGTCTCCTGAGGTGATAGATACTCTCTCTCTCTATCTTTCTCTGTCTTTCTCTCCGTCTGCAACTGTTTCTCCCTCTGACTTTAATGCCCCTCCGCCACTCCCCCAGCTGGTTCTGCGTCACTGATCACCATTCGTTCAATCCTCTGAGGCTTCTTCCCAGGAGAGTAACTGCAGTAATAAGAGCAGAGAGGCTCTGAGATGCATACTGCCGGCGCCCTGCAGGGCAGCTTGTAACAGAGAGCCATGAAGTCAGGAACACTTAAACATAGGAACAGTAGGAGCAGGAAGACAATGAGAAAGTCTGAAAGAAAATAGTCCTAAAAGACACAAATCATCATGACACATGCGATCGCTCACAGGGACCAGTGCAGAGTAACAGCATGGCAGAGTCACTGCTGTTGAATCAGAAACAGGGAAAAAAAAAACAAGAGTTTTCTGTTCCTGTGTCTCCCTGAGGCGGCGCAGTCTCAAGGGACAGAGTTGGATTGACTAGAGACCTTCATCAGTTGCCTCTTCCTCCTCGGTGTTGTCTGGTTAATTAACAAACAGCGCACTCATGGATTCTTGAGGCACTATTTTGTTTCCTATTTGCACCAGATTTCTGTAGGCACACCTCCCGAGACACTCCTGAGCATCTGGCCAAGCTCGTACAAAAACCGTTTTTTTTTTTTTTCACTTTGAAGAGCCAAAGAAAGCTGCTATTTCATCACTAGAGATCAATTTACCATGAAACTTACTGTGTGAGATTTGTCTGGGGGAAAGTATGCTTACTCTTGTGTGGAGCACAAGATTACTTTAGAATTCACAGACAGGAAAATATGTCTGAACTGCTTAAAGGAGATGGCGTAACTTTCATCTCGCTGAAAAATATGAAATGTAATTTTATGGGTCAGTGCTGCCCGTCTCACCGCAAGTTAAATGTATCTCTGTTAAAGAATAATTCAGGTTTAGTTTGGATGCTGGTTGTATTTTGGAGTTTCAGCCAAAATCCTAATGGTTGTGATAACATTTTACCCAACAGCTTGCTAAGTATTTACAATTTAAATTAAATTAAATTTGGCTGTTATGAACATTTAAACAAAAAAAAAAAAAATTGGATGAAAGAACCCTTTTAGACAAGTGGGCTAACAAGCAGAATTTGGAAAACAGAGCCATCACAGAAACTCTCACACACACACGAAGAGAAAGTAAAAGATAAAAATTAAATGAGTGCATCAGAGAACGAGTATGTGAGGAAAGAGACGATCAAAACCGTCGTTTCTAAAGCATTTGCCGCTATGCTTAATCTCAATGAGCCAGGAATTTTAGAAAAACTAAAGTTCACAAGCCCCAAAAAAACACAATTGTATAACTTATTTTTTTCACATTTTACATATTTATTGAAGTGTTTAATTCTTATTTCTTCAAATTGAATCTCTCCGCAGAGCGAAACCACGACTAATGCCAGGCTGTAAATCTGTTTGAGGAAAACATACAAAAATCCTTTATTTCAACAAACTGTTTGGATTAGAGATCATAACGTTTAAGAATATCAACGTGAACAAACCAGAATTTGCGGTTCATGTGTAATTATGTGATGTGACCTTCTCCTCAGGTCGTCAAAGCCGCAGACCCAATACTGAGGACACGTCCATGGTGTCCTCAGAGTCGGCTACGGCCGTGAATGCAAATTATTCCACGCTGATGGAGCAGCTTATCTAAAAGCAAACTTCAGTATATTTACCGTTGAACCCCGTAGCTGAAGCCGGTCTGCGGGGCAACTTTATTAAGCTTCAAATCGCCTTGTGAGAGGTAAAGATAAATAAAAAGGCATGTTTGAAAAACCTCTATCAAGAGACGGCACCTTGTTGAAAAGAAATGTGCAACGATTTTTAAAAACCGACTTCCTTTACTTACGGCCATGAACTTATCAACCATCCTTCAACTGAGTAACCCCCAAACCTATGAAATGATTTAAGCTCATTCATTTAACATTTCAGTCAAAATTAATTTGATCAGATGCTGTTTCACTGACGCTCCATTATCAGGTCACACTTTACTGTTAAAAGAAAAATAAAATAATATCCTTCAGAAGTTCCCTCTCTCAGATTAAAAGAAAGCTGGAGAGAGAAACTTCACATCCATTGTTGCTCCTTGGCATGCCGTCCTACCAGGGTTGCTAGGCAACAGTTGTTCCGGCAACCTTTGGCTTAAACTTTAATCCTCTAAAAATGTTGAAGAGCATCAGAGAAAATAGAGCCTCTGAATAATATGGTCTGTGGTGAGAGAGATTGTTCAGGATACAGTTTGAAGCAGTTTTAAACTATAAGATGAACAAACACTGTTTTTTCTTTTCTTTTTTTTCAAAGAGCCTTGGCATCGGTGGTTTGAATTAATTCTGTTTTGTTGTAAACACAATGTTGGTATAAATATGTAAGAAACATAATCTCTCAGTGAAAGTGATTAAGTCTTCCATGATCTGCATAGTCCAGTTGCTTTTACTCACGTTAAAACAACAAAATGAAATGGCTTAAGACGCTGAAATACAGATTAAACCACATCTACAGATGATCTGAAGAGTTACTTTCAAAAGAGAATGAACTAATTCTGCTTAAATACCTCAAGTGAATCTTTTCCCACACCTAAGTGCTCTGAAATAACAAAGTCAGTGGGTGGTTGGCCCTTCTTAAATTAACCACCCTTCATCTCCATACCTGGTCCTGGCCTAGAAATGTCAGAGCAGCTGGCTGCTGTTGGATCAGCAGCAGGCTAATTTACTGCTTAAGAATGTCAGGATGTCAGGCAAAGCCACCAAATGCATGAAAGAATAATATTTAAACAGATTTAGCTCAAGCTCATTATAACAGGGCAACAAAACTGACAGAATCAAAATAATTGATAGTGTAAGTTTAGCTAATTGCTGGATTACATTATCATGAAGCTGGCGGATCAGCAGAAATAAGAGGCATGGAGAGAAAAAAAGCACCACAGCCTCAGAAGACTCTTTTCATTTATTGTGTCAAACTGTTGTATTAGTACACTGAGCTGTGCTGCATGATGATTCACACTCATCCACTTCCTGTTTCACGCTGTGCCTGTGCCCCCTGTGACACAAACCTAATTAATATGAAATGTATTATCCGATCATGTGCATTCGTCCATGCACAAACACAGACATATACACACAGGCATTGTCCCCGAGAATGGAAGAGAGGCCTTCGGTCTCAGATGTCCACATATCGCTGATCACAAGGTTAAATGATAGCATAGCATGTGCACATCCATGCATATCTCATTACAAGGCTGTAGAAACACAACCTCATAAATCAAACGTTACCACACTGTAGCTGCATGACGCTTATAGAGGTCAGAGGTGGAAAGCAGCTGGTGCATGCTGAGCATTTTAGTGCATTTTAGTGATGCGTTGTCGCTTGTACCTGCATTCGTCTCAGGTCCAAGCAGTTCCAATGGCAAACAGCTGGGTCGCAACATCTTCTCACACCTCGATGTGAAGGAAAAATCCAAATTCCTCCGTCGTTCTTTGCATTCTCTCTTTCCGTAACGTCCTGCTGTAGATGCAGCATCAGCTTACTGTTTCTGAGGATCCCAGATGAGCGATGGGACACAGATTACAATGAGGATCAGTCCAAGTCCTTCCGTTACTTCCATCCCCCACCTACCATCTTTATATGGTAAAGCCTTGCCTCTGCTACCCTCCAATGGTCCTGCTCAACCCTTGATCCTGGTCAACACGGGACGTCCCTGCACAGGCCGGGGACACTGATAACCGCTGGCTTACAGTCATTTCTGAGCTGGGACCTTAACCCTCCAGCTGTGTAATCAGACAGTTAAAGTAGATTGTATTAGAAAAATAAAACCTGATAGCGACACAGAGACATATGTAAGGCCTGGGACAATCTTGGAGTAATCCTT
Source organism: Acanthurus tennentii (assembly GCA_029783805.1). NCBI lineage: Eukaryota > Metazoa > Chordata > Actinopteri > Acanthuriformes > Acanthuridae > Acanthurus > Acanthurus tennentii. The sequence goes on along the minus strand of JAPZDZ010000012.1, from coordinate 11,036,137 downwards.
TGATATAGGCAGTATTAAAGGATTGCATCAACTCCACTTGGAACATGCAGAACAGCAGCAACAATGTCTCAACTGTCTCTAATACCAAGAGCACATTTGCACATGAAAATGAGACACTCTTGTATTCACAGGCTGCATCTTAACAGCCACTTCAGTATCTCAGGCTCCTGTCGGGGAAATCAAATGACGTCAATATGCTGAATCCCCTGAGAGTACTTAACCAGCACCGTGCAAGTGCAGAAAATCAGATAAGTCAACGTAATGTGTGCTGAAATACTGTAAACACTGTGAGAGATACTGTATCTCTGTGTGTTTACAGTAGAGGGACACTTCACTAGACATAATAATTACTGGTGTGCTCTCATATTTATGTCTTTGTTATTGCTTTTCTGGATATTTTTTTTCTGGAAACACTCCAACAACTCTTTCTGAAAATGACAATTATTCTGCTTTCAGCACTTTCACCGGCATCTCAGCTGCATTCATCTCTTTCTCTTGATCTGACGTTTCAACTCCTTCGCCTCCACCTTTGAACAAGCAAAGAAATTCCTTGGCACACGACTTCTGCTGTCATGCACAATTTACTCCAACTGCTCTGAGAGCATACACTTCAGCTGACACCTCCACTGACACCTTCTTTTAGTTTGTACACTTGGATGAAACTTCCAACTCAGGTTATCATGCACACACTGGCTGACATTTCAACTCCTTTCAGCACTTTCACTTTAAATGATACTTGAATTGTCCTTCCATGAACGAGAGCGTCGGCAAGATCCTCAAAATCTCTTATGTCCTTGTTACAAAGTCCTTTAACCGTCTTAGTACCTTTAACAGGAGCAAAGGAGGAGGTCAGGTGATATTATAGAAGGACAAAGTCTGCATGCAAAGGAGGACGATGTGAATGATTGTCACATCACAGCTGTTTGAAGGATACAGAATCTGGCTGAAGCTACGAAAGACAAATAACTGTGTTGTGACAGATTTGGTTGTTCTGTGGTAGTAATTTTGTTGAAAAAGCCTGCGTTACTGACATTTCTCATAATTCATACCTGTGTGGGAGGAAGAGGGTTAAATTTGGGATCAGTTTTAAATCCCTTCAAATCCTGAAATTCTCTCCATCTACTGAATGACCGACCAAGGTTTGCTAGTTATTTTCTTCCCAAGCTCTATCACTGTCCCCTTTGGTTATTTTCCTTTCTTGAATTTTAAACCATGCTCATGGTTTGGCAATCTGTGCCCACAGTTTATCTGAATTAGGACCACCAATGGATTCACGGTACATTTTGCTAAACAGTGGGCTTCCATTTGTCTTAACTGATACAAAAAAGGATTATGTCAGGAAAAATTCTCTTAAGAAATATATAATCCTGTCTCTTTTCAACCACCTAATATACGACCCACTGTGAAACTTTACATGGGAAAACAAAAACAAAGAGTCTTCTGGACTGCTTGCCATAATTTGTTTTGTTTAATTTTGCAGTAACTCTGACCAGGAACATTAAGAACTATATACAGAAATAGCAAACCTTCTCCTCTGTGTTCTTATTTGGTCATATAGGTCTTATAGAGGCATCAGTTTTAAATTTAGACTGTTTAATCAGTTTAAGTAGTGTTTATTATCGTAACCAAAACACTGAAGGTCCTCTAATTCTTATGAAGAAGTCGTTTTAACCCAAACCATTACCTTTCCCAAAACCTAACCAAGTGTTTTTGTACCGAAATCGAACCAAAACCCAGCCTTATTTTCCAGCAGTGATTTGTGACTGTGTTGAAAGACAGATTAGAAAACAATCTTCTGTGCCATTATGGAGGACAGGGACAAACAAAACATTTAGTCATTTAATTTATTGCTTCTACTTCACACAGCAATCACAGTTAAAATGCTTCACTTTCTTTCGGCTGTTCCATTGTAGCTGCCGCGTCAACTTCTTTTACTTCGTTGTATTTTGTTTGCAACTACTTTAACTTTTCAGTATTTAAGAGCATGTCAGTTAAAAATCTTTCAGTAGCGAGCATGTGTAAGTGTGCCTTTTTCTAGTTAACACAAACATGGTTTCAAAAAGGAAAAAAAATAACTGACATTTTAGTAAATACAGGGCTCGTTCATTAATGGATGTAAGCAGACTTTTCAAACAGGCAGATAGAGATGTAAACAATGAGGCTTTAAGCTTGTAGCAACTCAGTCTGCCAACCACGTAACCACAGTTTCTGTCAGCTACATGAGGGAAGACAGGAGCTGTGTCTGGAGGAGAGAACCAATTAGTCCTCTCTCCATGGCTTGTCACCTGACAGTCTGCTCATCCGCGGCCTGATGGAAGAGCCTCTCCAGCCTGCTCATTCAAACCAATTAAGGTCTGGAGGTGTATTACCACACACTCATTACCTGTCTCTCACAGTGCTCTGCTGCTCTTCGCATCCCAGTTTATTGGTCTGTTGAAAGTCTCGGAGTTTCGCCCTCTCATATCATCTTGTCTGTTTCATTTCGTCTCTCCCTTTCTAGTTTCCTCGCTTGTGCCTTCTTCTCTTTATTTGTCTGTCTGTCTTTCTTATCTCCCTCACTGTTACAGCAGGAAAATAAAGACGAAAAAAAAAGTACACTCCCATCAGCGGAAATACAGAGGATGTGTCTGTGAATAAGTTTTGATCAGTTTGGTCGTATGTTACCGCTGAAGTTGTAGTGAGCACGGACACAAGAGGAATTAAAGACGAGCGTATCATGAACCCATGAGAATTACAAAATATGGAAATGCCCCACGGCAAAAACAAAACGAAAACAACACAGAGGCATCAAAACATCCATAAATGCACGGACACCGACAAAAGGGCTCGCTTCCAAACAATTCCCCATTCTGCTGGCGCGCAGATCAATAAAACAACACAACACTCAGATGTTCGGGTACAAAGGGCTGAACTCATGTCACAGGCTGAGTGTGTACATGGGTTTGCTTACGCCGTCCAAACAGTTATTCCATACGAGATAGATGACATATCTGGAATGAACCAAAATTCCCACATTGGCTCTTGCAAAACACGTTACAGAAAAAACAAAAAAAAAGCTCTCAGAAATGAGCTCTGCTTTCAGAGTGCATTTTGACTCAACAACAGGATGGTTGGAATTCCCCCCACGACTGCAGCGCTGGGCAGCAAAAGCGAAGCAGGAGAGATTATTCCACTACAATAGCCTCCGGGAACGGGAGTGTGGGACAAAAGTTTCGCTTCCACAAGAGCACCTCATGATGATTTCCGATTCAGTAGAAGAAGTCTCATAATCACCTACTGCTGTAGGAGAAACCAGCCTTGATAATTACTGTACAGCTCTTCTGCTCTAGATACTCACATACCTTTTCATTTATTCATAAATGCAGCGCAGTGTGAGTGGAAACTGTTTAAATCCCTACTGGGTATGTGTTAACTCGTTGAAAGGGCAAAACACAACTAATAAGGAAAAGTTGCATCGATTAACAGGAATTAATGGTCACTTGAGCTCAACGCTGAATACCAGGACTTGTAATTAAGTCCAGATGGAGCAGTCAGTGAGTCCATTTAGCAAAACAGAGCCTGTATGTTGAGATTTACTTTTTGTGGTTTACTTTTTGTTGAACTGAACTTTAACCTAACATTTATTTTCCTAAACTATTAACACTGTGCTGCAACTTCGCCAGTGGCAGATTAAGTAAGTTCTTTCTTGAGGAGGAGGAAGACAAAGACAGATTTACAGTGAAAACTACGTGCTATTGCGACTATTTAATCTTTCACAAAAAAGTCAACCATGGTTGATAGTAATGAAGTTCATTTACATACTTACACAACCCATTTTTTCCAATATTTACATACTCCTTTTCTAAAACATTTTAAAAGTGAAAATTGGACTTTATAGCCTATAGTTGGTTATTTATTGGTATCTGATCTTACGTGCAAAATACATGATTATGTTAGAGAATACATTACTGAAAAGTAAATATAGTTGTAGTGATTTGTTTCCACTTAATCAACCAGAACAATAATGGGGTCATAACAGTGACATTTACTTTGATATTTATTGCAAAACCAAGCTGAAAAATGATGTTGGAAACCTTGTATTTGAAAGTTGTATTGAATTAAGGTAACTGACACAGGAAAAAGTTCCACTGTAATAAATTGTTTAACTTTTGGTTACATATTTTGTTGAATTGTTTGCTTAGATCATCCCCCTTACGTTTTCATCTAGTGGCTGTTTAAAAAAAAAAAAAGAAATAACCAAATCCCGAGCTACGTCTCTGCATCATCACATTGTTTTCATTGCTTTAAATGAGAGACTTACAGCGAGCTAATGTCATTGCTAACATTAGACTCTGTGTGAAAAAACCATTGCAGAGAGAAACAGCCAATGCCAATATTTCAATTTATTATTCCAAGTTTTGTTCTCAGAGCTATAATTTACTTGCCCTAACCCCCTAGAAAATGATCCAACAGTATAATAACACAACACTGACAGGGGCCATTGCGCATGATGAGTATTTTTATTTTTAGTACTCCACAAACATTCCGTTATCAAAATGTCTGTGCTCTTTTACCCAATGAAATTTTGAATTAGGACTTTTACTTGAAGAAGTTGAAGATGAAGTATTTACATAATGGGAACTTTCACTTCAAATGATATTCATACTTCTTCTACATTAGGTAGGAGGTTACATTTTATGCGTGTGACCCCCTGATGGATGCCTGTGTGACTGCAAAGAAATTGCATGCGTAAATAAGCACATGAAAGCCTCGTACTGCTCAGTTACACTATGTGGCTAATACCAACAGCGTGACAAAAGCAGTCTGACCACCTCCTTGCCTCTTTTCTCTCCTCCTGGAGCAGCAGTCATGTTTAACACACCTGTAAATTACTCCCATAGCCCTGCCAGCCTCCCCCTTTCTGCCAATCCTCCCCCTCTGCACTAATAACACCATAATGATGCCACTGTTAGCACAGTGCTGAGGCAGTGTGCTTTATAGACTGACCTCAAAATCAATTCAGCAGCACACGAGGTCTAGTAATGGAGCTAGATCTGAAGCTCGTCCTCTCCTCTCCTCTCTTCCCTTTTTCTCATAAGCTCCTCTCTCATAATCTCTTATATTTATCCCCTCTCTTCACCTCCTCTAGTTTTTTTTTTTGCTTCAGGGCCTCATTGCAGACGGTAAATTACATACACCCAGCGTTTCTCATTCAGACCGCTCCTTTGACAAAGCAGCCGCTGCTCTGCAGCCCTGTGGCACACATTAACCTCATAAGGGGAAAGTAATAGAGCCTGTCTAAGCTGACACACAGTAGCTATGAAAAAAATGCATCACAGCAGCGGTACCTTCCTCACACTGGACCCACAGGTAAACTTGAGTCAGTAAAACACACACAGGTATGGCAGGTGAACCCTGTTTCTCCACAGCAGATACATTCCGAAGTCCAGCAGCGCAGTGCCACGAAATAAACTGCTGTACTTTTTCTGTCATTGGCGTCTCTGGTGCACATGATTTGGAAAGAAGGAGGGTTTGCGGCTGGGATGGAACAGAGGCATACTTGGGGGTTTGGGAGCACATTTTTGGACGGCCAGAGCAGCCGAGTCTCTTGCTGTGGTTAATTAGGGGAGCTTGTGGGAAACCCCTGAATCTGAAACCCCCCCTCTCAAAAGAAAAAAACCACACACATCAAAAAAATGGCGGCCATGTAGAATGGAACTTATTGTTCGACGGCCAGAACGGAAGATTCCATCTCTTACGTTCGGTCGTCTGAGCTGTCATCCGGACTATGAGAGGGCCAATACCAAAGAGCGGCTGTGTTAATAATAGCAGACAGACAGCGGTTAAAGGGATAATCCATCTATTTTGTCCACACTGTTTCAATAATGGCAAACTAAATATTGGAAACAGCTTTTCTTACAACTACATTGTGGTTCAGCCTTTAAAATGACCATCAAGATAAACAACAAGCGTGCACAGGATTGGTTGCATTAAAATGAATGGCAACCAAGTGTATTTTGCCTCAACAGCTCCCAACCAAACACACGCAATAAGCAAATCAAACAAACAGCAAACTACATTAAACATTACAGCATCATGTGCTTTTTTTCCACTCTCAGGTTTCTGCTCAACCAATCCGAGAAGTTCAGTTGTATTTTTGGAGAACAATAACTCCAAAAAAAAATTGCTTCACTATCCTGCAAAACTTCTGTTGTGTGTAAGCTTGGGATCATTTGATAAAACACAAATTAACTGCGAAATATGCACAACAACAGGAAAAATAAAGATATTTAAACCAAATTAATACAGTCTCTTGACCACACAGGGCCTTCACAGTGGCCCCGTCTGCAGTGGATGCATATGCAGAGTTGCCTGAAGGCATCTTTTCATTATTTACCATTACTGTGTGAAGAACGTTACCGAACCAAAAACTTCTCAAAATACTCAGTTAATCTGATTTTCACAGAACACAAAGTGAACCTGGGGTCTGCTGGGTCACTGAGGATCACTTTTCTGCATTGTAGTAGTTAGTAATCCAACTTTTTATTTGCCCATAATTTAGTTACGTTGCATTATGGGATATGCAGATCCGGAATATTCAGATCTGAACCTAAACAAGTAACTACAAGAGAAGACATCTCAGTCTGTGTTGCATCAAACAACACCAAAATGTGTTTTAAAGCCACAAATATATATTTTTTTTTATCAAAACATGAATAATTAAATAAAATCTATTTGAACCAGAACACAGATTTGTGTTGACAGTGAGAGTGGTGAAAAATCACAGGTCTGAGATATAAAATGCTGATCTGAGGAAGGAACAGCAATCAAAGTACGAGAGGAACTGGAATTAGTGACCAGACTTTTTTTTTGATACAGTGTAATAATGACTTGTCACACAAAGATCCATCTGTAAAGTCAGTATTCACCACACATGTATTAAAGACACACTCTTGATACTCTGATGACAAAGCTTAAACATGAATTTTTGAATAATAAATTAAACCGAATAGAACTTTTTAATCAAATCATCAAATATTGAGAGTGACCCATCAGATGAGAAGATGACACGACATTCAATCAATACAGCGGATCACTGCGGCGTGGAGACATACATATTAACTCGTCTCATTGCTATGCATGAAAATTGAAATAATGTGGATCCTCATTATTTGTATCTCTACAAATGATGAGTCTAACTCCGCAGCAGCCTGTTGGGAATATGGATGCATCTCTCTATATTCTTGGTTTACCCTATTATACAAAATAAGAACCAGATACTGTAAAGCTATAAGGAAATACTGAGCAGAATAGAAACTGCTTATTGGTTTAATTCTTATTTTCATAGCTGTGTGCATAATTCTGGATCAAATAACCCAAGGCAATTTAATGGCTGGTCTATGCATTGATGTACAGTCAATATGGAATTACAGCTCCATCAGCTTAAATAGATTAGCAGATTTATTTTGGGCCTGTTTGTTTTTTTGTATTGAGGATGCAGATGTATTCTAATTTTAAAAAAAGGCACAATGAAAGTAATTAATCCGTGCGTATTGTGAGATTAACATGTGGAAAGTAATCAGATTCTTTTATGTGGAAAACTGAGGCTTGAGAATAGACTTTTTTTTTTTTTTTTTTTTAGAAAAGAAAACAATCTCTCCGGCCATTGATCTGACTGCCTGCTTGCTGTTAGCAGCTTTAAGAGGCCTGGTGATGAAGATGCCTCTTTCAGCTGCCTCCTCTACAATAGGAATGCACAAACATGTTTCCGCAATGCATGTAAGCTTGAGGAAACACCACCCTGTCTCCTGGGATATTGGTGGAGCACATGTGGTTTGAGGTAAAATTTAGCCAGACACTTACTGCAAATAATAATAAATAAATTTACAGGGATGCATATACACAACCGTCTCATCAGAGCTAAAGTGTGTTTGTGTTTGTATATGCCTGAGCACACCGGGCACAGTAATTGGCGACCTGATAAATATTTGTGCAGAACCTCCTCAGCAGGAGAAAACAGAGAGGCATGCTTTCAACACTAATGCCTCCAGGCTGCAGAACAAAAATAATTCAGGGATGGGGCCCACTTACATGCTTCATGTCAACGTTTCAGAGGGCCCACAGAGATGATGATGATGCGTGAACAGAAACAATAAAATGTATTGTTTTGCTGTTTCAAAACAACTGACTCTCAGGATTTTTTCACCTAAAAGAGGACATGATAAAATAAGTCACATACTTCAAAGAGAAACTTGTGCAAAAGAAGAAATGCAACAAATGCAGAAGGTGAAGTTACTGGTTTTGTTGAATAATAGGTCGCAACAAGTAGCTGAAATCCAGACATAGAGAACCACATGAAGTTTAGTCGCTTCCTTTCCAATTTAAGCAGAATGCTCTGTCAGGAGTCTGTAATCTCATTTGTGAGATCCATGTTCTCTCTAATGATGGATTCAAACACTGATTTGATTCATTTTAGAGTAAATTGAAATAACCTGAGCAGCGGTGCTCAGTGGAATGCAACTAAAAGGTAAACAGCAAGGTGCATCGCAGGGAGAACCATCTGTCGCTCTGTGGAAGAGGCAGAGATGGTAAGTCACCCACAACTGCTACATGCAGACATGCTGTATCTTAACTAACATGGCAACCAATGGTTGATTTTATAGTCAATGAAAAGTAGTAAAATTGTTTGATTTGAATTAGAATGGACAAATTTAATACAAAAGGATAAAAAAGCTTAAGAGGCCTCAAATTAGTGAAGATTTTACACCTTTTGTTTGACAAGCCACATGTTTGATTATGAAAACGATTCTAAATACACTGTTACACCAATCAAATCGATGCTGCATTCAGTGGTCCTCTTCATTAGTTAAATAATCTGCAGATAAAAAGTCTGAAAACAGTAAAAAGGCCTAAGTTAATACATTGAAATTTCTTTTTTTCTTTGTCAAATCAAAAGTCCAAAACTAAAAATCTTTAGCGACCCTTTAAAAAATACTAAGAAAATTAATGAAGTTTTACTTTTAGAGAAGCCATAAATTGTTAATTTGTGCCATTTTTGCTGAAAATAAATGATTGAAACAATTAATCAGTTGCTAGAACTATTGCTTGCTAAATTTTAGTTATTCATCAGTGAATTGCTCAACAAAAATAATCTGACAGTGTGAAGACCCAAAGGCTGCTAAATGCAGTAAATGCAGTCTTCTAGTATATCCTGAAAAAGAACATGTGTTTCCCACTTTTTGGACTGTGTGGGCGTTTAAAAGTGTGCCGCGTTGCCACGGTGTTAAGTATGTCTTCAGTCTGTCAAATTTATAAGACGCCAGCGTGAACCATATGATTTGTACAAGAGGCGAAGTGGTCTGCTTATCGTCCGCTCTGCTGGAATGTCATGCTTTGCATCGTCTGCATACAGGGGGGGTGTTCTGCACTTCCTCAAAACTCATTTTCCTCCATGCCTAGTCCATTCTCTTCTGGGAATGGATTTAAACTGCAGCCAAGGCAACAATATGTACCAGCAGCAATAAAAAGCCTCCGCTGCTAAAGCAATGAGGCGTTTTAATAGGATGAGCTGAGACTGTTGAGAAGGCAACCGGGCTTCCTCTTCCTCACTGTCTGTCTCTTCCTCTCTTACTGAGATTTGCAATTGTTTGAAGTTTGGACTCAACTGGGATTTGAATGATTTAAGGTGAAAATGAAGGGTTAGATGTGCAGAGTGGAGGCGTGGGGGAGAAGCTGGAGCAGGGGTTCTTAAAAGTCTTATCATTATCTGTGCCTCCTGTTGCGAAGCGGGCACCAAAGCACCCAGGCAGGGGCCTTGAAACACCTCACTTGGGAGAATTTTACTAAAAACTCTGTCAGAGCTCATATTTTTTGTTTCATTGCCGACATACAAGCACAGTGAATCTTTTCAACTCACGGGCCCTGTGTGCGTCATTAATGGAGACATACAGTATATCCTCCATGACATGAGAGCCTGCCTCTTTGGGCTTCAGTCACACACTCATATCATCAGACTTAAACAGAAGCTCCCTCCCCTGCTTACAGAGTCTTGTGCTACCTCAGCCAAAGTCAAGGAAATCCTCTTAAGCGAGTTGCTTGTTGCAAGTTTTCCGATCCTGCACCTACAGGCTGATCCTCTCCAGATGCACCTGATGCCGATGAATCAGCTGGATAGTCAACAAATGATACAGATTTCAAGTTTCCCTTTGAAAAATGTAATAAGTAATGTTACCACTTTAATTTCCTTCAGGGTAATGTAATTTATTTATTAGATTACTTTTTGATTGCTTTTCCAAACAACTTAGAAGTTTCAGAGTGAAGGGTTTTTTTTGTGGATTATGACAGAGATGGAATATTTATTTTTAAGTATATTTTTACATGTGTATTATTAGCTGAAAATAAGAATTAGTGTGTATTCATTATCTTAAAATAAGTCTGTTATTTCAACAGAGGGAGTGGGTCGTCTCTAGAATGTTTCTATAGTAGCTAAGAATAAACAAACAAAAAAATTTGTCTCTAAAGAGGACCTTTCAATATTCATGAGTTTATTGGCCACCATAGGTTCTCCTTCATGTTTGAAAGGAGACGGTGAACTGAGGAAGTTTAGCTAGGTGCATTCTGCAACCTCACCACTAGATGCCACTTATTCCTACACACTGGACCTTTAAATTAGGTTTTAAAAGAGACTGATTGCAATTCATTTGAGATTTGACATCCAGCATTTAAATGTTCATTTTTTTTCTGCTGATAAAAAAGCTTCACACTGTAAATTCATGTTAGAGTATTTTCTGATTTTACAAAGAAAATACTTTTGAATTTCAGGCACTAGCAGGCAGTTTCATCCGTACAGTGACATGGCCACCCGTCTGGACACGGTCTGATGGTCACAAGCATGGCAGACTCAGACTGTCTAGATCAATGGGAACTGACACACCCAAGAAGCAATACTTCACTCAAACCATAACATAAATTCTTCACTCAGACATATGATGGTGATGAATACCAGTTACCCACCGAAAAAATGCAGAGTTTTTATGGTCTTAGTCACTGCAGTCCATTGCCTTTTCTGATGGCGAAAACAATAAAGTACTTTCCTGCTTGCAAAGTTATGATGAGGGGGCCATGTGAGGGAAATGGGGGAGAAAAGGACTATATGAGAGAGCGATAACGGTGAGGAATATCGTCATTAGTCAATCCCTCTCTCTACTCCCCAGCCAGTCAAAGTCAGTCTCCTAAAGTGCTCTTAACCCCAGCCATGACCGAGACACAGGAAATCCATATTTAAACAGCGTCTTCATCAAAAATCACCTGGGAAACAAAGAGCGTTTTGAGCAAGCGAGAGGGAAACAGTTAAATGAGCTCTTTGGCTTTCATGAATCTAATTAGCATACGGAGACGCACCAGTCTCACTGATAGGAATAATATCATCTCAGAGGCAGAGTGTCATACCGGAAAGCAATTCAGTGCTTAGTGTCACGGTTAAAGTATTCCTCAGTTCTCCTTGAATTGGCTTTCACTGACTTGCTCTGTGAAGTTCCATTCAGATAAAACTCGCCTGGAAAATTTAAGTGCAGAGGAATGTCTGTTTGAGATGTATCCCGTCTTTCTTGCAGCTCTCTTTCCTCGTTCTGCTCCACCGCCTGTCTGCCCATTTTACCTGCCTGCCTGCCTTTTTCGCAAACTCATTCTTTTTTCTGTGGCATTTGGCATCAGGAGCAGCATGGCGATGGCGCTGCAGCCATCTGCCACCCAAACTGAAGGAGTGACATCACCAGCTGGCTCACAGGGCAACAACTCTGTCACCTCTGCTAATAGGAATCTCAGACACACAGGGGTCGGCTGTCAACGGTGAACTCTGACCCTTGAAGTATGCTGCAACATGAAATCAGAAGCACGCCACAATGCCCTGCTGCTGAACCACAAACTTGGAAAGATTTCAGAGAGATTTAAACAATACAGGCCAGCTTCCTCTGCCCCTGTATGGACATGAAAGTGGATATGTGCTGCCCAGCTGCCCTCCCTGCACTCTGTGCAGCCAAATTCAGGAGTGGAAACTCTTTTAAAAGTCCACAGGGCTTCTGCACCCACTGACAGCCTCTGCATCTCTGTCGGTTCATTACCGGAGTTTGCATACTATTACATTCCAGCGACAAATAACCAGACAGTCATTATTTATTTAGGGTTATTACCCACCATTGCGGAACAAATGCCACCAATGGGCCAGTTACTTCTGAGCTTCGTTCAGTTACAAAGTGCAGATACACTTATCTAAAATTGGCAAAAAAGGAAAAAATAAATGAACACTGAAAAGGTCCTTGGCTGTAAATGCACTAAACTGCAACACTTGAATGAGAAAGGTCATATAACTTCAAGGTTACAAGCCAATTTACTGTATAATGTTGTTTTGTGTGCACACACATCTATTTTGGTTTCAGCTTGCTTTTCTTTTTGCTGTGGCTGTTTTTGTTTTGCACATTTAGTATTTTTTTTCAGCTTTCCTTGACTCCCTAATTAATCTAGTTATAAACTCAATATAATGATTAAATGTTGTGTATCAGTCTACATTTAATCCAAGCTGCGTTGCAAGAAAGTAATGCAATTAAAGAAGTTGCAGATTTTGTGAGTGAGCACAGTAGGCCATTAGTTTACCGTCATTTAAGAGGATAATGAAGAACTGTTAAAGCACTGCTTCTGTCTTTGGAAAACATTACTGTTACATGAATCTTCTCCAAATGTAAGAGCCAATCCTCCCAACAACCCCCTGGCGCTGGTATTTTCATCTGGTATTGGGACCCCGGGAGTCTTTGCTATGCCGTGATTAGTTTTTTTTATTGGAGGAAGTCTAGTGAGGAAGAGGAAGAGAGACACAGAAATGTGAGGGGAGTGAGGGGCTGCCTCTCTCTGGCTATTGTTTGGACACAGTTCCTCTCACGCTGCATTGACCACAGACAGGGCGTGGCAAAGGGAGGCCAAGCAGGGAATGGTGTGTGTTTGTATGAATGTGTATGTGTGTGTGGGTGTGTGTGCGTGTGTGGGGGTGATCGGGGTGGTGATGGTTAGAGCGAACTGCATACTTTCTCTCCATGTGGACAGGGAACAGGAAGGCGGGTGGTCCCTGGAGAGCGTTACAGAAAGAGAAAGAGAAAGAGCTGGAGTGGGTGGGATTCTGCCCCTGTAGTTTGCCGCTCTGTTCCCAGCCAAGCTCATGTGCACGATGAAGTAATGAGAGACCCGGGGCCTCTGACAAACTCAGGCCAGATGGGGAGAGGATTCTTCCCCACAATTACTCTGCAGCAGAGAAGCATTAAGAGCCAGAGCAGCTTCTCCTCTAAAGAAAAAAAAGATAATCACTGGGTCTTTGAGGAGAATAATTGATCAACACTGTTTTACAGCACAATGTACAGTTTGAAGGATGTTTTTTTTACAAATATTTCAGCTGAGTTATCTTCCTGTATCTCTGATTACAGAATCCTAGTGTTAAGTCTCAATAGCACCTATAATAGAGCTGCAAGTTTGCTGTTTATTTTTTACCAATTTATTTGTAAGATTTCTTTGAGGAACATTTTTTTTATTTTTCTCGACATACTGAAGAAACAAAAATATGGACAAAACCAGAGTACATTTCTCTTTGTAAGCAAAAGGTAAAAGTTTTGGGGCAGCAACTTAAAATGCTGTCAAGGACAATAAATATTGCATACTGGAATGAAAATCCAAGTCATTCTCAGTCATAATAAAGCCCTAAAAAACTTCAATACCATAATGGCAATCAATGTTAACTGTTTAAATCTGTTAATCATAAATCATACCTCTCTGTGGTAGGTTGTTTTAATGTTGAAATAGTCTTACATAAACAAATCTATCTCAAAGCAGCGTGAAGGTAAACTATTATCATTATTATGGGGTAAAAATAAACAAAACACACAATGATGCCAAACTCAGGATGTAGCGAAGGTGCCCCCGCAAATTAGTATTTAGCTGAAACATTAGCATGTGGAAGAGTGAACCCTTGTAATAAAACGGCTAAATCTGTTTAAAAGAATAGGTAGGAGCTGCTAGCACGTTACATCCATACCATAAGCGAAGGTTAGTGTTAGGGCAACTTGCCCATTTCAAAATGTAGTTTGCTATATAGAAGGCTGTTGTTGATCCCTGTGGCAGCTGAGATTTTGAAAACAGTAACACACAGATAGCTGAAGGGGAGAAGAACGTGGTCTGAAATAAGCAGCCACTGGCAGGCTTACAGTCGACATCCCGTGAGTCAAACAAATACTAGCATAACAATGGGCCTCTGCCACTGTTACTATGGAGAAGAGGTCATTTACAGGCAAGAGTCAGAGCGAAAACACTTTACAAGTGCAACTGGGTACCAAACACTCAGCTATAGATGCCAAATTAATCCAAAACTGACCCCTAATCCAAAAGTAAATGATTACATTTCCACAAGGGATTAATAAAGTAGTTCTTTTACTTCTTAAACTGCTGAATGTTTCATCAGGTTATGAGGCATTATCTGAAGCTTTTCTCGCTCTTCTGGCAGCACGTATAACAGAGTTTTAAGCTCTGAATTGTCTCTCTCCTTTGGAAGGGTAGCTGACCTCTTGCTAGATATTATGCCTTGTGCCTTAAGCGTTTTATGCATAAAACACATTTTTTAAAATACAGCTGCTGATCTTTTGTTTAGCCTGGAGAATTTCATCCCCATTCAAGTCCTGCAAGTGACTGAACATTGTCTAAGCCACCAAATATCATCTCAAAAATGAATTATGCAATCCTGAACATCCCAAATTACTCATCTCACTGCGTAAGGCCACGGTTTCAACTTGAGGCCATTGTTTCACCTTGATCGTCACCAACCATGATGCACCGGGACAAGTGAAAACTGATCATTTGTACACACATCATGCTTTCTCCTCTTTGTGTTCGGCACATTGTTCCCTGCGACACCCTTTATTCCATATGAGTCATCAACAGCTGCCTTTTGGTTGCGTTTCAGAGAGGTTTATGAATTAGTATTGGCTCCCATGAGTCTGTGATGAGCTCTTTCTCACCGAACTGACTGCAGGGCACCAACGTAGTAAGAGTATAAATAATGTGATATCCCATAAGGCCACCTTACATTGATTTTAAAGACAAAATATTTTCATACAGCCTGTGTTCACCGAGACAAATGGAGTGCGAGCTGGATATGTGTTTTCCCCTCACAAATCAGATAGACATTAGGTCTGGCAGCAATGCAGTCGATTGGTCACTGTCGCTTAGGAATGTTAAACAAGGCCTTGACATCAATGTGATGGATTAAGAGTAAGGGCCAATAATAAAGGGGTGTCATCACCCTGGCAATGAATACATTACTGAGTGCTGCTTAAATGAAAGGAGGCAGATTCTTACAACAGACAGCCAAAGACCTTTACATCAACTCTACCATACCTGAAAACAAAGATAAGACAGGGAACAGAGCCATATACATACATATATATATATATATATATATATATATATGTATGTGTGTATTTAAAAATACTACATAAAATGTAAAGGAGCTAAACTGACCGAAAAAGTAAAAGTTTTAAGTGAATTTAATCACTTGCTCTTTGCAATTAGTTCGGTAAGGACAGACTCCAAGGCCAACAGCAACAGCAGGCAGGGGTGCTGTGTTTATATCTGTATTAGACATCTGCCAGAGAAGCAATGGAAACTCCACAGGAATACAGCACAAACTCTGACATTTTGGCACTTTGCAATACATTTACAGGAAGTCACTTCATGCATATTAAAAAACCCTTGTCTCTGCGGCCACTTTGATCCCTCACAAGGCAGAGCAAACGAATGGACTAACAAACAGCCCGGCCTTGAGAGGGCTACACACCTAAAGAACATTTAATCTCCCTAAGCCACTGGACGCTGACGCTGGCTCATCACACACCAAACCGCCTAACCCGAGAGATCTCTCAGACGAATCATCTTAAACCTTAAAATCTTAAAAAACATCCTTAAGCTAAGCGGTTCTGCGGCTCATCCCTCTTTATGCAGGCGAGGTGAGGGCTCGGCTGTGTAAGTTTGTCAGCTTGAAGCGAGAGAGGATGGTGGAAGGACAGTGTGGCTGTGTTTGATTTGGTCAGTCACCTGACTGCTGGCCTGGCCTCTGGGAACAGGAAGTATGACATCACTGCTCTGACATTCTGGAATGTGGGAATGTCAGGCTGCCTGTTCACACCGCTGGAACCAAACACTGCAGGCAGGATGGACACAAGGGATAACAGACCGCAGCTGCGTTATTCCAACAATAAAGACTAAACACTGAGGCCGTATTGGGCCAACTTTAGCAGTGTGGGGGGAAAATGTTACCCCCACTGGAATGAGGCACTCTGTTGAACCTGGCTAAACTTTTACTGCAGCGCGGTGTAGAATACATATTCCCCTGTAGATTACATTGTAATGTGGAAGGCATATTTCTTCTTCTCAGCTCACAGTGGAGGATTAAATGACTGCAGACATGATAACTTTTCTGAGTTGTAATATTCCTCCTCATAACACTGCTGCTCAGTGTTTGGGTGTCTGATCAGCCTTCAAACACATTCATCTGTTCCTCAAACTGGACACCATATATTGCAATTTAATGTCTCAATAAATACTCAAAACAACAAACAACCAATGCACCAACAGTGGAGAACCAGATACCTGTTTGATTCTTGATGTTTGTTTTTTTTACAAAGACGAAGTTGCTCTGCTGATGGTAGAGGAACAGACGGATGACAGATGGACCCATTAAAAGGTTCATATCTGAGAGTTGTCCATGAGAACTTTGCATAAATAGGCAAAACTAAACACTTGGGGAGGTTATTTTATCGTTGATGAGAGCATGGAAGAAAAAGCAGCAGCAGCAGCAGTGACATCTTCATTTCTCTCTATTAACTTTAGGCCATTGTTGCTGTGATTCGTTCACTGTGTGCTGCCTCTCTGCACATCACACTCTGCCTCCACCATTCGCACACTTAAAGCAGCAATTTCACTTCTATAAAGTGAAGGGACTTGCGAGGCTTAATTAAACAGAAAAGTTAAGTCCAGAATTAAAAGCAGCAAAGGCGTATCTGGATTAAACTCCAAAATCACTGTGTCCCACATTTCTCAACATCATCAGTGATTTTTTTTTCCTGGAAAACCTTATACGACCGATGTCCGTGAGTGAATTCAGTGGAGCGCCCCTCTAATTGCATCTGAAGGACACATAGCGTTAATTCCAGAGAATGTTCACAATCCAGGCTCTGAGATAGGGCAGGATAAGCTGGTTAGCCATGATTCACATGCCCAGGGCGTAGTTAAAAACAAGAACATCAGCGTTCAGAAACCACATTTCACAACAATCAGCCTTTAGGGCCGGCAGCTGATATGAGGAATAACCTGCTGCTGAACTCCATATGCCCGGCACAGAAAGCCATTTAATAGATTCTGACAGAAAGCTGCTTGGTAGGGTATGATCTCAGTAACCCTTTGGCTTCTAAACATATCCAAGTCAAATGCAGAACAGAGACGCCCTGCAGCCAGAGACCTGTAACATGACGTCTTTTCTTTAGTAGCCTTTACACTATTTTCAGCAAGCCAAAGTTTCCGATCTTGCAAGCAATAAAAACATCATTTTGACATGTTGTTCTTTATTCTGTTGAAAACTTCAACTTTGACACGGCTAATTGGCTGTTTGATAAATTTAATTGGATCGTAAACAGTGGTATTCGGTGATCAGTTCACACGTCAGGGCAAACAGACAAACAAGATCCCTGGGACTTTCCTCTCGGCACTGTTGTTCCAATCATTTTGAAATAAAACTCATCATTAATGAATCCAAGATGTTGGTAAGAGGGTTTAATTAGCAACAGGCTATTGTCTTACGCGGGCTAAAGAAAACATAAAATAGCTATAAAGACAGCAAGCAAGCATATTTAAGCATGCAACATCTTAATATAAAGCTTGTTATTCATAGTCTTTAAGTTATAACTCATAAAGAAAAGTGATTACGGAAGCAAAAACTCCCACATTCTTAGCTAATGAAGCCAGTGGATTGAACAGTCCCATGAAAACTTCACTGTAACGTTCATTCCTCACTGAGCGCATCTCTTTCCAAGCTAAGTGATGGTGCCATGGTGTCGCCAGCCTCCATCAGAGATGTTGGCATACAATTCTTGGACCCAAAGCTCAGTTTAGAGACTTCTTGCCAGACTCGGGGTAGAGAGCAGAGAAGGAGCCAGAGCTGGAGGGAGTGCAGCCCCAGAGGAGCCCAGCTGCTGCCTGGGAAACCAAACCCAGACCGGCTCTGGCCCACGCTCTCTAACCCCAACCCCTCCCGTCTAATAACAACACTCCGTCTCTTGTTCTTGTTTAAATATGCTGCCTTTTCCACTGTCATTCTGGTTTAGAGTTTGGGGAAAAATGAGGCAGAATGCCGGGAGGGACGGTGGGATGATACTCATGGACCCGCTGCACATTCCAAGAATACTTCCCACTGTTGATTTCAAAACACTAACACATGTTCATGTTCTCACTCTCACACACACACACAGACACACACACACAGAGGTAGGAGATAAAGCGTGAGTGCACACACATTCGCGTACTGTACATACATGCTCAGGCTGTGTGAGTGTGTGTGTGTGTGACACTCACCCCGGTAGTGGAGGCTGTCATCGTGGTGGTTGTGCTGGTGGTGGTTCTCCAAGGCAGGGGGGCTGCTGGCACCCAGCTCTGCCAGTCTGCGGCTGGTGGCAGAGAGCTCGGAGCGGAGGTTGGTCACTTCCTGACTGGCGGACTGGATGGCCCCATCAATCCTCTGTGCCAGCTGTTTGTTGTCTTCCATCATTTTAAGGATTTTCCCCTGAGGACCAAATCCACACAGAGCAGCATGATGTCAAGTTAGAGGGGGTTGAAGCTAAGACCCTTTTCCTTTCCTTCTCTTATCCCCCTCTTCTTCTTCTTCTCCTCCTCCTCCACCACCACCTGTGCTCTTCTCTCACAGTTTACTTCGCACATATAAACAAAAAGCCAAAAAAAACGCCGGGGTCCTCTTCTTCTCTCCGCTGAGCAGCAGAGAGATGATGTCTACCTGTTACTGCATGAAGAATAACGTCTGTGTGGCCGAACGCTAGACAATCAGAAAAAGCATGTGTGTGTGCGTGTGTGTGTGTGTGTGTGTGTGTGTGTGTGAATGTTTGTGTGAGTGCAGGGCAAAGGAGAAAGAGAGTAAGCGCAGGAGAAAAAGAGAGAGGAAGAGTGAACGTAAAGAGAGCCAGAGAGAGAGAGAGAGAGAGGGAGAAGAGAGACAGAAGAGGCAAAGAAATGCAGCTCAGCAGGCGGAGGGGAAAGTGAGTGCGCCCGTGGAGGAGAATGTGCTGTGAGCAGCTGCTCTCAGAGAGGACCCAGCACACACTGAGATGACATGCAGCCTTTTAAATGGATTGTACCATGTGCCGGAGGACCAGGGGAGAGGTGGGGGGAGACGCAGTTGGACTGAGCTGCTCCAGCAACTCTCTAACTACAGAGTGGGTTGTGTATCCCACACCCTAGTGAGTCTGTAATGAGTTAGAAGTTGGGTCTGTAATAGGGGAAAAAGTGCAGATTGTTTCTTTTTTACTTCTTCCTCTCGCTGCACTCAGAGCTTGGCAGTGGTATTAAACCCTTTGACAAGCACTTGTCAAGCCCTCTATATCTTTTCCCTTCCCTGCCTCCCACGTTCCCTTCCTCCCGCTCACTCAAACTCACGCTGTCCCTTTGTCTCGCCCACCCCCCTCTTTTTTTTTCATGCCATTATATATTCATCTCTTTGTCCTGGGAAAGCTCACCCCCACATTGGTGGAAGGGGAAGGGGGCTGGCTCAAGGCACCCATAGGGAAAACATTTCAACTCTGAGAGCAAACTTAGCAGAGGACAGAGGCACAACCCTGTAATGGGCTAAACACAAAGAGGAGAGGCCCGGGGAATTACAATCGAGCTATGGCGAGAACATAGCGGAGCTTTACCTCTTTGATCAAAAACAGTTGGAAGGATTATATTTCAGCTTATCCGAGGGGCCAGCAAACAAACACCACCGCCATCAATTCTTATCAGTACAGCTGTAAAATTCCATCACAAACACACACAAAGTGGGTTAGAGATGGAGGGGGATAGACCGTTCATCTTAACTTAAAACAATCCCGGATATTGCTGAGCCATCACAACTTTGAATCTGCATTTGACATTTCATTTCCCAAGTCAGAAAACACATCCTGTCTCTGGCAAGAAACTGAGGCAGATGAGTGATACATCACTCAGATGCTGTCATCTGAGACTCTGGTGATAACGGCTCAATGCTCATTGGTATTCACACAATGGGGAAGAGACACAAACAAAGACGAGACTAAAAAGCGCGTGAGACTGACGAGCCAATGAGACGCTAAAGTTGCTGGTTACACTGTTAGTTTATTCACTCACCATGCTTAATGGTGGAGTCCATACAGTGGCGGTGCTATTGATCAGATGATGTCTTTGACTCGTCAACCCATTAATGCGGCCAGGAGGAGAAAATCACAACTTAAGTCTCAACTTAAAAGATCCCATCTACTCAAAAATGTTTTTTCTTATATTTACGTCCCCCTAAACCTTTTGTTCCTGGCTACACTGACTTGTGTCTGTGCAAAGTTTGTCACAAGAGAGGTGTTTTCACACTCCTCCACTGAAGGGGGAGATGTCTGCGCACTTTCCCCAAAAAATCTGAGATTCAAATGTCACAAACTTGAAAGCCAAAGAAAGTTGAGACCTCCTGCGCAGAGCAGACATGTCAGTTTCAGAGAGTGAGAGTTTGCATTAGCACAACCACCAACACTGTGTCAGCAACTGCCAGTTACAAGCTAACGAGCTAACAAACAACATAAAAAAATAGAGGATGCCAACTAAGCCAGCCATTCTGATACATCTGCCAGGCACCAGTTTCAGTGCACAACAGACTGTCTGACTGAGGCTCAAACATGTCTGAATGAAGAATCTTTCAAGCTTCCTGCAATGCTAACATTAGCCATTTTGATTCAAGCAGCTTTTTCACCAGTCAACCTAACCAAGCATCGGTGTTGGCGTGTGATTCACTGGTCTAGAATTTCTCTACAAGAGAGTGAGATGTGTTTCCAGATCCTTTTCAGATTTTTTTTTACCATTGAAAAAAATGTAGAAAGATTTATCACTGTATTTCCTGAGATTCACACACAAACAGTGTAATCGAAGTAGTGCTGAAATGATAGACAAATCAATAAATTAGTCAGTAAAGCCACTATTAGACATAAACTACAATAGTTTTGTATG
>JAPZDZ010000012.1:11000999-11014743 GCA_029783805.1 Acanthurus tennentii | reverse complement strand
GACAATGAAAAAAGAGTATGGATAAATTAAAATCTGAATTGATGACAATGCTATGAAAAGTCCAGGGGATCACTAAAAATTATTAGCATTCATCATCTGGGCACATCTGGGATATCTTTACCAATTCTAATGGCAATCCATCCTGTGATTACTGATTTGTTTTACCAAAAGCCAAAATGGTTGACATGATGGTGACACAACATGAAGTTCTGTGGAAAAAAAAAACAAAGTCTGTGGGATCCATCCCCTGGAGACCATGAATATCAAAATATAACAGCAATCTATCCAATAGTTATCTGCATATTTCAGATTGGAACAAAGCAGTGGACCAAAAAAGATTGATTAAGTGATGCTGATATCCAAAGAGCCACTCTGTTAGCATGGCTATCAATCGTCAATTTGAGCCTTATATTAAAAAATCCAACCTTGTACACAGAATCATAACAGTGCTTATCTCACTGCATGCCTCTGTTTGTTTTTCATTCTTTTACCATTTGTCCCTTTTTGTCTCTCGTTTCTTTTTATTGTGTAATCATCCCGTGACATCCATCAACATCTTTGCTGTTCAACTCACAACCAAAATTACACCAAATAACTATTATAGCTGCTACAGAAGTGTTCTACATCAATACTGGCCTGTTTGATCACATGTTGGCAGATCATTATCACAGTCTAGACAGTCACATCACTGTCCCCGATTAGTAGGCTGGCCCTGATTTGTAGCTGATTAGCAAAGGACAAATGCAGCGCAGCCCATCGCACAGGGCAGAGATGAAGGCCATCTCCACGTTTTGCTTCACACAAAAAGCCTCCGTTATTGTAAAGCAACTGGTCTTCTTAAACAACGTGACGGTTCCTTTTATATGAGACCACAACGACAGCCTGCTTTGAGCTATGTGGGACAGGGCTTTCATACGCTCAACTGTGGAATGCGAGGAAATTAATGATTTTAAGGGTCAAGGGTCTGGCGTGTCCCAGATACACATCAATAACCAGGCAAATACTTTGAGGACGCATAATTATGCGTGTGTGTAAAACACACAAAGTCCTTTCTGTCCTCATGGCTGCATTGAAAGCATGTACAGCACAGCCACGGCAACAACCTTAGACCAGTGCAGCCACTTGGCTGATTTCCTTAAATAACCAGTTCTCCCATCAGCGCTTCTGTGAATTTGGTTTACTTTTCCAAACTTGGCAGAGTGTTTGTGTTGTTAGTTTGCTCACTTATTTGATGCTATTAATGGGAAGTTTAATTAAGTGTGGCGAGGGTGTGCAGTTAAAAAGAGGTATTGATAAACAGTCATCATGACTGTCTGCCTGGGTTAATTGAATATCGACAAATCCTCTGCACACAGGAATGCTTTCCATTTTTTCCCAATAGCAAAGTGATATAATGCCCTGCTCAACTATTTATACAGGTTTTATTGGGGGCCTGGAGCAAATATCCTTTTTTTCTCTTTTAGCCTTACTGGGATAGTTTATGAGGATAGGAAGAGCTAAACATTAAAACAAAAATATTTTCCAAAAGGTGTGTCAAAGAATGTGATAAGTCATCCAAATGATCGGCTTATTATAACTGAACCACTAGATGTAAGTAACCATTTCAGGATCCATCCATCCATCCATCCATCCATCCATCCATCCACCGGAGTGATGAGAGAGCAGGAAAGTGCAGGCCAACAGACCACAGTAATGTGTTTATTAAGGACTCGAGGCTGTTCCTTTAGACTGTTGTGGAAACACAAGTTTCAGAATAACAACAGACTCGGACACATGCTGCAGACAAAAACTGATAAAAATTCAACATTTACTGCCAAGAAAAAGGAAGCCAGAAAAAAGTTCTTTAATGAGTATTATTTTCTTTTTAAGTTTATCTTCATAGCAGAGGATATAAATTTGGGACAAAAACTCTACATTTATGAATACACAGTGAGACAATACCACTTATATATGTCATTAGATCTATACTGTTTGTACCCATTTGCTTAAATTATTACATTTCATGGCCAACTGGGGGCAGGACGAGCTGTAAACACTGACTTGAATAACCATTTAATAAAGTTAATGTAATCATACAGTGACACTAAAGTCATGAAGTTTTGCATGTTTTTTAAAAACAATGCTATATCCTGTAATGGCTCTTGTAAAAAAAACATTTTCAATTTAATTTCCAAATGAAACCTTCTCATTTATGATTAAAGCAGATCAGAAATTGAAAATATTTGGGGCTCATTCCATGGCCATGTAATTACAGGCCTCTTTGCTTAAGTGGCTCTTAGAATGACAAAAATTCCTCCCCTTTGAATGAGGGCTCTTCAACAGAGAAGAATGGTCTCTGGAGGGTTTTATTACAGCACACTGTGAACATTATGGTTGTTTATATATTCCAGAGAGATTTAGAAACTATGCTGCAGTCTCTATATACAGTAGAACTGCTATGAATCCAAACCTTCAAAGGCAGCGGTTGTGAATTTCTGAATCCCTGCATGTCAGAATGTTCAGTCTGCTGAGATCCGAAACAAAACAGCAGATTTCAGGACATTTTCTTCTTTAAATAAAGGCTGTCTGGGTACACAGCAAACCGTCTGCCAACATCAAAGTGTACAAGAGTTTGAGTTCTTTACCTGTAGGAAGGTTAATTGGCACAGCGTTTGAATTTTACTTTTGTCTGTTCACCATCAGCGTAGTTTGTGTGCATGTGTTTTTCTGCTGTGTATGTGTGTGTGCTTGTGTGTGTGTGTGTGTGTGTGTTTGACTTAGGATACTTTCAGGGACAAATTCAGTTAATGTGGAACGGTTAATTAGAAACTGCTGGGCGATAAGGGATTAAAGTTTTTCCCCCAAATTGAAAAACAGACAATTACTGGGTCAGTGGTTGAGATAAGGGTTAAGTTGAGGTGAAGTTGAGGTAAAGGTTAGAGTTACAAAGAGAAGTTATTAGGGTTAGTTTTAGCTGTAATTTCCCCAAAAGAGACTTAAGAAAGTCTGTGTGTATGTGTACTGGCGTCTATATAAGTGATTAAACTGTGTTTGTGGGGACCAAAATGCAGAAGCCCATCAGTTTTAATGACTATTTAAGGGTCAACACTTGTTTTTTGGGGCTGAAGTTATAATCAGGTTTACTATGGGATGTATGACGTATATTTTGAGTCCCTGCAAAGAGAGGTGGACAAGTGTTTGTATGTGTATTTGTGTGTCTGTATGAGCATGTGTGAATGAGAGTTAAAACTGAAGTGTTGCGTGAAGAGGATGACAGTTGTCCTTTTTCAAAGTAAAAAAGTGTTTTTGTGCCTCCACACAACCTTTTGCCTTTTTGACAAAAAAGAAACTTTGGACAAAATTGGCGGCGGTTAGTGGGATTTGATAAAGAATCACTTTCTCACAGCACAAAGGCAGCACTGACACATTTGTACATGTGCTAACATGATGGTTCTTTCTTTTGTTAGCTAAAGGAAAGAAATTGTGCTGATATGATGTAAAAAAAAAAAAAAAAGTCATCTAACATGAAAGACCTGACAGCAACAGAGAGGAAGACAGGTTTAAACTGTGGAAAGCTCCGTTTCTGTCACTTACAGTTCACTGCTTGAATGTTCGCACGGAATGCAAATTTTAAAAATGCAAATGTCACAGTTGGAGGAGAAAAATGGGTATTTGTTACTGTGCAAGTGACTGGGAAAGAAAGCCTTTTGCCCCGAGTGGTGACACATGGGGACAGAGGGTCATTGATGGAGTGAACTCTGAATGGCAGGGAGCGGAAACCCAGCCCGCTCTCTTTGTCCATGTTTTCCTCTTTTTCCTTCTCTGTCTCTTTCCACTGCTTTTTCTCTCAAACTCTTTCACTTTACTAGATTTCAAGTTTGTTAGTTTGTTAGTTTGGTACTTGGTTAGTCAGTAGCTTTATTGTCCATGATGTTTTACATTTGACAATGTGTAAGTCAGCTTTATTTCAGCTTAACTGAAAGCACATCAGTGTGTTTATATGAACAACTGATCACATGATTGCATGTAATGTGAAAGATGTCTCTTGCAGTGACAAACCACAGATAATTATGACTCTGCAGTTCCCTTCAGCTCTACTGAGCATCTCTTAAGTCATTATCTTGGTTTCACTGACAACGACTTGCAGTGTTTTTTAAAGTCTCACTGTTCTTTCAGCAGCATGCAGCTGTTTTCAATGAAAAAGCTCTGATAAACTTTGAGCTATCCGCTCAGCGCTAGACAACAGACAAGCAACTTTAGTAACCAGTTTGGTAACGTAAGAAGCTAAAGAGGTGAATATTTCCTTTATAAAGTCGGTAAAGGCTAAAAATCAGAGCCAAAAGAAAGAGAATTTTGGATTAACAATCATCAGGTAGCCAGAAACACAAGTCGAAATGCTCATCTTGCTGTGTGCTATGAATAAATGAGTAAATGCATGTTCACAACCAAATATGCAAGTCTGAAACACAAAACAGGACAATTAACCCTGACCATTTATCAAGAACAAAATTCAACAAACAACCAGCTTAAAGGAAATACAGTACATGCAGATTTGAAAAAAAGTTCTTTAAATTGTAGAGGGACCGGATGGCAGCATTGAGTTTGTGATGGAGGCAAAGGAGGCGGCTGAAATGATTTGCTGAGCACATTTTTCCGTCTGTAACGACTCCCTGAAGGTAAAAGGGTTCAAACTGTACAAAGGCTCACTCACTCTCTGACAAGCTTTGGTCGTTGTATTTAATTTATTTTTAAATGGTTGCATGTGGGGCTTTAAAGTGAGAGACACTGACTATAGTGATACTATGTCACAACATCTGAAACATGGCACTTGGTCATGAGGACAACTTGTCGTCCTTAAAGCAGAGCCGATCAGCTTCTCACTGTGGTCTGTAAACACTGAATGCTCATGGAAACCTTCAGCAGGGTGCCATCAACAGGTTGCTGAACAGCAAAATGCAGCAGTCTGCTTCACTGCAGCTTGAACTCTGGCCGAGGGGTTAACTCTGGTCCACAGAGGTTCAGATAAGACTTGGAGGGAAGCACCTATTATCTGTCGTCAAACTCAGCATGTCTGTCACCCAAAGTCCTCCCCAAGTTCCACTCCAACGCCTTGAAGCCATGTCCTTCTCCCATCTCTGATAGTCTGGTAATAATAAACAGTTTGACAGCCTCTCCACTTGGAGATAACGGTCGACAGGGTTTTGGATGAAGCATGGTGCCAGAGGCCTTGATGAGTATCAAGATAAAGTCTTGTCTGCAGGACTCTGGGGGAATCGAAGGCTGAGAGGATGCAGGAATGAGGGAGGGGAGAGAGGTTTAGTTATAATGAACTTTAGGACCTGTGGGATGGTAAATATGCATCTGTTGATGGAGAATAAAACTGCAAAAAATGACATTCCTCCACAGTATCACACGCCTCCCCTCCACTGAGACCCATTTTACTTCTTGCCTCATTTCTCCTCGATCTCACTTCCGCTCCCTACTGGCTGTTTTCCGCTATGCTGTTCTGTTCTTGTCCCAGTGGTTCCCAGAATCCATTGCCGGGTCTCAGCCCATTATGTCAGCTCAATCTCACTCCTCCCCAGCCACGCTTTTGTCTTCAGACTTCAGCATGTAGACATGCAGGGCTCAACTCTTCGGTCGTCCCTGATGACATGGACATCATGGTCTGATCGCAAACTGAGCCGGCGTCGATACAAAAGGTACATGCTTTGCACTTTGCTTGATGCACTCAGCTACTTTGCTGCTGTCTAATTGAGTTCCTCACCCCTGTCATTGTTCTCGACTCTCTTCTGCAGGAGGCACAATTACACAGTGACGCCGAGAGAATGGGAGATGTGCCCACAGCTTACGGGAGTGATGAGACAGAGAGCTGACATTTTTATAGTCATCAACATAATTAAAGTGTTATTTGAATGACTCCAAGTAACATGGAATCGTTGGAGTAGGAAGTGGCAGCTTCATCCGAGTCCAGATCCAAGAAAAGAAAACTACGGGATTACAACTACTGACCAGCTGTTCAGCAGAGCAAAGGAGCTGTCTCTGGGTAATGCTGTACGAGGATATCTCTGAGAGTAAAACATTTTCTACAACACACTGAGAACCTTATACATGGCCAACCTTTCTTCAAGCCATCTCTCTCTCTCCATCTTTTCTCAGAACAAGCAGGGTGATTTTTACAGGGCAGCTGCAGTGGAAATCACCCCGACAGAGCTCTCCCTGTTGATTTATGATATACGTTCAGTTATTTATTGGCTAATCATGGTGGGCTGCTGAGAACAGGTTAGAGTACACCTCCCAAGATAATCGGACATACCTCACACAAAGTGGAGAGGGGGGCTGGGCTGCTGTCCGAGAGTTTGGGAAATGCTTGATTCCGAGGCTGAAGAATCCATCACCAATCGTTATTTACAGAAAAGGTTAGACTTTTGGAAAAATATCCTCATTTAACTTCTTACTGAGAGTTGATTCAGGAGACTGACAGCACTCTCATGTTTGTATGGTATATGACGCTATAGATAACAACCTTAGCTCAGCTTAGCACAAAGACTAGAAACATAGGAAAGCAGGCCAATTTTTTTCTTTGAATGGAATCAAATAACATGCTCTCCAAACAGTTTTAGTGCTCATAGCTCTTGATTGTTGGGTTAGTTATGTTTAGGCATGAGTCAGATGATTGGCTAGGATAAGGGTAAGAATATCCAGCCAATCAGAGGCACCTCACTGTGTCCAAAACTGGTTTATTCATACAAGACTACAGATATTGGGGTGGTATCATTTGTTTTGTGAAATTTGTGTAAAGAAAGTGTATTTATCAAAATGTCAAACTTCTTCTTTTTAATGCAAAATCTGATATTTATTTTTATTTAAAATATTTTAAATGTGGAATTTATGCCACTAAAGGTCTTGCAATCATAAATTAAACCACTACCAGTAGTTTGATGATGCAGTTAAATAGAGGATGATGGGATTTGTTTATTTAAATGTTAGACAGCCAGCATTGCGGATGGAAATCTATCTGACTGACTCAGAAAGAAATGTTAATTGATGAGACAATATTTTAGAGTTTTTTCACGTTAAGTCATTAAACGGCACATTGTAGCAGATGCCACATAAGACAAATACACTGCAATATGAAAAAAAAAACACTCTGCATTGTAACTGAGACCAAACAGGAATTTTGTGCACTAAAAAAAGACCACTCCCAAGTCTACTGTAGCACTGCAGGCAAATAATTGACAGGTTTAGGGGGAAAAAGCTGCTCAGTAGTGAGGATAGATTAATCCATATCTGAGGGAGAGCTGTTTCGGTACAGCGTATTGATAAGAGGCTTATCCCCTTGTCGGCATGTGTAAAGGCACGTCTGCAGAGCCTATTGATTAAGAGACTCATCTCACTATCATAGGTTCCCACTCCAGAGGACAGTTCCAATGAATAACACTGGAGACAATAATCACTCCATCACAGCTTTATCGCTGTCTTCATGCAGCTACTTTGTATGCATGTCAGTACACTGTACACTTTTACCAGTTTCTTCACGTCCAAGTGACATACTTCATCAGCCTTGTATCAGAAGTGCATATGGGATTGCGCACGTCCAATTATATTTCGTACAACATCTTTAAGTTTCTAAAACAGGAGAAAAACTGCAACGAAAAAAAATCAAAATATCTACAAGAATAAAATGATGGTTGAAATTGGTGTTTCATTGTTAAAGATACAATAGAAGTCCTGTGTCACCAGGAGAATTCAAAATTGTTCCCAAGACGCCCAAGACGCCCAAGTCGCTGTGTACTGGGAATTGCTTTCTTTATTTGCTAAAGCTAATACGACAAGATATGAAACTTGTAGGAACATGTTGAGAAATGAGCAACAAGGGAAGCGGAGAGGAAGATAAATAAGGCAGAGAAATGGAAAGGCACAGAGACAGTGTGAGAGAGGCAAGGTTGGAGCCAACACATGTGAAGTTGCAAAGTCGTTTATTATATTTCAACATTTATCTCTGCGAGAGAGAGCCGAGTTATCAGAAGGACTAAATTGAAAGACATTCAAGCGTGCAGGAGAGAGTCAGTAAAAGGAACACTGACGAGCAGACCGGCACAAAACTCTCTCAGTATTCTGGGCTTAGCATACTGCTCTGCATGGAAAGCCTTTCACGCACGTATACGTACGAGTATGCAGCACGCACACACTTAAACACACATACACACAAAGATAGCACAAACATTAAAATGCAAAAGCAATTAAACGCAAGCCACAACAGTGCCGAGGAAGTGCAAACCTGACAGTGGGACTTTGATTATTTTAATTAGAGCAATATGGCTGACTCATCCATTAATATAACTGAAGGAAAAGGAGGATCATTTTCCTCCCTGAAAACCTGTTTCAGACTTTGTACACAGTTAAAGGGCACGGCTACTCTACATATGCGTTAGTGCAAAAGGGCAAAGCACTTATGCAAATGTGTTTAGAGAGACAAACTGTGCTGATGAGATACTTTTGTATTATGTCTTTTATTTAATGGCTCCAACTTATTCTAATTGTAAATGTATGTGATTTAAATTTGTTTAATAAGCTGGCTCCTGCAGGAGCTGGGAGTTGCATTAATCTGCATGCTAAATTAGTTTGTCTGAATCCAAACTTGTCTGGCTCAGGGAGTTGAGCTCTTGTAAGGGATTATAACAGGGTATTAATACTAAGATCCATGGAAAGCAAAACAATGTAATGTTCTTTTCTGTTTCTGAAATTTTGCATGTGGGCAAACTAATTACCATAGTATCATTTTACAGTCATGCTGAATAGAGGAAAATATGCTCCAGAGTCTGTACCCAGGCAGTTTCCTTGCAGACATGCCCCCGTGTGTTTTTCGTCCTTGTATGTCTCGTTGTAATTTGTTTATGCAGCTAATACGACTTTGTTCGAGCGCTTTGTATGTATCTGGGTGAATATGTCCGCTTTTTTTCACTGTTTCTATGTGAAATTCCTTCAGGAGACGGAGGGAAGCAGGAGGAGGACGAAAAGTGCGTTTGTTGATCACTGTAGCTCAAAGCCACAATCAAAAGGCAGTTTGTTTACCAAGGATAAAAATCAGGTTGGACTGCACTTCTTCCACATCTAAAAAATTGCCTTTCATCACACGAGCCTTTGAAAGCTTAATGGTCACCCTGCTTCTGCCTGAAGAGACACCCCATGCTTAAACATAAACCACAGCTGAGGTAGAGAGGCTGGAGAGCACTTTGGATAAATGTACAAAATGTTTTTTTACCTCCTTCATTTCTGACATACATATACTTTTACTGTAATGTCACTTCTTTTTATTACGGTGTAATGTTGCCTGTGGCATGTTTGCAAAACTTGCATCATACTGCTGAGTTGTTTTTGCGGCTGAGGTCTCTGTTGTCATACTTTCTATCTTACACTTACATTAAGCTATCACTTTTACAAATACTCCCATATATTATTCTACTAAATTGTTCTGCCAAAGTGAGACTGGAAAAAAAAATGCTATTGTTGCCTGGATATATTCCCTGGGAATGTTTTTCCAGTTCAGATGTTACCTTCTTGTATTACAGGAGGTAAGGATGTAGTATGTGAGAATTGTGGGTGTACATGGTGCAACAGTTATCAGGATTAGTAGTTCCATATGTGTTTAGGTTTATAATACAGAAACTCTTAGACTGAGGTTAAGTCAGTGAAAGACTGCGGTTTGTTTACGGTCAGAAAATAATCTTGGTTTTGGTCAAATATTGAAAAAGTAAACATGTCACGTCTTGTGCTTCCAGGCTGCACCAACATCTGAAATATTCTGCACAGACCATTTAGCAAAGTCACAAGCTAAAATATTATTGTAACTACATTACACTCATGACAAATAGACCAAAAACAAAGACTTCTATAAAACCCAAATATCTGTGTGTTAAGTCTTCTCACACACTGACTTAACTGTTTAGAGACGCCTAACTACCAAAGATTAGAAAACCAAACAAAGCAGTGAGTTGGAGGGATCTTAGGCACTTAAAGCAACAGCTCTTAAATTGCTCCACCAGAGGAACATTTTCGAACAGAACAAATCAAATCAAAGATAGCTTTAGCTTATACCTTGCATGGTAAACAGGCAGAAGTGAGTTGGTTTCAGCCAAAATGCAAACTGCTGGGCCTCTTTTTTTTCCCTCAGAAATCTAGAGTGGTTTTTGGAAACATTAAATATTTCAATAAAAATGTAAATGTCCAGACTGAAAAATGACTTACACAGTACATTAAATGGCATTCTGGGGAGCTCAAAATAAAGAAATTTGCATAATTTTTTTTATTGTCATTGTTTTCTGCCACACAGACAAGGAAACATTTCTCACAGTGTATATCTTAGTGTTGCTTGTGACATTTTCATTCATCTTTAAACGATAAAATTAAGTGAATTTAGGCCTCCAAAGTGACTCCGTGGGTGATTTACAGCGATAACAAAAATATAAAGCCTCACCTTGCCCCCAAAGAATAACAATTATAGCTCTTTCCAAAGCACCTGCTTGGCAGTTTATGTCAGAGTTGCAGGAGGACGAGCATCACATTAAAATATCTTCTGTGGAGTTCATTAAAATACCATCTGCTCACCAAAAATCACAAAGATTCATGACAGAGCACAACGGCTCTTCAGGGAATTGTAAAAAAAAAAAGTTTAAGATTCAGTAATCTGGCAACAGCAGCATTGGACGATGCATGATTAGGCATGTTGATGGGCTTTCACCTGCAGTCCCTGGAAACAGGTTCATACTGAAGCAGCTGAACTGCAATAAGAGGAGCATCCAGCTGGAGCAAAACGTCGCAACCTGGCAGCAATGCACACTAACAGATTCATAAATGAAGAACCGCAGGAGAGTGTAAGAGATTCAGAGAAGGTGCCGTGAAGAGCGGCGGCAGAAATTGTACTTGAGAATACTAACGAGGCGGCGAAAGAACAGAGCAGCACATTAAGAACATGATTCATTACACTAGAAGACCTGCACGGCACAATCGAACCAACCGCTTCCATTTTTATTAATAGGCTTAGAGAAGCACAGTAAAATTGGGTTTTACATTACAAGCATTTGTGTATGACATTTTTTGATCCAATTTCCTGCATTTACACAGTGAATCTTTCCATTTTAATATTTATGCACTTAGCACTCCCTCTTGTTCCCGGGAAGCAATGAGATGAAGAGGAGTGTTAATATAGGTTATGAATATGGTAAACTGAGGGAGAATCATGCAGATTAGGGCTGAGTCAAGCATGACATATACTGTAACATGCATCCAGTAAACACATTTAAATGAACTAAATATGAGAGACCAAAGGAGAATCCCCACAGATTTAAGCATTTAAGTCTGAACTGATTAATTAATGTGCATGAAACATCTGCATCTCAAACATCTATACTGATAATATTTGTACTCAAAGTCTTTCATTATCTAAGACAAGTTTTAAATGTTGTAATCTAAGTTAGAATATTCTGCCAGTTTCAAATCACAAATCAACCTTTTTAAGAATTTCTGAGAATCAAATGTCACCTTCATAATTCTGTTATAAACACTCTGTTTTGCTCTCACCATATGAACACTCATTACCACAACATTCCTGCACTGAATGTCCTATTAAGATGATTGTTTGTTGTCTTCACAACCAGTAAACAATATGCCAGCACTGGAAACACACACACATGAAACACAAGCAGAAAAAACAATCTGAAGCAGATTATTTTCCATTCTGGCTGTTGTATGTAGAGCATGTGCATGGTAAAATTTGAAAAGGTTGAAAAAAGGCCTTTTTTAGTTCTCTTTGGACACGTGAAGAAGATTGGACCACTCTCATGTTATTATTTAATAAATCAGCCTTAACATTAAGTACATATGAGTGTTTCCATTAATTATATACACAGAAACAGTGAACTAGTTGGTCACATGACTTGAAATTGTTTTGAAAGTTAATTATTTTCAAGTTGTGTGACTAACTCTCTAACTTCCAAGCTCTACCAAAATTACAAAATGTTTCCTTATATTCTTAAAATGCT
The DNA here is from genome assembly GCA_029783805.1 of Acanthurus tennentii. Classification (NCBI taxonomy): domain Eukaryota; kingdom Metazoa; phylum Chordata; class Actinopteri; order Acanthuriformes; family Acanthuridae; genus Acanthurus; species Acanthurus tennentii. The sequence continues at coordinate 11,002,723 of JAPZDZ010000012.1, read as the reverse complement.
TAAAATGCAATTTACACTCTCTGAAATGCTTTATCTTTAACAGCTACCCTATCATAAGCATTATAGAACTTCAATTTAGTAAACACAGTTTTCCCCTTCAGCCTTTAAAATGCCATCCTATTAATGGATCACTGTGGCTTTCATTCTGCCCCTTTCCAGTAAATAAATTCCCTAAGGAATAAACAAAAAGTGCACAATAAGCATGATTTAGAATATATATGTGTATTTTTACTAAGCAAAGTAGCAGAGCTAGAAGGGAAGATAACTGAAATAAAACTGAGACAAACAGGAACCTCAAAGTGCACAAAACTGCTCCTAGAAACACATCAAAACAAATACAGTGAACAGTTCTTACAAACTAAAACTAGCACTTTTTTTAAAACATTACTCTCAGGGAGAAGTGATTGTGTTAATGTCCTGACCACTGGATGGCGCTCTCTACACAGGGCAGCAACACTCTGTCCGGGCCCATGAGACAAGTGTAATATGGGTAAAAGGGCTTATCCTGATGACCATCACTGGGGTCTGGTGGTCTGTAACACCCTGCACCCCCTGAGCCTGATTTACATGGTGGGATTACAGTCAGATAACGCTCTTCGTTTAATTGCATTACTCCAGATTACACAACCAGATTACAAGATTGTGGGGTGAGGGACCATAAACACTGTTTGGTTTAATATCAGAGGGGAAGAAGCTTTGTGATCTGTATGATGGGATGTTTTGTTTCTCTGGGTTAAGTGTTGAATTACTGCATTCTTGCTCTTTTATGATCTTTGATAAAACAGTAAAATTCCAGGAGAGAGAAAATCATGTTAAATATATACATGTAATGTAATCTCTTATAGGGTTAAGTCTTAAACTTTCAATTGTTTCGATTTTCTCGTGTGCACAGTGTTTCAGTTTTGTGCACACCAGACACTCTCTCTTTAAAATTTCTATTGATCGTTCTTTTCATCTCTTCAGCTTCATGTTTTTAATCTATTAATCACGATTATAACTATAATGCTTATTATACTAATCATGGTTACTATAGAGCCCCTTTCTATGACTCCCATTCTGTATTTCTCCTTTTATCTTTGAATTATCTTTTTGAAAATGTATAAAAGAAAAAAATACAAAGATTTTATGCAAAAAGCTAATAAAACTGATTGTAATTGTAATTTAATGTAAAAAAAAGTCTATTAAAAGTCTATCAAAGAAAAAACTAAACTAAGGCAGAAAATATATGAAATATTTACTTGGAACACTTGTGAAGAGATAAAATCCTTCATTAAATATTAATATTGAATTATGAGCTAAAACAGATCAATCACATGATCGTAATTTAACTTAAAAAATATATTTATTCATTCTTTAGGATGTGTTGAGAATTTTCATTATAAATTCATCTTTCAAAGAATAAAAACCCTGAAGTGGCTTTTAATCTAAACTTAATCTAAACTACTATCTTTGAAAAGGTGAATCGCATCAGAGTTAATTAACAACAGCAGTTAAAGAATTTTCTTAATAAATGAGAACTAAATCATCAGCTGCCAGTTGAAAGTCGCAGTCAAATCCAAGGACCTGTGAGTGTGTGTGTGTTTGGTGTGCGTGTGTGTGTGTGTGTGAATGTGTGTGAATGTGTGTGCGTGTGTGTGTTTAAAAAACAAAAAAAAGGTAGTGTGTGTGAAGCAGCTCTGGGCCGATGCCTGCCTGGCTCGACTCCTCAGAGCGATTGCTTCTGG
>JAPZDZ010000012.1:10973086-10995276 GCA_029783805.1 Acanthurus tennentii | reverse complement strand
AAGGACTAAACTCTTGATGGGAAACAGAAAAAGGGAAAGTCCAGAGTGTTTTGTTGAGGCCTTTTGAGGATTTTATGACATGAACACAAACATTAGTCATTTACGAGCACTTGCAGAAATGATTGATGATTTATTCTTCTCAGGAGGACAGTGTGAGCAGAAACCACTTTTAGTATGAGTGTTATTAATGATCACAGCCTACAACCTGGAAATGAGATGAGAAGCAGAAGAAATGTTGATACGCGGATCAGTTTACAGCAAATGTTGATCGAAAGCATCTGACACACTGAATGTAAAAAAATACGTCTGCACACTAGAGTTCCTGGTTCAGAACTGAGAAGTGTTACATGGTGACATTTCTGCCTTAACAAACAATCTCTGACTGAGAACCAGCAGGGTCAGACTGGGATTTTAATTCCAGCTGGCAATCCCGCATTATTCCAGTCTAATCTGCATGCATTCAAAACAGACCATGCTTCCTGGAACTGCATTGCTCTGATAATTCTATAGTTTATGACAGTAACATGTAGTTTCTTTACTTTACACAAAAATGCCTCCAAAATAGTTGAAAACAGCTAATTGTTGACGGATGCAGGGATTTATTTTTTAGCAACAGGAAGCTCTGGTGTTCAGTTCACATCCAAAATCTTCACATACTTCTAAGCTTGCTGTCAAAATTTTCACTTTATGAGGCAAACTCTTACTCTCTGTCCTGATAAGTCCACTCTGCACTGAAAATTTCTGGTTTCTTTGCGTCAAGTGGTTTTCATATTTTTTTAAATATCAAATTCAGCTTGTGCAGGGTGTGTTTGAATCTCAGGTTTGAGGAAAGTGCACAGACACACCCTCCTCCTTCAAAAGAAGAAGGTAAAAATACCTCTATGGTGACAAAATTTGCACAAGTTCAAGCTAATGTATTCAAGGTCTGACATTTTAGGGAACATAAACATGAGAAAAACACGTCTTAAAGTGGAGGGAGACTTTAAACACTAACCATGTCCTTGATTGCTCGAGATCTTATTGTAATTTTGTCCCCCTTACTCGCACTTTCATCCAAGGTTTGTCTGGTTTTAATGCACTTTTTCTCAGCTCTAAATCATGTTTTTTTCTCCATTTTTCTCCACTTTACTCAGCCATGAGCACTTCACGCATTGACTGAAGGTTATGTTGATGCACACGATCGATTGAGTGAGAGACAGGAAGAAATAAAACCATCAGGTTGGAATTTGAGGCTGCAGTCCTGAGAGTTTGCAGCTGTCCTGTTTTTGTGTTTGTTTGTTTTGTTTTGTTGTGTTTCTCATTTTTCATTTGCCTGCCTCAGTTTGCATGTATTTGAAACAGACACTTCGGGGCTAATCAGATGAGAAGAACTGAGAACTTTAACCGCTGCTGCAAACGATCAGAGCAGACCAGACTTCAGCACTTAACCATAGCTCATCCCTGACAGAGACTCACAGTTTGAGACGGTCTCTCTTGTGGAGTTGGTTTTAGCATCAGAGTTGTAAACAAATGAATTCCCATGTCAGTATCTCATGTTGATCTGATCTGTTTCTTTGATTGTTCAAAGCAACAAGCTCCCCGCTGACAGAGGTCTCAGTCTGAAGCTCCTTTGGGAAAAAAAACTGTCCGTAAAGGTTGTGGGTGCAACATCTGACACCAGCACGGCCAAAAGGGAGGGAAGTCTGTCACCCTGACTGGTTTCTAAGCGCTTCACTTAACATTGAACTACCAGCAAAACTTTATTTTTTTTCAAATACAACTTCTTGTGGAGATAATCGGCTCTCCGTCCGCGGCTGAGGTTCCCACTCATCCATCACCTCCCTGTGCTATATTCCTGACTAACACAAAAACTGACTGCAGGCTAACAATCTTTCACTCCGGCTTGCATACCGCTGAGCTGAGGTGAAAGCAGTGGCCTTTTGTTGAATTACCTTCCCTTTAATCAATGACACTGTGTCAGAAAAAATATCTCCAGGAGAATGGCGAGAGGACTCCCAATCCATCATGATGGTGCTAATGGATGACCCGCATGCATCACTGTGTCAAGATTCTTCAGACTGTCACCAGATGTAGAAGGGATATAAATAATATAAGGATGAAATATGATAAGAAAGAGCGAAAAATTATATTATGTGCATTTTTAAGGCAAAACATGACGAAACGCCCAATTTTTTCTTTAACCTTGTGATTAAAAGTTTACATTTTCGCAAAGAAACAAATACCCTGGATCCTGGGGATTAAAAGGAAAAAACGTGAACCAGTTCAAGCCTCAGCTGTTTACAGTCTTGCTGAGGTTTCCACAGCGTTGGACAGGTTGAGCTGCTGCTAAGGTGAAAATATGCCATAAAAAAAGAGACGTCTTTGTAAATCTCTGCCTTTCCTCGCTTTATTTGAAAGTTTAAAATAAGTTATAAATATACAATCAAAAGTGTGCAGGTATAAAAGCCTGAGGAATAACAATAAGGGTAATTAAAGTACAATAAACTACTTTGATGACTAAAATGGGAGAGAAATGAAAAGCTGCAACTGTGGATACATGAAAGGCTGCAGCCCTGATTTAAATACAACAACAACTGTTGAGTTTTTATATGTATATTTTTTTAACTATATTGATTGTTTTATGTTTTATGCTTCTATAAAGTATTTAGGTCTATTTTATGAAAAATAAAATCAGTATGGAAAATTATGTTTAGAAGCCTTCTGCTCAGTGCAGTGATACAATTTTAAAAGGAACATTCATTCATTAATTTGCTTGTTGGTTTGTTGACATAAATATTTGAAATTTAAGCAAATTCTGTCTAAAGGCACAGTGTAACAACAGCCTTGATCTTTTTCTCACTTTCACAGCATGGGCATGATTAATGTTCTAAGAACATTTGAACCCTTTTTGAACCCTATTTGCAATAGGTTTTATTTTTTTAATGAGTCAGTACTGGGTTTAAGAAGATATTATGATTTTGCATATTAACTGGAAATTTTAGGAATAAAACATATATTTTGTCACTGCATTTTGTATACATGCAATAACAACAGTAATTAAAGATAACATATAATACACTGAAATCAATAATTTAGTAGTTAAAAAGTAATTGTCATTCATCTTAAACAAATAAATTCCTACTGAGCCTCTGTGCGACTTTTGTCTCTGTGTGCATCTGGAACTCTTTCTTATCTATTACTATTTATTTATCCCAGTTACATTATGATGATATTCCTCCCTGAGTTGATCACTGTTGGTAGTTTCTTTCTAAAACCGAGCAGAGGAACGACTGTGCAGCAGGTGACCTTGTTGGGAGGGCAGAGGCTGTACCTGAGCATCCACGAGCAGGTGTCTCATCAGGGTCATAGACTTCCTCAAGGTGTCCCTCTCCCCCGGGATGAAGGCCTCGTCCTCGTCAGCCAGGTTACAAGGTCTGGTCACCATGAACTGAGCAATCTGGTCATTCAGGCTGTTAAGAGACTGGACCGCTGCAAAGGAAGCAAAAGAGAGTTTGGGCAAAAAAAAATCGTTGAAAAAGGAAAAAAAAAAAAACTCAAAAAACATGAAAAAACACAGACACACAAGCAGCCATGACAGTTAATCTAAGCTTTTGTCTACTGCCATGTAGGCCAAGGAGCTCTAAAGCGTGATTCCTCCCTCTCTGCTGGGATTTTCTGGATCAGACTTGTGTGATTTCCTTCATCCGTAGCTATAGTTGAATCCATTGTTCTCATCCTCAGAATAATCCCTCTTTTGGACGAGAGGGGCATCATTAGGCTAAGTCCATTACCAACATACTCACAGTCGACCCATTATATATTACATTTTTATGGAGACAGTCTCAGTAATTATGTCTATTCTGCCTGTTCTCTCAGTTGGGGCCTCATCCACACAATATGGAGTTAAGAAATGTCTTTGTTTACTTGAGCTTTTAAGTGAAAGCATGCAAGTGATAATAACTGTAAATAAAGATGGACGATGTGCCTCCTCTTCCTCCCACTGTACAAAAGTTAGGCTAATTTATTCCTGATGCAAACGCTGCCATCTTGTGCTGGTGACGTCATTTGAAGCCGGAGTCTGCAGAGAAAAATCTGTGAATGGAGCTGCAGTATTAAGACCTGATTGCAGGTCAAGGATGATGTTAAAGCCTCTTTAATAATTGAAACATACAACAGTTTCATAAGAAAAACTTGAAATGAGGGAAACCATCCTCTAGCATGGAGGGGACAGGATTTATGGTCAACGCAACCACTGGTGGCCATTTGAATGTTTTAGCTTTTTGAGGAGCTGAACAGCTTTAAACAGTCATTAGTGGTAATTTATAAAAATCTAATCAATATTTTCATATTTCACTGTAAGAATTCAAGTTTCAAACCAAGCTAGCAGGCTAGAGAGCAGCCCAGTAGGCATGGAAAAAAAGAAAATAGCTAAAAAATAAACTATAGTGTTTAGCAGGCAGCCCAAACATTACTCAACATGTTCAGCCAAAAACTTTTACACCACAGAGGTTCGTCCTGAATTCTAATCAGGTTTGTATTGGACGGATGGATGGATGAATTGTTTGACTTAATTCAAATCTTTATTTATACACAGGAACCTCACTGAGTTAAGCCTCTGTAGGTTTATACAAGTAATAAGTGTGATAAGTGGTGGTTGTATGTAGTGAAATTTTAAAAACCGAAACTACAAGACGAGACAAACATTTCTGGGAGAGTCAAATAAATGAAGGACAACAATATTAATGAAAACTATCACATTCAGTTGTTGGCAACATTTCAATGCTTGGGGCAAAGTGTGGGACAGTTAATAATGAGCCAAGTCTCCAAAGATATCAAATATGGCAGCTTGAATTCAGGGACATGTGTACAAAATGAACAGGGATATTTCGTTTTGATGGAAAACACATCTTGGGTTTGAGTATTTCACTCAGCGTAAACATCACACCGCTTCGATGACGGTTCGGAATAAGCATTTACAGGATTCATATGAGGCTGCCAGTCAGACAGCAGAGACTAAAATGACTTTTTCAACCATAGAACGACTCAAGGGGGAACAAAAGGCGAAACTGTGTGTCAAAAAAAAGAGTGAAAATGCCCAACACAATTTCACAGAGACAGAACGTCTTGAAATCAGCCCAAAACTCAGACAGATCCAATTTGAAATAATGTAAAACCGAGAAAAGCGGCAAAGCTTCCCAATGAGAAGCTGAAACTGGAAAATATTTGGCATTTTTTCCAGATAAATGCCCAGAACATCAGCTTTTAAAATCACTGTTGATCCATTTTCTGTCAGTGGACCAACCGTGTTGATATCTGTCGCCGTGGAGAGAGCATGTCTGAAGGAGGTCGGCACACTCGCTCCGAGTCAAGCATCACTCTCTTAAACACACACCGGTGAACAGGCCAAGAGGTCAATCTGGGGCTGAGGGTGACAGAGCGACTGAGGCAACGTGTGACTCACTGATGACAGCCAAGGTCAGGTTTTCAACAGTGTGATCAAAGATTTATGATCGCGCCTTCAAGCCTCCTCTTGAAGTGCAGGAGCGTGGCAGAAAGAGGCATGTTTATGAGCACACAGCAGCCCTGCAGGCAGCGCGGCGTGCATCAGGCTGGGCGGCGGGTGGGGAGGAAAATGTTTATGGCGGAGGTTGACGACTGGATTCTAATTTCACATTCGGCATTTACAAGGTGTATCTCTCTGCCCTAAAGACGGCCAAACACATCAGAGTAATGGCACGCCGCTACAGAAGATGACATGCTGTCAAAGCGGGAGAAAAGACACACCCCTTTCTGCTCTCTGCTCCACTTCCATTTTTATTCAATGCATTCTGTCGCACACTGTGATACATGATGGAAAAAGACAGGTGGCTTTCTATCAAGGCAATTTAGCTCTGACCACCCTGAACATGTCAACTCACCACACCACAATCAAAAAGCCTCATTGTTGCAAATTCACACAACGTGCTCTGAATCCTGAATATGCCGCAATAACAGATTGCTTCTCATTTGTGAAATTACAGCAACAAATGCTGAAACTCTCAGCTGCTGACTTCACTGATTGAAGTTTGACAGATATGACAGTGTGGATCTGCAAGCTTCCACCACCACCTGCATGTTTAATATTCATCTGGATGAAGCAAACCAGATGAGGCAGCAGCACAGAGATGATCGAACTCTCCTCTGCTGGAATATGTGAGTGAGGAAATGTCAAACCCTGTTTTCACATCGCTGATCAGATACAATAGGGAATGTAAAATTTCAAAGACGGCTGGTGAGGCGTACCGTTTCTGAACTCGAGTATTTTAATAATACAGAGAAGACTTCAGGAAGAAATGGGAAGAAATAATTGAGATTATTGAGAGAGAGCTATTTAAATTAAGATGCTGGAGACAAGATTTATATGCACCCATTTCTATCTTAGTTTGGCACATTAAAACTGTTCTTACCCAACATACACGATGTCCTTTTTATAGCACAAACTTTGCTGATTTATTATTTTGGCAATTTAACAAAACATAAGGCTGCCAGAAACCAAAAATACAAGAAAACTGACATCGGCGCCTAAAGAAATATACAAACCTTCATACAATCTATTGCTCAAAAAGTCATTATAGAATCATTGTCAAGGTTACATTTGTATTATATTTCTATGTTCAGTGTTTCTAAATATAAATACAGTTGAGAAGGAAATTTTAAGACATTAAACTATAAAATACAATAAAATTTTTTACTGCCTTTTTCATTCAAGTCTTTGTTTCACTGTTAACCATTGAAATTGGAATAATTCAACATTTTAAAAATGTCTTTATGGTCCACAGACATAAGTGAGATATTAAAGTCCAACATCAGCATTTCCATGTTCTTATTTTCAGCTTTCCAATGAATAAAGAATAGAAGGTATTGCAAATAATGGATGGGCTCATCATAACATTCAGCCCCCATGGGTGCCGCTTTAAAAGTTATGTTACTAGAAATAACAAGTGAATAGATGGACTGCAGGATCTTTTTTAGCAGTTAAAAAAGGTTCCTTTCCCGATCCTTTCCTTGGGAGCATTTAAAATGTGCAAACAATTGCTCCCTTTATCAGGGTGATATTTCCTCACTGCTGTGTTTTTGATGTAAAATGTACCAATCATTTAAATCCAAGGGTTATTGTATGTCTTTGAAGCTTCCTCCCACACACAGGTGCCCCAGTGATGTTGGTGACTGTGGGATGTGGACAGCTCATTACAATCTTTGTGGCCACCCACAGGAGCAAAACAACATCAACAATGAACTCTAATGAGGCATGCTGGCATTTTGTCAGCATGTACAGCCCTCGTGAAAGGAGAATATAATGTGTGTATGAAAAAAAAAAAAAAAAAAACACTCGTAAAATGTCATTCCTCCTCCAGGAAAATATCCGTTCCAGTGTCTGTGTATAATGGCTGTTAATTTGTGAAATCCCACAAAACATGTTCAAGGGAGGGTTTAAACGCATAAAATACAGTCAAATTTATTCAAATGAGTTCAGTCAGCCGTCCCACCAGGAAGTAAGATGAGAAAAATATTAAAATGACTTTTTTTTCGCTTCTGTTCACACTGGGGATCGTCGGTTACAGTCACAGTAGCCAATGAGCCTCTGCCAAGGCAATTTGGGGAAACTCCAAGAACTTCACTCTCTGAGCCCCAAAAGACCCCGAGTCAGATGAAAGGACGAGGGAGTCGCAGAGAATCCGAAGCAATCCCACGAGAGTGAGAGAGAGAGAGAGTGAGGGAGAGAGAGAGAGAGAGAGAGAGAGAGAGAGAGAGAGAGAGAGAGCTTGGCTACATTTCAATTACACCGGTGCCAGATAAATACACAACACAATCTTGTTGGGGGGACAAAAGCCTGTATTGAACGTAAACCAGGGGTATAACACCATCTCCAACGCTCCGGATGAAAGCTGGCCGGTGTTCATTCTGAGGCTTTGGAAAACATGCCACTGTAAAGCTAAACAGCAAGTTCTTCAAACGCCAGGATTTAGACAGATCAATTATAGCTTAGCAAAGTTTGCTTTGCATAGAAATAACTGACCCCCCTCTTTTGTATATGACAGTGTCAACACAAGCCTGTAATTTTGTTGTCTGCTTCATTGTTCTGCATCACTATCTGCAGGATTGTCCAATTTAACCCGCTGATAGTCTGCATGTCGCAATTCCCCGGAGAAATTGGACACTTTTCCACAAAGGAATACTCAGAACACATCTCATGTCAGGATTCATCGTCTCTGAAAACCAACACAGAAATCTATCCATTTGAAATAATTTGTCGACTGTGTGTTGCAGGCATGTTACAACACGCTGCACACATCTTTCGGTTTTTATGTCTGGTACAACACGCACACACACACACACACACACACACACATTCCATGAAAGGCATTTCACTCCGATGTCATGCTTCCACACTTTCTCAGCAAGCATTTGATCCTTTCCCTCTGGCTAGTGTCCACTAATGTCTGATGTGGAGCAGATGGAGGCTTTTGTGCGCGCAGATCTTTGTCTGGGAATATGTGAACATGGAGTGCATAATTGTGACAGTGGATTTAGGAGATTGACCTCTTTGGGAACAAAACAAACAGTGTTGGTTCTGCGTTTCTTCTCGTCGTCGTTTTCCCCCCAAAAACTAAAACTGAAATCAGAGAATCTGCCCAAAACAATCCTGCAGACAAGAGCTGAGGCAGACTGCCAGGCGTCTCTTCTCTGCCCACAGCGAGCGAGGGGATCCCTCGAGTCTGCATTTCATTCTCATTTTCACAGTTCCCACGATGCATCAGGCATGTTTCGGCTTGTTTGGATACTAAACTGTGTCTGATCTGATCAGAGTCTGAGCTCAATTCAGCCAGTTCCAAAAAGAAATATTACACATGTCCACTGTGCACACTGTGTATCCTGCTGAAGTGTAAGCAAGCATCATCCAACTAGTGCCAGTGAATAATTAGGAACAATAAATGTGGAATATTAATAAAAAACAGTCTTTTCATTGCACTTTTGTAATAAATAGGTCATTTCAAGAGTATGTTCAAACAGGAAAATAATCTTTTAGCCGAACAATCTGTGTGATAAAGACACACAAGTACATTTTTCAAGTTGCACTCAATGCTAATGGTAACATGCTAACAGTAACAATACTAACATGCTAATGTCTGTTATCATAAAAGTCTGATGGTTGAACTGAAAGGAGAGTCAAAGGATCACCAGAGTCATTAGGGTTCACCCTCCAGGAACCATGAATAACATCTACATCCAGATGTTACATGGAGGAATCTCGAGTCTTAAGAAAGATATTGTTTTATCCACATCTAGAAAATAAAAATACTGCAAACATGTTTAGTTTTTTAAGTTCATGTCTGCAAAAAACTAATCTGTGTTTTTTAAATATCAAATACAATATATTATAAATTTTATTATATATTTTATTAGTTCATTTGTCAGGAATAGTAAGCTTTACGTTTGATTGAAAATACAAAAAATAAATAAACTTGATGATTCTGAGTTTCCAAAAAAACAAAACAAAACAGTAAAATAGTATTTTCACTAGAAAACACCTTTAAACACAGATTAAAAACAACAAAATGGTCCTCGCATATAGCATGCAGTGTATACTGTACGAAGGCAAGATTTACATTATTTTTAAGTACATAAATGTAACATCAGTAGGCTGTCCTGAGGATATTAAATTTCAAATTTCAAATCAAAGAACTTTCATTCAAAGTTAAAGCCAAGTCATAAGTTAGTTAATAATGAGGCAGCTGCAAATTAAATCACCTCATTTGTCCTCAAACAGTTTCTCTTTAACAAGTGAGAGATGTTGAAGGTAAGACAGTGAAGACCTCGAGGGCAGCCTGGAGGAAAACATCTTCACAATGAGGCCTGCAGGGCAAGGAAAGTTTTCAGCTCTCCCTGCAGATTCTCTCTGCTGCGGCTTCACCAGGAAGCAACAAATCAAAATTTCATAATAAAACAAGAGGGGCAAAACCATCCTCCTGATAACTCACATTTTTCTGCTCACATTTCACAGTAACTGTCTCATACATCCCAAAATTGTTTTTACCAACCAAATCAAGGATTCCAATCACTTTCCTGTTTGAAACCTGCTAACATATTAACACAGTAATTAACTCGGTCAATCTCTCAGAGCATGAGCACGCTAATTAACAGCAAGACAGACCTTCATGAGAATTATCACAAGACAAGGCGACAACTCAAACCATTTAAGTACAAAATGTGGGACACTGTGTAATCTGAGGCTTCTTAAGATTGTTGGCAGTGGTTTGTTGGCAATTAACAGAAACAGATGACAGATGATAAAACTCCTCTGAAAAATTTAAATTATTTGGAACTGGATCCTCACCCGAAACCATGCAAATAAACAGCCCTAAACCAAAAGTATCTAAGTATGCAGAGAGTGTTATCAGCATACTTTTAGTCTTGTAGTGAAGATCAACACAGACTACATCTGACATGCATCTCAAATCCTTAAATTATGATGCAATTTGTGATTTGCATATCTGAAAATACCAGCTAACAGCTAACAGATCAAACGCTTTTCACAACTGGGAAAGATTAATCCTGTAGGTTTCACTCCACTTTATCTTTTAAGATACATTTGCACAATCTCCATTGTACAAATCTGCAGAAATGCCATTTGAGTTTCCTCTTGACGTGTTCAAAACAAGTCACAAACGGTCAGCTGACATCAAACCCTCTAAGGTCCATCAGGATGGAGAAAGCTGCATCTCACTGTGTCAAGCAGCTCTGCATTAGAGCATGAAGCTCCAGTGTGGAGGCAGAAACTGCAGGAGGGATTTCATTTTGCCCACAGCAACATTGCCACCACCTGGTAGCTTTGATACATGCTGCAACAGCATGAAATGAATATGTAGCTATCCGAGCCGCCTCACAGACAGCTGCAAGTGAAGCAGTGGCAGTGATGAGCACACACACACACACACACACACACACATACACATGTTCGACCACTCAAAACCTCTGCCACTGCCTCCAATAAGTGACTCAGAGAAATGAATCTAAAGTATCACATAAAAGGTAAACTGTGTTAATAACTCATTATAAAGAATTCTGTTTTATTCATAATAAACTTTTATCTTTGTAACAACTCCACAAATTGCACTTTTTTTCCCATTAAAATGTAATTATCTCCAAAGAATAACAGGACTTATCACACCAAAAGAGCCACTTTTGATCTCTCCAAAACCTGTCGGTGATGTATAATTAAAATATGCTCCTTAACAAGTCCAGAGAAAGCCAGAGTAAAGAGCCCTCCAATGATTTTTCTTTTAACATAACTTTGATCAGTGTGCCACCTAGTGAGAAGTGCCAGAGATCAGCACGGACTCACCCAGGTTTCTCTTTCTTCATTTGAGTCACAACTTTGGAAAAAGAAAATCTCAGGGGAGAAACGCTGAACCATCGGCTGAACATTAAAGCCTCCGATGGCCCTTTGATAATCTGCCCTCTTCAGCACTTAATGAAACCACTCTGGGAGGATTGTGACTCCTGCTAAAGTTCCTCTACACAGCCAGGACACACACGGGTAATTAATTTGCAGATAAAACACAGGCGTAATGGTGTGTGTAACGGCACAAAAAAGGGCAGTCTGCTTTTACAAATAGTCAGAGGTCAGCGAACAGACTGTTGGAAGGATTTCATCTTCTCCTCAGGTTGAAAGGTTAATTAATGTTAGCATCTATGATACATCTATGTAACAGCTTAATTCAATTAGAGAGTGGGTTCAGCTGAAGGCAGCACAGTGAAATCCTTTATACACTGCACATAATTTAAAGGAAAAAAAAAAATTCCACCCTCGGGTGTTCTTGCATAACAACACTTTGTTGTTGTTCCGTTCACAGAGACACTGCGTTTTAATTTATTCACTTCACTGCAAACTAACTTATCTGCTCCTACATCGGTTAGTATCTTCAAATATTTCCCTAATCACTTTGATAGGAGCCGGTTGGAGCATGTCTCAGTGTGCTGTGGGTAATATGAGTAGGTGGAGAAATCAGAGTCAGCGACAACAGCAAAGAAAGACAGAAGGTTACTTAAGACATGCATTGTGCTCTTAGAGGACATTTATTAGAGAATATGATACCTTTTCTTGTACAATATTTTCAGATCTTAACTTCAACACTAACTAAAAAATACTTACTGCTAGTCTGTTGAAGCTGTGCTGCAACACATCTCCACACAATGTCACAATGTCAACACTTACACAGGAATACGACATAGATCCTGGCGTAAAATGGACCCAGGAAGGCGAGGTGCATCGCTAATAGCTGTTTTAGCAGCAACCACGAAGCATGAAATGAGCTTAAGAAGAAACTTTACAACTGGCAAAGAGAGGGAGAATAAATCTCTCTGCATCAGCTGAGATAAGGAGGGGAAATAAGGATCCTCTCGTCACCGAGTCGGAGTAAACACTGCTTGTTAGAGCAGACCTGTGTGAGCTGAGACATGACATTTTTAAAATCCAGAGGCTGAACGCTAGAGTGCCTTCCCAGAGCCGGGGCCTATGGGTGGCACTGGTGACAAGGCTGCAGCCCAATTAGGGCTGTTTGTGAGCAAGTTTCTGCGCTTGTCTTTTCAGGGGGGATGAAAGTGGGTCAGAGCTGCAGCAAATCTTTGTACCAGAGCACAATGGCAGGTGGCACACAGCTCACAAACTTGAAATATGACATTAAAAATCTGAACTTCAGGTTTTCTCTTATATGGGGTGACAGCTTTGAATCCATTGTCATCATCAACCACTTTGATGCACAAAAAATTCAGAAATTCAATTTCAGAGCAGGTTTCTAATAGTAGATGAGCCACTCAGAGTTCAGACTGCAGGTATTACCACTATCATTCATTAACACATTTCTGTGCAGGTAAACAACTCTGTGAGTTCAAAGGCACATCAACTCAACATATTAGTAAGTTAGACATTCCTGTGGAGAGAAAAAAAAACCATTGCTGCCATATTTCATGGGCTTTCTCACTTCCCTCTCACATCAAACAGTCCCAACTGAGAGGAGAGAGCTGAGCGCTGTTTAATGATGCCGAGCACGTCTCTCCAAGTACACGTCTGTGCAGAAGACAGCCCCGACCGAGATGACATCAGAGTTGTGATGCAAAAACCACTCGACATAATGGCTGGTCTGATCTTGTGAAGTGGGACGGAGCCGGAGCCTTTGGTCTAAAATCTGTCTCCAAGGTCTCCATTCTGTCCACATTTCAAATGAGAAAGTGTTCATTTTCAAATCAATGGAGCAAACTTTGCTGCAGAGATCAGTTATATTAATTTTGCATTAATCTCTCTGTATCTGTCAAAGCCTTTATACAATAATTTGTTATTTTGATCCTGTAACTGCAGTTTGTCTTTGTCTTGTGTTTGCTTTAGATGTTCCTCTTCAAATATGGATATCTTTAGTGTTTTTGAACTGTTGGTGAAGAAAAACAAGATGGCCTTTATTGCCTTTTTTGATATCTTCTAGAAAATCAAGGCATAAATAATTAATAATATTATAATGATCAAAACACAGTAGTTGTAGATCTATAGATGTATTAGATATACAGTAGTGAGCATGAAAGAATAGCTGAAAAGAGTGTGTGACCTCATCTTCTTACAAGTGTATTCATATTATGAGTTGTACAGCTGTTTGATGGAGCCTTCAAAGTGGCAAACAAGTTTAACTGATCAGTGGAAATGGATGGTTCCCTACATCTGAAAAATGCCTTTATTTATTAATTTAGTTATACATTTTTGTTATTATTTATTCATCTTTGCCTCCTCTGTGATGGTCATTGAGTGGCTTCATGCCTCGCGTGCAATCAGTTTTCAACTCTTTTGTTGGCTTCAGCTGGATTTTAATGAGTTGCAATTTCATGAGACATTATGTTGCAAGTTGTTCACTGTTTTTTGTTACACTGTCGCATCACCTCACGTTTCATACTGTCATGTTGTCTGTTTGATGTTTGCGTTAATAATGAAAGACAGTAAACTTGATGTGAGGGGGGGCGAAGGTGGGTCATGTCATCCATTGACTGAAACGACTGAGATTTCGAGGTTTAAGTGAGATAATTGGTTCATAGAGGTCACAACATATTTTAACCGGCTGAAGTGGAAAGCCCTCAGTCAACTGAAGTGAGTGTAAATTAATGATAAGAGTCTGTGTGAACTTATTCTGATGCACCAAAAATTCAGGAACAGATCAAATTTTTAGTTTATTTATGTGGCCTGTAAAAACTCACATATCAAGAAGCTAATTGCCAGGCAAGATTCTAACTAGTTCACCATTAAAGTCCTTTTACATGAAAAGTTTACCCAATTTTATCCACCACTCTGTGTAAACTCCTACTTTACTGGCAATATTTTGCTTTATTTTTGCAGTGTGGCCTGTAAAGTCTGGCATTGCTTGGATATTATATAAAAAAATAAAGTCAAATTAGCCAGTCCGAAGGCTTGACTGCACTGCATATTTTTAGTAATTAAGCAGGCATCTGTTTCCACACCAAAGTGTGTGTTTGAGTTGTTAAGTGGAGGATGTTTTTAGCCTGTATTCTGGTGGCTAAACGGGTGACGATGACGACCGTGAAGCAGTGCCACTGTGCCCATCAGGTGCTGCAGAGCATTCGGTGAGGAATCACACTTATAATGTGTGCAATCTGTCTTTCACACCGACGACTCTGAAAGCTCTGCATCAGTCTGAGCTGAAAGCAGCACCCTCACAGCGCTGCCGACTTATGTAGCATTTAGCAGAGACATTCATAAGAGCATTAAGTGTTACAGAGGTGGGACCACAGTGAGCCGTTTGCTCTGGTGAGTTCGGTGTCACTAACAAATCCCCCACCCCCAAACAAAACCAGCAGCTAATGTAATGTAATATGACAAACTGGTGACTCTATACTGGCGTTAAAGCGCATTATCACCAGGTATGAGCACAAAGCAGACAGTAAACCAGATCTCACCCCGGTGAGCTCGGCTGTCAGGATCACACGTGGACACACTCTCATTTCACAACATCTTCTTCAAAAAACTTCTTCCTACATAATGATGGATCGTTTCACAATGAACCTTCTCTCACAAGGAAGTTATCATGAGCGCTGTTTGATTCAGCTCTCTTGTGATGTGGTGACTTAAATTAATTCAGCTCCTCCACACTCTGTTCACATCCTAGGAAACTCTTGGCATTAAGCGTATTCTCCCCCTTTGTGGTATAAATTGGTAGGAAAGCACATGCACATTCAGGCTTTCAAACTTGCAGGCGTCTCTTATTTACAGAGCGTAGGTTCAAACATAGCTCTGCTCATTAGCTTTCATACCGTCAAAACATCCCTGAACTTTATATACTTAAGGGAAAAAAAAAATGTGTTGCTCTTTCTCAGCTATTATTTACAAAGATTACCTTTGAGGATATGCAGGGTCTATATTTTTAGATGGATAGATATTTTTTAATGGAAACATACGACACCATTGGAATTTAAAACTAAACACTTGTGTGGCTGTTAATATTTTCTGGTCACACGCAGGGAGTCAATCTAACTGAAACTCTCGTTCTCTCATTTGAACGCTGACGTGCACACAGTGTGCACTGTCACTCCCATCCGTGCACGGCGTGCCCTGCATGTTAAGGAGACGCACCCGCGAGAATAAGCCATATTTCATCACCACAGGAGAGCCTGCACTAACTACCGATGCAAATTTATACAGACTCACTGCACACCAGATTCTCCTCCGGATTGCTTTTTTTGCATCACGGTGTTGTGGAGCAGAGAGTGAAAGGAAGTAGGATGTCTGATAGAATAGGGTGGTATTTACAGTCATGCTGAGCTGTATGACAAGCCTTTAACATTTTTTTCCGTTCAGGAACTTCGTGTCAGCTGCAGTGAAGTGACAGTTTTGCAGATAAGGACTTCAAAATTTATTTCTAGGAGTTTAAGTTCTCTTCAAGTTTTCAATTTGTGCGCTGACTATTACCTGGTCCAAGCCTCCCTCGCCTGCTCTCTCCATCTGCTTTGTGGTGTATTGTAAGATGAACAGTGGTGTTTGGGGAAGCGGCTCACAGCATGTGTCTGCAGAGGGCTGCACAGTGTAACTAAGGGGTTTATGGTGGGCAGAGAGAGAGAGAGAGAAGAGGCCAGCAGTGCTGGGCATGGCGTGGCAGATATGCAGAGTCAGCAGACACTGAGGCAAGACGGGTTCAGTGACGCAGAAAACACGGCGGGGACGCAAAAGGCAAACTGCAGGCTGCTCTGAGGCTGTGAGATGCATAAAGAAAATTTTTCATCCAAACACATGAGAGTGTGCTTTGTTTAATTAAGGAATAGCTGTATTTTTAAGTGAAAGGAAGTTGAACTTTCGCTCAAACTTTGGCTCAAACTTTGGCTCAAACAGTTACAATTACACACAAATCCCCAAAGATACACACTTTTGATCATACAGGCTTCAAGATGAGCAGGATTTGCTTCCCCCCATGAAAGCTGTTGTTGTTCATACCTTAAACTTTCTCCTGGCAGCTCGGTGTGCAGGCAGCAGATTGAACAGTGACAAATTTAGCTGCTTTAAAGTGGTGGAGATGAGTGACTATTAAATCCAGGAGATGTGGTCGCTGAGCGCACAGTGTTCAGCTTATGTGCATCCACTTAAAATTTTGCAATAACCTCCCTTTTTTATGAGCATTTGAGTCAGAGAGATAAATAGAAAAAGAGAGATTAAGGGAAAGAAGAGGCACAACAGTTCACAGTGCGAGAAATTACTACAATACTTTGAAACAATGCAGCCATATCTGAAATGCCTAGGAAACAGCGAGCACTTCCTTTTTAATAAATCCATGAGATACAATAAAACACATTGAGTTTGATGGCGTGTTGCAGCAACAAATTGCTTTTTTGAGACAGGGGAGGGATGCAGCAACCATCAGGTTGAAATTAGTTTTGCAAAACAAAGTGAAACATTCTGTTGAGTATCCTGTTCAGGTATATTAACATGAAAACTTATAGTACGGTGAGATTTAAAGCTCATTCTGCACCGTGAAAGCAGCATTGGATGAAATAATCTCTGAAAACTATCATAAAGTCCTTCTTCCGAAGAAGATCACATAGTGTAGTTTCAGCAACGCTACTAAACAGACATTGTGTTGTGATTGTTTTGTTGAATAAATGTAAACAGATGTTCGCTACAATCTCTTTCCCATCAACTTTTTGTAACCTCATTCTCAAAACTCCCTCTCATGACAGCAGATAAGTTGACATCATTATTCTCTGTTTTGTAAGACCAGACAGCCAGTATTCTCGACCATGTGCTCTTGTGCGCATACGAGAGCCAGTTAGTTTGAAAACCAGTTGTGTTACTCATGTGACACATTTCGAGTTTAAAAAATAAGTGAAATCATTATCATAGAGAGTCCGATGAAAAAAAAATGAAGTTTTGGTTCAAATCATGGCTGTCAGGTAGGGAAAATCCAGTCAGAACGTCAGCCACAATACAAAGGATTTACAATGACACATCTGGCTGCTAGCATGGCTGTAAAACAAAAGCATCTGTTGGAGACATCTTTGTCACCCACCTGTGTTTATGCTGTGCGTATTAGTGCAAAATAATAAAATCGCGGTCCCTCATTAGCTGGTGGTATTAAGACTTGTACCATGAAATCATTACATCACTTGTTTGATTCCAGCTAGAGGCTTCTGCTGCATGCCAACCCCCTGCTCCCTCCTCACATGTTGTATCTCTGCTGATTAAACACCAAAGAGCTCTGGCTATTAGCTCGAGCCAAGTTTCTGTCCTGCTGTGCTGTAAGTTAACCGCTCAGGAGTTCATGAAGCTCAGCATCACCTCCACACACTGTCTCCGGTCCGTAAGGAGACTTCTGTCAGTCAAGGAAAAGCAGTTGATCTGCTACCAAAGAGCAGAGATGCTGAATCTGAGAGAAAACACAAAACTAATGCAGTCAGTGAACTCCCGTCAGTTTATTGATCATCCTGAGGGAGAGCTGGCTAATGAAGATGCATGTGTTCCCCTGCTACGAAGAACTGGATGCGCGTATGCAGAGGAACACACGTAATTATGCATGACAGCTCAATAAAATTAAGCACCCCGCTGCACATTAAACACAACTCGTTTATGTATTTCACCAACAAGTAAATAACTTAAGTATGAAAAAACAGATATTTACAGCAGCTTATCCAAAAGATTAGAGATGGGTCTGAGTGCCCCAAGGCTGTCCCAGCGAGTCGGAGTATACTGACTGACAAGACACGTGAGGTCCGCCACTCTCAGCTCTACTGAAGTTCTTAAATCCAATATGGGGATTAGAAGAGAGAGAGAGAGATCTAAATTAGGCCTGGATCTACTTCAGCAGAGTGATTTTCAGTGCTGCTGAGGATACCAAGGGACTAAGATCAATAAGTTAAACGAGAATATATAAACCAGTGTGAAGGACGTTCTCGCCCAGTTCAGCAGCGGCCACTGATATTATTTGAATAAATTAATACATCTGACTTGTTCTTTACCAAAAGAGGGAGTTGAACATGTGTAGCATAAATTCTGTTAGCTCTTACGGGATTAGTTTCAGTACACATCTGCACTAAAAATGACTCAATTAAAGGGAGACTATAAAGAGCCTTTCTCTCTGTAAATTATAATACTATTAGGTTGGATGGCCGGCAGCTCAGGAGTGTAATAGGGATGAGACTGCTGGCCGTTAGCCAGCACCTTGACCTCCCCGAGCAGACACACGAGGGTGGCTCGACACATGTGGGACAATGAAGATATTGAGAGTTATGGGTCTCTGTGGATCTCCTGAACTACGCTGGGAACAACCTTACACCACGTCGTTCCTCACATCACTTTGGTCCAGTGGAGCAGAAAAGGTGACTGAAACACCTGCACTGTCAGGACTGCGGTCATCCGGGTGAAAAGAAGCTGAAACTAAGCTTGAAGGGGGAATTTTTCAGCAAACGCACAGCACATGAGGCTTGTTTTTTTTATTTTTTTTCTCATGCAGCTGTGAACCTTCATAAAGCTTCTGTTGCCACAAGCAGTTTGAGGGCAAGACATAGGACGAGATGTCGGTAAAATTCAAAGCAAAGATAAAGGAGAGGGAATTCAACCAGCGATGAGGATGCAACACAAAGTAAGTCAAGATGTGGTGAATAATGCATGAAGTTCCCAGAAACAGTGGTTTCACTTGCCTTTTGCTCGGGGCAAAATTACAGTCGTGGCGAAGATGCGCTGATGAAAAACTACTGTTAGGACACGAGGACACTCAGAGGACCGCAGCTCTGCTTGATATACATCGTTCATGTAAGTATTACACTAAACACTTCACACTTGTGTTGCTGAAAAGGCTGCAAATTATAAAACACATCTATTTTCTTAAGATGCTGCTGCACTTGTGTACTAACAGCTCTTGTTCTCCTCATCATAGCTTCATGTACTCACAAATGTTTTATTTTTCTGTTCGAAAAAAAAATGTCATCATTTAGCATAAAAACCCCAATTCAGCCAAATACATCAAAACACAACAGCAGCCTAACTGGAACTGTGATTTGCATATCTGTTAGATTTGCCCCTCTCGCTTGTGCATCCACTCTGACAACTAACCCGTTGATTGGGGAACAATCAAACAGAATTTGAATGAGGCAGACAGTGTATACACATCGCCCCGCACTTTCATGAGGCCTTTCATGATAAAACAAACAGACACACAGCGAGCTGAATGAAAACAGATTCAGCGTTTCTAGAAATTAGTCGGTCTCGTGTGCGAGGAGGAATGGCTGTGAGGATTCTGCCAGCCTGTGCAGGACTTCATTAAAACTTATTCATTTATTTCGAAGATTTACCTCATCAATAAATACTATACACCAGTGGTGCACAGCCAGCTTGGGGGCCGGGGGGATAAATTTAAGGGGGCTGGGAGGGAATTAATAAGCAAAGAGATGATGAGAAAAACGCTTTTGCTATTCAAATTATGTTTAATTTTTTAGATTCCTCTCAAATCTTTGCTTATTTTAATATGAAATACTGAAGTATTTGGGAGGATGTAGTAGTTGGTGTATCACAGTGAGGTACTACACTACATTATACTGAAAGT
Organism: Acanthurus tennentii; assembly: GCA_029783805.1. Lineage (NCBI taxonomy): Eukaryota > Metazoa > Chordata > Actinopteri > Acanthuriformes > Acanthuridae > Acanthurus > Acanthurus tennentii. The sequence goes on along the minus strand of JAPZDZ010000012.1, from coordinate 10,975,180 downwards.
GTGTATGTTATATAGCACAGGACAAAGTAGTAAGCACATCTCTCTGTATGATGTAACATAATTCAAAAGCTCCACAAGCAAAAGGCTCTAAAAATGATCCTTTAATTGAATCAGTTTTCTTTTCTGCAAAAACTGAACAATACAACCTTATTATGCTGCATTACTTTTTGCTGGGTGTACCTAATAAACCCGCACCACAGTGTCTATTGTGTGAATACAATAGCTGCCGTCACTCTTTATACTTTTTTAGAATCTAATTTTTTCCCTATTTATTTTGATACATTTTCGGATTTCTAAAACTTTCACACTTCTATTTTGAAGGCAAGACTGGCTCAGCTGTCGGCCATGATGTGATACGACTCTCCGGCACGGCCACACCCTCGTCTTGTTTTACTTCCCTTTTATACAGTGATGCCCTCCAGGAAAACTGACCCAGTCGCACATGCAGTGGGACAGCGCTGTGGAAAAATGCCTGCACACAGACGAGCACAAGGCCGGTATACGTGGAAACCTTTGCACACATTTGAGTTTAATTACTGTGCATTATAGGTTTGACTTCTTCAGTTTTGTGTGTGTGTTATTTGCACATAAATCCTGAGGGGATCTTACCGCAAACACATGAAGCCAGAGAGACAAACAGCAGGTCAGCAGCACTCCAAAACCACTTATTTAGTAAAGATGTTTCCAGCTTTCAGCCTGTCTGCAGGAGAGTATATATGAGGGCCCTGCAACCCTTTAACAGTAATAAGCTCTTATTAACACAGTATTGAGCCCAGAGATACATTCAAACAAAGTGCATTATTTATAAAAGGGTGCTCGAGTGCAAAGAGGGAGCGAAGAGCATCAGCGAAAAGAACAACAACTCACTGCGCAGGATTTTAATGTTTATCTCCTCAAACAACTCCACACATCAAACACACCAGCAGAAGAAATTCTGCAACACAGCTCATTTAGAAACATGTGTAGAGGAGCATGAATTTTCCAGCTCGGGAAAGTGACTGATGTGTTTCCTTTATTAGCTGCACTAAGTGCTGTCTGAGCAGGGTTATTGTTAATGACACTTGCTTGAAACTTGTTTCTCTCTAGGTGGTAGCGAAGGGAAACACAGGAATTGAAAATGTGGCCGTGTCAAACTATGGGATCCAACTCCAAAGGCAGTTTTATCTCAGTATCTCCTCATTATCCCTGATAACACTGTGTGAAGAATCACTTCGCATTTATGGCCGAGCGGAGGCATCAAAGGCATCGTCTAACAGGCCAGATGAGGGAGGATGCAGCGGACACTTTCATTCTGGAGGCAAGTCAGTCTCCCTTCTCCCTTCCTCCTGAGGGAAATATGTATTCTGACCATGTGCATTACATAATAAGATATCACAGAGGTATGCTTCATTTGCAGTACTTCAAGGTTGCCTTCAATGTTTCTGCTACCCTGAAAATCTTGATAGATTCAGTTTTCAATAATTTAGCTATCAGTCTGGGAGCATCTCTTGTAGAGTCTCAGCCTGTCAGACTCAACCTCACTAATACCGTGCACCTGCATTATGCATATGTATTCAGCAAGAACCTGTGTTATTACTTCTATGCCTGACAGCGAAGAAATATTAAGATCTGCTTCTTAAGAATTCAATTGCTAAAAACATGCAGAGATATCCTAACAAAACCTTGACAACTGCTCTGTTAACAAAAAAAAAACATGTATCTACAAAACAGCCAATTTGTAATTTGTGTTTCTGTATTCAAATCTCAATGAATTGCCCCCTTTTTTGCCAAAACGCATCCCAAACACAGCTGAGCCACAGCCCCAAGTTCAACCTGAATATAGTCTAAAAAATGCGCTTCAGTAGCTCCCTCCTCAAAACAGAGCTCTATACAAGTTAAAGCATCCAACCTGCTCTTCAGCAACTTGCTGCACCAACAGAAACATCCACTTCGATCGCATCACGCTATTTGTGTTGTCAAACCAAAAAAAAAACCCTTATATTTCATCTTGCCCTTTAGAAAAGCACGCATATCAGACATCCTTCCCAAAAATAACTCAGTGTTTCTTTATTTTCTCTCCTAAAAACTCTGTTATTTGTCACGGCAGCAGCCCAC
>JAPZDZ010000012.1:10948719-10964427 GCA_029783805.1 Acanthurus tennentii | reverse complement strand
CAGAACTGTAATCATGATATAAACTGAGCAGGACATTTTGCAGTTAAAAAAGAAAGTCTTGTGCACTCTCTTTGTGGGTGTGATGTAATGGTGATACAGAGTTCCCTCAAACATATCTTTGGCAATTCTGTGCTGCAAATTCTTATCAGCTGTCACTTATCAGCTGGCACATACACTGATACCAATATATCTGCAATATGGCGATATTGGTGTGGCCAATTTATCAGTCAAGCTCCAATAAAAGACAGACATGACAAAACAAGAGAAACACAAACACCGGACAATGTCTCACCTGAGGCTCTTGAATCGGTGGTTCTTCAGTCTTCATCTCCGCAGAAGGAGCAGTGTTGGCCATCTGTAAGCTCCTGGTGACTGGCCCACCTACTCTGTCCCTTGTCCGAAGGGAGAACCGCTCCTCTTTCTTCAGCTGTTGTGGTGGTGGTGATTTGGCCTCTGCTAATCTCTTGGGTGCTGCCTCTTTGCCCATCCGCTGCATTCTCATTGCAGGCCGTTGTTGTGCAGAGTCACTGGGAGTGTCTGGGATTGAAGGGGTGGGAGGTAGAGACTGAACTTGGCCCTTCTTGGTTTTTTTGCTAGCAGAAACCGGTGCTGGAAATGAGGCGGGCCTCTTTAGTCGACCCAGCGTAGCAGCATTTTTCCCTTTGCCGGGCTGGGAGGGCTCAGGGTCTGCTGAGCCGGAGCTACGAGCTCTGGTCTTTCCAAGAGGTTTAGGCTCCATCTCTGTCTGTGGTATTTCTGAGTCTGAAGCTTTCTTCCTAAGATTCATGTTTTTATCTACCACGTAGACTGTCTCCCTTTTCACCTCTGTGAGACCTTTTTTGCCCTTCTTAACAACAGGCTTCATGGGACAGCTGACTACCATGTGTTTGTTGAGACTTGCTGTATAAGTAAACTCCCTGCTGCAGTGGGGGCAAACGTTAGAGGGCTGCTCTTCTTCAACCTTAACAGCAGCCTTCTTTCCGTAAGTGGCAGCTTTTTTTTTCTGTGAAATTGCCTTCTGAACCAGCTGGTTTTTCTTCTTACTGAGGGCACTCATTTTTGTTTTACCGGCCTCTTGATTAAAGTTTAGTCTCTTTGGCTGACCCATTCTACGGAAAGCACTCTGGCCTGTAGTGGCTGCTGAGGGTGACACCACTCCGTTTGGACTCTTCACTATTTGCTTGAGGGGAATGGGGTTTTTCTTAGGAGTGTAACGCTTCTTATCACTAGCATTGGCACAGGCCAAAATGTGCTGGTGCAGTTCGGGCATGTTGTCAAAGCTGTTGCCACACTTTGTGCAGCGAATGGCAGTGCTGAAAGTTTGTGGTATATTGTGGGTGGTGAAGTTAGTAGCCGAGGCCACAGAGCCTGCATGGGAACGGCTATGATAAGGAAAAGGAGGTGGTTTATAACTGGGGTAGTGTTGATTAATGCCAAGACGGACATCTGGGCCTTTAGGCTTCACTCCCTCTGAAGCCATGATCTTTATTGTAGTGTACAGCTCCTCATTGGGATCCTCTGCCCCGTCCTCTGCATGATTACCATTAACGTCAGGCTCCTTTTTTGCTGAATCAGAATCATTGCATGGAGCAGCTTCATCAGTCCTCTCTGGTGCCGGTGACGAGGGTCTGCTCTCCTCTTTGGCTCTGGATGGATCTGTGTAGTTTTGGGGCCTAAGCTTACCACTCTCTACAGTGGTATGCGAACATGTCTCGGTTGGATGTAGATCCTTCTGGTGCTGCTGGAGGTTACAGAGAAATGCAAACTCCTTAGAACACACAGAGCACACAAAGATCCTCCCAACTCCGTGTAGTGTCGTCCGGTGAGCTAGCAGGGCCGGGGCATCACCAAACAACTGCACACAGAACTCACACTTAAAGGGCCAGTCCGCAGCATGTCCTGTGATATGTCCAGTGAGATCTTTGATGGAGTTGAACGGCTCCTCACAGACATTACACACAAAAGTCTTGCAGTACGTCGAGTCGACTTCCTCATCCCCAGAGGCCTTGTCAGACAGTTTCTCTGAAGCCGCAGGGTGAGGTGAAGACTCAACATCATCCTGAGGTGCATGATTCAAAACTGACAGCTCATCTACGCAGTGCTGAGGCTCTTCTTTTATATTAAGCTGAGGGAGGGAGTGTGAAACCTCTGATGGGGATGGATCGCGTGATACAGAAGGAGGAGATGATAAGGAAGATGAGGATACTGGCTGGGATGTTTGAGCAGCAAGAGCTTTCTCTGTTACTGAGTCCAGGTTTTGGTTTATTTTACCATTTAGCAGACTACTGGAAGTTATACTTAGAGAAACGTCTTCTGTTGTGGGAAGATCTACTGATGCCAGCTGAGAAGGGCTTGGTGTTGCTGAATTATTAAGTGAATCTTTAGGCGGAGTCTTCGGGGAGTCCGGTGGCTCAGGGATGTGGTTCTCTTCATCATCTTTGTTTTCTTCCTCTGACAAAATCTCCTCTGAGTCTGACTTTTGTTCCACTGATCTTGGAGACATTTTTGGTGAGAGAACAGGAAGAGGTCTCACTGCAGAGGAGTCTGAAGGCTGTGAAAGAGGAGAGCTAGGCATAGTCGGTGGAGAGGGTATGGTAGGGAGTACAGGGGGAGGCGGTGTCGGGCATGACACACTAGAGGTACCTGGGGAAGAGGGGTTAATGGTGACAGGGGTCAAAGAGGGCGGAGAAGGGTGGGCAGATTCTATGGCAACATTTTGAGAACGAGAATGAAAACTGCTTCGGTTCGATGACGCTGCGGAGCCCTCCTCTCCTGGCAAAGGCAGACCCACATACTCGTTCATCAACACCTTCTCGAGCATGCTGGTGTTTGGCTTTCTCTTTTTCATCAGCGGCTGTGGTGTTGTACTTCCCTTTGATTCAGGCTCAACACAACTCTTCCGATGCAAGCTTAAATCAAGAGCTGAATCCCCAAGCACCTTGTCGAAGCTGTCACTCCTCCTACTCACGGAGTTTGACAGATCTAAAGGCTGCTGATTACAGGAGTTTCCACCGCTATTAGAAGTTTGGCCATGCATGTTATTTGCTGAAAGGTTCAGGTTGTCTCCATTTTCCTTGTCCTGCAGGCTCCCAGGAGGTGACACGCTGTGGCTTTCCAGCTTTGGCACCTTGAGGGTGTAGGAGCTTGCCACCTCGGTTTTATAGCTCTCTGTTTTACATGCAGGACTGAGCTGTGGAGATGAGGGAGGAGAGGCTGTTCTCCTTTTAAACCTGCCTGAAGCTCCTGGCAGTGGTGTTACTGACAGCGGTGAGGCCAGTCTAGGGCTTTCTGTTAACAGGGCTATGGTTGATTTCTGAATGTCTTGAGTCTGAAGGAGCTGTTTGAGCTTTGGTGAGAGATAAACAGTTTTCTCACGTTGAAATGCTGATGAATCTGCAGCTTGTTGGAACAGTCCTCCCACCAACAAGTTGGATGAGGAAGATGTAGAGGAGGATGAAGATGAAGAGGCCGTGAAAGATGTTTCAGTCTCGACTTTAAGGCTAGGAACAAGTGGGGGCGTAGACGTTCTCCTTTTTGCTGCTGGCTGGCCAATGTTGGAGACTTGCTTGGAAGCACTCGCTCTTCCCTCCACCTTCAGTGCCTGACTGATCTGATTTGGGCTGATAATGACAGTGTCCAGACCAAACAGAGCTGCAGATCTGGAGTCCACCTCTATAACTTCACAGCTGCTCACCGAACTGGTGGACACAATCTTGCCATCAATGTAGAAGCTCAAATTCTCAGAGATGTTTTTTGATATGTCAACTGCATAATCATCCCTGTCTGCCTCATCTTCTGTGTCCGCACTTGGCACATAGACAGGTGGAGGGCTGGTGCTGGGGGACTCACCGGGCTGCTGCTGCTGCACTGATGCCTCTTGCAGAAGCATGCCTTTCCTGCGTACTCCCTTTGGTAACAAGTGCCGCTCATGTATTCTGCGTTGATGTCGGCGCATGTTGGTGTGTGTGCCAAATGCTTTATTACAGTACTTACAAGGATGGAGTTCCTTTGACTCCCCATTTTCATCCCATATAAAAGGACGGTCAGCATGAGGCCCTAACTCCTTTCTCTGCATTTCAGAGTTGTGCAGAGATGCTCCTGTAAACTGGGACCCTATGGCTATGTAGTGACTGGTTGGGCTGGTGCAGTCAGGACTTGAATCATCAGTCTGCACAACAGGACTGAGTAGACTGGCAGTCCCAGCAAGAGAGCCAGGCCTTTTCTTAGGCCCACTCTCATGCCTTCGCTCATGCCGCCGCCGACCCACCTGTGAACCAAAGGATTTACTACAGTACCGGCACTTGAACAGTTGCGTTTGCTGGTTAGTGATAGCATGGATGTGATTGTGACGTTCCAGGCCCTGTCTGGTGGAGAAATGGCGCTCACAGTGCTGGCAGGGATATGACTCACCGTGAGGATCAGCTTCAAGGTCACCATCAGGATCAGGGTCAAGTTCAAGATCAGGATCAGGGTCAACCTCTGGTTCTTGCCCAGCAAGTGAGGGAGACTCAAATTTTCCCTGCAAGTTGTTATGGCTTTCTTCACCAAATGTCAGCGATGTGCCAGGCTGCTTATTCTGAATGGAATCAGTCAAAGATGAATATTGAGCAGTTTGTTGGTGCACTTCACTTGATTCCTCCAAATTATCAGCATCCTCCTCCTCCTCTTCTTCTTCCTCTTCCTCTTCTTCCTCCTCCTCCCCATTTCCCCTGTCTGCCATCACTGCTGACTTGTTCTCCACATTTCTACGGTCAGTGCTTCCCATGGGATGGGTTTCCTGGAATTCCTGTGAGGGCCCTACGGTTGATAGCCTCTCATCCTCCTCCTTCAAACCTGTAAACAATTTACCAAAAGTGTCAATTCATGTCATTTTATCACAGCATTACAGGAATTTTAGCTAACGCTCTTGAAAATACAATAAATGCCTTCAAATGTTCAATTGAAGCATGTGGGAATATATAGTCTGATGTCACAAATGTAAACACAAAATGAATGAATGAATGAAAGAATGAATGAATGAATGATGGAATGAATCAACTTACCTTCCTCCCCATCCCACATCTCTTTGACAGTAGGTTTGGTTACACTTGTTTTCTTGAATCCACCCAAACCAGCCTGTCTGGCTCTCTCCAGCAGCTTTCTTCTAGCTGCAAGTACAAACAGACATCACTTTACATTTGGCTTGATCAAAAGCAAACACAGGTTAAAGAATGAAAAGTAAAGAAACCATAATTAGTATATAATACCAGCTAGGTTTTTTCTCACATATTTAATGAATAGAATTCATTTGACAATGCAACACTAAAAGGAATAAAATTACTCTAGACCTATTAAATATTAATATGGCAAACTTTTATTTGGGCATTATCTTTCTCTTAAAATTCACCTACATTTTTGAACCAAACAAATTCTATTAAGCAAAAACCTTTCTGAAGTTATGCAAAGTTAAATGTGCCATAAAAAACAGATTAATCAATGTGCATATAAAAATTACTTTATTGATACTATTAAGAAACCTTAAAATCAAATATTGTTTTTTTACCTCAGGCTGGATTAAAAAAAAGGTAAAAAATAATTCTATTTAAAAAGACAGCAGTAAAAAAATTAATGAAATCTAAGGTACAACCTTTCAACCTAGTCATAGGGAGCTTCCCTTTGTATTTGCCTTTATGAACTTTCATGCATCAGTAATTTAAATACAGCAACTGTGCAATTAAAATAAACGAAATATCAGACAAGGCTTCACACGACATTTTGAATTTTCAAGCCTTGTTTGACTCAAGAGGCTTCCCTGGCACCTCCTCATCAGTAAAGTGTGTCAACAAGGTCACCTGACCTGGCCTACAAAGTCTAATTCATACCAGAGAAACACATGCTGCAGGTCTGTCATCTGACCAGCATGGTCAAAGGCATTTTGCTAAATCTACAGCAGCAACACAACTACTAAAACATTTTCTTTATTTAACTGCACTAGCATTTAAAAGCCTTTTCATGTCACTTTTGTTGATCCACTAGTCACATAGACTCATGCATACATTGGTTATGTAACATAATGGTGTTTGATATTAAAATGAAGCTAGCAGTAAAGGTAGGCTAACTTCATCAAGGTTGACTTTGCAGTACTTGACTGCCAAAAGCCAGCACACTGCAGTCTAGAAATACGATGTGTTACAGGGTCACGCAGAAAAATGAGCAAGTCTTCTTCACAAGAGATGACTCAAAACCGTTTGAAAATCAAGTTAGTACGTTCAGGGAGGACAAACTATCAAAGATAAAAACTCAAGACATTTAGCTCACAAGGCTCAGTTTCTATCTTTTCTATCTTTGTTCATGGCCATTTCAGGAGTAACAGGAACATAATAGACTTTCTGTGTTCATCCTTTATTTAATTACATATGAATAAGAAGTCAGTCTCTAAATTACATTTGCCAGTAATCTTATGACAAAATGCCTTCACATGGTTATTGTATTCTTGTGGTATTACACTATATCAGTACAGTAGGATTTCTTTTATCATGATTAGACCTACAACTTACTTCAGTAATTCCCCTGCCCTGCGTGCCAAAGATTTAAAACAGACAGGTGAAACAAGCACCATTAAAAGACTGAACACAGATAAAATCTTATAGGAAACGCTGAAAATATACTTTTTTTTTAGTTCAGTCTCCTCTTTGTTGTCCTGCGTTGAGTTACAAACAGGATCCAAAACATGGAAACACTATGTCCAAAGTTCATACTGGCAAATGTTACCGTGACATCAGGCGGCGGAGCTGACTCTTTCTTAACGATGATTTATACAGTTCTCTTTCGATATTTAACTATTGTCGGATTTCATGCATTTATTTGGATATTAAGTCAATTTCCTCAAAGATTTTTCTGTCATTTTCCATAAAATAGGTTTTGTTTTGAAGTCATAAATGTTAATGTTATCGACGCAAGCTACGACACTTAGTCCGCCCTATAATAATGACTACGACTCGGAAAACTTCATCATATCGATTTGATCAGATTTTAAAAATAATTCACTCCAAGCACTTTGCCATCTGTTCTCGTGCACTGAGATGTCCGTGCGTTCAGACCTAGCCATTTAGCCTCATGCTAACATTCAACACCAAGTCTGCCAACTCGATGAACTGGTTATTCTGGACCCGGACCAACGTAAAGGGTAATTTAAAAACACTCTACACGAGATATAACAGCTATATTTTAGGTTGATATCCAATACCTGCGCTCTTATTAGCCTGCAGTTGGTTAAGAAAGCTGGCTAGTTAGCTAACCTGCTAGGCCATCATCAAGTAGAGAGGCTCGCCGATGGATGGCTTTCATGCTTTAGGAACTCAAGGAAGGTCACATCCTCGACAACGTCAGGACCCAAAGGAGGAAAAGCTGCTAAAAAGTTGCTCAGATGCCCGTTTGACGCCTAAACGGGCTTTTAAACGGCAGCCAGTTGGCTGATTGGTCGTTATTTTTGAGCTAGATCTGCTCGCACCGACGAGTTTAAGGTCGGGTAAGAAAGTAGAGAAAAGCCCCACACATCGCAACCGTTAACGTTAGCCACCACTAGCCTTCCTTCGTTTGTAAGCTAGCTAGCTCGCCAGTTACAACTTCGACTGAGCTGCAAAGAAATCGATTCGTGGATAATCTAGCGTGGCATGCGTGCGGCACAAACATCGGAGATTAAACCCGATCACAAATGTCATCTCGTGTGTGAGTGAGGCCTCACCTCGCTTCGCCCTGGGTGAATTTTTCCTGTTCAGACTGCTGGCTCTTTCTTCCTCCAGTGCAGCTGTTATCTCAGGGTTGTCTTCCACAGTGTACCACACCAGCAGCTCCTCTCCCGGCCCGATAGGCTGCAACAATGAGAGATGAGGTCGGCCACCAATCACAGCTCGCCTTGCTGGGAAGCAAGGGGGGATATTTGGGCCACTGTGCATCTTATCTGTCTAGGGGGGTATGGAATTTAACAGTGTTTTCACCACAGTGTGCAGAATAAAAATCTGCAGTGGTGAAAAATTTGTCGGAGTAAATGTAGATGCCACAACTCCATGTAAACACTGTTATGTTCATGGGCGTTGAGCTTCATACAACACATCACAGTTAGTAATTTAAAACTGATACTTGCAAACTCATTACAGTTTTAACTGGTGGTAGAGCAAGTTATTTGATCCTTTACTTTAGAACCAATAGAAGATTTTGAAGAGGTCCTGGATTTAAAGTTTTGGCCGAGTCCTACCACAATATTTGTTTTCTGATCTGATACTAGGTCATAAGAGGCTCATAACCACCTATGACAATTTTATTACTAAGGGCAGCAAAGGTAATAGTAAGGTAGAGAAATGTGTCAGTATTTAAAGGAGGCGATTGCATAATTAATACAACACTTCCTGATCTCTTTATGACGACAACAATAGTCATAAATGCCACCTTTGCACACTTAATAATGTTCAGTTTTGATTTTGTCAGGGAAGTGTTAATTAAGGATTTGTTTATTACAGAGGTTATAGCTTGCAGATAAACTGCTCTACAGTACATATATTTAATAGTGTGCTTGAAACACCTTTCAAAGTGTAATTTTATTCCTTAGAAAATAACAGTCCTTAGTGTTTTAATCCCAAAATGATCCAAATACTTTTCATTTATCAACTTAATTATTACATTGTAATGTTTGTCTGGTCTAGGACCTGAAGGCTGTATAAATGTGTGTTTGACTCACCCGTAACACTTTGTAGTAAATTGCTCTGTTAATCTCCAGAGGGAAGAGATTCTGCTCTGCACTGGAGCGTGCCCAGTTCACATATCGCAGCCAGTTCCCCTTCATGGGGTCTGTGGCATCAACACACATCCAGCCTCGAGCTGGGAAATAAACCTGTAGGACAAAGATACAAAGATGATGTTATAAAAATATATGTGAAGCTATAAAAGACCTGGAACGAAGCACTGAGGGGGATCACCTTTGTCCAAGTGGGAGGTAGAGCAAAGTCAGCAGCATTTGTCTTGGTAATATAATCATGCAATTTACCTCCAAAACAGCCTGGAGATGTTTGCGTTAATTTGTCTTGAAACTTTAACGGTAATGAAAAGTTCTATGGTTAAATTAACTCTTTAGATCTTTAGGTGCTATTCATGATGCAGAATGTAGTTGGGCTCGTTTTAGGTATGCAGCGACTGCCACAATGAACATTGCAGGGAAGAAAGCCAACAGAGCAGCTTCCAACTTACCTCCCACATGTAAACATTACTCGTCACTTGGGACCTTTTTTTCTTCTCCCCAACAAATGGGCCAAACCTCTTGCCTTTAGGAATGACTCGAGTGGCCCAGACACCTGAAAATGATAAGAATAGGAGAAAATAAGTTGACATTTGTATCCTTTGTGTACATTCTTTGGGCACATTTGGAGAAAAGTGCCTTAAAGAGATGTCCTGCACTGTGTTTAATTTGAACAATGCTGAACCTTGAAGCCTTTTTTAAAGTTCATCAATGAAATGCAAATGGGAAATCCAAACATTAGTGCTCTAAAAATAGGTTCTTAAAGGTGCACTTGTCTAAACAGAGAGGAAACACTGTGTGAACCCACCAACGCGGCTTTGATTTACAGCAGAAGGTCCAAGACTCAAACAATCGGGCAAACCCTTCCACACATGAGCAGGGATCTCATCCAGAGTTTCCACTGTCCCTCCTGTTATAGCCATGATCTACAACACATGAAAAAAATATATTTTTTGTGATCAAAGGCATCAAAACTCTGTGAATATGTCAAGTATAATGATGCACAACATGTTGAAGATCAGTAGATAATATCCTTATTTTACAGACTGTATAAGGTAAAAAGTTTACCTGCTCAGGTGGGTTTCCACAAGACAGTGTCTGAATGAGGTGTCACCACATTGACTGAAAATATAAAGTAAATAATTTAAAAAGGCAGCAGAAAAATTGAAAGGATGAGCTCATTACAAACTGTATTCTAGTGGGGGAGACACATCAACTCTCTAATATAACATTCCTTTTTAACGTTGACATTTTCAGCATTCAATTGAAACATAAAATCAAATTTACTATGATAATGTCATAGAGGCCCTGGCTCGTCTAAATTCAGGACAAGAGAGGCCTGTGTCTGTGCCAAAACAAGGACTTCATGAAAGACATCACATGCAAATTTAACCACAGGTAGACAGTACAGTCAAGATATTTCTCTCTCTCTCTCTCAGTAACTAAGTGTAACCTATGAACTAATGCAGGCTTTTACAGCTATGACTATTTCTTTCATGGTGAACTAGTTTGGAGATTATTTTCATTATTATTATTTTTTGTTTGCCATTAACTGTCTGAGAAATAGAAAACTCTCCAGAGTCCAGTGTGATGTTTTAAAACTTGGGTTGTTCAGATATTGATATCAGTGTCTGTATCGGCCTCTGGTTCTGCCTAAAATGCTGTACTGGTATCAGCAAGTCTATTCACCAATCTGATACCACATCATTTATTTATGAGAAAAGGGATCCTTCTACTCTCGAGTAGCATCTTGTAAACCTGTATGCAACTTAACTGATTTTTTTATTGCACAAGAGGCAAATATCTGTAAACAACGAGCAACTTGTGAAACATCAAGCATATCTTAACATAACATACAGGGTTATTGGTATACAACTCTATAAAATAATTACAATAATATGTAATTTCTTAATATGTACTGGTATTGAGAAGGGAAACAATGGTTTTGGAATATCTCTACTTTAAATTACTTTTTGGTCAGAAAACCCCAAAAACATCAGGCACAGCTGAAAGTCCTAAAACTATGCACATCTTTAAGTTTCTCCTTTAATGCACGCTGGGTAATTTACAATATAAGCTGTGAGATTTTGGATCAAATCTTTGTCATGATGAGTCAAAATTTTAGAATGTTCTGTATGTGACAGATAAAATTTTAAGTGGCAAAAAAAGGGGAAGAGCAGCACAGTCTTACACCGAGGAAGCTAAAACTGGTAAATGTCTCTTAGAAAATGACTTAAAAGAACAATTGATTACCAGAAAAGTCAATATATTTCTATCTAATCATCTAGTCAATTTAACTGGCTCTCGCCTTCTTCTTTGCATTAATAAAAATACAAACTTTTCAAATGTTCCAGTCACAGACACTTTCAATGCTTTAACTTGCTTTTTTTGTCCCAAGTGGCAGAAAAGCCAATTGTTCAGGAGCACAATGAGCTGCCCCATGTGTTCTGTGGGGTTGAGCTCACACATCTTCCCTGAATTCATTACCACAAAAATAAATATTTCACAGAGTTTAACAGCAGATTTTGGACATTAACGAGTCTTACTCCACTTTATGATGATATTATATTATCTCAAAGGCAGATAAACGACAAAGCCAAACAATAAACCCTTATTGTCTACAGATTTGTGATGCTCAAGCTCCAACATCCTCTTAAAATAAAAGATATAATGCATAAACTTTTTTTTTTTTTTTTTTTACTGGCTGGTTCATTTAGATTTGGAGGTTTTATTAGATGCCTCTCCTCACTATAATCCGCCGGTGCTGGAGTTGTGATCAGACATTTTTAAATCCCTTCTAGCTAAAGTTCAAGCAACAAATGGAGAGATTTCAATGAGGGTGTGTGCGTTAAGCGGATTTCAGAGCGTTTTGCCCCCCAAAAAAGTTGACAATGACAGAGAAAATGAACGGACATGTAAACCGTACAGCGCCTGAGGATGCAGTTTATTGTTACCCTTGCAGGCAAACCGTCCGCTCTCCTTATTCTTCCCGATGCTGGCCCGAGTAAGGTGTTTGAAGCGTTTTTCTCCCTCAATGCTGCCCGCCGTAGGCTTGCTTTTTTTGGGTTTATGCTACTCATACGCGCACTTACCTGCTTTATTTGACCGGGGACTTGTGATTTTTGTGCTCTACCTGCTTTCAATCTGCTGAAAATGGCGGATGGAGGCTTGAGTCGAAAGCCTCTTCAGTAACTCAGATCGCGGTGTAGTGTAGTTGGGAGAGGCAGCCTGTCAGACCCGTGCACACACACACACACACACACACACATACACACATTCACACACACACTCTCTCACTCACACACACACACACACACAGTCGCAGCGATGGGCCAACAGTGTTCAGCAAGGAGGTTTTTTGTGGACGACAAGGCTCCCTGGTCCGCTCTCCTGCGGGCTGTGGCTCCAGCCCTGTCCACACCGCAGCCTAACATGAAACCATGCCAATTAAGTACCTTGCCTATAGTCATCTGTGAGCATAATGGGCCTGTAGGCTGGTACCATCTGTGCGTCCATGATTTGCTGGGGAGAACTCAATAGAAGCAGGCAAATGCAGCCTGGAATGTGTTATTTGGCGGTAGAATATCCTCAAATTTAATATTTTTTTTTATATATATATGAAATGCTTTTCCTGAGGCTGTTGTGTTGTTTTTTTTTCGTGGTAAATCATTTTCTTTTCCTCCTGACATTCTGTAATTCATCTGTGAAATGATAACTTAAAATGAGTCATTTATATGCATTTTAAATTAATGGCTGAAAAGTCTGAAAAATGCTGCAGAAACATTATAATCTGGGATTATTCAATATATATGTTTCACCAGGGTAATTGACTTAGTTTCGGTGCTGCTTTCAGAGGACCCGGGATACAGACAGTGTTAAAAACAAACAATAAGACAATTAAAAAACATCCCACAGTCTTTTCAGTCTTTTAATTAAGTGCATTGTGTCCATATTATGTATTTTTTCCTTGAAATGTGGTGACAAGACAAAAAGCAAAGCCTTCATTGTAAATGATTATGTGAGCTGAGATGATGATTGAGATTTAGGGTCAGTTTTATAATATACTTTATTTACTCGGTTCCCTGTATATCAGACTAAGCATAATGCAGTTTAAAACAACAGTGCTGCAGTCGATCTTACCATTGTGAAGGTTTTAATGTTCAGGTTTTCATCATACTGTTTAAGGGAGGTGTTGATTCAACTTCATGTTCATTTTGGAGGCTGAAGTTTACGACGCCGTTGGACTGATTTGTGATATACAGGGAGATGTTTCTGTTATTTAGTCTTCCCCCACTGATGTAAACACAGCAGACATCATAATAGCACCAGTATAACAAAACACAGCTCAACAGCACCACAGCTACTTCCTCCAAAATGACCGTATAGTTGATTCAATACATCTCTAAAACAGGTTCAATAAAATGTACATTAATACCTTTATGAATGTGCGATTTATTTCAGGACTGTTGTGATAGAATTAACTTGTTCTACCTGGATCCGATAAAAATAAAGTTGAACGTGTTGGAACAGAAGTTTTTCAATGGACTTGAATGTCAGCAATAACATTGTCAAAGGAATGAGAGTGCACAGTATTAATATATGATTCCTATAAAAAATACAAATTAACAATGTGTACTTTCTGTACAGTGTTGATGTCTCATATCAAATGTGAAATACAAGAGTGTATGTAGTTGAAACTGATACCAGGAGTTGAACCGGGACAGCCGGGATGAAAAGAAATCCAAACCGAAGGACCTTATAGGACCTGTACATTATAAACACTGCGGTTTATACTGTAGCTAATTATTTTAAATGATTTGAAGCAGATTTTTCCCATTTTTTTGGAAAATATAGATAAAATCCCATATAATAATGTGTGAAAAGTTGCAATACACTACCAGTATTTATCTCTTGCTGGCCTATTTATGGATAGAATAACCTGACTTCAATTCTTGACAAATAAAATATTTTTATCCTGTTGATGGAAAAATCTTATGACAGTCATATAATGTCACAAAAGTCCTGCAGATCATCCACAATGGCCTCAAAGAACCAAAGATGTTAAAGGAAACTGTATCTGCCATGATACAAACAGTAGGCTTCTCACAATATGTACTCTGATGTTATTCAACATGACCTCACTTTAAAAATAAAGTGATAAAAAAGCACTCAAATGACTCAAAAGGAAACATAAAAACAGCCCCAAGCAAAACAAGGCCTACATTTATGAAGCCCATGACTATAATGGCATGCATGAGGGTTTTTTCTCTGGTGTCCACATGTGTACAGCTGTGTGCATGGCCTCTGCCTCTCTGCAGAAGCTCCAGTAGCATGAAGTTCCTGTTTGGATATGTTGTAAAGTCAACTCCCACATAGATTAGTCATAATGGTTCTCAAAGGGCATGCAAGGTAATCATGACTGGTCTTATTTACAGATAACGTCAATGGCCACTAGAGGCTGCTGTGCTACCACAAACAGCTCGTGTCGACCTCTGATTAAAGTCTAAAGTCTACGCCTGTGGATTTGTGAACCATGTTAAACGGGACGGCTAATCAAATAATTGATGCCATGACTGTACAACTGTCAGACTAAAAGCTGCAGCTGACAGGGAAATATTGGCTTTAACGATTGTGAGCGGTTGTGTGATTTGTGTGTTTGTTCATGTTTCTGTTGCATCACTTAAAACCCTCTCTGTACGGTGGCAAACATGCGTGGCAATCACGCAACAAAGTGTCACTGTATCAATTTTACCTGTGATTTCTTACATAAACCATACAGGAATAAAAAGAAACACTATTCCTTCTGTAAATGTTTGTGAAAGGTTCTGTGTTACACCTTAAGGCGTGACTCAATGCTACATTAAGAAACACAGTCAGTGACTTCTTCCCCGCGAGTTCTTGCATCTGAAGTTACTCAACCATGTTTCTCACAGTCACTGCATCTCCTGTTTGGAGTTTTCCATTTGCAGTCATTCCCAAATATCCCAATAATGCTTTTTACACAAGAGGAATCACACTATGGACCCTTCTTGCATGTCATCTGCTTTTTTAACATCTGCAACCTCAGTTCTTAAAGCATCTCTCAACCAGATGTCCTTGTTTCTGGCCCCACTTTTCACAAGCTTTCACCCCTTACTGTTCAGGCAATACCAAATTCTTCCACTCTTGCTCCACCCAGATGACCTTCCCATGTCCATGAGGCAGACAGCTGTCACAGGTCCTCCCGCTTTTTATGAGAGCTATAAATCCTTGTCTCCCATAAGAGGATTCCCAATTTACTAGTGTTCTTAAACAAATCTTGTCGGGTTCTTTTAAAGAATAGACTCACAGTTATTGAAGTCTGTCTTGAAACTGTTGTCATGTGCCCATAACAATAATTATAATAACAATTCTCTGTGCTCATGGAGGATCCCTTCTTAATGTAATTTTAGTATAAGTGATAACAGAAAAAAGCTTTTTTAATGTATAGTTTGGCACCTGAACTCTCAAAATGTGAATGTGAAATGTGAATTTTTTAAACATTAAGAACAGAAACATTCAGATTCTTCATCTAAGCAGCTCTGCAGGGATATATCATAATTACTAAAGACTGTTTTAATGCAGATAATCATGATTTATTATATATTTTCATCAGTTCATGATGATCTAAATGGAGATGATGAGCATCTCAGATATGTCAAATTTCACATATATAATAAATATTTGGATTAAGAACGAAGAAGAATCCCTGAATCACAAGGACCATTTTGCTTTGTATGACTTATTTAACTTGTGGCGTACAAATGCAATTTTTTCTTCAATCACTCTTGTAAAAGAGATCATCATCACATAGACATAAACTGAGTAAATAACAACTTAACTCACATGTGAATTAAGACTTCAAGAGACTGTAAAGACTTTGCACCTGCTATAAATTAGTTCTGAAAGAGATTAGATAAGAT
>JAPZDZ010000012.1:10924811-10942488 GCA_029783805.1 Acanthurus tennentii | reverse complement strand
ACCACGGCTTGAGACTGAAATAATATTCTGCCATGTAATGTTGTCAGAAGTCTTCAGGAACAAAGCTCAAACAGCGCATTAATCCACAGTGAAGTTACCATATTTTATTTCTTTAAGTGCCATTCATGCATATTGGGGAAGAGGGTGGGGTGGGCGGTGGTATCGACAATTCTAATAACACTTGAGTTATTTTACAGCACTAAACGAATACAAAGAGTAGCTGTGTCACCTCATTGGACAACAAAAAGTAATAAACCGTGCAATAAACAAAAAAGGACAAATAGGAGAAAAAAAATACAAGAAATGACAAAGACAAAATCAAAAAAACAGAAAAATAAAACACAAACCAAATATATATTATCAACACTGAAACACTGAATGTAGAACCATAGTACAGGTAAAAGGTAGTGTCACACAAAAAGCCAACGCATTTTCATCACATATATACAATATAGATATATACATACTGTCACCCTCTGATTGGACAATAACAAAATACTCTATTCTTTTACCTCCTCTCTTTTGTGAATAAGACCCACCCCCCGCCTTGATACCCCACCCCCAAGAGGAAAAAAGGGATGATTGAAAAGACATATATGTACAAGCACAACAACACACCAGCACTGAATAAAACAGGCCCCAATCAGCAGTACTTGTTGGCAGTTCTCTCCCACATTGTAACAAGGCTTTTTTTTTTTTGAAATCTTTTCATCTTTTTTCCCACTAATAGTAATCTCTCTGGCAGGTACATGTTTAGCAGAATTTAAAAACTTAAATCGTCTTTTGAAAAAAAAAAAAAACTTACTCACACAAGCAAACAAACACACACACACACACGCGCATACAGACATAATGTAAAATTGTGATTGTGATCCAGTCATTGTCTTCACTTTTTCCCTTTTAGCAACATCTGTAGCTCAAACCTTTTGTTTTTCCCCCCATGGGCTGCTGTGCTCAAACAGTAGCATGTGTGCTCGCAGTCTTCACCTGGAAGAACTGAAACACACATCACCTTCACACCAGCTAAGGACTCACAGGATATTTTCTACTGTAGGTCCATTGAGTCCCAATGAATACACACTGGTGCTCTTTTGTTTTTTTTTTTTTACTGCTGTCTTCGGTTGCAGTCCTTTGGCCCACACTCACTTAAAAGAGTCAGGATTTGGGTCAGTCAGCTGACTATATATTGGATATGAGGGCTGATTAAGAAATTCTGGCAGCTGAAGAGAACTTTAAAAACTCATAGTTGAGATCCACAGGCAAGGCAGTTCTTCACATACAGCGGACATTTGATATACAAAGACAGACAAAACATCGCACGTCAGAAGCAGGAGCAAACAGGTATGATTGGCAAGAAAAGAAAACACAAACGTGAGCTAAAAAATCTGAAAATAAATGGCAGTATCATCAGTTGAAAGAAGACAGCTTGACTTCATCTGCACAGTGCAGCTGTGGACAGTTCAACAGAGGATCGACAGTATAAAACTGGGCTGGTTCTAGTTTCAAATAACCTTCTATGTTCAAATGTAAAAACATATGGTTTAAAAATATCTAATAAAACAACTATGTGAGACTTAAAAGTGCCTTTTCTCACAATAACAAACATATGCAATATCATAAAAAAGAATCCATGATTGTCATCCAAATATGAAATTAAAACTACGGTGACCACTGGAGTACATTGTTGCTAAACTATCTCAAAGGACGAGTTTGACATTTTGAAAAAATACACTTATTTGTTTTCTTGCTGAGATGAGAAGATCAGCACACTCCCATGTCTGGAAATATGAAGCTACAGCCAGTAGGCAGTTAGCGTAGCTTAACACAAAAACTGACACAGATGAAAACAACTAGCCTGGCTCTGTTAAATGGTAACAAAATACACCTAGAAGCAGCTCTGAAACTCTGTAATTAACACGTCTTATCTCCAGAAAAATGGCTACACCTAGCCTTGAAATAGTCCTGCAAATAACACACACATAACCTCATTTTTACACCAAAGTTTTTATATAGATAAACATACAGGGTGTTGATAAGAGAGTTACAGGTGATTGCAGGCAGGATTTTGTTATGTTTGGGCAGAGGCATGCTAGCTGGTTAGCCCTGTTTCCAGTGTTTATGCTAACTGGTTGCTGGCTGTCTACATGTTTGCCATACAAACTCAAGGTTGCAACAACTCTTTTGGCAAGAAAGGAAACAAGTGTACTTCCCAAAATGTTGACCTATTCCTTTCGACAAGGACACAGTGTGATAGATGCAAAGCACTGTGCACAGTTCAGCACAGAGGAGAAACAAACCTGTTAACTGTCAACTGTGGATAATGACTCATAATTGTCTGCAGGGGTCATATAGTCTAAGCAAGTATATGAATAAATGACAGAGGAAGTCATTTGAGGGTGCGGCGTTTGAGATCAAAGTGGTGCTTTGCATCTAAAACCGTTATGGTCAACAAAAGTAAGTGTGCAAAGGGCATTTTTTTTCTTTTTTTTTTCTCTCTCTTTTTTTTATAACATAGTGTCTCTAAAGTTCAGCACCTGTCTGATTGAGGAGCCACTTGTTACAGGACACAAAGAAAAGGTTTCCAGAAGCGCTGATCTCCCTGTTCTGTGCTTGAGAAACCCTTCCCACAAAAAAAAAATGCATGTCTCAAATCTAGTTTTTACTCAATGTGTGCATCTGCTTTTGTGCTCATTGATAGCATAGAAATGATTGCAGCAATCAATCAAAGCCCTAAAATTACAATAAAACCAAAACACTCACACACAAACACACGCACGCACGCACACACATACACACTGTATGTTCTGTATCATGAGTCACATTTCTCATTCTGTTATGATAGTATAATAGCAAAATGTTATTCTATCAAACTATCACAACAAAATGTTTGGCACATAAAAAGAAAAGAATCATATCTCCATAATTTAAGTGCCAGAAGTGACAACAGACATGAGGTCTGTATAACAAAACCCACTTTGATGTATTTTAGGTGGAAACGGCCTAAATTTGGGATGTGGCTCATTCTGCAAACCAAAAAAAACCCAACAACATACAGTTAAACTCATGCTTTGTTGCACTTTTTTTAAATGGAAGTTCATCATCTGATGCATATGCTATTGATCAATTGATAAAAGGATCAGGACATTCAAAAAACTTTTACACCATTTTCTTTTTCTTTGGGAAGCTAGTATGAGATTCATCTATTAGATTTTCTACTTCAATATATTTTATTAGTCTATTAGCAATGTTTACACTTAGTAAGGCTTGTAACATTACTTTCAAAATTGCATACAGAATTCTAATGTTTTACTTGTTACTTTCACAAGTATAAATTATCATAATATGGTTTTCTTTTTTCTCAAGTGTAGTCTGTATGGTAAATATAAAGAACACAAAAAGCATAGCTTCGCACAGAGACAGAAAACTTTGGAAACTCACTCACTAATTAACACATTATATCTCCAGGAAGTCACTGAAACCAGCCAAGAAACAATCTAGTAAAACTACAAATGATCATTTTTATGCTTCAGTTATTGTACAAATTAAACAAACCAGATATATTGCGCTCATTAGTGAGCTTTAGAGGAGCCAAAGGGCAGACTTTTTTATAGTTAGACAGAGCCAGGCTAGCTTTTCTCTCCTTTTTGTGCTAAGCTAAGCTAATTGTCTCCAAGCAGTAGCTTCATGCTATATTTACCCTACAATCTCCTCAATTAGCTCATTAACATTTTTCTTTTAATTGATTCAATTATTCCTGATATTTCTGTGCTGCAGTTTTTTGTTATGTAAAGGATCAGCCAGTAATACCTACTACTGGCCTTACAAATATGTCAGTCAAACTCAATATTTGTGAAAGACGATGGTTGTTTAATGATCAATAGGCTATACATCTATGACTGATGAACTTACCATCGAAATTAGCTTAAAATGTAAATTTGTTTAGTATTTAACATTACAACAGCTTCTGATTGACAAAGCAATTACTGACGGATGAAATGCACACAGAGAACATAAACCTCATGTTACTTTGGATTGAATTCATCTGAAAAGACATACAAATGTCTAACTTCCCTGCTTTCACCTTCTTCTCACACTCATCATAGTCATTCATCTTGAAGTGCTTGAGACAGAGAACCAAGAAAAAAAAGTTACTGTACTCCCATAAGTCTGTTGCAGTAAACCTGATCACACTGGTTGGCTATGAAAACAGATCCAGATACTTCTGTTTGTGTAATATCAAGCCTGCCTAAACATTTAACACCCTGTTCAAAACCTTACTTATTGTAAACCTAACTTTACCACCAGTTCAGCCAATGTGGGGCCCACTTTCTCCCTAAAGTGACCAACAAGCACCATCACATTACTCACAGAGACGGCCTGTGTTTCTCAAAAACAAAAATAAAACAAAATATTTTTTTCAGAGAGATAGATGATAGATCGATGAGAGATAAACTCATCCAAGAGGCAGCTGAGGCCAATGTCAACACGAGAAGAATTACAAGCTGAACACGTCGCTCAAATCACATAATAGTTACGGAGCAGAGGGTCGGGGGGGAGAGGGGTTCGGACTTTGGAAGGCTGCTGGCTAGGGACGGGGAAAGGGCTGGCTGAGGAGCTGAGGAGCATGTGGTTTAGACGTGAATGTGTTCTACTTGTCTCTCGACAAGTAAACATAAGCAATCACTTTAACATGTCCGACTAAATATGATTGTCTTCAAAGTAACATTTTCTAGTTATGTTTTGCTTTTAATGTCAGGACTCGGAAGTCTGTCTTTCTCCAAAGCTTGTCAAATGTTCTTCTGCATCCCACCCACAGTGGCCTCCTCCTCCTCCACCTCCTCATCCTCCTCCTCCTCCTCCTCCTGCGGCCTTTCAGCTCAGCCTAGCTTCCTCTGGCTTCCACCTCCTCTCCTCGCTCCCTTTTGTTTGCAAAAGGAGGTCTAGGCGGCTAGACGATGGAGTCCCAATCAAAGTCATCCTGGATGTCATCAGCTGGCATGCGATGCATCTGGAAGTTTCTGGTAGGTATCATGTGCTGCTGGTTCATCTGTGGATGGTGTCCTGGAGAGAAAACGGATGGAAGGAAGAGTCGCATTTAAAAAGAGAAGAGGGTGTGAGTACATTTTTGTTGTTGTTGTTGTTGTTTCTTCATGTCACCTGTCATTGTGGGTCCTGTGCTGCTCATGGGGGGCAGGTGGGGATATCCTGGAGGACCCATCATGGGCATGCTTTGTCTGGAGTCCATGTAGAGATTTCCTGACAAGAGAATAAGAGCAAATCTTTTTTAGAAACTTAATCATACTAGACAATGTTTACATTTGTAACAGGTAACAAGGTTTTTTTTTAATTACTGTTAAAATAATATCAGGAAACAAGCAGGTAAGCAGGTCTCAGTGAACACATGAGCAAAAATCGATTTAACTTCAGACAGATGGAAGTTTAAGTGAATGTATTTATTAATCTATTGGCTTTCTAAGAAGTACTACAAGACTTTTTGAACAGAAGTTCTGTGTGAATTTATATCCTTACAGGTTTACACACACACTCAGAAAGACCTCAAAGTGATGCTGACATTGCAATTGTTTCAAAGTTCTATATACTGAAAATTTACATGTTCTTTCTCTGGAACTTAACTAGATAACAAGGCGAAGGCAAATGTAAATGCCTGAAACTTGCAAGATGCTTGATGGATTATTTCCTTCCATGACTTCATGAACATCCAGAATCTATCCTCATGTCAAAACAACAGCTGCTCATCACAACTACATAATACTACCAAAATGTGACATGCATAAAGTGGTAGAGTTAAGGATCTGGTGTTTAACCTGTGTTGATGTGCTGGCTGGGTTTGTTGGGGTGCATGGAGCCATGACAAACAGGAGGCTGCACTGCCCCCTGTGGCTGGATTACACCGGTGCGGGCAAAAAACTGGTTAATGGACGAGCAGAGGTCTGCGATCTGGGTGGGTTCCAGGGACCAATTGTTCAACTCCGCTTGTCTCATACTCTCTCTTAATCCTTACAAACAAGAAAACACACATTTATAGACTGAACAACCCGAATAAGTGACAGTGTCTGTCTAGACTAAAATGCTTTTGTGATTATGAAATGTATGAAACTGTGCCAGCAAACTGTCAAACGAATATAAATTTGGTAAATGAGAAACTAATTTACAAACATGAAGCACAAACTTTTATTGCAATATGTATTCATTATGTCAGTAACCTTCAGTGGGTGATATTTAAAAAACATCCTACCTTGCAATCCTAGACTGTAATTGGATAAACTGACCTGCTGAGCTCAGTGTTTTGGTAATTAAACTTGAAGGCAGTGTTATTTAATTGAAGAGCTCAGTTTAATTAAACTCGTAATCAACTCCACAGTGTCAACACTTCAGCACTCAATCAAAAGCTGGGGCAGTACTGTACTATCAGCTTCTGTCTTAAAATGCTTGCTTCTTCTTTTATTTAAAAAAAAGTGCTAATCTTCAACAATTAAATTAAATGTGTTTCAGGATTTTTCTTTGTCTAATATTTGTTAATGCAGTAAGGCCTGCTTGTTGTGTCCAAACTGCACCTTGGAAAGGTGAAAGGTCGACATCAGCCCAGTTATAGCTGCTTGCAATACGACAGCTTTCTTTCAGTGCATCCAGATTTGGGTACCAGTCAGACAGTAAACCTGCAACACACACAGGATATACTTCTGTAACATTACAAGGAAAGAGACTTGAAGGATTCAGGTCATTTTGGTTCCAACACCAAGTTCACTGGGGGGACATTACAAATTTAGTTCTTAATTACAGAATTTACGGACAACTGCACAGTAATTGCTTCTGTAATTGTTATTTACTCTGGGTTAGAAAATAAATCCAGATGATGCATTTTCTTTGGAGTCACTTTTTATAGCCGTACAGGCCGTCTTGTAGTGCCAAATGAATGAGAAGGTAACACCAAATAAAACAGTTTATCAGGCTTTTAAAAAGTTCAGCACCATATTGTGGCCACTAGGAGGAGCAAGTCGACTCTGTAAGAGCTACTCGAGTCACTGGATGCAGCATTGCTTTGTTCTCACCACAGCACAGACAAAAAATAAGTTGATGACTTACGATTTACAGCCTACAACAATTTCTCAATGCTATCTAACGAACAAAATGAGGACTGATGCAAAACCATATTCAGCTGTGAAAATTTGTTTTTCCTGGTGTGTCTGTGATGGACAGATGAAGAGCAAACAGCGCGGCGACGCTGCTTTAAAGGACGACGTTGACAGACAGAGGGGTCTTACCTGTGTTGCAGGCCATCTGTTGCTGGGTAGGATGGGGCTGGTGGGAGAGGCTCTGATGTTGCTGTCCATGTTGAGAAGGGTGCTGGCTATGCTGCGTGTGTTGGGAAGGATGTGGTGTGTGTTGCTGTGGGTGCTGGCCGTGGGATGGGTGCTGCCCGTGCTGGGAGTGCGCAGCGTGCTGGGGGTGCTGTGGGTGCTGTGGATGCGGACTGTGCTGGCTGTGCTGGGCGTGTTGGCTGTGTTGGTTGTGGGGGCCGCCATGCTGCGGGAGGTGCTGTGCGTGGGGCGAACCGTGGCTGGGGTGGGCTTGGGCAGGATGGGACAGGGGCACCTGGCCACTGTTGGCAGAGTGGCTGTTGGGGTGGCTGTTGGGTTGGTTGTTTGACAGGCTGTTCTGAGTGCTAATGGTGCCACTGGGGGAGTGCTGATAGGAGCAGGAGGTGTGGGTCTGCTGGGAGGAATCTGACGGTATGCCCATTAGACCTGGGAAACAAAAACACACCACAACAAAGCTCATATTTGCACTGAAATGAACTGTGGATAACAGAATCAAACAGTAGCTCAGATCATTTATAGAGCTTCCACTCACTTTAATTATTTATTTATTTGCAGATTATTTCTAAATTTAGAGATTAATTATTTAGTCTATAAAATGTCCAAATAATGAAAAATGCCAATTACAATTTTCCAGTTCAAGGTGACATCTATAAATATCTTGTTTTTTCCTTGTCAAAAATCTAAAGATAGTCAATGTACAATTACATAAAACTGAGATAATTAGCAAACATACAGAAAAGGCTGAAGGAAGCAAATGACTTGGAGTTATGCCAGAAAAAATGGCCCAAATAATAATTTGATCATCAGAAGAGTAGAAAATAAATTTTCTGTCAATCGACTAATCATCTATAGGCCAAATGCCAGTGCTCACTTGTTCCAATTTCTTAGTTGCAACGCTTGGTGCTTTTTTTAATTCTATATTTCTGTCATCATAAATTGAATAAATTTGTGGGTTTCAATTGTTAACGAAAAAGAAATGTTATAGATGTCACCTCAAACTAAAAATATTTAGTTTGGAATTTATTGATAATGAAAATATCTGTAGTTGAAGCTCTGGTTTGTGAAAAGAGACAATCAAGTCCACCACAGATATCAATCAGAGGGTTTCAGATCATGCTTAAGTGCTTTTTACTACTTTACCTCAAACACAAAGAGAGTCAGGGTTTTCACATGCAAAAACAGCCACTTAGGGCCTCATATCTTATAATAATGGGATATTGGCCTCTCGTGTTTAAGTACTTCTACACTTGAGACAGACCAGCTGCCATTTTGTTGTATCAGGGAATGACTCAGCATTAGTTGTGTCTCTGAGGTTCACAAGCTGAAGCTGCCGTCGCCTCTCCTCTCCAGCTACACAGCTCTGGATTGTCTTTGACAAATTTATTGTGCTGCTGCATGGCTCTCTAACAGACATGACTGGAGCATGAGCATCTGCACACCCAACTGCAATCATCTGAGTGGCAGGGAGTGGTCTTAAGAGGTCCTGTCCTTCACAGCTTTGGCACAGTAAACCTATTTCACTGGAGTGCTTTTAGAACTGACTCTGGCCCTGCACCTCCACAATCGGCACGTAACACTCACTGCAGAGGTGACAAAGGTGCATCTCTTATCAGCACAGAAAGCCCATTGTCCAACCAGGGAAATACAGAAAGCAATTAACGCGGCACCGGAATAATAATGCGAGCTCATTACCTATTATCAAAGCCAGTGAATTAGCTCACTGTCTACAGCGGCAGAGTGTGAAATCCTCTAGCTCGATTATTTACGCTTTTTAATTGCTGGAGCTTGTCTGACTAAGAGATTTCACTGTTATGCGCATAAAAAAGGTAACAACTTTCAACTAAGGAAACACAGATGATAGATTAAAGGAGAGGAACTCTTTGAAAACATTAGCATGGAATGCATTTGATTTGTGAAAGTAGGTTATACACAGAAAGCTCAGTCTACTTTGCTCATAACCCTCTTGTCAAGTGCTCTTTGTTTATCAGTCAATCAGATTACAAGCAAAAATGCATTTTGTTCTGCTGGGACTCACAGGCTTTTGGAAAGCTGTGCTCTATCCACCACCATGTATTATACCATAAAAATTCCCCATCATTATGACAAATGAACCTCAAATTCAACAGATTTACTGAGCACTTGGGCTGCATGTTACCGCTTCCACTCCTGTGGTAAAACACAGAGTACGGGAAGAAACATTTCTGACGTGACAAGATGCTGAAAACTTTAATGTTATCTTTAAAGCTATAAAGTATATATAAAGCAGTATTAATTCTGATCTACCATGAAATAAATGTAATAACATCTCTTAACATCTTCTAATGAAATATTTAAGACATGAACCCTGCTTCTGAATATGAAACGAGGCCTTTCTCACATTGCTCCGGCAAAACACCATGAAAATACTATGCTATAACACAGTATAGATTTCCATTATTGGCTACTTGTCCCGTTGAAGACCTGCTCACTTCTCAGTAAATCTAATTAGTGCTTAAAGACCCTCTATAGCTTCAGCCCTTTTAAACAAATCCACATTAGGAAAATCATTCTGAGAATCTTCCTGTTGCTTAATAAATGATGCTTAGGCTCTCTAGGTTTCCACTTGATGCTCCATTGAGGCCACTCACCTTGTTGGCTAAAGGACTGCTCAAAAACAGACTTGTAAAGGCTGCGGAAGGAGGCACTGAGATCTTCGAATTCAGAGAACAGGAGCTGCTTATCCCTGTCGGGCATGTTGTACTGGGACTGTGGGGGCTGCTGGAGGCTCATAGACTGGGACACAGGCTCTGGGTGACTGGTCACCTGCGGAGATTAAGGGATAAAATGATTTGTAAAAAAAGAAAAGCAATATTAACCACAAAATAAGATCATGTTTAAATGTTTAATCTGTAAAATATTTTGTAAAAAGTACACTGGCTACGGTTCAGTTATATCTGCATCACAGACTACAAGGTCTACTGATGCTAAAGGGAGCAAGCTATAACGTTCAAACATACACGTCAATAACATATATACTCTCTAAAGATACCCTGATATGTTAATCTGGTCATAGAGCCACAAAAACAGAAAACAGAAAACCTCTAGAATATTTCAAGCAAACTTGTGGCTCATGTCAATTCACACTGCGAATCAAATACAAGGATGGTTCGATTCTGCTGATGAGCCACTGTAAAAATGTTGTTTTCTTTTAGCAGAGGTAGCAGTCAACACAACATGTAAAGAACAATTACACAAACCGTGACAATCTAAGTCGTGCATATCGCCTTGGCTCACATTACATTAAGAGACCAATTCGAATGGACACAAACCCAATACTCAGGTGGCCAAGCAAAATGTATTTAAAACAAAATCAATAGCAATACCTTGCACAAATAAGCAACCATTTTATCCATGTATTTGTGTGGGCAGTCAATGTTATGCACTGGCCCTGGGTGTGAGACAGAAAGCATTGTTCCCCTCCAGCAACGAGGTTGTCGACGAGATTCATCACAGCGAGAGCAGCGATGCAAAACCATTGCTATTCCACAAAGCAGGACCTGACCCGTGTACACTGTGGGCTTGCATTACAAGAGAGGTCACGTCCAATTTTTGATCATAACATCTTCCTCTTCCAAGATGTGGGCAGGCTGCTGAAGTGCAAGGCTCACAGTCTGGCTGGGGTAAGAGTGAAGAGGTGATAATAAAGCCAGAGTGTTTACTGTGAGCTGCTGCTTTGGCTCTGAGAGATAGAGAGTGAGTGAGCACATCCATCAGGCTGAGCCGATCGATGCCCAGAGCCTGGAGCAGGGAGCACTCTAGGATGCGGGAGGACCACACCAAAGAGGGGGCATCTCTGGTGGGAGGACATCAGAAGAAGTGCTTCTCTTTGTCTCGCTTCCAGGAGCGTGCACATTTTTCTCTGTTTCCCTTAACCCCCTTCCTGATGTTGTACTCCAGCGCATGTCCACCGTGAACCTCGGTCTATTGCCGTCTACGGCAGAGCTCTGAAGAAAGCCTCGTGGGGTTTGCCGATCAGATGAAATATGGGATACAGTACATTTTCTAAGTCTGGCAGTGTTTTATTTTCCATTCATTTAGTGACTGTGGCTCCCTCGCAGTTCGAAAAATGTTAATAAAAAAAAGAGTTTTTCATTTGGCCCTAGTGTTTAGTTCAAAAAGAAATCAATTACACCACATTTATTTAAGTATCTTGTTATAAATATCCTACAAAGAGGTTTCCATGAGCTGCAACACCAACAACCAGAATTATCAACATCCTACACTCTATTCTCTCTTTTAAAAACAGAAAGACTGCAGTGTATTTGTGGAACGGTATTCAGGATGCTACAAAGGGAATTTATTTGTTTTGTCTTTGAACCGGCAGTTCATAATGTAGCTCGATAGGTACAAATTGAATCAGAAGTCTTCACAAGTCCACACACCTGAGGTAACCAGACTTGCCACGATACTCCCAAATAAAGGAATATAAATGGGTTGGGTGGTCTGTTCGACAAGATGAATGTGGATCTAAGCAAACTTGCTCTCAGTTCTTAGCATATGGTGCATCAGAAGTATGGCCGAGGAAATTAGCTTTTTGACACCTGCTTTGTGCTTATTTTTGGTTCATGAAGATTTTGGGCACTATCAGACTGGAGGCAGAACTTTTCATCTGTGTAGTGTACAGTATAGAGGTGACGTGAAATGAGAGGAAAAAAAGATTGTAACTGAATGATGCAACAAACATCTTTTGCCCTGGACTCAAACTGGAGACACTGCTGATCACGGTCAATGCCACTGATCACCAGAGACCTCAAATAAGCATCTTTTAATAAGAGGCAGTTTGAGTTCAGTTTTCCCACAGGCCATTTTTAGATTTTAACACACATGAAACTCAACATTATGTCCCTCATCGCTGTGTCACTGTGAAGAGTGGTCTTACCGGTGTATAGCTGTGCACGCTACCCACACTGTTGAGATTGACGGAGGCCAGACTCTGATCGGACAGGCTGTTGTTAAGGCTGCTTCTTGGACTATCGCTCCCTTCCTGGTCTGTGTTGTACAACGCCACCTGAAACACATACATGTGCTTTAGTTTTTTCTCTCAAAGACAACAACAAAGACACACACACAAGGTCACCCACATCCACATACACACATTAATGATAGCCAATGTCATCTCCACTCTTGTTGATGTCAGCACTTCGTTGAAAAAAAAAAAAAGACTATGAAACACAATGTCAATCTTTATTTGAACAATGTAATTAGGAATGGGAATGTAAAACCTGGGTATGTGTGTCCTGCATGCAACGATGTGTTATAACAACAGAGTAATTTCTTTTTACTTTATTGGGAGTGTGTGTGGGAGATGCAGGGTGCTGCTGAACACCCACCACAGTCATTGAGGGGTTCCAGCTGAATGTGTAAAGGGGTCTGGAGACAGCTGAGACATTCCCATCACTAAAGGTCACACTACTGGCGATGTCAGCCACATCTGCTCACCAACCGCAAATCCGCTTGGGACAGCTAACAAAGGATTTCAGTGCAGTCGAGACACTGACCTTTCAATATAGCAGCAAAACTAGCCGAACCACTTCAGGATGACAATCTTAATTATCGTCTAACAAGGTTTAGTTCCCCCACCCTTCTCAAATAAAGTGCACCATCAGACAATTAAGGCAATAGTCAGAAGAGTGATCCAGATAATGAAATTAATGATACCCACAGAGAATAGCCCATGTGTTGAGTTTTCTATTGTGAGAACGGAATGGCAGCAACGCACGGATGGTATTGCAGTCGAAGAGGACCTGGCATTCTAAGACTGGAGTGTGTGTGTGTGCATGTGTTTGTTTGTGTGTGTCAGCCCATGACTGAGTGCAGCATGGTGGCTTCTGCTCATCACTCTGAGTGGAACAGAGTGGGCTCTGTGCTCAGCACAATGTGACAGCAGTGGCAGCAGCCTTCAGGCAGGCAGACTGGGCTGGCCCTGCCCAGCACCCTGCCCCTCAACAGCAGCAGCGGACTGAAGCCTCTTGTCTTTCTTCTGAGGCGTAACGAGCTACCACAGTGACCACAAGGAGGCAAGGAAACCCAGGCAGCTCTGATTGCCTTCTCTGCTCTGACTGGCCGGCTGACTAACATGCTGGTACAAATCCAGGACCCACACATGCGGAGTGAGAGCGTCCGATCATATTAAGCTTTTAATATGGAGCTTGGCTCATGAGCTGGTAAAATGAGATAGAAATACTGTGATTTAGAAAACAGAGCTGCTGAATCCAGACAACACTGTACAAGGAAGAGGAGCGAGGCAGAGGGAGAGGAGAATAGGGGGGTAGTAAGAGAAGCTCATTAGTCAACTCTTGCCTTCCTCCACTCGGTGTGGGCTTGGCTCCAGCATTCATTAGCGTGAAGGGGAACTCAATGAGCAGCTAAGACTGAAGGCTTAAGCACGTCCACAAAATCAGCCCTACAATGCTAATCAAAAACAGCGCGCCACAGAAATATAAATGTTATGTGTAATGAAGTCATAAAACAGCCTTTCTTGCCTTAAGTCTCTCACTGCGATCTATTTTTACTCCACTCACCCATAAAGTGTGATGATTTCAAAACCTCACTGCTCTGTGGTTTCTGCAGACCCCAAAATCCCCTGAGTGAAGACGCCCACTCAAGCACGCATCGTCACAAACACCCAGTTACATCTCACCCACATACATAGAAGCATGCACAAACACACTGTGACAAACACACACACACACACACACATTTGTACAGCTACGAATGTGCACAAAGGTAGGGATAACACAACGACGTACAAAAACACAGACTGAGGCAGGCATGCTCATACAGGCAGCAGCGGCTCCACAGTAAATACTGTGTACGGTGTTAGCTAGCAGGCAAGCGAGTCAGAGTTCTATTCTTAGCAGTGAATTAAGTAAAAAGCCAGAGGTGTCTTTTACACGGGGGCCTAATCTGGAGCATGAGACATGGATTATGAAATCAAAGCAAGATTGGCCCAGGTGTCTCCAACAATGCCGGCTAGTGTTCAGCACAATCCCTGCATGCAGGATTGAAGAGACAGGGAGAGGCAGAGAAGGGAGAAGGAAGGGATATGTGAACGAAGGAAGAGGAAGAAAAAAAAGCCAAACTATTCATCAGCAAATACACATCCAACAATCCTCTCTTTTCCTTCATCATCACACTTCAGTGCCAGGGTTTCATCACATTCACCCCAGTGTTTAGGTCTGCCTCAGAATACAACCTTTGGAGGGAGAGAAAAATCTGCGTCTAGTGTGTGAGAAAGGCACAAGAAAGGGGGGAGCGATCTTGTGAGGAATGTGCGACAGGAGAGAGAGAGAAAGAGATTCTTGCTGGTTCAGTAGTCGTCTTGCCAGGGTCTTCCATTGGTCTATCTGAGAAGGCGGGAATGAGGGAGAGAGACTGGAATAGAAAGGGAGAGAGAAAAACAGAGAGAGGGAATTCCTGTGGCTTGGCACACTGCACCGAAAGAGGCGTGGCCTGTCGTGCGTTTACAGTGTAAGACAGTGAGAAACAAGCTCTCTCCGAGGAGTTAGGGCCTTAGATCTGTTGCTATTACGCTTAGTCGTCTGTTCACTTTACCGCACTTTACAGGTTTTGTCACAATCAAGTAAGCAAAAAGAGACAAATCAAAACTTATTTTCATCAGTCCTTGGAATTTCACAGTAGTCGTGTTTTGTGGCGATTTAATGTTCGCTGCTCGTTGCTCGTCTGAGTTATTTGACTGGAGGTATTTGATGGCAGGAGTCCAGACTCTAAACTGTCAGCTCTTTACATTAGGGCCTCATTATGCTGTCACTGCTGGTGGAGACTGGTGCTGCGGCAAGTGCTTGTTTGTAGCAATCAGAAAGGAAAAAGGGTCATCTTTCTCCACACTTTGGCCCATGAATCTGCGTGCTTCAGCTACGTGAAAAAGTGTGCATTCTCCACAGAAGCAGCCCCAAACTACACAACACTGAAACACTTGTTAAAACAAGCTAAAATACTCTGTAACATACTCTACATGTATGTACACACAAGTTGTAACACATAATGGTTTCTGTTTAGACTTTCGATCCCCTGTCACACACACTACACACACAAATGCACACACCATGCCAGCTCCTCTTTTCTGTGAACACCCCTGCTCATGTTAAACAGTTTTTGTTTTTTTTTGTAATGCTTGCAGCAAATGAATAAGCCACTCTGGTAGGCTTTTTAAAAGTACACCTGAGAGCTGCCCCCACTGGGCTCAGAGGATGAGAGCTTAAGGTTAAAAAGCCTATTTAAATTTCAGGGTGAGCAGCACACTCACAGCTAACAGCTAACAGTCCCTGTAGCTTTGCTCTGTGATGTACAAGTGTTTCTAAGCTTTCACAATTATTAAAAAAAAAAAAAAAAAAAAAAAAAAAAATGCAGAGAACAGAGAGAACCAGCAGTAGTAGTGGTCACCTGTAATGTGGCCACAGACTGGGAAACAGGACTCTGGCATCTACATCCACTACAGGTGCAAATACAGGCACCAAGTGCAACATTTGGTGTATCCTATTGCAAGTCTACACGGGACTGTGTAAGGTCTATCAGGTTGAAAGGTGCTAAGTATCAGTGTGGGCATCATATTTCCGTGCTGAAGATAACAAGAGCCTGCTGCCTGTTGTTGTAGAGGAAAAGGTGCTGCAGTGCAGATAGTTGTGTATTTTGGTGTGGGTTGCATTGCAGAGAGGCTTTAGGCATATGAGCTTGTGTGTGTGTGTGTGTTTGTGTGTGTGACTGTGTGAGCATCTCCCCTCCACTAGAGTGCTCCTCTCTCTGTGGGGAATAGTGCTGTAGGTGGTTGGAGAAGTGGGTGGGGTCAGGGTGCAGCCGTGTAGCCAGGTGTGTGTTGGAGCTGGAGGCTGGATGGCTGGTTGTAGTACCTTGTTAGTCACAGTGTTGATTGCCAGCGTTGGAGAGGCACTTCCAGAGATCATACACTCCATCCCCAAAGACTCCGACTCCAGGCTGTACGGCGTAGAAGCCTGCGGGGGGCGGGGGCGGGGGGTGGATGCAGACAAAAAAAAAAAAAAAAAAAAATCAACACTATCCAATTATTTAACACATGGAGTCCCTCTGCAGCTAGCAAGACCTGTATTATGTTAGTGACAAATTTTCTACTCAAAACAGATAGAAATCCATCTGCACAATATAAACAAATAAAGCAGAACTATTGTCATATGACAGAGTAACACCTTTATTTAGGTCACATTTGAACTGTGCTTTCTGAGAAGATGGAGACAGCCGCCATCCCCACCCTCACCTCCCACCCAAAGTAACACACACACACGCAAACACAAGCATGCATGCCCTCGTCTTCTTGTATAGACGCACTGTTGTGAGAGATAACTCTGCCATGCCTGTCTCCCAAAACTGCTTACTGTAAGAGGATTGGCTGCCAACAATACCATTTTTAATTCATGATAAACATAAATGAGATTTTACAAACTCTCAATTTCAATGTCTGAGACTTTTAATGGAATGCCTTGTAGGCAGACAGTGTCTAGATGGGGGGGGGGGGGGATCACAGCGCAGCGCATGTGTCCTACAGAAAACACACTCTTTGCCTGGTGCGTTCTTTTGTGTCATGCTCAAATGAACAGAACTGCATCAGGAGAGCTTAAGTTGAAACTGTTGGCTGAGTTTCATATGAAAAACACTGTACTTTCCTGTACCTCCTAACTGTTTTTGCATGTACAATCTCACACCAGCAAGCAGACGCACTTTGCTCAATGAATATGACGGTATTTCTATGCTGCAGGGGGACAGCATTAACGGCATGTTAAGTTTTATGTAGTCTCTGCGCTTGTTTATGTGCTTGGTAGAGACAATGGCGTGTGTTAGCCTGTGCACATGAGTCGGCCTCGCCAGCCACAAAATTCTCCTCTTCTCATAGCCTCTGGTCAGCCACACTGTGGGGAAGGAGGAGACAAGAGACCGCTGCGTCTGGATGCCCCAGGGCCAGGTCAATCTGAGCTGCTCACTAAACACTCTACAGCTGTATGTAACGCTGGACGAAACTCATCCATAATTAAAGACAAAAGCTCCTGCTCAGAATAGCCGGCGTGCACAACTCTGCATTAATTGCTGTTTGTTAAAAAAAGTGAGTGCAGAATGTAATGTATGTAATGGCTGCCTGGGGCATAGTTTATTAATAAGGACCCCACTTCATGACAGGCTAGCGAAGCAGCATGGAGAGGCAGTTACATAAAGTCTGGATATTAACTCCTACTAGAATGTGTGTGTGTGTGTGTGTGTGTGTGCGCTCACACGCGCGTGTGTGTGTGGTAGAGAAAGGGTGGGAGAGTAAGGAG
>JAPZDZ010000012.1:10891161-10924711 GCA_029783805.1 Acanthurus tennentii | reverse complement strand
TGTGTGTGTGTGTGTGTGTGTGTGTGCGCTCACACGCGCGTGTGTGTGTGGTAGAGAAAGGGTGGGAGAGTAAGGAGGGTGAAGAAAACTGAGGCAGAAGTAGAGACACGGAGGCACAGATGAATGCTAAACCATGTAACGATGGAGGGAGAAGCCTAAGCAGAGAAAGAGCATATGAAGAGAAATGTGTTTTCTTGGTAATACACAGAGTTTCTCTCATCACACTCACCCGCTCTCCAGATCTCGGCCTCTTCTTTGGCCGTGTGGGCAAGGCGTCCTCCTTTGGGTTGGTGTCAATGGCCCAGTAAGAGCCCTGCAGACAGAAGAAAAACCTGTGAGCTGATAAAATACAACAGTTTGCTTTTTTATGTGACATCCCTAAGCTGATGGCACTGGACTGACACCCCTCTGAAGTGACAGGACACAAGCATCACATATTTTTTTTGCCATTGCAAGTTACCTGCTTTGAAACAACAAATTTTTAAATTCCAGAGGCCTCATCTGCCCTGCTAAAGTCTTTCCTATCAGCTTAGGCCTTTATTTGAGTTGATAGATGTGAGTTGTGCGCCGTGTGGGTGGGCTTTGTTAGTAAGGAAGGCTTGGCTTGTCCTCCTCTGCGGCTGCTCCTCAATGAGAGGCTGGTGAGGGCAGCTGGTGGTGGTGAAATGCTAAGCCTTTCCTGAAGCCCTACTTCCTCAGCCTCAGGTAGTGAGTCAGAGTGCCGTTGCCAAGGATGAGGGCTCCACAGTCTCAGCACAGGATTCGAGGCAGCGCTAGCCCTGCCGTGTTGCTTTCTTCTAAGGTCTGAGCGAGGCTAATCAAGGAGAGAACAGTTGGGGCTGGCTCTGGGGCTGCAGTGAGCAATTCCACAACCAGGCTGCATTATTTATCTTTGCATTCCGCCCCATTTAATTTATTTTTCAATGGTGTTCCTCCTCGAAACCAACAGGAAAGCAGCTTACAGTACAGATTTTTACCCTAAGGCCCAGCAAGTCCTGAATTTATTTTTAATATTTCATATGGCCCTTGATAAAATCTCAATTGTCGAGAGAAAGTGAGATCAGGACCTTTAAAATTACTTCCTTAGCAGAGAGAATAATTGATATTTCCATAAGAAATTCTCTGTACAACAGGAGAGGCCATAGAACTGACTGTATCTCAAGTATCAATACAGTAACTGTTGCATAAACAATGGCCTGCTCTTTTCAAAGCCAACAAATCTGTTATTTTTTACAGCTCACATGCACCCTGCTGCAACTGTTAAAATGAAAAGCCAAGGTTGGCCTAAATTCGTCAGGGGGTTAAAATTATAAGTTTTAATATGTGCAAGGCTTTGGGGTCAATTAACATTTTCCTCAGAGGGAAGAATAATTCACAGCACAATCAACCAAAGATGAAGAAACATCTCATTTATGTAGGCTATTGTATGATACAGTGGAAACCATTGTTTCACACCAAAGGTTATTTACAAGAGGCATGACTAAAAAAATCTTTGTAAAAGGTGAGAACATGTGTCACTATATGTGATTCATCTTTGTGGTAAGATACAGGGGTTAATTGCATGAATATACTGATATAGATGTTTCAAAATTAGGAATCATGGAGACAAAGCTAGGCTTGGTGGTGTTTCTTTTAATTATGGGGGGAAGAACACATTATGTTAACCCTCATGGGAGAGGAGTTTCTGCGTTTCCCCACACCCACCCCAAGAGGGTTGGCAGGAAAAAAGAAAACCATATAAAGAGTCAGTAAATTATTCACAAATATACTGCAATATACTGTAGCAATGCCAGGCAAAGTGTGTCCATGGAGTCTGGGGCATCAACATAGCAAAGCCATATTATTATCCGCAAACATAAAACAAAAGCTGCTATTAAGATTTTTTCTTTTTCTGAAATACGGATCCTTAAACCACATTTGCTCTCTTCTCATAAATGACGCAGCTCATTTTCATAAACCAACATAAATTATGTCACCTAGTTCCCCTTTTGTGTGTAAATATAGGAAGGACAAACACAACAAGCACACCGGTCATCCTGGAAACTCCAGGCCAGGACATAAACCCAATCAAAATAGAGATTATTAACGGTAACCTGCACTGGCTGCCTTTCTACCTCTGAGGTAGACGGGGTGTGTGTGTGTGTGTATACAATGCCAACTGTCATCTCTTACACCATCTCAAAGAGAGAGACAGACAGGGAGCGACATGACTCTCCTATCTCATCCAACCAGCAGTTCTCATATTCCTGCCACATTACAATATTGATGCAACATATCAAGAGCGGCTAGCGCCTCTTTGAAGTTGTCTTTGGGGGGAGGGGAGTGAGGAAAATTCCAAATTAAACATTAAGGATGCGAGCACGTTGGCCATGCATTTGGAATAGGATCCATACAGCAATAGATTATTTTGTATTTAGTGGAGCAGCTCCCAGGAGTGTCAATATCAGAGGATTACAGCAAAACATGAAATTAGCATTCAGTCCCCATCCTCTACACAGCTAGGCGTAGCTCTTCATGCATGTGTCGGTGTGTACGTGCGTGTGTGTGTGTAATTATTTGCGCGGTTCCTAAGCATATGTAGTGTATGCTCTGACAGAGCCGGGATGAAATCTGGGTTAGGCCCATGCTCACCCTCATAGGTCTAATATAGGCCTATAGGCTCCTTCTTCATGAAGCACTCAGTGAGCCAGGGGACACTACTTATCAGGTTGATGCTGCAACAGACTGAAGTAAATTCAAGCTAAAAATGCAACTGTAGGTGGCCCTACTGAGAATCAAATGTCAAATTAACATGTTGGACCTCCTTGGACATCCTATTGCAGACAAGAAAAATGGCAGGCAGAGAACTGAGCAGGGAGCAAATGAGGCCTGATCTTTTTGGTGGATTCAACACCTTGAGTAAGTTTTTGGAAATGACCTGACTTCTACCCTGTAAGGCCCCATCTCTATCATTCTTTGACTATTTTTTTTCCCACATCCACATCTGCTGTCTATGCTCGTCCAAAAAACTAGTCTCTCCTTACATTTGAAATGCAATTCTGCGGGGGTAGAAGGTTCATAATAGATTAAGAGCATGCCATGCATTTCCAGACTGTCAGAGTCCTGGAAGCCATTCAAAGGTAACATTTTTGTTTTTTTTAACCAGAGACAGCATGATACACAGCAAAAAAAATGTAACAGTAAATTCTGCCAGTTAAGAAATCAAACACATTCTTTTATTTTTATTTTTTCTTTCATGATTACATGCATTGCTCACTGTTTATAATTAAATTCATGTGTGGAAGCCTCACCTTTCCTGGGTCATCTTTGGAGCGAGGCACTTTGAGAAAACACTTGTTCAATGACAGATTGTGCCGTATTGAGTTCTGTGGAGGAAAAACAGACAGAGAGGAAGGTGGCGCAGTGAGTGAACACATATCAAAAAATCACATTACACAAACAAGTCTGTAGTGCTTGAATGTGGAGAACATCACTGCTAGTAGCAACAAGAGTATACAACTCGCTGGCATGTATCACATTTAGTTTTAGTCACAGCTCCTGTCATCAAGGTCAGCCTGTTTCAGTGAGACCTGGCCTATAACTGCGGCCAGATTTCGCTCTACATGCATATACAGGACCTTAATCTGTGCACAAAGCCACCAGGAAGCAGTATCTTTCATCAATGTCCAACAAACAGCATTCTGCTTGCACAAATATATTGAATTCCACGGGTGCCAAAAATAGGAGCCAGAAGGAATCCCACACTGGGATGGTTGCTGATATCAGGGACTGATATTAATTAATGCTTCAGCGAGCTCCTGTGGGGGCAGGAAATAAATTATGTAGATCATTCTGAAAGTTAACTCATTACAGCGTTACACGCTACTCCACAGCAGTGAAGAGGAAGGTTCATCCAGCTGCCTGATTAGGGAGGCGAGGTGGGCTGAAGTAGCCACAATGGCTGGAGAGCGATGCTCCAGGCCCGGGTTAACCAGCTACAGCAAGGCCCTCAGAACCTGCTGGAATCAGGCCAGCGGAGGCCTTTTAAGAGCCAGTGAATGCACACGTTTCTCCACTCCACTTTATGGAGTGGTATTGACAGATGGCCACACTGAAAAGCTGTAGGATTCTCTGATGAGTTTAACGGATGCAGGAGATGAGTGAAGAGAAGCACACAGAGTGAGAGAGAGATAGAAAGAGACAGAGAGAGAGAGAGAGAGGCCTCCAAGTGCAAAAGATGGGAGCTGCTTGTTCAACAGTATAGGCAATTATACCACAGGAGGGATGATAATGACAGCTTCATTGTAATGCTGTCAATCCAGCTGGTTCAATCACTCTGAAATGCAATCCAGAAGTCGTCTTACAAAGTTCCTCAACAGAAAATATAGAGGAGGAAACTGGCACCATAGTCAAAATAATTCTGTTCTTGTGCCAGAAGGGAATATTTTCTGAAAACGAAACTGAACCCAAAAGCTATCTTTTGAGTATCAAACAATCATCCCCGCAGGCTTGAAAGAAGGCTGGAAAAAAAAGTCTGCTTTACAAAGAATTCCTGTTACAATGGATCCCCTAAAATTTGTTGACAACATTGGCTCTCTGTTGCAGCTCACACCAAGTTTGAGTCTCAACTGCAGGGCAGTGAACCACTTCATACGACCTCCAATCCTCGGCTTAACTGCGCACTCTGGTGCAACTGCTGCACAAAGGAGCACGATGCCCCCGTGGACACTCAGTCCAGTCAAGTCAAAGCTCTTCTCTTTTCTGGCCCTGCAGCGGTGGAAAGAGCTGCCCACTGAAATAGGAATGGCAGAGTTACAGCCCTTATTTTGCCGCAGGCTGAAAATTGAAGTTTTCAGGCTACACCTTGACAGACAAAGCTGGCACTTATGTCTTATTTCTACTTATTTTCTTGAGTAATTGTACTGTAGCTCTGAACGTGCTTTTAGTTGTTTAAGAATGTTGCACTTCAAAGTTTTGATGACTTCTCACTCTTACTCCTATCAAGGTTAAATGCATTTATTGGTAGTCACTTTGAACAAAAGTGTCTGCAAAAATGAACGTAATGAAAAAATGACAAGTTTTGAGAATGGAAGAAAAATGTCCAATAGAACCCTTTAACTACTACTACTATTCTTTATCTACATGTGTATACACCAGCAAGCTGTCCGAAGCCTACACACA
This sequence comes from Acanthurus tennentii, assembly GCA_029783805.1. Taxonomy (NCBI): domain Eukaryota; kingdom Metazoa; phylum Chordata; class Actinopteri; order Acanthuriformes; family Acanthuridae; genus Acanthurus; species Acanthurus tennentii. Next base: position 10,919,551 of record JAPZDZ010000012.1, on the reverse strand, counting down.
AATCAGTGATCATCTCTATATTGTACGTAAGATTCTCATATTTACAAGATATGTTGTCCAGCCAAGTAAAGACTATTTCCATCATCAATTATTAATTTTTTTCTCAATACCATATAAAAAAGAAAAGGGAAAAAAGAAAAAAAAAAATGCGGTCAAATGTCTTGTTGAAAAACACGAAGATCCTCGATTTGATATAATTTAAACCTACCCAAGTAGTAAATCATCTATTCAACTTCTGATTTATATCTAACTGCAGTGATTTACTATCAAATATTTTTTGTCCAGTGACTCACTGATTCATTAACCAAGTTTTAGCTCCTTTTTTTCTCTTGTTTTAGTATTACTACAGGCATAAAAAACATTCTTGACCATCACAGCCTCTATTACACATCAGAAACTCTTAAGTACAGGTCTCAAACCACAACATATTTTGATCGGACTGCAGAAGAAACACTGACTGGGTAGTACTATGAGTAAAGGACTTACTGGTTTACCCCAATGTTGAGTACACATAAACACGACTAGAGACTGTGTCTGCTCTCAGGCTCATAGATGCTCTTGCTTGTTTTATGTCCGGCTGGACTGCTTCACACAGGCTGAAGTGAAAGCACCATTACACAGGCCTTGTCCTTTCAGCCACACGCTGTCCCTTGCCTTGTCACAGTTCCACATTTATTCAGATGAATAAAACAATGTGAACGCAGAATTTGATCATGCATAGAGAATGGTGACAAACAGATACCAGGCTCTCCATTTAGCCATTTAGCCTCTGCTGCTTTAAAACCCTGAGACATGTCCAACAGGGGAGCATCTGAGCGGGAGGATGCTTAATGCAAGCTGCACAATGCCATACACACTTAAGTACTTAAAACCCATTTTTCCTTCACAGCCTCTGTTGTGTGTCTGAGTGTGCGTGCCACTTGATGCCAGGCGGACAGAAGCAGCTGCACTTGCACAGAGAGGTGGCTCTATCCATTAAGGAACTTCTGTTGGGCCTAAATCATTGATACAGTCAAGCAGTCGAGGCCTGCTGCTACATTAGAAGTTTACTTTTTCATGAACTCTGCCTGCCTTCTCTCTTCCTCTCCTGACAAGTCCTGTGCCCTGTGACGTCCCGTTCTGTGCCAGACAAACTCTTTCCGTTGCTTTAGACACGTGTGTGGTGTGAAAATAACAGGCTGTGGGTCATTAGGAGGCAGAGAGACAAACCAGGACAAAGGGGGGCTTTAAAATATTACAAACTCGGCAGGGGAAGAAAAAGAGAACATTGTAGCAGCGACAGGCGCTGCATTTGATAGATCACGGTGTATTTGCTGAGTAGGAGAGAAAGGGGAGAGGAAGACAACGACAGGCTGATGAAAAATTAAGGCCAATTACTCCTGCACATATAAACAATATGTCAGCATTTAAGCAGGAGCTCCTTTGATTTTTCTAAGTCTGTGTGAGTACAAAGGGTTCGCTGTAGACAGTAGGCTACGTTGGTATAAGGGTATAAGTGGATCTACATTACAGAGGGAAGTAAAGTAGGAGGAAGAGGTCATAGGGTGTGAACACTGGTACACAAAGTGAGTCAGACAAAGCTAACTGCAGGGGTCCTGCCCAAGTGCTGCCAAGCATCTACCTGCAACCCCCACAGAGCACTTCATATCCAACCTCAGCACATGCCTCTGTGTGTGTGTGTGTGTGTGTGTGTGTGTGTGTGTGTGTGTGTGTGTATGTGGGATGCCTCCTACACACCTTAAAAAACCAGGCACACACACTGGAACGTGTCTCTGAACAAATGGCGGTGATTTAACACACCAGGACAGCAGTGGAGGCGTAAGCAGCTCCGCCCTCGCTGCCCCCCCTGCTGAGGAGCGCTGCAGCTCAGTAGAAGGGCCGCCAGGGGAAAGTAGGTCAGGCTGACCTCTGCGCTCAGCGTGTCAAACGTTCGGAGTGAGCTAAAGGGACAGGCCATGTCAGAGCCCTGCTCCTCACAGCTGGGGAGAAGGAGGCACCCTGTGCACACGGTCAGGGACCCAAGGGAGCGAACTCCGCATGCTGGGACAGACACACGTATGCACACATACCAGTTATGACATAGGGATGAACACCAGCAACGGAGGGAGAAGAAGAGTCACACTGTGGTCCAACGTGAGTAAATCAATGCCCCCGTAGGTTCCTGGCCTTCCCACATTCACACCATCTTCCTGCAACTTTATGCCTCTAAACAAAGCTTTAAAAAGAAAAAGGAAAAATAAAACTGTGCGGGGGCTCTAACCAACCAACACACGTCCCACTCTTATATTCCCACAACTAAGAAAAAGCAACAAGAGGCATTAGTCCAGTTGTGAGTTTACTTGAAACATTCCTGAGACCAAGTGAGAGTCTGGGATGACCTAGAGGTGCTCTTGAAGTGTTAAGATTAAACTCCAAATGAAGGGGAACTGAAAAGCTGGTGGATTTGCTGCTGTCTTTGTGATAGGAGTTTTTTTTTTTTTTCTGTAGCGTTGCAGGGTGTGGGAAAATAGTGCATGGTGAACGGTGTCAGGATTGGTTAAACATTACAATGACCTTTGCTACAGGAGCTGCTCATAAAGGCAAATATTCAGAGCAAAAATGATTCCTGAGTACAACTCACATTTCTAAAGAACAGGTCTCGGGAGGGAAAAAAAAAAAGAGTGCACAGTCACAGTGCCCATATCGTTTTACGCTCTTTGCTTTTTGCATTAGGTTGACACTTTACACATTAAACATGATACAAATAGTTTTTAAACGTAAAAATAAAAAAAAGTCCAAAAATATTTCGTAGATACATGTTGCCACATCCAATATTTTATATGGGGCGTCTGTACAGATAAGAGGATCGACAAATCAGACAAACCAAAGCAAACATTCCAGCAAGTACCATCGCTTGGAGGATAGGACCTCAACCTCTAATTGACCTGTCAGCAAGTCTGAATGATGGAGAGATATAAAAGACTTGAGCCACTGCTGTGCGAGATGCTTTAGATCTATTGAAAAATACAGAAATCTCTTGGAGGAATGAATGGTGAGAGGGAGGGAAAGAACTGGTCATTGAGTGGGCGAGTGAGAGAGTGAATGAAACAACAACCAAACAAATAGAAAAAAAGACCTTAGGGCTGGCATAATGAACATGAATAGTGCTTACAATATGGTGGTCCGCAGATATCCCTTAAAAGAGATGTCAAAGCAGACAGCGGTGAAACGGTGAAATTTAACCACTGTGTCAATATTATTTCATGCAAAGGAGGAAGTCTGTCTAAAAATTAAAGAATTTCCTGCTGCATGTGAGAAAAAAGCAGCACTATTGGTGTCCCAGTTAGTGTTTTATTAATACTGGATTTTTCTTTTATTTGACCTTCTAAGAGAACAAAAGATGGGGGTCTAATTCTGCTGAAAAACAAAGGAACTAAATGGGGCATTTTACTTTTACATATTTTTAGCTCTTTTTTCTATTCTACAACATGCCAAGAATGAAAGCCATGATTTGATAGATGCAGTATCATTGCTAATATGAAGAAGAACTGGACTCATAATCCCAAAAACTAGACAAACTTAGTACAGGCTGCTAAGCAAGTGACAAAGAGTATGGGGATCAATTACAAATTAATAAGGAGCTGACTACTTGATGAGTTAATTAACAGAAAATTAATAACAATTTCAATGATTGGTTAACAATTTACAAGCAAAAACTCAACTCAGAATAAAGAGACAAAAGTAAAATCATCACATGGACTCATGGGCAGAACTGTACTATTTTGAAGTACACATTATACAGAATGTTCTCAAGTATTAAATCTGTTGCAACAGATTTTGGCAAATTTTATTTTATTATGAGTTTGGATTTGAGAATCATCAACTACAATATATCTCCAACTGATGAACTCATTCATAGTTATATTTTAGCCAAGCCCAACAAAGAGACAGACTGAAAGACAGACTGAAAGAAACCAAGCAATCCTGCAATAAAGGAAATCGGGAGGAAATCAGTAGAGCTATAGTAACACACAGACACGCACACACAAACACACTCACTCACTCACACACACACACACACACACACACACACAAATTGCTGTATTTTTAGGCCTTTGTTATTTTATAAGGACCCTGTGACATGCCCACCAACACAGAACATACTCCTCAGCCTCAGGGATCTGCACCGAGGCCATGGAATGTAGCACCTTCGCTGTCTATTTGTAGTGGATGTGGGAAGGCATGTGGGATGCCACAGCATTCACTCAGCAAGGCACAGCTTTATATTTATTTATTTTTTTAAGAGACACATATACACAGGTAGAGAAAGGTAAGTTCGTCCAGGTGAAATCACTAGATGATTTAATCCTGTTAGCTGGAGGGAGAGTTATGACCCTAAGGTCACCAGAACGAAGCTCTTCTGATTGACTGGATGAAAACCTGCTGGGTGATGACAAAGGAGTGTCAAGATGCTTATACTTCAGCGTTTCTGGCACTTAAAACTACTGTCACCTCTCGTTTTACCACGCACATCCACAACATCTACACAAAAATCATGAGACAATCCTGCCTCAAAGGCTCAGAGAGTGGTTGTAAAATAGGTTTCCCGTCGCTTCACTGACAAGAACAATTACATTTAATGCCTGTTAAAGACATATTTAATTCTATTTAGCACTACTTAAGCTTTATTGACAACAATGACCCCTCCCCCACCAACAGCGTACTGTCAGACTCCAGCAGTTTTCCAGCTCACACTGCAAAGCTCTCTCGCATCTAGCAAAGCTACCGAGAGACCCAAAGCCCACTCTCAAATACCAATGAAGTCAACTCTAACGATTTTCAACTTCATTTTTTTTTTAACCATCTTCAAAGGCATTTGATCTGCCTCCCTTGGCATCCAGTAGTAATATGTTGGCATGCTAGGTTTTAAACCCCTTAGTCTCTGATCTTTACTCACTTGTATGTAGTTTTAATAAAACATGAAAAGTTTGCTTGCCTGCCACAGAAAAATACATGCCAAGGTGAAAACTGTCATGCATATGATAACCTGCTCGTCTATGCTAAGAGAGCTCTCTGTCTGTATCCATAATGCAAGGAAAATAGAAAAATAAGCAAACCAGAAAAATCCAAATGATCGTTAACTTTTGCTGTATAGACCCAGGTCATCTGGTGTGGCACACTGAGGTATTATAGTAATTAAAACTCAACAGCCACTTCTGCACAAGGAGATGACACTATGGGGAAATTGTATTTTTCTCCCCCTCCTCCAACAGTGAGCATTTGGCTAAATTAAACCCATTTTTCACTGACAAGCTAATATAATGAGGGCAATACATGCAAAAAAGAAATTAGTTTGATAAGCGATTACATGTGTGGACTCAGAAACAACATGTTATCAAAAGAAGTGAGAACAGTGACGGCAACAACAAAAAACCTTTCAGAACATTTGCAATAGAGAAACGTTTGTACTTTATTACTGAGAATTTTTAAAGAGCTACAGAGAGCAATTAATGAAATTAAAAATACAGAAGAAAGAAAAGAAAAGAAAGAATCAACGCTGTCAAAGTTCCCCTGCCACTACAGGGGAGCCAATTAAGATGACAACTAAGGTCACTGGTTTGCATCAGCCTCCACAGGTGTATTGTTTCCAGAGGCCAGCTCCATACATTCAAACTGCAGGAAAGGTAAAGAGGACAGACAGGGGAGGCTGCAGGTATACAATGTGCTTCATCATCAGCGGAAGAAAGCCTTCTTGAGTACATGTGTAGGGAGAGATGTATGTTCTAGATAAATACAAGCAGGGTAACTAAAATCTACAGCAATCTATGTATACTATCGCAACGCAGCAGACCTTATTCGTCCAATCTGTCTACATATTAGCCACTGTCAAATAGACATTAACCAAAGAAGTCTCCAAACATAAATTTAAAGTAGACATGGAGCTTACCTGCCTATTCTGATTAAGTATGGAATCCTCCACAACACCAAGTAAGCACTCTGAGCAATCTAACTTTATCTGCCAAGTAATTTTGCTGAGGGTAATCCAGGGATACTGCATCCTATAGAGCTCAGACAATAGGCTGAGCCATAACAAAAACCCCATAGTTCTCCAGTGGCATATAAGAAGTTTATGAATGCTGCACCAAGGATGTTCCCTTTTCAACAGAAGCAGTGGGGTTAGAGACCAAAAGCTCCAATATAAATGTTCTGAACTCAATCTCACTCAGGCACATGCACCCACATTCCCTTCCCTACCTGCTTTGTTGCTGTAAGGCCAACCTTGGAACGGACCTGCAGAAAAATTCAAGGAAAAAAACTTCTGCATTATTTTCTAGGTGCACTCGAGGTTACAGCCCTGGCTTGATGCTATGTTTGAAACTCGAGCATTCCCTTATAAATTGGGAGGCAGTCACTGCAGATTTGAAAAGCTATGGGGGAAAAATTCACTTAATGCAACACTGAATGGCAGGTCACACTGCAACAAAAGCCCTGAGCCACTCATATGAGGCCTATTTGATCACAGTCCTTCAGAGAGCTATCCGTCTTTGTCTCTCTTTCGCCAATATTTGCGTCTCTCCTACTCTGTCTCACTCTCTCACTCAGAGCCAAACTGCACACAGTCAAAGTGCTTTGTACAACCGCTGGTATTGCCACACTAACTACAGTGCCGCACAGTGTAGCGGGCAGATGTGTAGCATTATTCCATTAAATGGATTATTTTAGAACATCTCTGACCTTCGACGGGGTTGTCATTGGCAATGAACCAAGAAGAACTGAGGGGAACTCATGACGGGCACAGACCTCTTTGAAAATTGGCAGGACTGAGTGATAACACCATTGAACCACAAACCAGTCGGTACAACACAGTGGATTAGGCTGGAATGAAAAGGTTGAGATGTGGCAGGACTAAAATCAAGTGAGGAAAATAAAAGCGTGCCAGATCTACTGCAGCAAACCAAGAATCATGCTTAAAGTTAACCTTAAAGAATTTTATCTGTATCAAAAAATCAGACCAAATATCTGCAGCTCTCACTGAGCTTGAACAGCTACGTAACTGAAAACCCTAAAAATGACCTTTTTGCTGATCCAATCATTAAAAAAATAAATATGGAGTTATATTTAATGGTATCCACTCTGTAGTTGTCTGCTTTTGATAATTGCTGTTAAGTCACCATATAAAATAGGATATAATCTAAATGGCACAGTTAACTCAGTTTCCACATTAGCTGCTGATAAAACATTATCTACCGTTTGCTTACAAATAACTTTTGGCTGAGTATAAAAACACCTGTAAATGACAGTAAATGACATTTCAGGGTAATAGACAGTTTTCTGTGACAGTTTGGCCAACACTTTGACACGCAATTTATATTTTTACACATTCTTAAATCTAAAAATGACAAATCATCAAAACAATATTGATTTGATCCTAAAGTTATGGGGGCGAATGGGCGCATGGAGGTCGTGCTGATGCTCATTTGACATTCTAAGGGGGGCATAGTTACAAGAGCACACTATGGCTGTAACTCTCTCCTCAGTACCTAAAGTCATCACAAGTTGTATCAGCCCTGTGGAAACAAAAATAACCGACAGATTCTTAAATGGGTAAAAAGACATGGGATAATGTGTTCTTGGTCACAAGACAAACTGGGAAACTGGTGCAGTACAGACTGACAATATCAGCAAAGAGAAGCGCTGTGCTCAGTCCTGTAAATTGAGTCTGGTTCTCCGAGCGACGCGGGCTCGCACTTTTCTCTTGTGCTACACAGGGTGCTTTTTCTCTCCCTTCCTCCTGCACTGCAGAGGCAGCACAAGGCCATGAAAGATTGGAGGCAAAGTGACGTCCTCTGGTTTATCCTCCCTGAAAGCCTTCGCATGCTCTCAGTTCCACATGAGGGATCTGATGAAAGCCGTTTGTCAGTACGCCACTTAATTATCAGCCAGAAGAAGAGCCTCTGATGCTATCCTCTGACAATGGCTCACAGCACAGCAGCCTGCTGAATACAGTGCCCACTAACAATGAAGAACTGACTGCAGCTACTAATGGTGACGGGGTAGTGCCAGCCGTCCACTTAAGAGTTAGAAAAATTAAGGAACAGCACAGAAAATCTCTTGTGTGCTACTACAATGTACGGTCTTTTCTTTTACTCCAGTAGCAAGAAACAAATTTTACACTGAAATACCGAGACTGTAAAATGTAATGTCTGGAAGACGAAATGTAAAACAGATCTTCTGAAAACACACTTTACAGAGCTGAGGGAAAAACTGAGACATTGTGACCTTTTAAATTTCCTGCATGTCTTCACAAACATTATGGAGCTTATGCAGCTGCTCAATATGCACGTTATCATCAAACTACAAATAAACAGAGCAGTCACATGCACTTTTTAACCTCCCATCTTTCCATACTCATATTATTTGACTACTGACTGTTAAGGAACAAACAGTGCCTATAGCTATATATCACAATTATTTCTGTATATAAAAAAACAACTTTTATACATTAAAAAGACCCTCAGAGTCAAACATAACATCTGATTATCACGTGTAAGGAAGCTACTTGCCTAGTAAGTGTATTTCTAAAATGACTAGGGTTTGTACATGATATATTCATTAGCAAAGGTGAATATCAGAAAGATCAGACAAAGGGTTTTTTTCTATAAAAAATAGGCTTTGTTCTTGTCATGTAAGTAACTGTCATAACAGTCATCCCTAGTCTCTTGTAATTATGCAATCTGGAGGCTACAACACAAGCAGAGAAGAAAGAAATCCATGTACCATCATCTGTATTAATCTGAGCTGATACTTTGCTTTTCATTAGCAAAGTACATAACTGTAAACGTCCGTGACAGACGCAGGGTGATGACTCAGTGTAACCCTGGAATCCCCACAGTAACCTGTCAGCAGGGAGCAATTCCACAAAGAAACAGTGAGAGGCAATGGCTCATTTTGTATCACAACCCGCTTTCATTTACAAACTCAGAAAAAAAACCCTAAGATAAGCTTTTTTGTGTTATATATGTGAGATTTGATTTCCTTTTGAAAGGGGATCACACAGACCCACCCTCCAGTCCATTAGCCAAGTTAATGCAGAGCTGCCAGACTTGCTGACCCATTAATAATACATTGCAGTGGTCAAAAGAGGCCAGACACCTCCATGCACCCCTTCATCCCTCTACATGGCCACATTAATGGACTAATTCAGATGCAATTAACTGGCAGGGAGAGGCTGTGGCCTTGCGGCTGGTGGAGCACAGGCTGAAGGGCTTACAGCCAGGGCTTGGATTTTAATCACTGTGAGCACACACATGAACACACACACTCACAAAACAATTTACATACTACTTTGAAGTTGCCAAAACATTTGTACCAACACAGAATGTAGCTTTCAAAACCAAATACCAGAAGGGAAAAGAAAATTAGTGGATATTATTTACACTGGTCATTATATTTAAAAATAATAACATAATAATATTAATAATGTTTGGAAGTGGCCCTTGGCTAAAATTCTGTTTGAAATCAAGTGAAAATTCTGTTAATCAATTAAACCTGCAACAATTGATTTTTTTTCATTTTGGAAGACAGTTAAAACAACATACTGCATAATTACCTCTAAAGTTGAGAAAGCAAACATCAGCTGTCAGTTGGAGTTGTAATTTGTATCCACCCCACAAAGGTGACACAAATATCCACTGTCCTTTTTTTTACCTATGTTTTTGTTTCCACCAGCTAATAAGAAAATATCTGGATATTTAACTGCTTAATGCTAAAATATGTTCATCAATTAGTTGTTAATCTTGTTTGTCAACTATGTGGAGTTGGGGTGTAACATATAGTCAGTATTTGCAGTTTTTTCACCAAGAACAGCCGTCTGCTACTGCTGAAAATGCACTTGAGAGTAATGGTGCAAGATGAAAAACCAAAACAATAAGCTTAAAGACACAAAAGTCCAGATATTAAAGTAGAGTCTGGTGATAATTTCTATACTACCTCTTTAACATGCCATTATCCATTATCCATCATGTGATCTATTGTTAACATTAAAGTATCAACCACAGCACCTTTAAAAACCCCACCAGCAAAACTACTCCTTCGAGGGCCTTGCCTGTGGAAAAACAGCATCAGACGACAAAGTGTGAAATGCTTACACTGCCCTGCATTCCAGTTTAATTTCATCAGTTTCTTTTTAATGTTTGTCTATTACAGCAAATTTCATTTAATAATGTGGCTGCGGAAACCTGCTCTTTGAGAATGTGACATTGACAAATGAGCAATTACAGGAGCGATATTCACGTGTCACATCTGTGGCCAGCATGACCTGCGATTAGCCTTACTGATGCTGAATGTGAGATGCGAAGGCTAAGCCTGTCAACACAGGCGCCTGGGAAGGCAGCGTGGCCCATTCTGGCATGTCATCCATCACTGGTTCCACTCGGCTGCCACAGCTGTGTCACTGTCCCCCTCTCACAGACCGCTGACCCCACTGAGGACGCACAAGCAGGATGATCAAATATCTCTTTGGGATAAAAGACAACCATCCAGTTTCACTGACAAGGCAGAGGACGAAAAAAACCCCACTCTTTTCTACGAATCCCCTGCCACAGTGACATCTTTATCAATAAGCAGCATTTAATGCTAGGCAGCAGCTGAGTCGTATAAAGACACATGGCTGCTTGCCTTTTCTTTTCAGGAAAAAGAAAGGAATTGTGAAGAGCAGGGTGAAGCCATTAGCTGCAGGAGGCTGACACAGAAGGTGAGAGGGGTTAAATAATTGCCAGAGAAGTGAGAAGGTGGATTGAAACAAAGATGAAATAGAACAACATTCGCCAGACGTACTCCCAAGATGATTACTCGCCATGCAGATTTTATCAACATGGCAATCATCAGGGCCAGTCTGCTCCTTTAAAATTTCCATCAGATGTGACTGACTGATAGTGTGGAAGTAAGGCTGCATGGCTGAGCCTCCAGTCGCTCTAAGTGGATACTCAGTAGAGGGCTTACTGCAGTCAAGCTACAGCCCTTTGACCCTATCAGCAGTCCCAGGTTACATGAGACTTTTTTAAAAGATCCTTCTCCAGCCTCTGCTAATTAGTCCTGCATCCTCTTTTCCTTTCATTTCCAAAAAGGAAATGCTGCATGTACGCCACACTGCTGGCAGATAAATTAGCTGCACGCTTCACAGGAGGCAACCGTTCTTCAGGGAGAGCTGGCTACCTTAATTATGAATATTATTAATTACATTTTAAAAAAGACCAGCAGAAATTGAAAAAAAAAAAAATCAATCACATTCATCCTGAAAGATATTTGCTAAAATCAAATCCCACCTTGTTTACTCAAACAAGATGTGAAAACTATATTTCATATACCGACAGAGGCAGCGGCAGCAGTAATCAGTCTAACCCAGCTTTGATGAATTTAACAGGGAAGATTCAGTGTTAAAGGCGGATTCAGAGGACTGTGGCCTATTTATAGCAAGCAGAATTCATCAGCGTACCTCTCTCCTTTCTCTGCCTCCTTGTCAGGGTAAAAATCAGTGCACATACAAGAGGCTAGGTTAAAAGGCACCATCTGTGATCGCAATGTAAACAAAGGTAGCCTGATATTCAGACTGAACAGCCATTACCTTACCTCTCCATTATTCACTCCTACATTGCCTTCTTATTAGCAGCTTCCTGGAGGGGAAGATTTGATTTCACCTCAACCAGTCACTGAACTAATACCTCCAGATGTTCTGACTATGTTGAGCTTCAAGTTCAACAAATTTACATAGAATACAGTTTTTTCAAGACAATTTGCTTCAGAAGTATCACACACGGCGGGTAGAGCAAACTAATAGACAAACTTACAGAGAATAATAGCTCACTAAGTGCACTGTTTTCTTGCTTCAGAATACAAGAGGGGCATTAGCACTGTTACACACACATACATATGTACATATGCATACCATGGGTACCTTTAAAAGTCAAAGAGTGTTCATTATCAAAGGACAAATAGCTAAAGCAATAGAGATTCATTAAAGACTGTCCCTGCGCAACCCAGCTTGCATGAACTGTATCTTTTTGGCAGCCTGAGGATACTTACATTCGCAAAATAGTTAGCTTAATTAATAAACTTTAAATAACTGAACATGTTTACTTATTATTCAAACTGTGATAACTGGCATTTTATTTTGTAACAGCATTGTTTTAAAAGAGTGATTAAGCTGTAACCTTGAATTACTTTCAAATTGTCCTGTTTTGTCTGAGTCTGACACAGCTGGATGTTTCATCAGTTGGGGAAAAACATTCATCCTAACAAGACTCCAAGCACTGACAGAAGAAATGCACATTGTAAGCTCTTTCCTAAATTGATCATTGGTGAAAATCAATGATCAATTAATTAAAATAATCTGAATGAATAAAAAAAGAATTGCCCTAACAAACAATACCAAAGCGCATTTTTTTCCTAAATACATTTTTTCAATGCAACATATTGCATGTCCTCTGCACAGAGCTTCAGACATATTAAATAAACTATATAACAGATTATATCAACAGAATGGTTACACTTTAATAAGTTTGATCAAACTCTCAAAGGCCTTTAAATGGATCTCAATTTAATTGTTATAATCCCAAACAGACAGTACTTTAAAGTACAGGAAAACTTCCCCAATTCATTTCCAGAAAATCCATCATAGGATGGCAGCACTTACAGTCACAGCAAAATTAAGCTTTTACTGTACATTCCACAAAGACACAAAGGCGACAGCCAGCCATACAGAAAAATGACAGGGGTCAAAAGGCCACTCCAAATCTTTCTATCCATGGAACGATGACTGAGGAGTTTCTGAGCAGCTCCCTGTGGCCCCTAATCTTCCCCTCTGAAAAAAAAATCTAAGAACTATCTAATGATTTTTCCAGTTATGAGTTGTTCTAAAATGTGCTTCAAATTCCTTGCAGTTCATAACTTTAACTGTGACATGAGCTTTATTTTCTTGCCCGACTTTGCTTCAGACTTCAAATCTGTGACAAAGCAAGGGCATGGCCTACTGGAGGTTGTGATCTCAGTCACCACATAAATGGGCAGCTCTGGAAAAGACATAGAACATTCAGATCCTGACCCTTTACCCACTTACTAAGGAGTCTTTGGGGCTCACTCATGCCAGTCAGCTAAGGTTATGAGGGCAAAAGAGGAAAAGTAGCTACCCAGACCTGACTACACTGACAGATCTTGCAGCTAAGGTATCTCATATTCCTACATAATTACCAACCGAGAGCATGTCTCAACAATACCAACTGATTAACAGTTTTTTCAAAGGCCTGAGGATGTGACTAAGAATGTGTGCAGGGATTTACAGCCCATCATGTTCCACTATTATCTGCATTATAAATGATTCCTAGAGACAGAAGGAAAAATATGGCGACATAAGTGGTGTGTTCCAGCCTGTGAGTCAGGTATCGACTTCAAGAGAACTCATTATCACAGAGGAGGAAGTGCACTGAATCAATTGATGACCATGGTCAACACCTTTTACAACTGGCTGCCATATAACAACGGAGCAAAAAGAGCAGATGGGAGGGAGCTATTAAGGGTTAATGACTGCCTCAAATGATAGCAGAATTCATATATATAGGGGGTGAACTGTGAGGCCATGGCAGTGACTGTCAAAAAGACAGCTACAGTTTCAAGTTAAACTGAAGCCAACATTTCTACATGGGCCTGCAGGCCACAAGAGGAAGCGTTAGAAGCCTCAGGCCTTTTATGTTCTGCACTGCAGTCAGCACTTCACTCAGTGGAGTGTGGGGACAGCAGCTCCTGCCAAAATGTATCCGTGCCAAGGCCTGCCAGCCTGCTCTACCCGCCCACTCTAAGGGCCAGAGCGTGAGCGGTGGGGCGCCGGTAGGCGAGTGCCAAGGTGAGGCTGGTGGGCGGGTGGCCAGGCTGGAGCTTCCTGACACGGGAACCCGCCTCACAGCAGGATCAAACTGGCTGCCGAGTGAATCACTACCCCTCCCACCACCCGACTAAGTCAGCAGCGGGCCAGCACACAGCCACTTTCCCTGTCTCTAAAATTAAGGAGGAATCCAGGATGAGACAAAAGTGCTAAAAATCACCTCATCACTCATGAGACTGAATCCAAGCTAAGGTTCACAAAATACTAGACTGAAAGTAAAACACATTTTATGAACTTTGTGAAAACAATTATTTTGGACTTGGAGTTGGTGTATAAGTTGAAGAACAGAGTGGCACTCTAAATATGTATCAGTGCCGCTGAAAAATTCAGTATCAGCAAAGTGCTTAAAATTTAAATGCTTGCTTTAAGGTGTAATGATGATACAGGCTAAGGAAGTAGATGAAGGTATCAGAGAGTCTAGCACCAAAGCAATTTTACACTTTCAGATTTCAGGCCCTGCAAACCTAAGCTTGAGGTGGGAGATAGGGCCAGGAAGTGCAAATTCTCATACCTGACCAATCTTATTCAAATAAGCAACAGGGATTTTCAGAGCTGTGGCTAGTCACTAGTCAGAAGCAGGAACATTATCTCCAGAGTAAATAATGTCCTGGAGGACCAGTAGCTACCCAAATCGCTTCTTAAAAAATAGAAAACTGCTCCAGGCTGCTATTATTAAGCCTCAGATCCAATGGGAAGTTGAACCTTTGATCTGTTTAGGGTACTGTGTATTTGCATTTTATAATGAGATCAAAGCAAGGTCCAGGGCCCCTGCAGGAGGCAGCTCTGTGCCCCATCTCTGCACACTGGACGATTTACAGACCAAAGCTATATTTCCCTGTTAACAAGATCATGTAAGAGCTATGGACCTCAGCGAAAATGCAGTGGGAGATTCAGTGTTTGTTAGGCAATCAACAGTAGCTCACATTCTCTTACAGCTAATTTTCTCTCCTGTAGACAGGTGGAGAGGATATAAAAAAATAAAATCATGCCAGTAGCAACAATCTCTTCAACAGTTCAAGTTCAAGAGCAAACATTTCAAGCATTTCTAAACTGGTTGAGAATTGCTCCAGATTTTCTTTGGCATTCTTCACCTGGAAGAAATGCAGAGGGGAATTTACACACTCTGCCTGAAGTGGGCCTACAAGGAGACTGGAGAAGGTTTGAGATGAGTATGGAGGTCAACAATTGAGAGTGTATGTTGATTCTCTATTCAATACAGTTTCTGACCAATATTATTTTTACAGAAAATATACCAGAGAAGAAATCACACACACTGTCACTCAGTTTGTCTTTGGCAGTTCAGGGAAGCAGAACTGCATATTATCTGACTGTAAGAGTTAGGACATAAATGCAGATCAATCAGGAGATCTGTTTGCTTAGACCAGCCCATCAATCGTAAGGGAATTATCATACAAAACCTGAGAGATTACATGTTGTTGTAAATTTAAGTTCAATTGATTTGATAGTAAATACCAATTGATAACAAAATTTACAAAAGACAAGAATAATGTTGTAATAAAACTTTTTCTCAATTATACATATACTTTGTCCTTTAATATGCCCAAATCACCCAATGTCCAGGCTATGACATGTTCAGTTCAACTCACTGTGGTCAAGTAATCCATCTTTTTTTGCAAAAATCTGGTTACAGTTAGGCCAGCTGCTAGCGCTTGGAACAGCCAAAAAAAGGACAGAGGGCATTTGGGCAATCCCTGGTCGCATTCATATAAAAAATAAAAAACAACATTATTAGAAATCATAAAAATAACATTTATTTTATTATTGTTGTCGTCATTATTTTTATTGTAATATTTCTATTTGTTTGATTATTTTTTGGCTAAATTACATTTAAAGTTAAGCATATCCATTTATAAAAAAAGACAAATTCAGAGAACATGATTCCTGAGTCAAGGAGCAAAAACTGACCAATATTGACTGACAAAGGAGCAATCGTATTAATGCCAATACAGTCTGAACATCAGATTGTTCTGCTAGTTTTCTACCAGACTTTCCATTATGATACGTGCAGGTAAAGGCTGACAAGGGGAATACCCCCTCCCCTGAAGCTGGCTTCTTGAAGCAAAGTTTAAGCACGCATTTGCAACTCATTTATGCAACCACTGTCCCACAAACAGTTGTAGCGAAAGTAAGAGAACGCTGATTCGCCATTCATGACACGCAAGACAGCATCTGTGAAGGGGCAGGGAGATTTCAAAAGCTGTGATACCAGACTTTAAATTTAAATTTGGACCTTATTCTAATTATCTGATTACCATCATACAAAAATCCACATTTAAAAATAGTTTCTTTTTGTTCAAAAGGTCAAATGTCAAATTTCAATACAAACACTATTGGATCATTAAATAACAAAACCATGCCAAGGGTTATAAGTCCCATCTTTGCAAAGTGTAAAGGTACAAAAAACTTGTTCTTTTGACCTTGAAGTTGGAAAGTATTTTTCCCATTTACCCATTTAATCTCAGAGGAGCCATCTGGGCGAGCTTGCACTGTGTGTGATAGCTTTAAAATAGACAACAGATACGAATTGTAACCAGGAGGATACTGAAAAACCAGGGACACATAGAAACGGTGAACTGCATAGTACAAACGTGCTGCAAGAAAAAGGCTTTACTCTGGCAATATGCTTAAGAATGTCAGTATGTGAAAAGATGTCTTAAAAGGGGATTGGAAGCTCTTCAAAAAGCCCGGCTTTATAACAAACAGAAGGACACAGAAACTACAGTATAAATGCTGAGTTCTACCCATGGTTTCTTAGACAAACCTTCAAAATATGAACACCTCAGAGAGCTGGAGAAAATGTTAAGACTAGTCCCATCTTATCGCTTCCTTAAAGATGACAAGCACATATTCAGCACTCTTCAAGGCAGCGTTCGCACTTTTTTGACCTTGAAAAATTATCTGTATTTATTGACAACACTTATTGATATTTCTTAAAAGTGCAGACTAATGGATATCTTTTGAGATGACTAAATGAGTTGCTGGTGCCCAGATTAGCCTGGTCTCATCTTGCCTGCACAGCTTGCATTATCATACAGAACAGACGCATGCGTGAGTTGAGTCCCAAATTCCTGCGAGTGACATCTCCAGGGGAACAGAGGAGCGATGACTACATGCGACCTACATTCACCCCACCCAGGCATGCTTGCTTCCAACTAGTAACACACACTCTGTCACACTATAGGTGTATTCAAATCATAGTAGTCACAGAGCAAGGAAAACATTAGTACTGCATGCAAATTAAAGAACTGTACACTTTCAATTACGTGTACATGCTACTTTTCCCCTAAATACCCTCACAACTGTGCAAGCTCCTGATGATTTGGAGAGAAATGCTTCCCTGGCTTTTACACAGACATAGATGATATTATCATTTGTGTGATGTGTTGTAAAAATTGTCCAAGCACAATTAGGAACGCACCTAAGGCTACTGGAGCTTGTTCAAACGCCTCAGGCATGTCACTATTGGATTAAATTCACGTCTTCACGCAATCATAAGAATTTTATATATACTTTATACTAATTATTTTAGTTGTTTAAATTCTCAGAAAAAAACTATGGCAGGGAAAACACCCTATTAACAAGAACTGAGAAAAAGATTGTGACGCAGGCTCTAGCTTATGAGCACATCTTCAAACCGCTCTTTCACTGTTTCCTGTGCTGTACAGCATCCTGGTTAGAGTGATGTGGTTTTTCACACTTTTTAATGTGAGGGGTATTTCTACAGTTACAGCCCACATTTAGGCCAGAATCTGTTGATCTGTGCATGCGTTTACTAAACTAGAAAGTGCTTGAAGAGCGTCAATCTCCATCAGTGCTGACTAATTTTGTAACTTGCTTTTGTAGCCAAGACATCATTCCAATTACGTCAAATCCACATCAAACCAGTTGATGGAAAGAAACCCCTTTTTCATTTCAATATATTATATATTCTAGTTACTCTCATCACTGTGGATACAAAACTACATCATAAAATCACAATAAATCAGTTAAGTTGCTTCTAGATCCAAGACTTGTTTGTCCATGAAATTTAATGCACATAATCCTTTACTGTAACTACTTTTAAACAAACCCTTTCTCCAGCCACTTTATACACCTTTACTACTGTAATATGCCATACAATTCAACCTTGCCTACTCCTAATATCAGAAATTAACCTGGTCTGTTAATCCTAAAGGGGACTTAATCCATCTGCAAGTTAGCTACCACACAGGTAGAAACAAGATACTTGCACAGAGAAAATTAAAAAAAAACACAGAGCAGCTGAATTATTTCTATAATTTAAAACAGCCCCTATGACGGTATCAATAGGAATTTCTTAAAATCTTCAATGTTATTAGCTTAAAGCATTCAAGGTTTGTATAACATTGCTATATCCCGAGGTGTTTTCTGACCATGAAAATCCCAAAATAGGAACTTGACAACAAAAGAGCCAAAGGCACATTTACAGCTACACACACCAGCCAAGCCTTGCTAAATTCATATCATATAGTCCTCCTGCTGTATCTACAGTTTAATTGTAACTAAGGACTGGTAATGGCAAAGCTTCAACATTTGAGCAGTACAAACTTGATTCTTACAGAGGCCTCCCACTCCAAAATACATAAAAAGTGTAGACAAGTGAATCCATGCTTTGTCATATCTGCTGTTATTTTAGTTTGGCTAGTCAGTCACACCCTCATATTTCCAAGCAATAAATTTTGTGGATGTGCATAAGACTCATCAAGTCCACTTCAACCCATCTAAATGATGGCTTATTTATAGCAACTCTCTAGAAACAAAGAAATAAAAACAGTTAAAACTATCTTAAAAGATACAGACAAAGCAATGAGTGATGCATACGCTGCCACAAATTTACTAACAACCTTTGCACAGCAACAAGGCTAGTAGTAAATAGTAAATAGTGCTAGTAAAAACTGCTGCCGGCCTGATACCCCAGTCTGAGGGAACAGATCGTCGTGGTAAAATGAATAGTTCAATTCAATGCCAAAGAAGGTAGGCAGTATACAAAATACAAAACTGACCTCAGGAACAGTGCAGGAAGACATGGCGACTGACAGTGAATGCGCCGTAATACTGCTGACAACTTAATAAAGGATGATGAAGGTAAAAAAGGAAACAAAGGTTGAAAAATAAAACAATTCATTTCCTTAAAAAAGGCCTTGCCACAAAAGCTAGAATCAATCCATTTACAATAATACATGCTGTCTCATCTTCCCCTCACCTACACACATACACCTCCATGCAGCTTCTGCACAAGCCAGATCTTGTCGCCCCAGGAAATGGACTTCATACATCTTGTCTGACTGCAATAAAGCAGTGCCTAAGATTCTATTTCCAATAAACGTCGACTGATTGGAAAACTCATTCTTATATCAATTTCCATCTGGGCCCTTTAAAAGGCAATCAGCATGGCTTCATCTCTGTATATCATGGGCTCCTTGAGATGATGACACAGCACTGGCTCTCTCCTTCTGCATAATGGCCTTCTCCTATCAAGGCATCTGCAATGAATAATACCACCCATGAATGGGCTATTTAGTCTGTGTTCGCACAGATAGGGGCCACTTCTCTGAATATTAATCCAGGGTTTTACACTTCATATGGTTCTCTCAGGGCTGCACCATTTTTCATTCGGAGGAGTAAGGCACTTAGTGTGATTTGGCACACTCATAGTTTCTCTCTAAGCTTTCTCAGAAGTGACAGTGGTGATTACCAATGGCATCTCACTTTGTTTGAGATGCCTAGTGACCACAAAACAATGATTTAAGTCAAGGCACATCAATTACACCTTCTACAAATGCTGTCCATAGCTTACCACAAAATATAAGGTCAAAGAAAAATTTCCATCGCTGAATAAACTGATGTAAGTTACTGCATTTCTGCTGTTCGAAAAAAAAAAAACAGAAAGACATCTAGTTTCAACTGAAGTTATTTTTGGTTTGTCCTAAAATTAGAATGCTGGTTAGTCAGAACCAAAACTCTGTCATCACTGTCAGCTAAATCAGCTTAAAATAAAGGCCAGATGTGTTTTTCTCACCTTCCAGCCACTGCCTGCCTCCCTGTAGTAGGGAAAGTTATCACAGATCCACTGATAGATCTCGCTCAGTGTCATCTTCTTCTTTGGCGAGCTGTTGATGGCAAACGTGATTAAGCTGGCGTAGCTGTAGGGTGGCTTGCCATCCTTGTGCTGCTGCACCTCCTCCTGGTCCAACGTGGTGTTAGGATCCAGTAGGGTACTTTTCTTGCCCATGCCCGGCCCGTGGGCATTCTGGGCGTCCGCCTTGCGGATAGCCGCCTGCATGGTCAGCTGAGGAAGCCAATCCATGGAGGTCAGGCTGCTCTCCAGCTCCGACGTCATGGTGACGGCAGGCTGGGCAGGAGGGGGGTGGGGAAAAGGTGGAGGTGGATGCTGTTGATGCTTTTTGATTGACGGAGAGTGGACCAGGTGGGGAATAATAAACAGAGACAAGTGACACGTCGATGATGAAGTCTCCCTCAGCTCAAGACATCAGTGTAACGTCTTCTGATGGTCAAGTCTGGAGAAACAGAAAATAGATAAGCCTTTATTAGACAATTTATCACAAGGAACATCTAAACATTTAAGATAACTACTGATAAAGATCAGCAACACTGCAGAAAGCAAAAATAATTGTACATGAGGAAGCGAGTCTGAACCTTTTGCCCAACAACAAAAACCAAGTGTCTCTGTAAAGTATGCTTATATTCACTATGCAGGAGATCACAAGCCAGCCACTTTCTCCACCACTTGCTGCTCTCAAAGCTGACTCATAGCTGGGACTCCATCTGCACAGAGAGAGAGTAAATGCCAGGCAATTGTTTTCACAACTGCCAGCCAAATGGGGGAATGGCTCAGGAGGAATTCCGACTCTCTTGAGGGTAGTAAACCCCCTCTCTGCTTTCTTCCCTGCCTGCCAGTTTGCCTGCCTCCACCCCTTCCTCCCCTAAACGGAGCCTCTGCCGTAAACAAGCCAGCCAATGTCGTCTTGCGAACTGTCCTCAGCCCTGTGCGTGTCGCCCGTGCTGCGCAGGGTGCAGCCTACAACAGCCTGTCTCTCTGTCCCTCTCGGCACACAGCCCTCCCTGTCTTAAAATAGAGGGGCAGGGTAGAAAGGCCTTAAGTTACAAAGGTAGGTGATCATGGGCATCTGGGGAAAAAAACAAGAGCAGGGTGACACTGCATTCTGGCTAAGGGGCTGAAAAAAAAAGAAGGGTGGAAGAATGAGAAATCTGCACCAAGTTGTGGGATTTTTTTTCTCGACTAAGCATGCTCATACAAGAATGTTTTTGTGTGTGTGTGTGTGAGCATGTGTGAGACTGAAAAGGCTGTCAGGCTGTCAGGCTGAGAATAAATACAGTCTTGACAGCGATCAATAGGTCAAATACTGCATCTTTTAAGTCTCTTTTCAGACATGTTTTTAAGTAACAAAAATACTTTTATCTGATTAATATTCGGTTTAACATTCTTCTTCTACATAAGAACTTAATAAAAAGCTCTAAAAGGGGGTTGGAAGCACATCAATCTGTTCTTCCTTAGTGAATAATTCTGGATATACAAATCATAGTCCTCCTGCTCTGCCTACTACAACTGCTTGTGTTTGGTTGACCAGTGGGAAAGCTTTGCACCAAAATCAGTGACTAGCAGACATAACAGAACGGTAGGAGCAGTTAGCATCTTTGAATGTGCACTCAAGTTGAACTAATGCAAAAAAAAAAAAAAAATCAAACTACCTTCTTCTGTTCTTACACGAGTGCTGTGCAGTAGGTTTCAGGTTTCTTTGCCTACGTTTGGCTTTCAAATGTGTGACCTACTTAATCAGGTTACGAAGTTAACATTTTAGGGGAGCACACAGATATTTTTCTTTTGAGCAGAGGAATGTAAAAAAGAAAAATCTCTCCACTGACAAACTTGGCCAAGAAACCAGTCAATTTCTTTTAGGTTCACATTTTTGAGGGGAGGAGAGCTATAAAAAAGGGGGCATTTCTGTGCCGTGTGGAGCCACATCCCATTACCATTTCATCCAACTTGGGACGGTGGTTCAGACACTTATAGAATCACCTTAAATATTTTGTCATGTAAAAATTACTAGAAAAAACTGAATTCTTTCCATTTTTATAATCTATGTCTTGAACAAAAAATTCTACTTTTTACAATAAAATAAGTATTCAACACATGATCTGTTAAAGGATATTTTCTATGAAAATCTGAAATCTCTCATTTGATTTATATCTTTGTTTCTTCTTCAAAATAGTGGCAATGAATTAAACATAATTTTATGGGCCTCTGTTGTTGGTATGAGATGCAGCAGAAAGAGTGAAAAAATTCCTAGGTGGGCAAACTTCTCTGGTGGCAGTTGGTCACCATCAGTTTGTGGTTGTTCCTTTCAAATGATATCTCACAGCAGGGGACAGCTAGTGCCAAGCAGCCATTTCAATATCCGCTAAAAGTATAGGCAGGCAGAGCCAGATGATGAAGGGTTTTTTCATACATCAAAACAGAATTCTGAGACGAGACGCTAAATCCAGTTTGGGGAGATCATTACTGGAGTGGAGCATTGGTCTCAAAACCTCCCTTATAATCAGTTTTGAGCTTCATATGGTACTATAAAGTTTCTTATCCAAGTTTTACTGAGTAAAATCCCTTCACATTTCATCTATTTCCTGTCTAAATTTAATAACTGAAACGTCTTCGAAAATGTACTGATTATTAATAGCAGCAGTGTTCACCTTGAATTCATATCAATAATTGAATTTTCATCAAAAAAGTAATACCAAAGGTTGCAGCAAAACTGCATGTTTCAAACCTTTCAGATCTGGCCAAACTACACCTAAATATGCTATTTCAGGATGGGGCTCAAAGCTCTGAAATTAGCAACAGCACACCATTAAATCAGCATATTTGCCAAAGTTTGGCAAAATAGTGAGTGTAACATACAGAGCTTAAAGCTGAACAGCAAAACACATATTATACTGCAAAAGTGGCATCAGTAAGATCTATTGATGTTTTGATGCTTTATTCCTTCATGTGAATATGTTCCTTTAGAAATCTACTTTAACTGTCTGAAATCAAGCTGCCCACAACTTTTTTTAATACAATGAGAAGAAAACAACAAATGTTTCTGGGTCACTTTTCAAGCCTTTTGATACACAAGGATAGATGGTTAGAATTTCACTTAAATCTGCTCTCTTAGAAAAAAGCTAGTTATTTACTTTTCAGCGTGTTTTTCTTTAGTTCTCCTTGATAAAAAAACACAAGGCCTTGATGAAAACACCAAAGCCTTTGAGGTAACTCTCCCAACCTTTGCAGTCATGAGCAGAATGATAGATGAGCAGACTTGCTGACTGACTACCGTCAGGTGAGTCAGCCTAATGGTGGAGTGCAGTTCCTCATCACCAAAAGACAAACAAATCATACACAAGGTATCTCCACCCTGTCACTGAAATAAGGGTGACTCATATGCTCCTTACCCCAGCAATTTTCTTTTTTTGAATGGCTGCCCATGTAAATACTGTATAAAACAAATTTGATTTCCCATTATAAATCCATTATTATCCATTTAAATAGCTGCAACACCACTCAAATGCTAGTTGGACAACATGATAATTGAGGACGTCATCTCAGGGTCTGATGGGTGTTTTCCCATTTTTTGATATTTCATGGACTAAATCACCATTTGAAAACCACATTGGAAATTGACAGCCCACAAAATGACCATGGATTTAAATCACCACCAAGCCCACACGGCATTTGCGGATTTTGTTTTACATTTTCCAGCAATGATCCAGAATGAAAATCTACAAAATTCAGAAAACTTTTTGCTTTTACTGTGAAAGACTATTTCTTTTGAATAACAAAGATAGTTTTAGAAAAGTTAAGACAGTAACAGACACTTTGTGAAATGATGGACTGTTAAGCCTCAGTTGAATCCAGCCAAATGTCGAAAGTAGCAGGCTGGATGCCAGTAATGTTGGTTTTTATTGAGCATTATACTGCAGAGCCAGCACAGTTAGCAGCTCGGTCTAGCTTTGTTGTATGAAAGCTCATTCTTCGCACAGGTAAACGGCCCTGTGTGTGTTTCTGGTAATGTTGCCGCTGTACATAAAGATATTTTATAGACATGCCCTACAGGCAACAACATAGCTGCATGTAAAAATTGCAGGAATTTATTTGCTTGGCAATGCTGTGTAACTTTGATTTGTATCCTTTTAAGCTAGTATGTGAAGAGAACTTAGTGAAGTCTGAATTAATTAGTTAATCTAGATTTTTCTTTCCCCATTCAGTAATTAATTAGTGAGGGATTTAGCACAATTTCAGTTGACCAAGTTTTTCTATGGTTGACTACAGCACCAATTACAAATAGCTAAAATGGTGCCAACCTTTGTTAAAAAGTCAACCAAAAGAACAAAAACTTATAACACCTAGCCACAAACAAATACATAAATAAATAAGCAACAGCTAAAGTGCTTTAACTCTATCTAACCAAATATCTTTCTAGAAACTTAATAACTGCATAGGCTGTTAATTTACAAGCAGCATCTCTAGCTGTTTAAAAATTGCAGAAAGGTCTTGGAAATTTTGCTGGTGAAGTTTCCACATAGGCCCCATTTTCACTCAGGAAGAATCTGTTACATTGACTTACGCAGAACCTGATGAACTGGCAGCACAATGTAAGGACCTCTTCGAGTTCACGCTTGGTGGTCCTGACATTAATGTTTCCACTACTACTGTCTTGGCCCCCCGTTCTAACTGAGGCCCAAAACTCACTATGAATGGGGGTAGCCAAGAAGAAGGAGCAGGCAGAGCCTTCTGGTGGCCACTAGAGGTGAGCTGATAGAGTTAGGGGTTTATAAAAGGTGCTCTGCCTGCTCCATGCAGATGCATGTCATTTGACCCTCTACGCTAATGATCCAGCTGCTACATAATCTACAAGACCAAGTCAGTGTCTTAATTAGAAAACCTTGGGCTATGGCAGGGACGATGAAACGCATCACAGGCAGGCAGTAAGGCATCCCTCCTGCTGCCTTCATTACCCCGCCAGGCTGTTGGACAATCAGAGCAGGGACAAGACCCAGCCTGCTGCCACGTCAGAGAGGACTGTATGAGTATGTTCACCAGCGGGTCTGGGGGCAAAAGGAGGAGCACTGAGGAGGAAGAAAAGATAAGAAAAAAGCCAGGGGAGATGAAGCAGTTGAGGAGGGTGTGAAGGGCACCATGATGCTGGAATCAGGCCTGGTAGAGAGCAGAATTGGCAACAGTTTGCATCGAGGAGATCTAGGAGTTCAGGCACTGCGATTACTAGGCCAGGGCAACAGACAGCAATCCCACACACACAGGGCCACTTTGATCTGGCTCTAGGTAAATGAGGTTCAGTCACTGTCACTGCTGAAAAAGAGAAAAAAAAAATCTCTCTCTTCACTTTAATTTGTTTTTAGAAGGGAGCGCTTAGACTATTTTCTGAGGCTGAGAGAGAGAAATAAATGGTCAAATTCATTCTCTATTCAACACTCAAAGTTTCTTTATCCTCCGGGGATTAATGGCAGATTTAGTTCTGAATGAGAAATTGAAAGGGTTTTTGAAACATCTTAATTTACCACGTTCTTGACAGGACTTATCAACGTTCTAGCTGCCAACAGAGCACTGACAGCTAATCAGTGATTGTGTTTTGTGTCTCAGCTAAGTCTGAAGTGTCTCAATCAAACTGACAGCCTGGTTATTACACATGTGCCAGGCCCTCCTTTATTCAAGAATCTCCAATGAGGCAACAAACTGAGTAACAACCAGGGATTACTCAACACAACATAGCACATTACGTCAACTTCATCATGTTAGGCAAGTACGTACTGAGATGCAAGTCAGCAAATGCGTCATAAAATAAGTGTTGTTCCCCATCTCCACTATTGCAAAATTGATGTCTGCACTTAGCAGACACTTACACATTCCAGCAGAGCCCCTAACAATGCATGGCCCAGGATTCAATGAATATTTTAAGTGTAATTTGCTACAATGAATGCTACTTAGGTGTCTTCAACATTTTATACAATTAAAATTTCCACTTAGCTCATTTTAATTCTAATTTTGAACTTACAGATGTTTAATAAATGTGTATGTTCCTACATTTTTCTAATGGGGTCAGTCTTTCTCAATCAAATTTTTATCATATCTTGAAGCAACTTTTGAAACTAGTGACGTCCCAGTTAAGTTTTTTTGGCCTCCATTCTTAATTTGAAGATCTTATACATACATTTGCTTAAATGCTGATTAATTATGTGTCACACACACTAAAATAACAGCTGTAGCCTACATCATAAGATACAACTTATTTTTTCAAAAGATACTTAATACAAAAACTGGTAATCTCGGTTGAAAATCATGATGGTAATAATAAGCCTAAGATATGGATATG
Organism: Acanthurus tennentii; assembly: GCA_029783805.1. NCBI lineage: Eukaryota > Metazoa > Chordata > Actinopteri > Acanthuriformes > Acanthuridae > Acanthurus > Acanthurus tennentii. The sequence goes on along the minus strand of JAPZDZ010000012.1, from coordinate 10,893,196 downwards.
ATATCAATTTAAGTGTACTTTTACCATGTTTTCCCATGGGTTATCATTGTAAATGTATTAGAATGTAGCATCCACCATCAACAAATTATTTTGGATTTTGTGATTAGCTATGTGAGTAACTACCTTCTTAGCTGGTAACAACAACTAGTGTTTCAGTTACATTATTTTTGAGAATAGCGTATAATTTACTATGCCTACAGTTAGGAGTGGAACAAGACTGATATTACAACCTGCTACAATAAAAAAAAAACAAACAGAAAAAGAAAAAACAACAAAAAAAAAACACCTGATGGTAATTATACAGTTACACATTATTACAATTATTTCACTGCACCTACTATTTTACTATGAATAATCTATTATAAAGCAGGAACAAAAATAGACAACAGCGTCCCTAAATACATTACAGAGTAGCACCATGTGATGCTTACTGAATAAATCAGGCTGCTTATTTAAACTGGGGGAAAAGGCAGAGATGGGACTCTTCCATATTTACATCTTTCTAGGAACACTGTTAAGTTTCTGTTTCATTGACACAGCAAAGGTAATTCAATCAAAGATAAACAACTAATCTGTGTCACTTGCATGATTACAGTTGAAGATTAATGGTTAACTTAACATAGTTAAAATATAGCACAACAGATTTAAGGTGTGGTGTTTTCACTTTTTTACAGGCTTCCATTTTTTTGCTTGAACAAAAGAGATCAGTTTATCAGTTTTTAAAATGATATTCACCAGTTTTTTTCTCCCATATAGCTATAAATATCCCTGTTTCTTGCTATAAGCTTGCTCACTGAGTAGACTTTGTCCTCTGTTTGTGAAAAAGTCATGAATATGCCTGCAATATCAGCAAATTGGGAAATAAACCTAAATAAGTTGCTGTTTATGCTGAAGATGTGCCAAGTCCCTAAAAGTAAGAATAAACAAAAAAAAACATGAAATAGGAAAACCAGACTAACCTAAACTACATCAATGACCAGTGTCACAAAATGAACATCAGATTTTTGGCCAAAACTCTCTAAAGCTTGCACGAACAGAGTGAATTACATAACATTTTCTAATACTGCTGAGCATTTTCTAAATAATACAGTGAACTGTTTTAAACTAAATGTGTATTACGGTACAGTATGAAATTAATCTTGCAAAGAGACCTGATACATGCTGAAGTAGATAATTAGTCTTAAAAAGTGTGCTCAATTTTGCTTTATGAATTTTCTTTTTTTGCATTAAAAAACTCTGCTGATGTCCCATATTGTGTCGTGAAGTTCTGTTATTACCTCATACCTCAAAGAGATAAAATCACTGGAAATATTAGAAACTGTCACATCTTGCAGTATTATCCTTCAGATTGAATATTTTGTATTAGATTTTTCAGCTACAATGACTTGTTTAAAAAGATATGTCTACATTTAATTACAAGCAACAATTTTGAAACAATGCTTTCAAGATTTGAGATACGCTTCCCACAAAATGTACAAAATATTAAAATCATCTCACTTTACTTGTCACATAGTCTCTAATGTCCATTAAATAAATTGAACCAACACTCTTTGTCTGATTTCAGCACAACATTCTGCAAAAGGGTGGAAACCACTGACTAGAGCATAAATAGAGGAAGCACATTAAAGGAAAGTAGGGAAAACAAAACGGTGAATAAAACGAGTTTTACTGTGGAAATGTCGTCCAGCGTATGAATGGAAATAAGGCTGCAGTGCATTCCCAGTATGGAGCAGTATTTAAGGTCATAGCACCTTTCAGAAGATGTTCATCAAGGGAAAGAAGCCTTCACAGAAAGCACAATGTTTTCATCCAACAACTTTGTTTTATAGGCTTGCAAACTTTCCTTGAGATATCATACTGCAATGCACTGCCCATGAAAAATCCAAAGATGTATATTCCTTGATATATTAAATACATTAAACACATTTAAATATAAGGTTACATAATCTATGGATCAACTAAGTTTAATGTGTTTGATCATAGATTATGTAACCAATTAATCTATCGCCACTTAATCGTTATCATCCCTACTGTT
>JAPZDZ010000012.1:10861069-10875157 GCA_029783805.1 Acanthurus tennentii | reverse complement strand
TACTTCTGCAGTGTACAATCAATTACATATATATATATATATATATATATATATATATATATATATATATATATCCACCAATCCTCACCGACCTTCTGCAACAGGTGAATGAAAGTCCCCCAAAGAGAACATATTTGCCTTTGGATCCTGTGTGGTAAAGCTCTTTTATTGTACATTTGTGGCTTACAAGACAACCCTTGTATCTCCCTGAATAAAAAGTCAGTATGTCTAAGTTCTGATGAACTGTTCACAACACACAATGTTTACCTAAGCTTGTATATATGTTCACCCAACAGCACCTTAAAGAGTAGTGACGTGATTATGCCAGCATTATGCCAGACTCTATATTTGTCATTGCTACTATGTCACCTTTAAATCTCAGTGAAATGTATGCAGTCCACGGGGGAGAGCTGAAGCCTTCATTTGGGAATATAATGTCATCAAATTGTCATTTCTTGATGCGATTTTATTACAAAAGCTGTTTCTTCTATTTGTATGATCTGTCATCAATAATAGGCCAGTGGCTGCTAATCTGTAGGCAAGCTTTATTTTTTTGCCTATTTTTTTTAATGCTACCATTTATACTTTAATTTTTTCCTGTTTGACAATGACAGACAGCCTCATCATTTTTTATATGAAAATTGTATCTTGGTATTCTAGTTTTTACCTGGAAGTGAATTTTGTATCTGCCACAGGAGGCACTGTGATGATTAAAACAGATAGCAAATACTACGATGAAAGCCCTGTTCTTATTACTTAAGCTGTGTCAGCTTAGCGAGCTGCTCTTCCTGCACACAGCTCGACACGTCTCCTAATAGTGTGAATCATAGAGGCATACCAATTGCTTCTAGACCAAAAAAAAAAAGCTTAAGAGAAATATATTTATACTGAGAGCCTATCAAAACTCAAGGACAAAGCTCACAATATAATGAATTAATAATTAAATCCCTCAAGCAAGTCTCATTTATTTCAGATTTATTTACTCATCTCATGATATTAAATCTTACAAATCTTAACTGACACAGGTATGTGCACCATTCTCACTCTGAAAACTCACTCTGTTCTACATGTAATCAGGCACCACATTAACTTTTCTTTAATGGAGGAGAACTATAGACTCTTATTTCGTTTGCACATTTGGTGCATTACAACTACCAAACACACTTCTGTCAGTGTATGCCCTCATCCAGTCCCTTGATTTGAACTTCATGCAAATATAAGGTCAAACCGAACACTCATAATAGACTTGCCACAAAATTTATGTCTTTTTGCTACCACAAAGCTGGAATGACTCACAGAAACCACCATGAACTACAGGAGCCGCCAATTCCCCACCAACCCCCACTCCATCCTACTTTTCTAAACTTACCCAGCAAGCTCTAGTGTGGGTAGTTACAGCACTCCCCTTGTAGAGAAAAGGGCCCTGAGTAGTAAACCTAGAGAAATAAATGGCTAAACACTTTCAGATAAAACATGTATCTGAGCAAATGTGCTGATAATATCAGGCAACCAACAAGTTGAATTAAACATCACATAGTTCCTTCACAGATTCATGTCCACATCCAACCCCAACCCAGGACGTGAGTTGGAACATATAGGACTAGTTCGCTGACAGATTCAACTCAATAGACTGGGAGGAGGTGGGATGAGGAGAACTAGGCAGTGTATTGCTGGATGAATAAAAAATGAAAGAGTAGTGCTTCAGTAAATTCGCTCTCTACATCCCGTGAGGAGGGTGGGTGGTGAAGGGGGTGGGGGTGATGGTGGAGTAGAGGCTCGTTTGAAAACTGAACCAGTGCTGCATTCCCACATCCACCCGTATCCAGCGAGGGGCTCTTTAAAAATTCATTAATTTACAGCAAAAATAGATTAAAGCACCCAGCTGAGCAAAACTCAAAATTTGGCTCCTGAATAACATTAATGATAAAACATCTCCCTCAAGCTCAGGGGGTTTTGCCTGAAGAAGGAGTGCAGGCTTTTTTCACCTTACAGCACCTTGAGAATAATTTATTTTCAATCATTACTAAAATAATGCAATTCTAATTGTCATTTTTAATTACACTTTTCTTCAGCTGAAAAAAAAAAGTGGTTGTGCAAAAACCTGCATAAACTAATTAAAATTCATTCAAGGATCTGCCATTCCCATGATGCCATTCCAATGTCATTCTATTCAACATTTGATATCTCAGCTACAGAGACTCAATGACAGCTGCTCCAGGCCCCAAAAACGCCTAGAACTGCAGTTACTGTAATTGCTCTGGCCAGCACTAAATGAGGTTCACTTAAGTGCAATTATCCCCCTCTGATCTCTCACATAAAGAGACTTCTTTAACATGGAGAAGTGGGCTCACACAATGTGACTGCAAACAAGATTCAAATTGGAATCAGGGAGGCATTTCCAGCAGATGAATGGCTTCATAGCTCATCTGCATTCTAGTGATGCACGGCGTTGCTAATGAAGACTAAGCCAGTCCCTTCTCACCAACACGGCTTTCCATAAGAGCAAAACTTCACACTGGATATAAGCAGAGTACAGGGAGAAATTTCCAATGAAACTGTCCAGTCATTTAGCCCGAGCTGCATCAGTTCACTAATACAGCCCCCACACAGAGTTAACAGCTGTTGAGAAGAAAAGGAAGATCCTGTTTTTTGTGCCCAATCCAGGGTGAAAAAAAACAATGAAGGACGAGATAATGGTTGATGAAGGAAAGACAAAGGAACTCCATCCCAAAATAACTTTACATTTCAGAGCAGAGATGAACTGAAACAAGCCTACTTTGGATTTAGATCAAAAATAAGTCATCATAAAATACTAAACAGAGGCCTTTGACCAACAGCATCACCACTACACCATGCCAAAAAAATATATCAGCCGTGCTCATGAATAAATTGCCATCTGCCAATCGTATTAACACAATAGGTTTTCAGCCTGAGGGGTAAGATGTGGCGTTCTAATAGGGGTTGCTACAGAGGGTACCTGTTGGGTGCTGTCCAACTAAACAGGGTGGTAAAGAGGGGGGCTGTGATGGGCATTCATGTTGCCACAGGCTCAACTACCACCAGGAGTCTGATAACTGCATCTCACGGATGGCCATTTGAATAATCACTTCAACAAGGGGAGAAATTAAAAAGCCTCTCAGTGAAACAGGGCTAGGCACAGGGCCACATCCTGAATTCCAAATGAGGAGGTTGTATTCAAAAAAGTAGAAATCCGTTTTAAATTCACTATGCTTTACTGGCTTTGCTGACCCTTGAGAGCTATCTAAATTACCCCATATCATGTCATTATTCTATTTAATCTTTTAAATTACACACCATCACCCCAAAGCTAAACATTAGAGAGCTTAACAATAAGAGCTGCTTGATTGCAAGTAAAATAGGCAAGTAAAATGCCAGGTTGGGCGAGTAAATCTAGCAACTCATTTGTCTGACTGGGCAAGTGGCATAAAATGAATAAAGCACATTGATTTTTTTTCTGGAGCTGATGATGGAAGTGGCTAAGAAGTGGGCCATCTTGTTTCCTTTTTATCTGTGTTGACAGCTGCACATGCGCATTATCGATCAGGCACTTGCAAAAAATCGCGGCACATAAAACGAATACAAGCTGAAGACATTTCAATTATCCAGGAAATGGTAGTCTGCTGCAAGTTTAAAAGCCAGATTAACAAACCAGGGTTTTTCTTCAAAAGCACATCAAGGTTTAAGAAATATGTTGCTGTAGTACCAGTACCAGAATCGACAGCATTTTGTTAGTATGTAAAGAGGGGCTGTTGACAACTGCTAATAAATCAAACTATTTGATGGTCAAGTAAAAAGGACCGACGGCAAGAAGATGTCTAATCCACATGCCCGACCAGCAGGGACTGGGCAAATGAGAAAAAAAATGATGCTGAATCCCGCACTCTATCTAACCATTCATTTAATAGCAATATTAATTTATATGTAGTTATGCTTGTCTCTTCAGGGTGATAACAAAGCCATTTTTCTTTAAAGATGACAGACGAGTGTGCTACTGTGCTTTACACTTACACAGAACACAGGAAGACCTTGGAGAAGTAGGTGTTGTGTTTTTTAACAGGCAATCGGCAGACAAAAGACCGCTGCAGGTTGAAACCACCATTAAAGAGAAGCAGTATCACATCCTCCAATTCATTTTTTTACATTTTACTGTGTGAAAGAACATATGAGTAATTTTCTCTGTATTTCTTTATAATTTTGCAGCATTTTTTAAAAGTCTAAAGATGTTTTGAAAAAGAAATCAATAGAATGAACATAAATCTGCTCAATTAAATTAAAGGTAAAATAGCAAATAAAGAGTCATCATATTATTACGAACGTCTTTAATATAAATCAGCAAAGACATCCATAAACAGGAGTCTTTAAGTCTGAGCCTGCAGAACATCCTCAGCCATACACAACATTGAATAATAATGTAGCTTTACACTAACAAAATATGATGGATGCAATAGGTACACACAGGGGAACAAATTTTACAGTGTGAGTACAATGATTCCTATTTCTGCATGCAATCTGTAAAAAGCATTCATCGGCTGTACTCTAGGTCTATTCTTAACAGCCAACCAGCAAACAACAGAAAAATGTCACTTCCTCTGTCTATGCCAATTATTCTGCTGCTGTACGATCTTTTGCATAGTTTTTCATTTAACTAAGTTATTGGATTGTAAAGACAAAACAGAGGGCTGCTTTTCTTATGAAGGGGTTAAGACATCTTTCATCGTAAGACTGTGCTTGGATGACTGCAATGAAATGCCATTTCAACATAACTGCATGTGAAGACTTTTTTGTACAGTTTCTTTAAAAAAAAAATTAGAAAAGAAAATAAAAGCTGTAGAGTAAAATATACTCATTTCTGGACAAACAACAAATTTACCTAACCTGCATCTGCTTACCTGGTTTGAGCAACATCAAAGGTAAACACCATGTGTCCCCTAAAGCTGAATGCATACCCTTAGTCCAGAGAGCTTGCTAAAGGCCTGCTATTTAAAGGATGGGTGATTAAGACACAAACCAGGTCTGACCTTTGATTGTGGTTGCTGACTAATGCTATGGGCATTTTCTTGGTTGAAGTGGTGGGTCTGGCAGGGTTGGGATGAACTGGTGGAATTTCTAATGTTTTGTTTTAGTCACAAATTAAACCTTGTTATGCTGGCTTTATGACAGAGTAAACAAGAACAGGAGTATATGATGATTGGCTAATAATTTGCAAGTCATTGCACTTAAATCATTAAAAATGACAACGATCCCTACAGAACTTGCAAAAGTTGGCGGCAGGGCAAATTAAGAATTCAGCCATCCATCCACTAATACAGGCCGTCAGGATAAAGCAAGTGCACTGTTATGTATACAACAGCACGCAAATACCACAGCTGTTATAATTTTAAGTCGTAACATTAACTTATCAGTGTCTTCCATGTGCGGTCACGCACTAAAATTGATGAAACACACAAGCAAAGAGAAGCATGGCTGAGAAATGTCTAGCACACAAGACCAAATATTTAAATGCAACACCGCCTGTGTCATTTCAGGGCAATCCTCAAGGGTATACCACCACCAGAGGCAAGAGACTGCCCCGAGATCAAATTCAGCAGTATAAAATTCACCTGAAACATGCTCTGCACTTGTTGATTGTCTACCCACATGACGAACTTGCACCCTCTCATAAAGGTCAACTAGTTTTACAAACGAGGATTACTATTTTCGAGAGGAACGTATCAGCAGAAAACAGAAACAGACAATTGACAGACGACTAAACACACTGCAACAGCTGTGAGTCAAATACCTTCAGAGCACGCAGGAAAGCCAGATGACACTGGGTTCATACACACACGCACACACTCACTCGCTCACACACTAACACACACACATACACACACAGACACACACACAAACACTCTTCATGTTTGGACACACAAAGTCTCACATACCAAACAGCTAGCTAACGATAGCTGTTGGAGGGCTTGGATATGTCATTATATCCACCTAATGCGAGGAAAACACGCACACACATAGTCCTGGCCCAACAGAAAGCAGCGACAACGTTCAGCTAAAGTTAGCTGGCTACCAAAATTGGCTAGCTAGCTGTCAAAGTTGCCCTGTCAGTTGTCACCGGTTGCACGGCGGTGCTAGCAGGCTAACGCAAGAGCTGTCAACTTGGAGAGTTACAGCGACGGCCGCGGTGTACGTTACTAACACTGACCACAGGGAGACACAGACTTGCTCTCTGAGAAAAAAGGTGTCCCCGCACGCCCCGCCACAGCGAGCGGAAAGCTCTGTGTTAGGGCCTGTTCACCGGGCTCAATCCCCAGAACTTCAGTGCAGCTCACTTCCCCGTTAAAGTCGTCCATTTCGTGGGCCTTAGTTCAACTTCCATGCCCGTATAGCTCACTTACTCTGGGTGAAAGCTGCTGTGACGGTGGCTCTCTATAATCCTGACGGTAGTTTGAGAGTAACTACCCCCTCCCCTTCCTTCCACCTCCTCTTCTTGAGCTAGCAGTGGCTCCCCAGGAGAGTCCTATGGTCTTGACGTTATCGTCCTGTGCAAAGAGCCACCGTAATCGTAGCTTCGTAGCCGGTGTGCCCGCGGTGCCGTGGTGTCCCTCCTCAGCTTCCCTCCGCCTTCTCCAGTTCGCCTTTCTCTGGGCGGCCGAGCCAACATCCGGGAATCTCCCCCGTTTAGGTTAAGTGCCCGGAACTACTTTCACATACGACGAAGCACATGAAGGTGTTTTTTTTTCTTTCTCTCTCACCACCCCTGCCGCCACAGAAACTAGCGCGCGGTCAAATGCTCAAGCCCGCAGTGGAAACAGCAGCGGGTGCGCCCTAAACAAGAACTTGCCTTTCAGTCAGTTCACTTACAAATCAGCTCTAATTGGAGAGCTCTGTGTTGTGATATAAACCAATGTGGCTTCTGGCGTATAGCATCATAAATAAAGAACTGTAAAAGACAAAAAGTAATGAGACACTAAATCAGGTTCATAGGATAAAAGCAATTGAAGGTAGTTCACTTGAACACTGCTGTTTCATAACACACCTTTTTATGAGGCGTAAAGTTCTATTAATGGTTTTTATCTCGGGGTAATAAATCAGTCATTAGTACTTCATAGGTCAGTTACACACTATTATACGAAGAACTTTTCGGTTGCCAGATTGGGAAATTTCTTATTGACTAGAGTTTATGCCTCCTGTTCAGTAGCCTAATGTTGCAGTTACAGTCTACATTTTTGGTAATCTATTAATAAATAATCTACTAGTGGGGCTTGCATATTGCAATAGCCCTTAAGTCTGTGGTTATCGCTACATGATATTATTTTGATAATAAATGTTTATTGGTCTAGGTTTGCTGCTGATTTTTCTTCCAGAACTATAAGTATTCTACTAGAGAGACTTCTTGATAAATTACAGTGCTAAAAGACTACATGCCCTGGGGATTTTTTTTTTCGCAACCTGGCAACCAATGAGTGTTTTTTTTTTCAATAGATGATAAGAGATCTTGTAATATTACATGAGATAGGCTATTAATCTAAAATATTTATGGTTACGGTTTTCCATAAGATAATTTAATATAACACTGACAATAAAAAACACAGAACACAGAAGTTGATAAACACATGTTGAAGATTCTAGTCCATGCTTAAAAAATGCATCTTTTGGGAAGAGCCAATATTTTTCAGACAAAAAATAATTGTTGGAAAGGGACAACACATGAGCCTAAAGGGATCTAACTAGGAGTTATACACCCCTCCAGAAAACCCCACCCCCCTCAAAAAATGTGCTTTGGGCCCCAGTTTCAAACTACACATATCATGTGTAAGCACCAGAGGTGTTACTGGCTTTAGTTACAAACCTCTGTTGAAAACAAGAAAAAGTCTGTCCCACACTTCAGCATTTGTTAATTTAGTTTCAGTGGTCACCTGCATTATATCCCGCTTCCAAAATTGTGGTGAAATATTGAACTTTTTATTTAACTGTTTTTGTTCTGCCTAAAATTGCCCCAAAGTTTGTATTTCTTAAAAAACCCACAATATCTTGCTCTCCATTGTACAATTTAAATTGCTCTTCAGGGCACTCAATAGTTATTTCAATTGCCAGAACAAAAATGACAGAGTTCAAGGCACCTGTCCTTAATGATATCTGTGGCCCAGGATGACACTGACTTTATCTTAATTTTCTGATTACAAAGAAATATGAGAAAATTGTACTGTGATAGATTGACTTATACCTCATCTAACTGTTTCATGAGTTCTCATGACAAACTGTTGAAATATCATATCTTGGGATTTCAAAATAAGATTATGATTTTCTATAATTATAAACCATGTGACAGTTCAGTTCCCCAAAAGAGCTGTAGCTCCCGTAATAACCCGTAAGTGACAAAAATAAATAAATGAATAAAATCCATACAGTTCTTTGCATTAATCAAATTTAAAGTTAGTGGTAAACAAAACATTCTATTGCTATTTTTCTATAATCCTATTAGTTGTATATTAAATGAAAATATTCTATAAACTGTTTTGAGCTCTTTTGTATCACATTGATGTTTAACATTTTTTAATTAGATTTATGCATCTTTTCGATTTCCAACCTGATTAAGGGCCTCTATAACTCAAAAGGGTATCAGGTTTTAATTTTTTTAAACCAAATCATAATTTACCTATTTAACTGGTTGTGTTTCACTGAAAGAATGAACATTTCGTTTATATGAACGGTAATATCAGCAAAATGTACAGAAACTGATAATGTTAATTGTCACAATCAAGCACGAATCAGAGTGCTGAAGTGTTGTGATCAGCGGCGCAACAGCGCCACTTGTGGGTTAATCGTGGGTATTGCTATTAATTAATTAATCCAGAAACTTGTGATAAAATGATATATCATTTCAAGTCGAAACATGTACCGCTATCACCGTCTTACTGTTCAAGGTACAACTTTAGAATAAAGCTAGTATCAAGTGTCTTGACTGACATCACTCACATTGATTAAAATGATTGATAATGTAAAAAGATTTTTAAAAAAGACTTCACATTATCTGTAGGTGTGTATATTATGTAGGCCAATGTATGTAGCTGTATTGTTCTATATGAGTTCATTTTATCCTTTTTGTGCATAGCATGAAGGTGATGCAACTGACTCTTTTATTATTCATCTCTATATGGAATGACAGTGAAATAAACTTTTTAAAATAAAGAAATAATAGTAAGTCTTTTAAAAGAAAAAAATCTCCTGAAATTTAACTTGCAGGCAAAAAAATGTTCCTTCATTAATTTACAGTCTTAAAAAACATAATTTATAGCAGTCTCTATTTTACAAATCTTGCATGTTTAGGTCATATCGAAAAAGAAAAACACAAATTGTATTAAAAAATACTGAATGTGCTGAGAGGAAGATGCCAAAATTGTTGTAGATACTTTAGTACTTAAGATACATTTGATTTTCAAGTAAATGCAAATAGAAAACTGGGCAACCAATCAACCAAGGTGTACAATAATTTTATAGAAAATATATAAAAGGATTTCATAATGTTTTTAATAGGTCTAATAAACTTTATTATCTATCAGTTAATTCTTTAGTTTTCTTGGAAAATAAAAAACACAAAGCATGAGAAACAAAATCGAGTCACATTTGGTATTTCAAAACTGTTTTGATCCACAAGACATGTAGTTTTTGTGCCTGTAATTGATTTTTGGTCCATAAAGAAAATATAAGGAAACAACGGCAATGAACTCACCGGAAGTCAGATTTCAACTGAAACGTCAAGATCCAGTCAGTATTTACTGAGAAAGTTTAGACTTTATTTCTATCAACAAAATGATAGAGCCAGAGAGACTTAGGAGGGTAAATGCTCACCATTAAAATAAATTAAGTCACGACACATGCTGAGTCAGTGGGACAGTCCGCTTTGAAAGATCCCCTTTTACAGCAATTTCCCCTCTGCTCTCATGACGGCAATTTGCACCTCTGGTGATGCTCATTGACATGAAGTCTAACACCTCATATGAAAGTGAGAAAGTTACTGATGCGCGACTAAGGAGATGATAGTAGTGTCATTCATGGCCACAGGGGGCGCTGACGGTTTTCTTGTGTAATAATAAAGACCAAAGAATCTTTCTCACCGCTTTCAGGAAGTGCAGAAGTTGTGAAGCTGCTCCTGACTGAGACCAACCTCGGAACCTTAAGTAGGATATTTTACCAGTTCTGTCCTTAAATAATTTAAGAAATACCGTTGTTTTCGTTACATTAGAGGTATTATTACGGTGGCAAATAACTGTCAATAAGCTGTAACAATACGTAGTATTTTTTTTCTAAGAGTGCACAAGTGCACTTGCCTGTCTTTTTCCTTTTAACTGTCTTAGTCCTCAACATTTGCGGGTAATTTCAAAATCTCTTCACCTCATTCTGTTGCAGACGAACTTACCCACAGTGACTGAGTTTCCTGTAGTTATCGAGTTGACACTGTAGATTTTTTTTACGCAAAACATTAAAGTCAAAGTTCTCCTCTTAAGTTCAGTCAGGGTTATTCATACTAACTGTGGGGTTCAAGGCTGCAACCTTATCTATATCATCCTTACCTTATCAACATAACTCAAACCCCATGAAATGTAAAACGAATAATAATAGTGAATAATGAAAAGCCGGACCAATATTGGATTTTTGATTCCAAAAGTAATATTGATATTTGAAAGTTAAACAATATTACAATCCACAAAAAAATAAAAAAAAATAAAAATAAACAAACAAAAAACATTGATTTACATACATACTGTTTTTTAAAAGACTTTAAGCCCACATGTGTCATGAGCTGGAAATTTTACAGTAGTATATTTTTCACTCTCAGTTGGACAAACTATGAAATGGAGCCAACCTTGTGCTTTTCTATCTAGCTTTGTATATATATATATATATATATATATATATATACTGTATACATGCAAAGACCTTGATATCTGCACAATGTCAACGTGGGCCCAACTAGTTTTATCAAAGTAGTACTCTAGTTATTCATTTCCTCTTATTTGTAAAGGGAGATAAAGAATAACAGTGGTCAATTTTGATGGGATAGAAACCAAAACATCCACATTTTTAATCCTTAGAATAGATGAAGTCCCAAAACTGTGGATTCTAGTCCAGTGATGTGAAGCAGTAGTCTGACGTTCAACTAATGTCCATGTCTTTCCATGCCTCCAGTTGACTTCTGTTTGAAATGTGTTGTCTCCAAGCTGAGTGTATTGCTCTTAAACCAGACTTAGTTTTTCACTTTGCACTTAGGATAACTACCACATTTTACTTTGCGTCAGCTGTGTCTAATGTCCCACATTACACCATGATATTTTCCCAAACTGTTCAATGCTCCCTCCAGGCCACAAGAAACATTATGGCTCAAGTATATTGAAGTGCATATATTGTCAAGTGCCCTTCTAAACACATGGCTAATAATCTGTCTGCTGATGCCCATCACTCCTCCTTCCTTTCTCTCTCATCAGGTAATGGCTGAACCCAGGATATCTTCCATTGATGGTAAGTTAGCGGAGGAATTTGCTGTTCCCTCTCATGTCGAGGAGGTCAAAGAGAAGATGTCAGCTTTTGCAGGGCATCATGCAGCAGCAGGTCGTAGGGTGGTTCTCATCACATCAGGAGGCACCAAAGTCCCCCTGGAGTCCCGCACTGTTCGCTTTCTGGACAACTTCAGCAGCGGCAGGCGAGGAGCCTCCTCGGCAGAGTATTTTATAGAGTCTGGCTATGCTGTCATCTTCTTACACAGGCATCGCTCCCTCTACCCCTACACACGTATGTTCTCAACTATTAACATGCTGGATGCCCTGAAGTTTGGAAGTGAAAAAGAGGCATCCAGCGACTCTGAAGTGGTGGTTAACCAGCAGGTGCTTCCGAACATTGCCAAAGTACTGAAGCGATACCAGGAAGTGAAAGAAAGCAGACTGCTACTGCCAATTGAGTTCAACACCCTGTCGGAGTATCTGCATATACTCAAAGCAGCAGCACAGGCACTCAGCACAATAGGTACAAATTGACAATTTAAGAGTTGAAATTCTGGTTTCTGTCTGGTGTGTGGCTCATAACTTGTCCTTAAATGTTTTCTTTGCACTCAGGATCCAAGGCCATGTTTTACTTGGCTGCAGCTGTGTCTGATTTCTATATTCCAGCATCTGAGATGCCTGAGCACAAAATCCAGTCTTCTAATGGACCTCTTCAAGTGAGTAAAGAATTAAAAATTCAAGCAAAAGCTGTTCTAACTGCAGGAATTTTCATGTCTTGAGGCATGGTAGTGTTTTTTCCTTTAGTCAGCTTTCCCCTTTTGTTCGGACTGATATTTGTCACCACCTATTGAATAGTTTCCAATATATTTCCTAACATTTATTGTCCCCAAAGCATGAATCCCATTTATTTAATTATATTGTAACCTTTCAAAATGTTGTAAAAAAAATCCAGTTTCTGACTTCTTGTCTGGCAACATCATCAGTTGCAGTTATGTGCATGTTTACATACTAAATTGAGATGATTAAAGTGGTAAACTGTCAAGCCAAAGTAATCAATGAAAATATACTTTTTTCTTTTACTCCCCTTCAGCTCAGCATGAACATGGTGCCCAAGATACTGTCCCCCCTGGTGAAGGACTGGGCACCCCAGGCGTTTGTCATATCTTTTAAGCTGGAGACAGATGCGACCATCCTGCTGGAAAAGGCTCGACGGGCTCTGGACACCTACAGGCACCAGGCTGTAGTAGCCAACGTACTGGACTCTAGGCGGGGTTATGTAGTGGTGGTGACCCCTGAGACTCAGGTTGAGCTGATCCTCACAGAGGAGGACGAGAAGAATGAGGTGGAGATCGAGGACAGGATAGTGAGCAACCTAACATCGGCACACCACAAGTTCATAACTCAACAAGGGGATTGAGCTCCATCATTTACTCTGCATGATTGAGTCACCGACACAGCTGCAGGTTGTTGTCTTGTTCCTCAGCTTCCATTCATACTTGCCTATTCTGCTGGAAGTTACTGTATAATCTATATGTTGAATGGTTACATAGCCTTAGATATAACTAACTGTAAACACACCATGCCTTCCCTTGTTCTTTTAACCTGCTCTAAAAAACGGGCATCTGAGATTATAAATGCCGTCTCTATTCAGGGACAATAAAAAGTTTATTAATCTTTATTGGCATTGTACAGTGATCTGTTACAGGAAAAGATATTGATGTTTTGTTTTTTTTCAACAATCACTGACAGTTGAATGAATCAGTGATTTATTTTGATACGAGGGTCACCTGTAAACATTTACAAGTGCAGTCCGTTGGTATTTTTTCAATGCCATGACTACACTTGACAACATTTTGGATCCTCCTTCCTTCGTGCTGGTTACTTAAGTTTCACACTCTTCTTGACACCAGCACGAATACCAGACATCTCTCCGCTGTATTTTGATATCTCACGACGAACCTCACGGACCTGGTGAATATGAACAACAGTAATGTAAATGTGTTTGACATATCCACAAATGATAAGTTCGACGAGATGAGCCTAGATACGTTCACTAAAAGAGATATGATGCACAGGGTAATAAAAATATTTTCATTAACATGTGGAGTACAGACCTGGCCCTTTCTGCGGATTTTGGCTCGTCTGAACTTCTCTCTGTGCTTGACTCTTGGATTGCGGTCTATTTTCTTCCTCTTTGGTGTTAGCCCCTTGTTCTTGGCCATCTGTGGAATGGTAGAGGTGCATTATTAAAACAACTGTTCAAAAATGACCAAGGTTAATGTGGAATTCATGAGCTCAGATGTGAAGGGAACAGTATATGGAAATGTACAAAAAAATTTTTTTTAAAGCGAAGCTTGCAACTGTTGCTTTTTTAAAGAAAAAATACTGAGACTTGCAAGATAACTCAAGCGTGTGCATGTTTTAAATTGTTCAGGTGCTTTGCAGTGGAGTTTTACCTTTTATTGGACTGCTGTAAACATCAGGTTATTAACTAACATTTAAAAAATTGTTTTTTGATGTTTGTACCTGCTCTGTTTCCCTGAACAAGACAGTCCACACATAGAGAAGACCCGTGCTG
>JAPZDZ010000012.1:10825736-10841409 GCA_029783805.1 Acanthurus tennentii | reverse complement strand
GTGTGCTATGTGTTCACACATGTTAGAAATACTCCATGTAGGAGCCTGCAGGAGGCAGGATATGATGCAAAAGGTGCGTAGCAGAAACCTCACTATTTACAGTAATTTGAAGATGATCTGTGAGATCATTCCAGCATCGACCTAAACTGCTAGAGGTTTGCAGATCTCTTCATTCCTCCAGTATGCAGACATTTCATGTTCTTTGTCGTCATTGTTTATAACAACTCTCCTACTTCCTACGCAGACATTTCTATTTTTTTAGTCACAAGCCACTCACACAATATACACGCCAGTGATATGCCCACTCCCCTGGACAGAAGTGGCTCACACAGACAAGAGAAAAGTCCAGATCAAATTATCCTAAAATTTGTGTTCACACATACAGCTCCTTTAGGTAAACTCATGCATGTGTGAAAGGGGCTCAAGACTTAATTGTTCTGTCTTTGTCTGTAAGGTACGCAAGTCCTTGGAGCAGATCCGAATCTTTACGGAGCACAAAGATGTTTTGGCTCAGGAAATACAAGACGAAAACGATCAGCTCAAGGAACAGCTCCAGCGTCTAATATTCCTTCAAGGTAGGAAATATTTTTACATGTGCATCACCTACATGGAAAAATACGCTAACCGTAACAACAGCAGTGACAAAGTTATGTTTTTATATTTTTTATGAAATAAGTGAAAGTTTCAAAATCTTTGTGTAGTGTACTCAAACAGATTAACAGTTCAGATTTTGAGACTACATTGCAGGTATTTTCATCTAATGATGAAGGCTAAATAAGTGCCTTTCAGGACTGTTAATATGCAAGTGGGACTATCTGAAACACTCCGAGCTACATACATTTAGTTTTGTTTGATTGTTTTTTTTTTTAGATATTACAGCATTTTCAGTCCTACTTTTTCAACATTCTCTGTTGCAATAGATTCTCAAATAAGCGAGGTGGCTAAAATGCTGTACCAGCAGGGTCTCACAGAGTTGATCCACAGCAGCCCTAGTGAGCAGGTGGCATACCTCCTGGTGGAGAGAGCCTCCTTACTAGAGACGAGTGATGATCCTGGCAATCTTAAAGGTGATGGAAACACACCCACCTTGCTTGGGACTGAAGCCCAAGCACTAAACACCACTCCACATCAGGTAAGAGGAAAAACAAGAGGAAATGTGATAACATTTAAGCTTGTTAGAATATGATGGCCCGCAGTAACCCTATAAGTCTATCAAAATGATAGACAAACAGAAGAGTCACTGGCAAAGGGTGTCACAATCAGATAAGTGAAAGAAAAGTAGTATAAATAGGAATCCCTCTGAAGAGTTTAAAATAAAGGACAGACAACACGTGCACAGCACAAACACACAAACAGAAACACAGACAGCCGAATGAAGTCGTTGACTCTCTGGACACATTCAACCAACTAAGCAGGGAACATTACCCTTTTATAGAGCCTGTCTGTCAGGCTGATTGCCATCAGCAGAGGGAGAACATCCCAGGTGCACCTAATTTCTCTGGATGAGCAAAGGTGTATAAAAGTTATGACCTAGATTTTATAAAAACTTGTCCATAACAAGTCAGATAGGCATGATGTCATTATTTAGTTGTCTTCTCATGTCCTTCCTTGTGTGAAATTCCCTTCTTAGAAAATAATGTCTGATTTTATCCAGTTTTTAGATTGGTATGCCTTATACATTTATCTGTAGTCAAGTGACTCATTCTGTTGTTCCACAGTCTTCCCACAGGGGGGCCACACGTCATAGCCAGAGCCCATGGAAGAGACTCTTTGGACTCCATAAAGCTTCACAGAGCAAACATACTTTCATTCCTGTATGTCCTTTATCTGCAATAATGTTGCTATACTTTACACTAACTAACACTAAAAACTGCACTGAGGTCAGGTGGTAATTTCGAGACAGTTTGCCACCTAAACTATTTTGTGTAATTTGTGTATCCCTAGGTGCATGTTTGAATTGAGGATTATTTTTGCATGTTTTCTATTCACAAACTCCTGACTTCTAACTGCAGCCTATTTTCTTGTTCCAGTGTTAATAAAATCTGTCACCAGCACACACTAGGGAACTTTGCATGACTGAAGACATCAAGATACTACATCACTGATGTGTTTCGATCCACTTCTTAAGGTCTCTTGTCTGTTTTTGTGTGCATTAATGACATTAATGGCTTTTACTGGTTCTCTTGATAATGTTTTAATCACCTCAGTGTTGATCATTTGATCAGTTGCTCTGTCTCTCCCCTTTAGGCTGAGGCCAGGCATTGGACTGCCCAGGCAAGCAGTGTGGAGAGAGAACTTTACCGGCTGGAACGGGACCTGGAGGAGGGCTCCCGTAGGTTAGCCATGGCCCACAATGAGATTCGGCGTTTGACTGATGAGCTGGAGTCTGCTCACTTGACTCAAAAGACTTATGGTGAGAAATATTAATCAGCTATTTACAAACCAGACTGTGTTATTCTTTAAGAGATTTCTCATGGAAATAAAGCACTATCTCTCCTTCATTTTTTATTTATCATCAAATCACCATGGCCATTGCTAGAAAATAAAATCATCACAAATGTTCAAAAGAATCCCTGATAAATATTTTATATTAGTAGTGTGGAGAAGTTTTTTTTTCATCTTCATAGAAATCCAAACAGACTTCCACCAACTTTCACTGCTCCAAACTAAAAAGTTGAGTCTGCCAGCAACTTTGTGGAAGAGTACTGTGGAAATATGGGTTGCATACTGTTTATGTTTTTTTTAGAGCCTGAGCTGCAGGCTGCACAGCAGGAGGTAGAGCAACTCAGACAGGAAGTCGAAAAACTAAAGAAATACGGTGAGAAATATTTTTTCATGTGTATTCTTCAAGCTGTTCTCAAAGAACTGCCATATTGTATTGTGTGTATTTTGAGTGTAAAAGGAAGAAAAGATCTGTGCTGCAAATTCCCACACAGCTCAAAATCATCTGTTTTGTGTACTTGCTTATCCTGTTTAAAGGCTGGATATTATTCCAGCATGCATGGCAGTATGGTGAAAGGCATGGAACAGCTTGGACTGATCACCAGTATAACAGACAGAGGAACAGTCATACCCATACAGGAGGAAAATTTACTGGTTCCATCATACCAAACCTTTAATCAAACAGACAGACAGAACAGTCCTCCTGGTTGGGTTGAATTTAAACCAAATATGATAGAAAAGCTTCAGTGTCACTGAGCTGTCCAGGATGATAAAGATTTTTTAGCTAATACCAAAAATTGCCTTTTTCTCATGGCTGATACCAACAAGATAACCAAAAATTTTCATTTTTTTGTGAAATCAACCAGTTTTTCACAAATGAAAATATGGGATATCAGTGTTATCCTTTAAATATATAATTTATAATCTGATGAGCTCACTATATTACTTCATTTCAAAAGAAATGGTGGAACTGCGAAAGGCCAAGGAGTTAAACGATCGTCTTGACCTTGAGATCAGAGCCTTGAGGAACAGGGTACGCTCCCTGGATGCCGATAGAATCTCTCTGCAGCAGACGGTAAGACTGTACCTGCTAGAATGAGGTATTTTATCAAGAAAACTCCTTATAGAACCAGAAAATTAAAGTAAAAATTAAAGTAGGATAACAATATATAAAGAAGTTTTTATTTGCCAGATTTTTTGCAACAAATATTTTCAAGTTCCAATAAAAATTGATTACTGGTGTTGATACAGAAAAATGACACACCAGTTTGTTAATGTTGCTGTAAGGCTGAAAGAGTTAGTTGATTATTCAATGGACAGACATTTTATTTGCCACAATTTAATAACTGACTCATCTTCTTTCAGGCCAAAAATGACTAAAATTTAATTATTATAATATCTTAAATTTGGGGATCCTTTCTTCTCTTTATTTATAGTAAACCAAGTGATTTTGAACTGCTGGTTGGACAAAACACAGCATTTGAATAGGCTGACTTTTGCTTTGGGAAATTGTAATGGGGATTTTCACAATGTAATATATGTTAAAGATCACATGATTAACTGACTAATTGAGAAAATAATCTACAGAATAATCATAAATGAAAATGAGCTGCAGCCCCACTGTATTGCTTGTGTTTCTGTTTCAGGTGGTGACCTTTCAGGACAATGTAGAGCAGCTGGAGTCAGCCCTGCAGCAGCAACAGCAGGCTGAAGGGGAACTCCTCACTGTGCAGCTTGAGGCTGACCAAGCAAATGTGTTAGCTAAAGTAAGTCCAACCACACAGATCTCTGAGCGATGCATTACATTTATGTAGTCTGCCATTTAAACACCGAGACCAGCTGTAGAAATGATCAAGGTTTCTGTCCTTGTTATCTTTCAAAATGACTAACCCCACTAGTGTGTGTAAGATGTTGAAAAAGTACCTTCTTGTTTTTTTTCTCATAAGTCTCAAACATCAGAGCTTGCACAGAGTAACCAGACCTGCAGAAATTTACAGAGGGAACTTTCTGCTCAGAAACGATGCATTTCAGAAAAGGAGGAATCTGTAAGTATATAAAAATAGGAACAGATAGGCATGTTTTTTTCAGTCTGTTATTAGAATGTCTAATGTTTTTCTAAAATTTTGCAAAGGTATTTGTTCTGCACTGTTGTTTGTGTTTTTGCAAGTTGCAATAATCACATGTTGAAAGCTTTGGTGCCTGTATTGTTAAAAATGTTAAATACCATCAGTCAGGCCTCATGGTTAACTGGGGCGTCCTGTGCTGAGACAAACAATCTATAACAGCCTTAATCTCTTTGTAATG
The DNA here is from genome assembly GCA_029783805.1 of Acanthurus tennentii. NCBI lineage: Eukaryota > Metazoa > Chordata > Actinopteri > Acanthuriformes > Acanthuridae > Acanthurus > Acanthurus tennentii. Next base: position 10,836,663 of record JAPZDZ010000012.1, on the reverse strand, counting down.
TTTCTTAGGTTAAATCTCTGCAAAGGGAGGTGGAGCAGTTGAAGTCAGCCTTGCAAGAGCAACAGCAGCAGGCTGAGCAGCAGCTCCTGACCTTACAGGTTCAGGCCAACCAAGCTAATGAGTCAGCCAAAGTAAGTCACACTGCACTTATCTAAATCTTTGAGGTTTACTCTAAAAAAGATTTCTGCTGTTTTTACTAATATCAGCAAATCATACAGAGCAAAAGACAGTCAAAAAGCAAAGGCGCAATGCACCTTGTTAAATCTTCATTAGCTGAGATCCCACTGCCAAGAAAGTGTAAAGTTAATGTTGATATTTTTACCATTTCAGTGTCAGGCAACTAAATTACTTCAGAGCAATGAGATCTGCAAAGATTTACGAAATAAGTTCAGTGCTCAGTCCAGATGCCTTCTGGAGAAGGACTCAGAAGTGAGTGATTCACTATACTAAAGAATGTCATTAGTATTGATATAATTACATCAAAGACAGATACATTACCAAATATTTATTTAAGAGGACTGTGGTTTTTTTCTCTCATACACAAAGCTTTTTCTCATCCATTTAGATACATGCTCTTCAGCAGCAGCTGGATAATTCTCAAAAAGATCTTAATAAACTTATAGCTGCCATCTGCACAAAAGAAAACAATCTGCAGGCTCAAAAGTAAGATATCTTGCTTTCAGCAACTATTGTATATGCAAACCAGCCCACAGTTTTTGCAATGATACATCGGTGAAGTTTTCTGCAAGTGTCTTTGTGTGTTTGAAGGCTTTGGAAGTCAAAAGAGGTAGATTCTTACACTCCCTGTCAGCTGAGAGGTCCCTTTGCAGCAGAGGATAAAGGCGTACAGACACAACCACAGCTGCTGCAGAACAAGGAAAGCACGCTGCCTAAGGTCATTTTTGGAAATTAAGTAATTAATCAAGACAATGTTTGGCAACATATTTTGAACTTCCTTTCATTGAATGACTGCTGACCTTTGTAGAATGCTTAGTGTAGAAACCCTCGCCACTCCTGTGTTGACCAAAGTAAGTTTTATAGATGTATTTGCACTGATATCATTCATCCCTTAATGCTGATGTTTGTACTTCCCAGCAGGAGAATCATGATTATCAAGAGGCAGGGAACCCTCTGTTGTCTACCCAAGACAAGTGTGAAACACTCCAGAAAGAGATCTGTGAAACCCTAAAATGCCTCGACAAAGAAAGGAGGTAAATGGAAATCAAACAGAAACAAAATAACACAGCATAAAGCTTTTAGGTGAAGCTGGTAGAATTAATTATTATAATATATCAGAGAATTTTCTTCAGCATTGTGGCATTGTAAACTCTGAAAGCATAAAAATATGTCTTTAATATATATATCTATATATATATATATATATATATACACACCCAACATGTAGCTTTATTTTTCCATAGTTAAGGGGGTATCATGTTTTTGTATTGATTACATAATTAAGATTATATAATTATTGTCGTCTTTCTTATTACAGCAAATATCACGAGATGAAGGAAAAACACAAGGTAAAGCTGTGTCGAGCGAAACAGAAATTTGATGATGAAACAACATGGCGAGATGAAAAGATAAAAAACCTGGAGCGAGAACTTTCATTATTCTCCCATTCACTGGCAAAGGTAAATATGCTGCTCTATTCTTCTCTACACAAAAGAAACCAAAATATAAGGCTGCATTGTGATTAAATTCAATTGAATTTTTTAAGTATGTACACATTCCCTCCCGTGTTAATGTCACTAATGTTTGGTCAGTAAAATGTTTAACTGAGGCAATGCTGCAGGTTCATAGCATGTATAGATAATGATTCAATTAAATGAGATTATATAACATTAGAAGAACCAAGGAAGTGACATATTTTGTCTTTCCCAGGAAAAAGAGCTCACCATGAGTATAACTGTGGAAAATGACAAACTACTTGTGGAGAGGAGAAGGCTTTTGGAACAGCTAAATGAGGAGGAACAAAACAAGAAAGACAGTAATCTTACTGCTACTTTGTCCAAATGCAGGTACTGAACTAACACAGTCAACACCTTATGACATTATTACTCCACACACTCTGTCCAGAGGGGGATGCAAAAGTCATTTCTAGAGCTATGCACTAATTTACTTCACATTTGGCTAATGTGTGTTAACTCACAGAGATGACTGTTTTAATCTCAAGGCTTGATTCTCTGGAGATGGAAAATGTGAAACTAAGAAACAAGGTACTTCACATGTCCAATCAGATGGCTTTCCTGGAACGCAGCCTGCAAAATATGAAGTCACTTCAGTTTGCTGAGGTACAGTTAAGTCTACTTCATGATTTTACGTATACTATGATCTGGTTGTTGATCCTGTTGTTTACCACTGATGATAAAATAATAATATATCAACTGCTTTTTGACAAGGAACACCTAAAGTCAGTAGTCATGCTAACAACTCCTGTTATGTAACAAATCTAACAGTCACTCGCAGACTAATGAGCCTGAATTGTCCAGTGCAGAACACAAGTGTCAGTAAAAGAGAGGTAGAGTTTGTATTAACATAGAAAAAGTTTTGACAGAAAACATGGTAGAATGTATGTTTTGGATGCACACTGAACTGTGAGGTGTGCTAGTTACAGATTTTGGGATCACCAATGTGAGTTCATCCTGTGGGAGCCAGAATGCCCCCAAATTTTTACCACAAATGTTAAGGCTTCACATGTGCCAGGAAAAGATCACTTCACTTTTTTTTTACATGATTTACAATTACAATCACTACAAGTTTTGTTTTGTTGTTTTAGGAACTTAAGAAAATATCTAATCCAATGCAAGTTTTCACAACACCAGTTGTGCCGACTTCAAGGTAGAGATGATCCCAGTCAAAAACTTCACCACAACTTTTTTGTGTGTTTGTTTTTTATATAAAAATACAGTCAAATATCTTTAAACTTTCTCTCCTTAGCATGATGCTGCCTGAGCTGTCAGAACTTCAGGCTGTATCGGATAATACTCAGAGCAAGCAGACAGATGTGACGCCTTCCCCTCTTGGTTCGATCTCTGGGCCCCTGCCTCGATCAGCAGAGATGGGCTACCTGAATCTGACCTCTGCTCAGAACCACTCAGACCACTCCGCTCCCTCAGCCACCCTCAGCAGCTCAGACAGGACATGTTGTTGAGATTTTCTGTGTATCTGTAACATGAGTACACTGTACAGAAACTGTTTTATTTGAGAGTAATTTAATTAATAAACAAGATAAAAGAAGAATTTCTGTTTCTATTTCTTTTTCCTACCTGTCCAATAAGTTTTCAAGTTATACTAAGCACAACAGAAATAAGGATTTGAGTGACAACTTAGCAAAACTTTTTAAAAATGTAAAATATTTGAAATATTTCTTTTTTTTTTACCTCCTTTCTTATACAAAACACACTGTACCTCCATATCAAACTATCATATAGTTGTGCTTAGTAACAGCAGGTGAGAGTTAAGGCAGAGAAAACAGTAAAGCAGCAAAAAGCTCACTGTGGTTTCAGGACCTGGCCTAAATACAAACACACTCTACTAGGGAAGCTACCAGGGTGCCACATACACAATATTAAAGGAATCACAAACAACCAGTCCAATAAAATCCTAAAAAAATATATTAAACACTGCAATATGTTGTCCCTGTACTTGAAAGAGTCTGACATGTCTCTGAGCGTACAGTAAATCCTTCAAAAACAAACATTTGTATTGTTCTTGCAAGCAGTCCAAGCAGGCACAAACCTCTGTCCAAAAAAAATGCCGAGCATACATCTGCCTAAAAGGTTAGAGAGTTATAGGTTACAAAATACATTTGTACTTTTATATAATAGTCCAAAAATATTACTAAAGGATATGCTACTGTGTCAGAGTTTAAGACAAACTGTTCATAAATAAATCAAATGGCACAACCAGCATAAAACCGAAAAAAGACAGAAACTGTAAAGGCCAAAATGGAAAAAAGCAATTGGCAAATCAACAATAAACCCAAACAAAAGTTGGCAAAGTTTAAACTGGCATGGCATCCTGTTCAGCAGTAAGGACAATATCTTAATCTCTGGTGCAAAAATGCAAAGCAAAAAAAAAAACTTCCATATTTTTATCAGTGAAGTCACTTCAAATCACTTCTCTTAAAAGAAAAAAATGAAAGACTTTAGGAAAAGGAAAACAAACTGAGTCAGCCGGCATCGGCCAGAATCGAGCTGTCCATCTCAGTAAACAAGACACAAGTGGTTTCTCCTTTAATGTCACGTAGTTTATGAACTGATAACACAATTGACTCTCAACCTTCAACATCCTTGATGAAAAACGCTAGTATCATGACAGTAGTTTTTAGATTACTCATTGATTTTCTGAGTGAACTAAAGATAAACCTTTATTTACATGAAGCTGCTCTGTTGTGAACATGAAGCAATTTGCTTATTAACTGTACTGACAGGGTTGGTTGTGTCATGTCAAAGACCTCTTATGTTGCTTTAAGAGGACATAGACAGACTTACTGACATCTTGATTATTATTATGCATTTAAATTATTAAAGCCAAGATGTGAAATGTGAAACAAATACAAAAAATGATGGGCATACATTTAAGTATTGGTCAAAACAAAACTGTATTATTGTTACATGAAAAGTAGAATTATTGACTCATGGTTTTATGTCTCTTTAAACTAGTTTAGTTGCATTCATTTCTGAACAGACTGGCAGTTGTTGTGAAACCTAAAGAACTTAAATTTGGATGCATGCCATCACATCGTCATTTTTTCCTATTAACATTTCATCATTGATTTAACTGGAAATATGTGTCAGACTTGAGGAAATCCCCTAAAACTGTTCCTAAGATATGAGTTCATGAGAATCAGACATACACACACATATTTAAAACCTTGTGGAAGCATAAAAATATTGCTTTTCAAAACTATTTCAAAGCGATAAAACAATGCAGGTTGCTTTGATACTTCTTAGCACACCAGAACAGTTTCTTCTGTTCGTTCAAACACAGTTTTAAGTTTACACTGGCAATAAAACGGATGCAGTATTTGCAAAGATTTACATGACACCTATAAAATTAAATTTTTTTAAAAATGGTAGTCAATGTGTTTAAACCGCACTTTAAATGCAGATTAATGCCCTGAGAGAGTAACAGCCATTGGGTATGAAAACCTGAGAACATCATGTCGGGCAGTTTACCTGCCGTGAATTAAACACTGTGTATTTTCATCCATTTGCATTGAGCTCAGGAAACAGAACTTCAGTAGTATTGTTGGCTCTGGAAACCTGTGTGAGGATATGCCTGTGGTGGGTGTTTTTGCACTTAACTTCAAGCTGAATTGCGGAGTGTATCATAATGTTTTGGTGCCCACAATAGTCGCGTAACTCGTATGTCTCTCCTGTAGCCGATACTGGTGTCCCAGCAGTACTCTGGAGAGAGCACCCTGCTTGGTTTATTAAGCCACAGGTACTTGTTGAGGTGACTCTCATCATGCCATAAAGCCTCAACATCACTCTGTTTATCCTCCATGATGTTTTGATAGCAGGCCTCAGTCAGTGCCTTCACATTCTTCCACGAACCACCGAAGATTGCAGCATGGTAGTAGAAATCCCCCCTTTCCATGTACGCCTTGGACTTCGGGTTGCGGTCGTAGGTATACATGCTCTTCGGCAGGCGGTAGTAGTGGGCATGGAGCAGAGCCACAGACTCTCCCAGAGCCTCCGAGCCAAATCTCCCAGCAAACACCTGGTCCACGTCGAAGCAGAAGACGTGCGTGAAGTTGTGGCGAATGTCAAACTCAATGGTATTGGATATTGTCTTCATTCGCATCATAGATATGTCCTGCCACCTGGAGTGCCTCTCCACCTTGATGACCTTTATGCTTCGCAGAGGAGCAAGCGTAATGTCAGGCATCTTCTGTGGCATGTCTGTAAATACATAATACCTGACGGGCAAACCCAACATAAAGTGAAGCTCTGCTGATATCAGAAAGTCCTTCAGGTAAGCCTCCATGTACCTTTGGTGAGAGAGTTGACAAGAACAATGTCACATTGTATTCTTACATCCTAAAAGTTGAACAAAAAATCTCTAAATATGTGTAAGTTGACAGATGTGATGGATGTGGTCAGGAGTTTACTTAAACAGTCAAAATGTTCATGTAAAACCAACCTGCCTACAGCAAACACTGTCAGAGCCACAGAGGATCCTTTAATCTTGTGCATCTTGTCGTAACGATCAGGGTCAAACATCCCGTCCCAGAGGACCGGAGCCTTCCAAATTGTGCATGTTTGAACATCAGATCTTGATCTGTAAATAAAAAGACCCTTTTAAGTTTAAAACAAGAACTTTTTAAGTAGTTGTGCCAAATTCTGCAATATGTATCAGCAAACTTCATTCATCCAAACATGAAACAGAATGTAGCAACTGTAGTCTAATTAACAGTAATTACTTATTTAATTTGGTGTTATTCTACATTTTAATTGTAAATTCAACACTCCTTACAATAGTATGCAGACAGAAAAACAAAGAGCATCGATACATACATTTTTGTGCTGGTTTAGTTTGCATGAGACAAGTCTAAAAAATTTTGAAAGATGTGGTCAGACTGTGTGTCAAAGTAACAACCAGTGATTCACAGATTAGTACAAACTGACGTGGCGTCCGCATCGGATATACCGCATGGGTAATAGAACTGCAACGGCTAAAAATGACTGAAAACGAGAGAAGGGAGAAGGAGTTGAAAGAACAGAGATGAGTAAAAGTGATTACGTGGAGGATGATTTTGACCCATTTTAAAAGACTGAGAGAGCATAAAACCTGAAAAAAACATTGAAAAAGTATAGAGGATGACAATAAAAAAGTACAAGCATAAATGTCCTTGAGGAACTGAACATTTTTATATTTGAATGGTTTCTGTAGGACAAAGTGTGTATAAGTTGCGAAACTTCAATGACTGAAAGTGGCTGAAAGATAAAGATAAGAGACAGAGAAAAGGGAGAAAAGTCAGCAAAAAACAAACCTGCTGGATCAGCGTTCACACTAACAATAAAGATAAAAATAACAACAATAGTTTGAATGCTGACCGATATACACTAATAAAGAAAATTGAATTTCCTGTCAAAAAATAAGCGAGTGCTGAGAACTAAAATGCATTGCTGAATATGCAGAAATTCAAGCCATAATTTTCAAAAATTGAAAGAACTTGGATGCTGGAAGGCTTAAACAAGCATAAAAGCCACAAAACACATAAATGTCGTGAAAAAGCTGAACAATTCAAAAATTTGATCATTTGTAGATTAAAACATGAAAAATTTGGAACTTCATAATGTCTGAAAATGACTGAAAGATAAATTAAAAGAGGAGAGAGAGGGAGGAGCAGAAGAGAACATAGTAAGAGGACAAAGAGTTAGGACAATTTTAAAAATAGATGGATGAGAAAAGTTGAACAAAGCTGAATATTTGAAAAGGTATAAAACATAGAACAAAGATAAATACAAGCCTCAATGTTCCTAAAGACCTAAATATATTATTTAAATATTTCAGTATGACCAAGTGTCATGAAGTTGTGGAATTTAATGGCTGAAAAAGACTGAAAGATAGAGAGAAGAAGAGAGAGAGATGAGGGAGCAAAGGAAACAGAGAATAATAAAAGTTGATCAGAGCAAGAAGCATTAGCTCAAGTTTAAAAGGAACAAAGGGCTCAAAAATTGGAAAAAACCTGAACAGTTAGCAAAAGATAGCAGACGTGCAATGTTGTACAGTCACAAGAATCAGCTGGTGCAGCTTCCTTTTGAGCCGGATCTCAATTAAAAAACTTCAAAATGAATGGAAAGATACTGCAATGAGGAGATTTTGCAGTCAGAGTCGTTGACTTCAGCTGTACTCATGGTGAGTTTAAAGTTAGCCTAAATCCACTTACAAATTAAGGCTTTACCTCCACACTATATTTTTGTGGCCACATTGTTGTACTTTTGTATTGTAGCCTACGTTTTTTTGCACAGGCATATTGTTGAAATTATCCAAAAGACTCAAGGGATGTTTTGTTAAATATGACGATTTTGTAAACTTAATAAAAAGCTATGTGTTGTGCGGCGCTCTGCTGTCAATGCTGACTGCCCGCCCAACCTTTGTACACTGGAGCTGAGCCTGCACTGACGTCCGCTGTGCTGACTAAAGAGGTTTTTGTTTGTTTGTTTTTTACAGCAAGCTATGCCATATACCTGTAAAAGACTGCATAAAATGAGCACACCTCTGTGTAAGGTATGGGACACTTTAATTGTGTGTATTTGGATGGAGTGAACAATGTGTTCACATTTTATAAATAAAACTGATTCTTCTCTTGTAAGTTAACAAGTAAATGAAGCAGCTGAGTCCAATATTGAACGAACTGAATACGTATACACCGTTCAAATTTATTGCGTGTTCGCCTGAAGATTTCCTGTCACATACACATGCCCTCAGGTTTCTTGATCGAAAAACCACACAGACACGTCCAAGTGAAATGCTTTTCATGCAGAGCTGAGACTTTCACACACAACTGAAAAACAACATGCTGTTGTTTACCACTGATAAGCTCTTGTGAAAACCACAGGAACTTTCCATCGTAAAGAGTGAATAGATGCAGCGTTACAATGCTCAGATATGGTATCGTAGAAGCAGGCTGTTATATATACTAGCAGAATTTGCTCTCATGGACAAATGAATATTTTATGTCACATCTTTATGAAACTAAACTCATTCACACTGAAAATCTCACACACAAGCCAGTAAGATGCTTTAACATAAACAACTGAGAAGTTCTCAAGAAGCTAATGAACCATTTTACAAAGACTACTGAAAGGCTTTACACATTAAAGTATAATCAGCTCATACAAACAACTAAAATGCCATTGTATGCTGTGAAAGAAAAAAAATTGCAGGAGAGACTAATAGACTCACAGGGCTCACTTACCCAGTGTGCAGTTATTAATTTACTTAAGTTCAATACAATGTCTTTAAAGTAGTATTTTTACTTTACTATAATACTCCATCATCTTTAATGTTTGCACAACATTTACAAATCTCTTTCTCAAGACACTTCTCATATTAATATAATCATATGAACTCCATCTATCTGAGTGTTAAAAACATATGATCATATTTTTGTTTTAAATGAGGATTTTTTTTTAAATAACTCAGTTATAACTCTGTACAGTTTCAACTCATACTACTGTTCAGCAGGTTTCCTGAAAACAGAGATGTGCATCATGTCCAGATATATGACAATGTGAACATAAAATACAAATTTGAACTGGTAAAGCATGGATACGTGGATATAAAATTCAATGTGACTGACAGTAAACTGTGTGAGATGTTTCTTACTGATATCATCTATGTAGTCTTGTGACGTGTAAAAGGTTAAGGAGGAGGGAAGGTCATCGTAGTACATGCACTATAATAAACCCTACAATAAACCAGATAGCACACGGAAAAAACAGGCAACAACTTGCATTAAGAACAGGCAGCAAGCCCAACACTGATCTGCTCCTCCTCCGACTGACTGTTCATGACTTAACAACATTTGATTTTCTTCACTTAAAATAGTTAGAGCTCTTACATGACCCCCTGCTTAAGCTTTGTGGCTTTGTTGAATAAAAAAAACTTCCTCCAGATGCTTTATGTTCACTAGCTTTGACTGCGCAGGGCAAAATGGAGAGGGCCATCATATTGGTCTTTTTCTGAGCCTCCAAATCACTAAAAGTGCCCCCAATCTTACCTGAGGTCAAGGGTAGCATCCACACTGTAGTCCAGAGACAGCATCTCTCCACTCTCCAAAGAGCATTTCTCCATCGGTAGAAGGCCTATTAAAAGTCTGGTATCAAAAACATGACATAGTTGTTAAAAAAAACAACCCATGTTAAGAAAAGTACATTTACAAATAACTTATTGATGAATTTGCTCTCAGTTTACAGTTTATTGAGTGCACAGTCTCATGCAACGATAAATTCTACCTACATAAAAGTTGCAATGTTCAATTGTTGTTGATGTTATTTACTCTCTACCCTTATTTATTAAAATGGGGTGAAATTAAAAATAGAAACACCTTTCAGTACAAAGTAATTAATTTAATTCAACAGCATCCCAAATGGACTGAATCAACAACTCTCTTAAACATTTTTAACACAAACTGAACATCAAACCTTTCTTAAGTTAGATAGGTATACCTACAGTGATAAACTGAGTGCAGGCTATGTCTCTTAATTCTTAAATACAGACTTGTTTTAAAACTCACCTTAAAGACGGTGAAGTGAAGTAGAGAACACAGAGCAGAATAGGAACGCAGAGCACATATTTCAGAGCAACCTTCATCCTGTTGACATATCTGCAGGAAAAAGGCCGAGACCAAATAAAAAAAAAGAAAAATAAAACAAACAACCAAAAAAAAAGCACAATGGCATAATCAGGGAAGTCATTCTTTTAAATGTGTGAGATACCCCATTGTTGAAAACGTCGTTTCTCAGTTCAGTTGACCACAAGCTCTTTTTTTTTTCAAATCAGGCACTCGATTGGTCATGAACAGAACTGAAACACTGAAAAAAGAGAAGCAGATGTTACACCCTCACGAGGGGACTCTATTCATAAGCTGCCAGTTCATAACGGCAGGCCATTGTTTTATATCCATGTATTGTTTTTATGAGGAATGAATAATTTCTTGTTGTCAGGTTTAGTGATAATACACGAGTTCTTCACCTGTATTGTTAAGTTCACCCGACTTTAGAAGTAAACAGGCTTTGCCTTCCTCTCCTCTCAAAAAAAATCTCAACCACATGAGCACTTTAAAGAGGTCATGTAAAGTAAATAATGGTAATTAAAAAAAGAAATGTAGGCATGATTGATTTAGTGACCCCTGTAGTTACTGGCTGTAAAATGCATTTAATTTTACAGATCCCAGTATGCTGGA
>JAPZDZ010000012.1:10779710-10807683 GCA_029783805.1 Acanthurus tennentii | reverse complement strand
TAGGGACTATTGTGCTAATGATTCAAGGAGTTTATTAAGTAATGTCCCGAGCATCCAGATAACTTCAGCAACTGCACCCACAACTTAAAAGCATAGAGCTGTGGACTTGATTGGTTACTTATCCTTAAATATTGACTTTCTGACAATTACAAAGCTGACACTTCTTTTTTTTAAACAGTGCAAAGTCTACAAGCATTTACTTAAGAATTCCCAACATGTGTAACCTTTTGCCGTCAAATAGATTTTTACAAAACCAAAACTTCTTCATGGCTTTAGGCTGATGAATAAAGCATTAAAAAAAATACTTATTTATCTTTAAAGCAATTTGTAGCTATAAAACCCTTGTAAATGGTATTAGTAAGTGGAACTGCTGTAATATCAAACCAACTTAGGCTACATGCTGTTATTGCATCAGAAGAATATATTATCAATAGATTGCTAAAATAATCTGCTGATGAGCAACAGTTAAGTTCAAGTTTTACCACAATGACCTGCAGATAGCACGTCTTCTGCAGACAGGAAACTAAATTTAAATCTCAATGTTTCATCTCCAAAAACAGAATCAGTGCGATGAAGCGGAGGGCAGATAACTGCTGTAATCACCTGTAGAAACAAATAAAAGTCCATCTCTGAAACAAAAGTTAGCGTTAACTTTTCCCCTTCTATTTTTTTCTTTGTCATTGCTGTGCTTCAGTATTCCTCCGCTCCCAAAAACCCCCAAAAACCCAGAAGCTAAAAGATGTTTAAATCTGGACCGGAGAAGCTTTTTCTAATGAGAGCATCTCTTCCTCCGGAAAGCAACGATCCTCCGCAGCGCCTCGGTCTGTCCGCCGCCTCTCCCACATTCTCAGACAGTTTATTAAAAAATTTCAGACAAAAGGAAAACAAAAATGGCAGCCCGGTCTTATTTTTATAAGCACTGGACGCCATATTCTGCAGATCCGAATATTATAAGGAGATGATCCTCTAGATGTAACGAAACGCTCTGGCGACGCGTCGGGATGTGCAATATTTGCATTAAGCGTACGAACGATTGTTTACTTTGATTTGCAGGTTTGAATAGCCCGGCTTGTGGAGGGGAGAGAAAAAAAAACGCCTGACACTTCCTACAACAATCATCATGCCTTTGCTGAATGCTCTGCAGCTGCCGAGCCATAAATCCAACTGTCGACGTTAATGCTGGCGCGCAATGAAAGCTTTTATCCGCACGACAGAAGAAAAGAAATCGCTCCTTTTTTTTATCATCTGCGCGCTGCAAATGCTCCCGTTTTTTTTTGTGCATTACAACTTTTGCATGACTTAAACAGAAACGGTGGCGAAGCGACGCGGGAGAGCTTCGTGTGGGAGGAAAAAAGAGCGAAAAAACAAGAGAGGCAAAAATTTTACATCGAGCGGCCAACATACCTGAACCAGCAGGAGAAGAAATATTTTATAAAGGATCAGACTCTTCTGTCTTGCTCGCTCTCAGTCGGACTTCAAACCTTCCGGGTCGCCTGCTGTTCACTTCTGGGTGCTGCAGGCGAGGGATTGTACAGCGTCTGAACACTCAATCTGATTTTTTTAACCCATTTTCTGGTTTCTAATTGTAGCACCGGCTGTATTTTTTTGCAGATGCATTGGTGCATTGTTAAATAAAACTGTGCGTATGCGCGAGGAAAGTTCATATTTAACATAGTGTCCCCGTGCAATGACACTGGTGTAATTCCTGCATGTGTTGAGGCTCACTACCTCTTGAATCATCACTTCTAATGCATTCATTCCAAAGCTGCATTACTTTAATGCTAAGCTGCAGTATTAAATATATTCTGGGGATAATTCTTTACATGCAGGTGTCATCTTTTTTTTTCACGCTCCGTGTAAAAGCTGTGTGTGTGTGTCTGTCCCTGTGTTCATGTACAGGAAACATACAGTGTAATCCTCTCAGCAGCAGCATGACAGGCGGCTAATATGCTCTGTGCTGATCTCAGCAGGAGATGGCACTGCTGCCACAGCAAGAGAGGTTCAGCTGCCTCTTGGCTAAAAAATATGAGCAGATATAAAAGATGAACCATGACCTCAGACATGAATATGAGACATCAGTAACCACATATGGGGCTCAGGTTAAAAACAAAATTATATAATGACAGCAGGCACTTTGAGGCGATTTTGTAGTGAAAAGAACTGGAATATGCCAGTTTAGTTTGATAGGTTTTAGCGAGGTGTTGATCTATTTTAGAGGCTGCATGTTTGAGGAGCACTTAAATATTTTTACATGTACTATTTTATATCAATAATGATCAAGGTAACTTATTGAGTAACACAGAGTTGCACAAAGAAATGAAAGCTTGTCGTCATTTGTGCTGCACAACTAGAACAGATACCGTGAATAAAAGAAGGTAAAAAAAAATATATACCAGCTATATACAGTTATTGTATACACGCGGAAGTAATTCTGTATTTATGTCTAGTTGAATGTAAACAGAAGCATCAAGATAGCAATGATAACACAGCTGAGATCTCACATTAGAAGGATCGACCGCTGCATTAACCTGAGATCTGTGCACAATGATAAACTGCATCATTCTGAAGTGCTTCTGTAGGTCTTTTTATGATTTAACATCAACATAAACACTGATGACACAGTTAAACCAACATCTCTCCGTAAGTTAAGTCAGGAGTAACTTGAATGTAAACAGCATCTGTTTCTTGTCCAACATTTCATTCATTTTAAGCTAATCGTTGACAGTCGTAATTGTGATGATCAAAGCATGTTTTTGTATTAAAATCACATCTTTGCACACACAGCTGCCTCCCTACCTGCACCCCCCCCCCCCACACACACGCACACATTCAAATTTATATATCCATTCAGATGCAAAACTTGACAAGGCTCCAACAACGTCATATATATTTTGCATGAGTCAGCATAATACAAATAATGAGAGACGGTGATATCTGAGGTCATTTGAAACTTAAACAATAACACTAAAGACCAACTCCTCCAGCGGACACATTAATAAAAATCTGTCACTTTTCACAATTAAAACATTTCACATTTACTCACGGAGAGAAAAAAACCCTCTTGGCTTCAGCTTATCATGATCTTAAACACAATCAGACTTTCTCAACAACAGGTCAAGAAGAAGGAAGAAAAAAGATAAATTATTGTTTTTGATTAGTTTTTTTTTAACTACAGTTTGCATTACCTCCTCCACCCGTCAGTACATGTATCAAAGTAAAAGTAAGGGGTCAACAAAAGCTGATAAAGAAATGAGGTTTGCAAGCCCCTTGTATTATTTTAGAACGTACAGCCTTTCGACGAGCCTTTTGTATACAAAAAGCAGATTTATGCTGTACTTAAATGATCCCTCATCAGGCTTTTTAACTCATAAAAGTTTATGTTTTAATAAATGAGTTATGAGTTAATTTCATTTCTTTGAAATCAAGAACCCTTTTCCAGAAGATAGAGGTGTGTCCAAGAGAATAAAAGAATAAACACATTGATAAGCAAAGTTTTATATTACGAGAAATAAATCATTAACCAGTGACATTCAGAGATCGCTCACTAAAATTTGACAAAACAACTTCATGACTGCATTGTTTTAGTAGTTTTTGTAGAAGTTTTGATCAAAGCACAAAGGCTTCCTGTGTGTTCCTTCTTGTTTTTGGAGACATCAGTTAAAAAAAAGTCCTTGTGTGGCTGTTGTGGAGGTTTTAATTTATTGTATCACACACTTCAGGAGCAAAGCCGGTTTTTGGACCAACATAGATGAGAAGTCCTCCCAGGGCTCTAAAAAAAACATTTATAGTTTTATGACAATATTTCAATGCTCCACGAGTTTAAGAAGATCAAGTGGTGCAATGGAAGTTCAAGACCGACTATGAAAGTGACATAGTTTCAACACTCTTTATCGCTGCTCTTTGTAAATTAAAGAATGAACTTTCATTGTAAAAAAAGGGGAGAGTGAGTTTTTTTTAAAGCACATCACAGAATTGCTGCAGCTCGAGTTTTTAGTCAAACGGATGAAAAGATAAGTTTAAGGGCATTACAGCAGGAGTGTGGAATCATGGGATTTGTTTATTTCAATGTTAAACACTAGTCATTGCAGATGAAATTCTATCTTTGGTGTGTTGGGGTTTTATTAATGTTACGTTTCGTAACGTTTGCTGACTCCCTCTCTCAGTCTCTGACTCCCTGAACTCATCTTTGGTCTCTGAGGTGACAAAAAGTGACAAAGTGAAATGCCACATTACTTTAAATTAAATTACAGATTTCACTGAGTTTAAAACATTTTTGGAAACA
The DNA here is from genome assembly GCA_029783805.1 of Acanthurus tennentii. Lineage (NCBI taxonomy): Eukaryota > Metazoa > Chordata > Actinopteri > Acanthuriformes > Acanthuridae > Acanthurus > Acanthurus tennentii. The sequence goes on along the minus strand of JAPZDZ010000012.1, from coordinate 10,803,401 downwards.
TTTGGGATAGTTTAGGTTAAAGCACACATTAAACGAAATATATAGCAAAGATATAATAGTTTTTAGCATTTTTTTAAAATGTTAAAATCATTTTACAATTTAAAAAAAAAAAGCAATGTTTTTAGCATCTCTGCTTGCATGAAAAGAATCTTGTCGAAAACCAGTTTGTTCAGCAGGGTTCGCACATGAAGTGTAGCCAAAGTTCAAAAATGTTGTATGACCTGACAAAAAAAAAAACATTTGCATATTTTTTAAGGGAACATGTTCTTCTATGTGAGGCTCATAGGTGAAAGCCGCAGCTTCATTTCTCCTTGTTCAACACAACCAATCCGCCTGTCCAACCAAGGCACGACAGACAGCTATCAACTGGAAACTTAGGCGATCATCACTGTCAGTCATTTATAAATTATAAATGGAGGCATTTGAAACATTTGAAAATATGAATGACTTATGACTACAATTCCTGAAATCCTGTTTATTATGATCCTTGTGTAACCCTGCTTTATGAGACATCCTGCATGTGTGCAATCACTGTGAGCTTTAGAAACAACAAAAAAGTATTTTTAAAAAAAGAAAAAAAGAGGTGGGTGTGACAGTTCATAATATACACTAAAGGTCAATTCAGTTTATCTATTTGTTCTGTTGTCAACAAGTCTATTTTGCCACACACGCACAACCACACACACACGCACACACACACACAGACTTGGCATCAGCCACTGTGACTTAGTTAGTTGTTAGACAGGTTCTTTTGTCTGTGCAAACAGAGCCACACCCTCTGAGATGCACATGTTCTCTCACCTCCACACAGGCCAGGTGCAAGGGAGCGCAGGAGGGGGGAGGCGAGGGGGAGGAGGGAGAGGGTCATTATCCCCTTGAGGGTGGAGCAAAGGGGGAGGTGAAGCCAACGGATGAAACATTTGAAGCTCATACTGACATGCTGCTCTGAATGCTCCCGAGAGTCCAGGTAGGAACTAATGAACTATTCTCCTATTTTTTGTGCCATGTTGAAATGCTGAATGATGAAATCTTGTGAAAGAGATAATGTGACAGTTTTCAGCGGGTTGAACCAGTCTGATTGTACAGTGACATGGTCAGGAGGTGGATGTTTACAGTCAGGACACAGCAACAGAAGTGCACTGCATGTTGACTGAGGATTTTCGTGGCATTCGCTTCAGCATTTTAGGAGTCAAATAGGATTTTTGTTGTTAATTTCAATACAATGCAGATATAAAACAGCTTCTTTTTTAGGCTTCCTTGTTTTTGATCAACTGTAAACAGCTGTCAGGTCCAGAGTTCAATGCTAAAGTAAACAATAAAAATATCGATTGCACAGAGCAGAGTGTGTGCTGGCAGTAGAATAATCATGTTAAAACATTAATGCTCGTGTATAAAAAAATACACAATTATCAGACATTTCATGTGGTTCAAAGGGTCAGAAGAGGACCTGGTCTCCCTAAACTCCTCCTCCAGCCATACAGAAAACCAGTTTTGTGAAACATTGACACTTGTGTTTGTGTTTTCTCGCTGAAGCCATGGATGGTGTGTTGGAAGGAGCAGCAGTGTTGTGCTTATGCAAACTGGTCTCCAGTATCCTCTTCCTGCCCTCGCTGGCTGCTTCCCGCAGCCCCGTCAGCTTCTGCTGCTGCTGCCTTCTGGTCTTCACTGACTTCCTGGTTGCAGGTGAGTGTCAGGACATGAACAGGTGCATGGTTTACAGCTGCTGTTTATTGGATGTTATTCAACACTGATAATCATATCAGAATGGAAACCTTGGCGACCTTTTTTTCTCTTGATTCACTGGAGCAAAAACAATTTGTTGATTGACTCATGGCTAAAATCACAGTGATGAAAGGACTCCAGCATCACTTTTGAAGCAGAAAAAAAAACACTATTTTCAGTGTCTTAAATGTGATGATTTGTGGTTTTAAAGAACAAACTGAAAATCTTGTAGTTTGAGATTGTTGACTAGAAAAACAAGCAGTTTTAATATGTCAGTTGTCATTTAAAGGAAATCCTGGTGGTCACCTGTCACTGTTTTCTTACAGTCTGCAGACCAAATGATGATTATATTCACTGATACTGTAAATAGTAAATATTTAAAGACAAATAAGAAACAGTGTTTCTTATTCTTAAACTCTGTTTTTTTTGTCCTCAAAAAAAAAAAACAGGAAAGTTTTCTGTTCTCACCAAAAATCTCAGTTTAAGACATGTAGCTCTATGCATGACGTCATAACTAGTTTAGATGCTTTTTGGGATTTTTGCCAGTTATACTTTTGTGATGTGGAAACTAGAAACCTCCAGTTTTAATATATACTGAGAATAGACTTCTCAGTGAAGTAGAAGCCATGAGCAATAAACATTTGAGTGATTTATAGGCGCAATTATAGAAATTTTCAAACTAGATGATAAAACTTTTTATGTGGGAAAGAACTTGTCGGACAAATTAATATTTGAAGCAGGTTGTTTTATACGTCTTAGGAGATATCTAAAGAATATATTTCATTGTAATTTTTTTTTTTATTAACTGAGCTTCTGCACAATGTTCTCTCCCCCAGTTTTTCTGAGTTTCCTCGCCATCTTTGGGCAATGGCTGACAGAGTTGACCCCGCTCAACGACATCATTGCCCTGCGCTTCCTGCTCTTTCTCAGTCACACATACGGCGCAGGGCTGCTCCTGACCACACCTTTGATTGCTGTGGATATTCTGATTCGAGCGCAGTGGAAACATACAGGTGTTGCTCAGAGGATGGCGAGACAAACAGAGATGGACTCTGAGGGACAGGGTTGTTGTGTCGGGGAGTTGACTGTGGAAGAGGAGGAGGACAGCGACAGTCCAGACAAAGAGAAGACGATATCTCACGTTGTCAGCTACCTCTGCTGCCTGTCAGTGTGGGTCATCGTCGCCCTCAATGTCAGTTGGCGATGGAAGTTGGAGGAAGTGTGGGCTTCTGTCTGTTTGCAGACGACCAACTCCCTCATCAGGTGTTTGCCCAACCTGTTCAGGCCCATGCCCCTCGGTATAAATCCCTCCTGGATCTTCGTCCCCCTGTCCTTTGGCCTGCTCTTCCTGGCTGTAAGGCTGCACAGACAAACCCAGGTCCCTGCACGGGTCATATCTGCAGGACAGGAGCATGAAAGGACAAAGACAGGTATGCCTCCGACATTTATCACAGGGGACCGTGTGCACTTACAGCACAGCAGGCAAGAGTGGGGTTTTTCCCGCCCGGGGGCAAATGCAATTATAGGGTTCATGGCTGTGCTCTTCACCTTTGTGATGCCTCTAAACCTCAGTGTGAACATTCTTCTTATTAGTACTATAGAAACTGTGTTAGGGATATGTATTAAATCTTTGGATCCATCTGCAGAAAACACAAGCAACAAATGCAACTCTTACAGTGTAACACTTGTATAAAAACAAAGAAGCAAAAGTGGATGCTGATTGGAGGCTTCTTGCAACAGGATCTCCAGATTAATATTGCATGTGTGCAGACAGGCCTCCCTGTCAACATTGGTGTGAATAGAGTGTAAATAACCATTTCTGAGCAGCTATTCACATGCGGGGAACAGTATGTGGAAACTGCTGAAAGGTACTGAGAAGGCAGGTTGAGGCGTGCTTGAGAGAAAGACACTAAACCTGGTTGAAACAGACGGCTGGAAGGCCTGATTTTACTGTTCGGAGCCTCATGAGCTGCAGCAATTTGTCATTACACACTGAGTTATAAAACAAGCTCCATCATGTTTGAATAAGGCTGATCCAGGGGCAAACAGTGTGCTCAAGGTAATACAATGAAGTGTGAACATGCTGCATCACATAAACTCTGCATAAGGCATTGCATTTATGAATACTGATTCTGATTTGTTTTTCTGCTTTATGATATTGTCTCTGTTCTTGAATCAGTTGGTTTCAAAGGACTTCACTACTTCTCAGGGTGGGAAGGTGACTTCTCTAAGTACATTTAGTCAAACACTGTACTGTAAAATTTGAAGAATTTTTTCTTTACTTGTTTTTTTTTTTTAATATAATGTTTCTGTTTACAACACTACATGATTATGACACCTGAAATGACGGATTCCTTTAATGTCAAGATTTGACCTAAAAAGTTGTTTTGCACTTAATAAACACAAAGCATTGTTAAATATTGACTGGTATATTTTTTGACATGTGACATAAAGCGATGTCTTGTTGATGCCCAGTTTCAGAGGCCCATTAGTCATTACCAGCTCCACAAAGAAGTTCTTAGATAAATGCGTTAAGATGCTTGTTGCGTTAAGATGCTTGTTCAAGGTCAAAAGACAACATATTATCCAAATATGTCAGATTTGATATTATTTCATAAAAATGATCAAAAACCTGAGAGGCATGTTAATCATGTCATCAAAACTCCCTGGAAAGTTATTTTGTAATCATACAAGAGGGTGGACCCATGTCCATGGTTGAAAACTGCTGAAATAAACAATCTAAATGTGTATAAAGCAGATACAACTAGCTGCACTTTGACCAGCTATAACAATAAATTCTGCTTGCACAGTTTCAATGATCTACAGTTGTAATGTGTATCTATCACAGTCAAAATTTTTATTCAAAACAAATAATTTTACTTTTGGTACATTGATATTTCAACTTACAGTAGGGTTGGAAGGTCGTATTTAATTATAGTATTGGTACATTACTAGTTTTGCAGCTCTCAAAAAATATACAAATTTACTGTCTAGCTGTCTTGCTGTGTAACATTTTCATGTTTGTCATTTCATTCAAGCCTTCAGACAGTTAACTTAGCGTATCATAAAAACCGCTGGCCTGATTCTATCAAAAGATTAAAAAAAATCAGCCGACCAGCAACTATAAAGTTAGTTAGTTGTAAAGACACTTTGAATGGATTAATAAAACAAGATGTAACATGCTATTAAACTTCAGAGAAGCTATTAGATGGATGCTAACGTTATTAGCTCTGGGCAAAGAGTGTTTTCAGTCTTTATGCTGGGCTAAGCTAACTGGCTGCTAAGTGAAGCCTTATATTTAGTCAACAGGGAGACGTGAGTGGTATATTTTAACTTCACCTCCCTGTTAGGAAGCATTTGAACTCATTTTCACAAACTTCTTACTATTTTATAAACACAGTCAAAAGCTTAATGTTACTGTGCATGTGAGAGGAAAACAAGAAAGACACTTTGAGTTTCAGTCATGAAGCCAGGAGTGTCAAGCAGGAGACAATCTTCACCACCAGAGGGCACTGCGGTACCACAACAGCTCTCAGAGAGTGACAAAACACCTTGAGGCTCCTAAAATGTTTGATAAACGAGCTTTAGGAGGTAACAGGAGAGGGATAAAAAGGATTCAGGAAACAAAAGAAGCTTTTTTTCGGTCGTCTTACCTTTGATGGAGCCAGAGGGCTGAATGAACTGCCTGAACACCTTCTTTCAAAGTGCAGAGACCTGTGCAGACAAATACTCAAACCGCAGCCCATGCACTTTGGCAAGATTAAGCAAGAGGGCCACCATCCTCTGCATGCATGTAAATGCTGTTTCAGGAAACATGGAGATCTACTGTTCATATTCTGATGTATCCTGAGGCAAACTGCTGCTTCCTGAAGTGTAATCACATGTTCTGCTGACGTGTGTGTGAACAGACTGAAAAGGTTAATGAGTGCACTGGTCTGATGTTTTTTAAGTTTTTTTCTTTTTTTAATTAGGGCATGATGACATGAAGAAGAAATGTGTAAGTTGCTCTTAGTTTCCTCAGTCAGGAAGTCGTTACTATTCTGTGCAGGAACTGAGCTGTGTGAGGACAGCATGAGAAGCATCAAAAAGCTGTATTTTGTGCAAGTAATTCCCTTACAAATGGAGTTTCATTTGATTGCTTTAACTGAACACACACAAGTGATTTAAACTACTCCCAGTGAGATGAGTAATCTTCTGATTCACCTTCTTGTGACTCCTTTCTTTCTTTGCTTTCTACAGCAAGTCACATCTTCAAAAATCTGAAGACTGCTTTTGTACGGTGCGGATTTGTAAAGGTTATATTCATTTCAAAAAGTCTCTAGTGCTCAACACAAAAAAGATCAGGTTACTCAAGACTGCTAAAGTAAGTCAGAGATTTATTTCTGTAATTACTCTGAAGCTTGGACACATTTTTGAATGAATATAATGTGAGGAATGAGGAACGTGTAATCTGATAACTCTACCATCATCAATATACAATAGCTTGCATCCTCCAAGACCCCAGAAAGTACACGACTGCTATAAACAAAAATCTTTATTCTTGATCAATCTGTTAGTTTTGTTTTAGATAACTGACAATGGAAACACTGGTAACATTGTTCAGTAAATAATGTGAAAATGCCTATTGTATGTTTCCAGAATCCAATGCGACAGCTTCAGGTTATTTGTCTTGTTGATTGAACAGTTCAAATCCAATTGTCAATGAATAAAAGAGATTAAAGTAGAAAATTCTCACATTTCTTTAGATGACTTTCAAAACCCTTAACAGTTGGCGATCGATGTCTGTTACTCATCAAATCAATTAATCAACTAATGTTTTCAGCCCTAAAACATGTTTTTACTCATTGTTCTTGAATAATAGTCAACCTCAAACAAAATTTAATATAATACATAATCCTAAAATGTGAGAGAGACAGTAGATCTGTTCATAAAGGCAGCATTTCAGCTGCAGCTCATGTTCTTTAACTGTAGGTAATGGAGGAAGTGAGCCTTCATTTCAGCCTTTTTCCATCACTTAGATGATTAAAAACCTTACACTCCTGCCTCAGGAGGGCCACATCAGACTGGAATCAGATACGGGTCTCTCAAAGGAGAGCTGAGTGACTTTTTAATGGACACTTTCCCCTCGGGTAAAAATGTCGATTACAGGATGGACACCTTCTCCTCGGATAAAAATGTCTCTATCACAGGAGTATGAGGTGAAGAAAAATACCCTGAATCAAAGCCGAGCTATGAAGACACTTGTCCTGAGGGTTTGCTGTGAAAAAAAAAAGGCACTCTGCTTCAAACTGCACAGTTTGTGATGGAACAGCTGTAATCGTGATGCAACAAGACACAATGGCTTTGGAGTGTGACAGAGTAAAGCGGCAGGATGTAAAGTTACACAAAAACCATAACTTTTTGGGTTTCTGATGCATTGCGTGACTCAGATCTTTTATCAAACTCTATGACAATTCATCCTCCTCCGGTTTAACAGCCAGTCATTAAAGCACGTCACAGATGGCAAACGAGGAGGACCCACTGAAAGCTGTGGCTCATGTGCAGCTCGGGAACACTGAGCCCATGCTGACATCTTTTTTATTCACCGAATCACACGCCTGGGCCTCATCCTCTGCCAAAATAAAGAAGAATAATAAAAGGAGTTCACATCTTCCCACCTCCCTGCTGGATGGCTTAGCCGAGCTGAGAGTTTGGCACATCTCAACTAAAATGCCTGGTATGAAAATCTTAGTGAAGCGGAGCAGGTATTGACAAGTAGAGGCAAAGACTTCCTGCATTTTAATTTGTCTGCCTCCCAGTTATGTTTCATTTCGAGAGTTTTTCTGCTTTAACTATGTTGATTTTCTTGCTCTCAATGTAATGTGATCGATCCAGTTCACTCTGGTGATTTATAATTAAAACATAAAACTAGTGTCAGTATGGAAGAAAATGAACACTTAGGGCCTCTACAGCAGAGTTTTTTTTAGCTCATGGGCTTTTGAAATGAACCGAGTAAATCCATGAATCCGTTCCAAGGTTACATGTTTTTATGAAGTGTGAGCGCTTAAAGCTAAGAGTGTTTTTTTCTCTTTTAGATGGTTATTAGCCACACTAATAAGGGGCTCCATGGATGATAATGTCAGTCAGAATAAAATACCATGACAGTTTGTACAGACATTAATGTCTCTTAAAGGTAAGTTATGATTCTTCAAGTTAGTTTGTATGAGGTACTTTCCATAATCAGTGATGGTGTTCAGCATATTTTAACCACTTAACAAAAAGCCCAACAAAAAAATGGTCTAAAAGTAGTCATAAAAGTTGTTTTGCCCCAGTTAGCTTGTTTGTCCTCTGAATGTCGTGACAGAGGCCACCCGTCTCTGTCTGCACAGTCTCACTTAGCCAGCTGTATCTCCACAGCACTGAGTCAGCACTGCAGGAAGGTCTGCCCGCACTCATTTTTTAAATTTTGCTTTAGGGTGAAAAAAAATAATTCTGGCTTGTTTGTATTTTTCAAGCCAATCACAGTTGTCTTAGGTGGAACTACAGTGTCTGATGCAGCAACTGGCAAAATAGTAAGATGCAGAGACTGAGGGGGGAAGAGAAAGCTGACTGAGGCAGTCACCCAATGGGGAGCTTTTATGCAGGCTTACACATCTGTACTTGGTTCTCACACTGAATAATTAGAGTTGAGGCTCCCTGCAGTCTATAGCTGTTACATGCCATGTGATAAGATAGACACTCTCTCTGGCTCTGAGCAGGGCCCAGCAGAAAGTGTAAATGACCATCAGCTGTGAGCGATCTAGCCACTTAGCTTGTTTCAAGTTATTTAGCAATGGTTTTTCAGACAAGTAGCGTCTGTTAACAGGAATATTTTTATGCCAAGTGGATATTAACATCAGTCTGAATGACATAATTTTGACAGCTTTGCTGCTTGACTTCTCATGTTGTGTCCTGAGTGGATCAAAGTTTTAAATGTCTGACTTTGGCTTACGATTAAATATCTACAAAACACAAGGAAATTCCCATCAGCCTCAGCTGCACCTCACGGCTAATTAGTAAGTAAGTAAAACAGTGAAGATGTTTAACCTGCTAAAAAATCTGTATGTTAATGTTAATGTTATCAGTGATGTTAGCATGCTCATTTTAGCATTTACTTTAAAGCATCACTGTGCCTTTACAGCCTCACAGAGCTGCTGGCAAGACTGTAGACTTGAGTTATGAGACTTGAGGACATGAAACCATCCAGCATTTCAAAAGATTTGCAATAAGTGAGAAACTATTACCATATTTTATGTGGCAGGCAAATTATTTTTTCATCCTTGTTAAATTATTAATCCTCTCATGAACTTTCAGATCTAGTTTGTGACCCCTCAGAGATGATGAACTCCTGGTTGGAAACTTAAGATATATTTATCCAATATGCCAGATTGGTATTTGCCCCATCATGGACTCATTGAGGCTACTGCAGACTTAATAGCACCACAGAACCTTCAGGCTCATGCTACATACATTAAAAAAAAAAAAAAAAAATTTCAGAGAGTTTCTCACAGTAAAAGTTAGCACTGGTGTTGTATATGTGCTCAATATCAGGGAAGAAAATGGACCGGTGCAACGTTACTGATGCAAATCCAAACCAGGACAAAGTTGAAGAGACCGGCTGATTTAAACAGTAATTTATTTTACATTAAAACATTTCCCACAAACCTCCAGCAGCAAAGCACACTAGTGTGTTTCACACAATGATGGGTGCACAGCTGCCATCATCAAAAGACACAATCATCATTATAATCATTAAAAGTGTCATAGTCATTATCATAATTTTAAAGTATTAGCGTCATAACCACCACCAGAAACCCAACACCACATCACAATAATCTCCTTCTTAATATTCATACAGAAAGTCTTTAATGAAGCGGACCAACCTGAAGTCTGCAACACGGCAAACTGGGGTCAAATCTGAGCTTTTGTTTTAACCCGCATGAAGCACCTGCTGGTTCAGATTTACTTCTCAAGGACAATTTACAGAGAAGTAAAATAACTAAATACTGTCCTGATTGTCAAAAACTTTCTGGTAAATATTATCCGAATACATATTTATATAAATCCTGTTTCACAAAGCAGATTTACAGAGTCATCTGGATACATTTGCTGAGTGAATCCCTGAAAATAGACGGATGTAAAAATACCTATTCCAGGTTTAATTCAGCAGTTTTTCATACAACAGAGTTGCTTCTTGAAACAGGCCCCTGCAGATCTGCGTTACGTTAAAACAAAGACCAAGAACAACTTGCAGATGCTCACAATCTGACCCTTTTTTCGTATCATACTGCAAATACTGGAATCAAATCCTACAAAAACAAGGGCACTGCCCCACTTTTCTTTCAAAGAGACAACACAGACAACACACATAGAAATGAAAGATGTACAGTGGCAAATGAGGGAGAAAGGTGAAATTTTTGTCCTTTTTTTCTGCTGTTGTAGATTTATCAAAGAAAACATTTTTTTTTTAGTTCTACTTGAAAGTTATTTTGTCATCATCACTTTTGGCCACTGAGGGGGTTATGCTTCAACGGCCAGATGGGCTTTATCGAGCACAACCAAAGCTGGATTTAAATTTAGAGCTGAACCAGGCCGCACAAACAGACCCGTCCACATGCCTACACACACACACACACAGACATACACTCACACACACACTCATATACACACACCTCTCAGCATGCTGGACTTGGCAGAGCGACCGGAGCCTCTTAGAGCAGATTCTGCAGGACTTGTGTTCAACAACTAACAAACAAGAGCACTTGAGGCACGTGGGGCGAAGGAATAAACATGGGTGAAGCCTCCGAGGAATTATCAGTGATTTAGTGATTATGTAACACAGCGGCTGCCTTGGGAACGCCAGTTGCTCTGGTGTGTATGTTAGTGCTAAAGTTCATCCATCCGTCACCATCCTCTTTGATAATTGCCATTTTATGAAGCAAAACCACCAGACTTCTTTAAAATTAAAATGATTCAATTTAAAATAAGTAGAACAGTTGGTTTCTGTGGCATTTCTGAACAGCAACTCATCTTTTACCTTTGAAATTTTCACATTAGAGAAGTTACGCTTTTAAGTTGATTGTTTTGATTTTTAAAAAATGACTTGAATCACTGAAGTGGACAAAAAAAAGCCCAGTTTAATGCTAATTGAAGGCTAGTTTAAATTTAATTTTGGGTAGAGAGCAGAGACTAAAACATGAGCCAGCATGATGAGAGATATATTCCTTTTAACCATCGATTCTCTATATACAAACATGCAAGTTCTTACTCCACCAATAGCAGCGTATTTCTGGACGTCCTCCACCTCCTAACAGACTGTCCTTCAGCACCTGGGTAGGATCAGGCGGTGGATAGGAATGTGCAGCTTTTTAACTTCCTTTTAATTCATTCACTTTGTTTAAGGTGGCACACACACACACAACAAGAGATATCTCCTTGCAATGATAAAAGACTGAACAGACACCTAGATGGGACCTGCGGCAGGAACCAAGATTGTGATCTGAGACGGAAATGAAACACACTTGACAAGTTCAGGGTGAATTTCTAGCTAAACTGGAGCCAAAAAAAAAAAAAAAGGGGAGCCGAGTGCCGTCAATCACACAAAGCAAAGCCAACTGTACAGCACAAAGACGACAAGTGACCAGTCTTCAGTGTCTGCTTGCCAGGACAGAGAGGGGATGTCGAGTCTGATAAGCCTGGAGCTTGACGAGGAGAGTGGCGCCCCCTGGGAGTGTGCAAGGTGGGCCTGGGACAGTCACTTTAAGAGAAGAAATCACCTTTTTTTTTTTGTTTTCATCATCACTGCCACAGACCCCAGAGGGGCCCAGGGGTCTCCATTTAGCGGCAACTTTTTTTTTAATTAAAGATGTGGAATGAGGCTCAAGTGCAGGTCAATATCATGTGGTCGTTTCAAGTCACAGAAAACATTGCAGGTTTTTTAAGAGCAACATCGAGCACAATTCTTAACTGAACTGAGAGAAATAAACATTTTAAACACCCTAAACACTTTTAAACGTATTTTTCTTGAACATCTTTTGAAACCCACACAAAATCCTGTGAGTGCACCTATGATGGATTCATCTGTCAGGACAATCTCGACCATAGATGTGTGTATGTGTGTGGGTGGCGTCTTAAAGGCGTACAGTGTTGATTCGCAGCGGCTGCACGTTCTTGCCGTTGGCGTGGCTCTGGCCCGGACTGAAGTAGGGAAAGACCTTTGCTGGGAATTTCTCCCTGTAGGTGTAGAGCCAGGACATGTCATCTGCATTGTAGAAGATGAGCAGGCCTTTGGGGTAGTCCAGGTAGACCCCCACCTTCTCCAGCTTGCTCTTTACGTTGAGGCGGGTCCAGGGCTCGGTGCAGGCGCTGTACTGGTTGCCGTCGTGCATGACGATGCAGTAGAAGCCTCGGCTGGGCTGGATCTGGATGCTGCCCTTGCGGCTGACCGTCTCGTTTGCAACGCCAATCATCCACTGGGTCTTCTCCGACACCATCACCTCCCAGTAATGGACCCCCGACACGAAGCCCTCTGCGCCAAGAACTGACACCTCTACATCGAAGCGGCGCGGGGAGTCCTGCAGGGGCTGTGGATGGAGATTCCCATAAGCAACTATGGTACAGTCGTCTGAGAGGATCAGTCTTTGGTGGGCTGTGATGGGGTCGAGGGTCAACGCTGCTGGCACTGAAAAGACATAAAAGAGAGATGAGGGAAGAGACAGTTTTAGCAAAAAGAATCCACATTTATTTCACTTTTTGGTTCAACACTGGATGGAAAAACTCAGCCTTGGTAAACATCCAGTCATGAATCTGAGAAGAAAAGGATATACCAACAAAACGAATGCATCAATATGTTTTGACCCAGCTTCGACAAACGGGAAGGCGAGCACTGCAGTGTCATTCACAGCACCTCATTTTTCTTTATCATTGCAGATGCCGTGTAAACGTGTTTTATGCTGAGGCAGTGAGTAAACCATCTACGCTGCTCCAGAACTTTATGAGACAGATCATGTCAAGGTTACGAACTGATCCCTGAAAATCTCTCAGACAAAAACATTTCATCACAGGCAGCGAGTCACAAGGAGATGACACCGTGGTTTAAAATATGCACTGAAGAGTTTATGAACCATGACGTCATGAATGAAAAATGGCCGTGTTTTGATTCATACATGCTTCTGGTTTCTGCCTCCCTTCTCAAAAACAATGAGTGTTTAACTCTTGTTCAGCTTAAATCAGTTCTATCTTTGTGCCCAATATCAAAACACAAAATTGCCTCATGGGGCTTTGCGATTTATAATGCATGACACCCTCTGTCTGAGGGTTCTCTACTAGGTGCTTAAAGATGCTTCTTTCTTCATGTTAATGCCTCATAGAGCCTACATGTATTTTTCTCCAGCACATTTCTTTGTCGCACAGCTGGACAGTCATCTGTCCAGCTGTGCAGGTTGTGTTAGAAGCACTTTCATGTCGCTTGAGTCTGGCTTTCAATGTGACAGTAACACAGGGAAGGGAAATATCTATTTTGTGGTTCTCGAGAAATGGATTTTGTAGTTTGCCTGATCTTACAGTTTTGATATTAGATACAGACTGGAAAAAGGAGAACAAGGAGACTAACATGTAACAATGCCCCTCATCCAGAATTAAACACGAGGCATTACTGTCACTTGGTTACGTGCTTTTAAAGAGAAGTCAACAAAATTTGGATAAAAATGAAAATAGGCAATGATCAGGATCAAATTATTCCATTACCAATGTCCAAATTTCTGGCTCTCACTAAAAAAAGTATTTCTGTCTTTGAAATATTCCTTTTCTGTGTGTTATTTGGAGTAAAGACTCCTTTTCATTGCCAAAAAAATACCCTTGTTATTTTTAAGAGTAAATAAACAAAGTTGGTAAAAGACGTGACTTTTTTTTGCAGCCATAAATAGCGATCTGTGTGTCACCACTATAAATAAAAAACAGGACCTGCTGAAATGCACAAACAATCCTTCACCTCCATCTTTTTGGAGTGGAGGCAGACATGTCAAATGACAGAAAACAAATATTTTTATCTCCAAACCTTGACCAATAAAAGCAGCACCTTAAGGCTCAGTGCCAAAATACAACCAGAGGTAAGTAAGAAAATATGTTTTTTGTAATTTGGGCGAACTGACACAGTAAGACCAACACGCTGATGCAGATATCACAGTATATATAAATACGACTGCTGCAAGACATACAGGAGGTGATCAAAGCTGTGCCCTGTGGTGAAGATGACTGATGGCTTGTTATTGTGCAACACACCCACCTGCTGCTCGACTCTTATTTCAGGTAAATAAAACATGGAGCTGTGTGATGATTGTGACTGCAAATAAACCTTGATACATTTTCTACACTCTGTTTTTATCTGCGTGCATAAAGTGCAGGCTTCAAAGTCAAGTGCCCTCCAGGGTCTGATGAGGTAGCTCAATCTGACCGAATATCAGACCGTGCAAAGAGGGCAAACAACACAGCGGTGCAGTAATTACAGCGATGGGAGGAGCCGCTCCAGCTCTGCCGGTTTTTCTGTGTGCACTTTTGTGGTTTTAGGGAGGGAGAATCTTTACCTGTTTCTGCTTATTAGGGAGTCATATCAGGCCGAATAATAAAGGCCTGCTCTCTTTGCTCTCATTCACACAAAGAGTGGGGGACAAGGCACTTTTCCAGATCCTCTGTGTTTACATCAGCTTGGATAAATGGAGGTGAATCCTCTGACGTCTGGCCAGCGGACAGGACAATGCCATCTCCGGTGTTTGTTACAATAAAGTCATTAAAATTTTATAACCTGAGAGCTTCTTTGTGTGATAGAGAGAAACCAGCGAGTGCACTCACTCACTCACACTCACACACACACACACACACACACACACACACGTCAAAGGAGAAACTATTTTTCCTGCCAAATACAACAGGGAGGAGGGGGAGAAAACGAGCATAGCAACTGGTAGTTATTCCTGCTAACCCATCAGTGAGAGCCAGGGATGAGGGATGATGGGAGGTATGTCTTTATTTTGTCTCTGGCAACCGCTGGTGATGGATCGTAACCAATTGTTCCATTTGGCAGCAAGTCAAGGGAGGCAAAAAAAAAAACCCTGCCTAGCCTCTTCTCAAATGGCGGCAGGCTGAAATGGGAAAATTGATTGAGGGAGTAAAAAGAAAAAAAAAAATTCCTCAGCACATTATAATCTCCTGTGAGTGAGTGAGTGATAGCTGCAGGGCAGATGGAGTAGAGTTTCTTGGCATTGTCAAACAAACAAAGAGGGGCATCGCCGCCCAGAGGCTGACCACCATGTTACTATGTTTCCTAATGCAGGTTCAGTCTGTGCACTCCCTGTTTCAGAGTCAAATATTCAGACTATTTAGAGATTATTTGCTGTCTTGCAGCGAGTTACATGAGAAACCGTACACCACTCTCCTTTATGTCCATTAAATACAATCCTGCAGCCAGAGGATGGTTAGCTTAGCTTGGCATAAGACTGAAAACAAGTGAAAACATTTTTTTTGTGGTGAAAAAAAATCTTTCCAGCAACTTTGGAGCATCATAGTTATGTTTAAAGACATTAAGCCATAATGTACAATTTGTTTGATGTGTATCAGCGAGTGAAAATGATAATTTGGGGGTTTTACTTGTCACTGCATCTGGTCATGAAATAGACCGGTGAAACCAGGATAATAAAAGTACAGTGTTTTCATTAAGAGAAGAGCTGGAAGAACAGACCTGAGCTAGCTGTGTCCCTCTGCTTTCAGGTTTTATGCTAATCAGCTGCTGAAATGGCATTGAAAGCAGCTTAGCACATTTACATCCCAACATGTTTGAGTTACATTTCATATCTTGTTCACGTACCTGGTGAGATATCCTGGAACAGCAGCTTCCATATAGTGTACTGTAAGGGCCCCATGTACTTAGATGTCGGGAAGTCTTCATACGTCAGATTGGTCTCATGTATCTTCCCTTTAATCCTGGGAAAGAAAAAACAGATCAATAAGAGTCTAAATCCAATTTGCCTTTTTTTTTTTTTAAAATGCACTGCCTCTCATTCAACGCACATCGTCAATGCTTCCAGTTAATATTCTGGTCTGTGTCTTTGAAATATGCCATTATTGACATTTAACAGCTGACAAACTGCTTTATAATCTGCGGCAACAGAGATGAATGCATCAGTGAGAGGTAAGGAGCGGAGGGGGCAGTTCAGCTTTAACACCATTACGATATGATTCAATGTGAACCTCCACATGAATCACTCAGTGCACTCCTACATGGAGTCCAGAGTTCAGGTGAGACATCGAGTGGGCTGTGTATCACGTTGAAATCCTGAAAATAACAGCATTGGGTGTTGAAAAAGGGACACCTTGTCTTTTGTGGCCTAATGTCTGACAATAGGAATTGAAAATATATTATTTCAAAGTTTTTGTATCATTCAAGGGGTCTTGAGGAAGTACCACTTTTGAATGACAGAGTTCTTGTCTTTCCACACAATAAAGTAGTGAAACCTTATGTCAATTGTTGAGTTTTTCTCTTATTATCTCTGAAGATATTAAACAAAATATACATTTTTTTAGGGTTCTCAGATAAAAAATAGCATTTAATCTTGTGAAACATTAAGATATTGTGATGACTAATTCTGAGGACATTAACAATAATTTATCCAATAAAAACTGATTGGAGCAACTAGCCCGACCTCACCCGTCACATAAGATTTGAACTGTGGGTTTTAATAGCTAGTAGAGCGATGCAGTGGCAGGTCTAGAGACTATAAACATGTTATCTACTGGTATTGAGTGCTGGCTTTACTAAATATTTCCAATTTTTTGACATCATTAAAAAGAGTAGAGAGAAAAATTCTAATAAGAGAACATATACATGAGACTAATACTTTGACTGAGCATTTTGCACCCACATACTTGACAGAGCCAAACTTTTCCCTTCAGAATAATTTTCTTGCTGAACTGAATTCATTGTACTTGCTTGTCCTTTTAAAATCTCTTTTCATCCATCAACATCAACCTCCAGCTGAGATATAATAATACTTGGACCGAAAAAACATAATATTCTCACTTACATTTTGCAAAAAAATAAGCTAACACAGTGTTTCTGTCACTCTCACTCGCTCCATATTCATCCTTATTAATCTGTTCAATTAAATCATCCTCCAGTACCCCCCCACCCCCCAGATTAAACATTACAGCTGGTTTATTTCAGGCCTAATACACCATCTGTTCAGGGATTAGTTGATGCTGTTGCTCAAATCTGTACTTTCTCCAAACTTAAGCAACCTTACGTTTCGTATGAACAGAACAAATATTTGGCAGTGCTGTCAAGTTTTTAACATTTTAATAACTCTGACGGCAAATATTCCACAGATAGATAAATCACTGATACGAGACTTCAAGAACTGATAAAAACCTGATCCTTCTTGAGGCAAAAGTGTTTACAACCCCGTGTCTTTTCTCATTCGACTGCAGTGATGGTACTGGGAGTGTTTTAGCAAACTCTGGACAGGTGAGGCACCTCTCAGACGTGACGGCTACTCCCTCCAGGAAGTCGTGGCGTCCTGACTCGTTGAGGCGCTCCTGCAGGATCTGGATGCCCTCCTTGACATCGCGCAGCTGCTGGCTATAGCGCTGGATCTTGTGCTCGATGTCGGCCAGCTTGCGGGCCGTGTCCATCTCCAGCTCCTCCAGCATGCTCTTCTGACGCTCACGCAGGAAGCGGTGAAGGCGCTCAAAGGCGTCGCCAATGGTCGCGCGCAGACTCTTGGCTGAGGACTGAAATGACAGAGGCAAAAGATGATATTTTAAGAAAAAAACAAAGAAAACAAAGCAACCACAGCTGGGTTATTTATAGCAACCATTAAGGGACTCTGAAATAGATTTTGTACTTTAGCTAGCTTGGTTTGTTAAATGTTCCAGTCATTATTGCCTGACTCTTAATTAGACACAGGTCAGTAATTCAAGTGCTTACAAAGTGCTCTAAATTGTTTCAATATTACATTAACATTCATTAATTGATTCAGTTTGTACATGTATTGATTTAAAGTGGCTCTCTGAGTGTGTGTGCAACCTTGCACTGAGAAAATAAACTAGCTTCCACACCCGTTTTAGTGATGAGAATCAAACAAGATTAAACTGCAAGATAAAATAACCCTAAAAAAAGATGAGTGAGCAGGGGGCTGCAGAGGACATCCTGTGTGTGGAGACGACTGATTACAGGACCGGTGGACGCAGACAGAGATGCTGAAGCTATCAGTTTGCAGGGGACAGCAGACTGGGAGCTGAAGAGCAGAAGAAACTGATTTGTAGCTGAAGAGGGAAATTGGAAAGCTGGACATCAAAGAGAATGAATCATCTGAGTGTTAGCAGTCTGAGTGTCAGACAGGCAGAACAAAGGGGTGCGATGTGAAAACCCCGTAAAAATCGCACAGAGAGGAGCAGGAGTCTTTCAATTTTAAGCTTCTGAGGAAGAAAGCAAAGACCGGGCTTCATTTGGACATTTTGCTAAAAGTTACTTTATCTCTCTTTAACAATCATCATTTTGCTGAAAAAGTTTTAAATCTCTTTTGGACACAAACTAAAAAAATAAATCAAGGCATCTGCTCATCAAAGAGCAGCTCAGAACAAGTGAAAATTAATGACTAGTGACTCAGAAAGATTGATTTTAACAAGAATTTCAGATGAAACTTGTTTTTTGTGCATGTGTCTCTATTGGGAACTCCAACCACTGCTCTGATCTTTTCAATAGATGCTGGATTTAGAAACTGTGATCTGAGGTTTAATTACACAGCAGGCTTGTTCTTCTTGCTCTTTCAGAGACCAGAGGAAGGTATTCACACTCTGCCTGTGGAAACCTATTCAGATGACTATTTCAAGCGAGCATTAGGGTTGATATTAAGGTGGGCGGATTCCAAGCCTTCCTACCTTGTGAGGTATTGAAAACTGATGGAAGGGAGGAGGAGGGGGAGGACTGCAGCAGCCCACCTATCGGTCTCTCAGTGACGTGTATGCTGCTTTGACTCAGCAGGCTGCGATGGCACTGAGAGGGTGTCTGCAGCCCCTGGAGACAGAAGACTGGCTACCTCTCAGGAAGGCATGTGATTATCAAGCGAATCCCTGGTGGGCATGTGAATAGGACACAATGCTGATCCTTCAGACAGAGAAACACATGAGCCAAGGACTCAAACTGGAGTGCAATGCAGGCAAATTCAGCCAAAGTGAGAGCTGGGCAGCCGCAGTGATTCCCTCTAAATCTTAGTGTAAGAGCTGGGATGCCACTCAGTCTAACATTAAAGGTGAAAACCACCGAACCACCACATCAAAGTCTGTTTACAGGCCTTGGGGAGAACTACTGCGTTCGTGAAAAAGTTGTATAAAGCCTTTTGTGGCTCCAGAGGGAGCTGCATGAAGTCTGATAAATTGCCTCAAAAGGTGTCACTTGAGGCTGAACACGATGAGTTAGAAAATCAAAAAGTCTGGAGGCGTGGAGGTGAGAAAAAGGGATTTTGGCAGACCTCTGCAGCCTGCTCCTCTTCTCTGCTAGCAGCTAGCCGCTTAGAGCTGCATTTGCTACTACTGAAACACACCTGTATCTCGTACCAAACTTGAATTGCATTGTGGGTAATGTAGTTGCCAAGAAGGTGATAAAGAAGGAGAATGGACAAAAAATATCTCTGGCCTTTCTCGTTTGTTTTATTTATTTTTTCATTACTTATTTTAATAGTGATTCCAACACTGTAATGAGAATACAGGTTAAACTGGAGGAGTACTCTTGGAACTTTTACAAAAATACATGAAAGCTAAGACAAAAACTAACATCTGGCAACTTAAAATTTAGGCAGATGAGGAAATGGTGGGAGACATTTCATTGTCAGCTCTCTGAATACATCAGTGATCAGTGTAGTCACAGTGTGGCGTTCTTCCAAGCAAAGCACTCTGATAAAACGAATGTAAATCTAATGAGATCAGCTCTTTGCCAATGAGTTGTGGCCACGGCTGACAGGCCTACATCTCGCGGTCAGAATGAGTCGATGGATGAGCTGAAATGGACAGGCTCGTTCTCGCAGCAGAGATTTCTGCAGTGCAGAACTCAGGAAGAGAGCTGAGTGATGCTGCGACATCAGACAGCAGGTACAAAAACAGGAGGGAAGGGAAGTGAGCTCCCGAAATGACAAATAACGCTGACGGCTGCAACAACGTTTCTGCTAGAGACCTTTTCCTGGTCGATGGCTTCAATGTCACAACAGGCCAGAGAAGAGACGTGTGTGTTTGTGGAGGGGGGGGGCTGACATAGTGAATGGATGCTCATGGTTTGCTGATTAAAACAAGGTGTCAAGTTTAAACAGCCGCTCAATGAACCAATTTACTTGTCGGACTTAAACTGTCAATCCAAATCAGTTTGGAAGAAAAGACAGATAATCGGTGACTGAACGACTGCACACGTTAAACAGACCTGTCCTTTATTTCTTGACATTTTTTTGTAGGAACATAAAATACCAAGTCTCACTTTCTCTATTTGATTGCAAAAAAGGATGTATCATGAAGGTCTGATACTACTGATTTCTGCTGCTAGTTTTATTTATGTATACTTAAACACATGTTGAATCAAAATAGAATGATTATTTTCATGTTTCTCAATTACTTGCTATAAGTGTAAATTGTCTGAAAATCATTAATGGTTGTTCCATATTTAAAGCCCAAGTTTTCCTTCTTTTTAGTCCAACAGACATAAACTCAAAGAATAAAACTAAAAAAAATTCAATTATAAATTAAGTCTATTGAAAGAAATTCAAACAACTTTTTAACTGATTAATCTTAATTTGCTCCAAAAAATGTTGGCGCTTTCTTTTCAAATGTGAATATTTATTGATTTGTAAAATATTCTTTATTAGGAAAAGAAGCTTTGTATGATTCCAAACAGTTTTTATTATTAGGGACTACAAAGAAAACTATCAGCAGATTAAAGGTTAGTGAAAATATACTTTAGCTGCCTGATCAATGATATTTAGATTGCTATCGCATCATGCAAAAAAGCAGCAGGGTGTTTTACTAATCAATTAATCAACAAAATGTGTCAGCTCTGAGCTCTGAAACAATTAGCTGATTAACTGATTGATCGTAAGTTGTTTCTTCAGCAAAACTGCCAAATTATCTCTGATTACAGCTTGTTCAGTGTACAGACCTGCTGATCCTTTACTGTAAATTAATTTTTGACCTGTTGGTGGGATAAGCATGACTCCACCAGAGGCTCTGGGAATTTGTGATAGCCATTTGTTTGCTATTTTATGACATTTTTGTTCTTTTAGTTGCAGCTATGTGTTCCTAAGTTATTGCTGCTGCAGCTCTAAATATTATTATTATTATAACAATTTTTTTAAAGGTGGAAATGTTATGGTACCTTGGTCTCGGTGAGCTGTCTTTGCAGGAGCTGCAGGGCCTCGGTGTGTCCCTTCTCGCTGTCCTGCAGGGTGGCCAGCTGCTCCTTCATTTCCCTCTGCAACACAACAAAACAACAACATACAACAGGTCAGAAATGAGTTATTATGGGTCAATACAAAAAGACAGAAATAATACTGTTTGGAGGATTATGTTAACTACTGCATGACACTCACTTTACTTCTTTTCTCATTGTCTCAAAAACAGTCAGTTATATAGAAATAAACCCAATATATATTTGGCAGGCAGATATTTTTGCAAGTCTAAATTCTATTATATTTATTTGACTTGTGTTATTTGCGTAACAGCTCTCTTTGCTGGGGTGCAAGGCAGAAGAGATTTAAGCCTCAGCTACAAAACAAGCAAGGCAGATGGAGAGCGAGATATGAAAGAGATAGAAGGAAATCTCTGGAGATGTTGGGCTGTGTCAGAGAAAACTGGGTCTCATCTCCAGTCAGGCACACGCTGGCAGAACCTGCACCGCTCAGCCACCTCCGAGTCTCCCCATGGCAGGGGGAGAGGCTCTGCAGGAGCTGGCTGGGATGCCTGCTGTCACGAACGGTACAGCGCTTTTATGCAGATCCCATGTGCCAACAGCAGCAGCACACTCTGGTTTGGGTTTTAGGACATAGGCAGTTCAGCAGACGCCCTCTCCCCAAAGTAATGTACAGACTTGTTCATACAAATGTCCAAAGAGCCGCAGGCACAGGACTCAAGGTACAGCTCTGCGCTTTGTTAATCAGTACCCGGCTGAGGTTTTCATAGTTGTTAAACAACAAGGAATGAGAAGGCAGAAGGTTGGAAATTCAGTGTTTCACTCAAAAGCTTGAATATATTGAATATATTGATGGGATACATGTTGGCTTTTGTAAAGTCAATTTTGTTTGGGTTACACCACAGTCTTGATTGCAGTTTTGAATGGGACACATGTTTGTTATGAAATGGAAATTAAAATGGAATTTTACACTTAGTACTGAAACACTACCAAGTGTCTAGAGTCATACGAGCAGCACTGTAATACTTTAAATAGTGGTGCATTAAGCTAAATGCTAACAAGCTCACAATGACAATACTAACATGCTCAGTTAGCAGGTATAATATTGACCATGTTCACTATGTTACTATGAGATTTTTGCTAACTTTTGATAACTGAGGCTGATAAAAATGTCATTTCAGTTCTGCACATAAAATCTCAAAACTATAGCCTCAGTTAACCAGCTTTTTCTTGTGTGAGCGAAGCTCTACAGGAGTGACAGCTTTATAGATTTACTGAAAATGAGAATCTATCCCAAGGGTTTGTTGAAGAAATAATGACATCTGATACAACAATGAGCAAAAAAATACTAATTACAGTATTACGAGATGGGATACAAAGATACACTGTATATAAAAACCTAATGTTCTCTGATAGTAAAATAGCATTTTAGTAACTATCTAGAGAGTCTGGATTTTTGCTTATTCATTGCAGCTGACTGTTGATTAACTATTGATTGATGATTGTTGTATAAATGAAAAAAACAGAACAAAACTGAACATCAAGCCTAGATTATGCCATTGCTTTCTCATACAGAAAAACGGAGCAAAAAACACACACAACATGGCTACAACAAATAAAACAGAAACTGTGCACCGGATGAAATCCCTTTACATAGAAGGAAAATATATGTGTGGCAGTTAAGATGCAATCATTTCATCTGCTCTCAGATTTTTATCGAAGGAAACAACCTGGCACAAGCCTCATTTATTTCAAACCCCTCCATCCGCAGCCACCCTGCTGCTGCTTCTTTTGCTCATGTAACCTGTGCGTCACCTCCTCTGTGATCCACAAAGTGTCAGCTCCTCTGAACACCAACTGCAGCATAAAAATCCACCAAATGGAACTGTCAGCTTAGCGGGGCAAATAAAAGACCTATCAGTCAGCTACGGAGCTGAAATGAATGCTGGAATGCATCTCTACTGATGGTAGAAAATACATAATGACTTCACCATCTAGTCTACAAGGGAAAAAAGGTTAAGGTACCAGCAGACAGGAAAAAAATGAGCTATGCATTAATTTGTGATGTATTAGAAAATCCTTGACCTCGGTCATTAGCTGCTAAATTAAAAGGAGCAAATATGGGCTGCTGAGGATGAAGTATGCTTCTTTTCAAGGACAGAAACAGTGAAAAACAATGGTTGGTGCAGAGGAGGAGCGTGACTCTTCATGCTAATGACAGGAGTGCGGCATGCTCAGCAGGCTCCCCGCCTCATCGCTATATGCCTGTCTATAGCAGGTCAAAGGCCGCTCCCACACATTGAGACGGACCGACGCTGACAGACTGGCGGAGAAAACATGGTCCTCAACTCTGCTGCACACTGTCTGTCTGACTGGTCAGAGGGGGGCAACTGTAGCTGTTGCTGCCATCATGCCGACAGATGCATGCATCAACACGAACCTGCTGATCTCTGGAAAACCTAAAATCATCTGCAGAAGTTTCATTTTAAAAAACAAAGTTTCAGATTCACACTGTC
>JAPZDZ010000012.1:10755015-10766538 GCA_029783805.1 Acanthurus tennentii | reverse complement strand
CCCCCCCCCCCCCCCCCCCCCCCCCCCCCCCCCCCCCCCCCCCCCCCCCCCCCCCCCCGAGGATGCAAATCAGCAGGAGGTAAAGCTCTCAACACAGCAACAAGACTGGAGGCCTAAGGTCAGCGGTGTGACATGCCAGGCTAAGGAGATTACAGCCTGCCACAGACCAACCAAGGACTGCCCTCGTCACTGGCCAGCCAAACACACTGTCAGCACGGAGTTAAGGCGGTGGTGGCATGACTTAACACGAGAGTGCTGTTTATCTGAGCCCTTTGGGAATCTGGTCTGTTTGAGAATAACAAGTCCAAGTATTGACATGGACAATTCAGGAATACTGAATTGGGTTGTAACAGTGAATTAAAGTCACAGATGCAAACATATTGCAAACTTTGACAGTTTAAGTCCTTTTTATTGTAACATGTGTCACCAAAATAAGGGTTTCTTTATTCAGTCTTAGTCTCACTGAGAGCAGCATACAGCAGTTCTGGGACACCACAGACTGTTTTTTATTTTTCTGTCTTTCATCACAGTGGCTGCAGGGGTTGATTCAAGTGTCTGAGTCTGAGTGTCTACTGTAGATTTTGAATTTGGAACTTTGTTTTCCATGAAGCTCTGATTGCTAAGCACAGTCATCGACAGTGTTCTGCTGACTGAAGATAGCTGAGTTAAAAACAACAAGGTGATGGAGGACATGTCCGCATCATCCTGCTCCTTTAGCATGTGATGAGGTGAGAGGATGACGTAACCACAAAGCAAACACTGCTGGGAAAATGGACAGTATTAGACAGCCATTATTTCTCAGAAATAAGGATATTTTATGTTCTTCCTCAGAACAAAACAATGGCTCTCGACAGATTGTTTAGAAATTCTTCACAGACAGAGAACAGCATATAAGGCTTTTTATACCTGCACTGCTATCCTGAAAATGACATCATGGAGGGTGATTTTCCACCAGACTGGCTCTCGTGCTTCAACTGGTTGTATTTAGGATTCTTAAGAACCTTGGTGCTAATTAGCCACCCAGTAGTTTAAACCATGTAATCAAGGATATATCATCAACAGAGGGTGTTGCACAATGTACAATGTACATGTAGAATTTAACATACTTACTTCAGTTCCCAAGAAAAACTTGCTTGTTGGGAATCAACTTTTCAGGCTCTATTTTTTTTTTTTTAGGTTTTTTTGGTTGAAATGCACCAAATGGTTCAAACTCATCATGTAACTCATCATGTGTAACAACAGCTTTCGAGGCACAGAAGCAGAGACAGTTCAAGCCAATCCAAAATCCCATCTGCCAAAATTGAAAACAATTCAACACAAAAAAGGCCAAGCTTTGGCTCTCGACCTACCAAATCCCCTCACCCTCTTCTACAAACTTTCCCACCCTAAAAAAGCTCTGAAGTTTTATTTTAAAGGAGGCCACCAAGCTGGCACGGCATGCACCCCTCTCGCCTGGATAGTCAAAACACTAGAGCTGATTGCTGCACTTTAACACATCCTCACCATGCTGTTGTGGCACTTTAGTGAAGCGTTGTTGAGCCTCCCGCTAAAAGTGAAGTTTGTGCCTGCAGGCGCAGCTGCCACACATTTAGTTTGCAGCTGACACAGGTCACAGGTCCTGTCTGCTCACTGGAAGGAGACATTATTAGTAAACTTGTAAGTTGCCTGATATCACGGTGTACCGTGTATTTGAGCTCGTCCTACAACAAATTACTTCAGAGAGTGAAGTTCTTAGTGACAGACGATGTGTTCCTGATAACATTTACTTTTTAATCTCATATGAACATGACACCATCTGCTCCTTCCTTCTGATGACTGTATTTGTCTCATAAGGGTGGGATGTTCAACCACCCTACTTGTAGATGTGAGGTGGCAGGCATGCCAAGCTCATCATGGGACGTAGCTGTTTTCTGACGGGGCCTCTGTGTGCTCATACTCTCTTTCAGTGTTGTAGATCTGGGAAGCCTCCAAAGCTCCTGCCAGAATACAAAATGCCAGATCGCCGCCTTGAAAAGAGCTCCAAGCAGAGGGACAAGCTGGTATCCAAGAAAAGAGAAACATCTTGTGCTGGGCCTAATTACTTCTGCTCCAAGATTACACAGTTTTGACCTTTCTCAGGCTTCCAGCACAGAGCCTGATTGGAAATTAAGGACAGCATTGATGTTCACAGCGCTGTTAATTACATTTAATGCAGAACGCAGAAGGGCAAGACTGAGGCTCTATACTCCCCACTAACCACCTTACTATGTTTACATGTAATCTATTAATTCAACTGATGTACACATCCTTTATGTCATGTTTTAATTCTAAATTCTCCTTTTGCAGCCACCTTAGTGGAGGTAATTTTGTGCAGGTGGAGCTTTTGATTTGCCCTCACAGAATCCTCTATTGACTCGTTACATCTCAGATTCAAAGAATTAAAGAGCTTCTAGGGTCAAATGTACACCATTAGGAGAGTGTAAGGGGTCAGTAAAATCTTATCATCAGCATTCATAAAATATATAATCATTGTAATCGACCTTTGACTGCATTTTAATAAAGTCAAAGGTTGAGCCCATCTCATTGGTGTGGTTTCTTAAGTAAGCAGGGACTTTTCTGCATAATAGAGTAACAATAAAAGTTACAGCCTTTTAGAAAATATTGGGTTTACAACAAAGATTTGATTTATCTCTATGTTATGAATCAGAAAAATTGTTATTATGTTAAAGCAACATCCTTTGTGGCCTAAGAGTTAGTTCGAGCTGTACTCTTCAACATTGCACAACTGAGTGTTAAACCATAAAACGTTGGTCTGCTTCTTATCAGAGAGTTCACCTTGCTGTTTGCCAAGTAAAATGGAGACAAAACATTTTTATGTTACATGAAGCAGATCTGAATGTCTACATCGGCAGCAGCAGATGTAAGAAATGGGACAGGTAACATGAAATTAAACTGGAGTGCGTTTCTTTGCATGCTGGAGCAAAGAAGGGGGCAGGATTAGGAGCTTTGTTTCACAGTTATTGGATTTTGGCTCTGTGGGAATTGAATTATCCAAAGCACTGAGAAGGAAGCGAACACAGAGCCTTTCCTTTTACTTTGGAAAATGTGAGTCAGCGTAAACACACATGACACATTAGCTTAAGCTTTGTTAGGAATATTCCAAGTCACTGTCATTAAAAAAAATCCTGAATAAAACTTTATTATTCCAATTTCAACAAACACTTAACATCTGCCCGTGTACACTCTCTGAAAGTGAACGATCCTATAAAGCATTTGTTTCATATAATCCAGAACCATTTCTATTCGATTATAACATAAGGTTCAAACAATGGGGAGACTGTCAGGATGTTCATGGCATTCTGTGAATTCTAAGTTTTAGTTTACTTACACTGAATAATGCTGGTAAAAGCTGTGCACATTAAGGTTAAAAACTTGCTAATTTTGGTTAATTTAGAAAATCCAGATATGGTACTACAAGAAGAGCCATTTGGAAGCTGAAAGAGCTGGCTCTGAATGATTAGCCAAATGATCTGGCTCACTAAAAAGAGCCAGAGTTCCCATCACCACTTATTTCCTTGCAATGTCAAAATCCCTTCACTGAGACAAGCCACAGTTTATCTACAATGCATCTACAACACAGAACACTCTGACACTCTGAAACAAACAAACAAATGCAGCACATTACTCCTTTTAGTGGAACGTTTGTTATTGGACTTTCTATCAAATGGTTCAAGAATTTAAATTTGTGTAATGTGCAATAAATGTAGCAAGATAAAAAGTTTTAGATTTATTTTTGTGAAAAAAAAAAATTAGGGAAAGAATCATACCCAGCTGAACTGAGATGAGCCAGGTAATGTGGGCACAAGGGAGGGAAAAGTAAATTATATATATTTCATTCCTCAGAACCTTCTGTACTAAAAGTACTCATAAGAAAACCACTAAATCCCCAAACTGCTCTGGTGAAACTGCTCTGTGGCAGCTCCCACGGGGTGAATAAGTATAACTGCCTGTATATGGCGCAGAGTGGTGATGGGTTTTGAAAAAATGTCAGCCTCACCCTTGCTAATGAGCTGTCAGAGAGTGCGTGTGCTGTGACTGACCTGTATCTCCTCGTAGGCCTCGTCAATAGTGGTTACTTGGTGCTGCTCGTGTAGAGCTGGCTCGTCACAGAAGAAGCACACCAGACTTTTGTCAGTGAGGCAGAAGAGCTTGACCTTCTCGTGGTCCTTGCAGGGGTAGGAGCTCCTCTGAGCACTGAGGATGGCGTCCAGCGGAAAGGCCGAGTAGCGCTCCACAATGTTGGACAACTTGAGACTCGGTGAGAGGAGAGGGTCGGTGAAGGTCCTCCGGCACTCGGGACAGTCCCGCGTTCCGTGAGGTTCCTGCCTGCTCCAGTGCTCAGTGATACACTTTCTGCAGAAGTAGTGCTCACAGCCGAAGCTGACGGGGTCTTGGTAGATGCTGAGGCAGATGGAACAGAGGAGCTCGTCCTTCAGACAGCAAGCCATTTGCAAACACAGGGAGTGAGAGGCATCTAAGAGGGCAATTCTCTGAAGCGGAGTAGACTTGGTTTAATCTTCAAGTGAGTGGTTTACTGCCATTAGCAAGATGAGTGATAAGATCTTCAGGAATCTTTGGATTTCACCTTACTTGTGTCTGTTAAAATATGGAAAATAACAACAATGCGAGGCCACATACATTGACAAAAAACAATCATTAAAAGGAGCAGATAAAAAACAGATGTCGCAACTCATTTAACATACAATCTTATGCATAAAGAGTTCAGTGGGCTGTTAAGTTAGGATTGACATATCCTCAGGTTTGAAAGCAGACTTTTAACAATTACATGTAACATAAATTAGAGAATAAACAGAACATACGTTTTTTAAGCATTACTTCTCAATGGTGAAATATTTTTTTTAAGTCAAACGTAAGCAAAATTAATAATTCACAATTCTTGCACCTGAATGTTTTATTGTAGGTCTTTAAAATATTATATTGAATACTCAAGGTTTTTGTAAATAGTCAAATGAAATAATTATTTGGTTTTTGGAATTTCAACCTTGGGTTCAGGAAAAAAAAGTTATGACATAAATGGCTTGAAAAGTCAAACAGAAAGTTAATGAATAATGAAAGTAATAGTTAGCTTTAGCCTGATTTGTCATCACTTCATCACAAACACGTAACCGGTTTTGGTCAAATCGCCATAAAAACCTGCAGAATCTGACAGTGATATTAGACAAGACTTACAACATTTCCAAGGTTATTTTTATTATCTGCTACAGTTTTGACGATGACTTTAAACTCAGTTTAAACGCCATTTGATTCAGCTTTTCGCAAGAGAGCAAACGGGATCTAGTTTCATTGTGTTAGCTTCCTTCTCATGTGAAGAAACACCTGAATATGTAGAGGCATATAATTAAATTACTTTACCTCCACCTTGTTACAACCCTGTACTTTGTCATTGTAGATAATTTGTTGATATTCACAGCTGTCTGCACCAACCAACAGGGAAATAGGGAAACACCTGCAGCGTCTTTCTTCCTCCTACCCCGGTATGGAGAAGCTCCTTTTAAATACCCTTACAAAGAGGGGACCGAGCTTTTTTATTGTCCCAATGTAACACAAAGTGTTGAGCTAACATCTGCCCTGTATCTTTACGTTTATGCTATTTAATTGGCTTCCTCCACCTTGCCTTTAAGCTAGATTTGTAAACATAACCGAGCAGGACCACGACACCATCAACCACAGCAGGAGGATGAGAGGGAGCAGAGACAAAAAAAAGGGGGCGAAAAAACGATTTAATCAGCTACATATCAAAAAGGTGGAAAGTAGGAAAATATGTGAGAAGTGTAGTTTTCTGAATATGTCAATTCATTATGGAATTAATGTAGGGGAATAGAGATAAAAAGTCTCAACTCACCAGATCCCCGGTTCCGACTTCAGAAGCTCCAATGCAAGTGTCTTTCAGGAAGGAGAGCAACACACAGCGGCAACAGACGCAACCATCTGTACTTAATGATGGGGGAATACGTAATATTGTGTTTACAAAATAACAGCAGTTCGTCGAGAAATATGTCATTAAAGTATTATGAATTATTTAATATTAAGCATGGGAACTTAAATTATTTGGTGAGTAAATACGAGACTTATAATTATTGCATAAAGTAATCGCTCTCTCTGAAGGTGGAGTGGTTCAGACTTTCTCTCCCCCTTGATTTTCCCGGTTAGCATCGCTGCTTAGCTACCTTGATTATAGCCAACAAACACACTGAAATACGCCAACAGAAACTAAAGGGAACTGTGACACTGAAAACAAAACAAATAGAGTAATGGCGGTGTCAAAATGTACTGTAAATATTCTCTGTAACATTGCTTCTAGTTGAGTGACTGGGGCTTTCAAAGGCTGCAATGTCTGCATTCAACCTGCAGGTGTCAGCAGCGTCCTTAGAAAATACCACATTCCTCCCAGTACAGTCGATGATCAAGAATATTGGTATATTATACGTGTATTTACGGAGATACATACCTTTTTCACTCATCATTCACACTCCAAACTGATGGGGGCTCCCTTATTAGAATAATGTGAGAATTACAATTTAGCTGTAGTTTAAATCACAACAGGCAGTTTTCAAGAAAATACAGTATTAAGCCACTGACATGAGTAGGCCCTCAGTGCTTTACACTGTGACTCATATCTTGTACTTCCCCCCTACATATCCCCCATATTTATAAATACAACTACCTACAAGTTTACTCAAAACACTTAAAGTACGAGTCCCACTATGACCAGCTATAATAATAAATGCTGGTCAGCAGTTTTGTTTTTTAGGACTTTTGCCTTCAAGTGACTGCAGAATATATCATAATCTATAATCTTAATTTGCAACCACTTGTACAAGCTGTTCATCACTAAAGGATGGACAATATTCACATCTTTATTTACAGCATACTGTATATACATATATACAGACAATTTTTAAGGATATTTAAATGGAAACACAAAAAAAAAGTTTGATTTTGTCTTGTCCTTATAAAAAATGCCTATTACAAGTGCATCTTGTATCCAGACAGAATGTTAAATGCTGTATCAGGACACACAGAACAAAAACCAATGTATTTATCAGTCTCTTATGCAGGTGACCGCCTCATACACTGTAACTTGCACTCTCCTGCACTGACATCTGTGAATATTTGCCGTCTTCTTGCTGTGGGATGTTGATGGATTCCTCCTCCTCTCCAAAGGGGAGTTTAGAGTCTACCTGTATTAAGTCTTTGGGTATTACAGAAGGTGTCCCAACAGATCCATTTCCTATACTGAAAATGATGTTGACGTTGACTTGGGGACTGGTGGTCTCAGGGCTGATGATCTGAGGACTGGTGGGCTGAGAGGAGGACTGTGTGGGAATGCTGGTCTGTGGATTAACAGACTCTGTGTTAGAAAGTAAAGTCATGGGTGCAGAAATAGCAGACTGTGGATTGTGAAGAGCTAGGGTGGATTGCAAAGGGCCGATGGACTCGTAGCTGTTGCAGCCATCTGTTCTGGTTAAAGTTTCGGTAGTATTGCTACTACTCTGACTCTGTTCGCTGCAGGCTTCCACTTTCTCAAGCAGACACTGTTGTTCTTTGAAGGAAGCCAGCTTGGTTTCCTCCAAATAACCCTGAGTGATCAGAAAAAAAAGACATGAAAAGGTTTATTCTCATTGTTGTGTATGGCCACAAACATATTTAAAAGTAAAAAATAAGAAAAGACAAGGAGGACTCACTTTATCACCAGTCTCACAATTTCCATTTGCATCTACTTTAGGATGATAACTTGCAGTATCTGGGCAAAGAGGCAGAGTGAACGTGTAGAAACTATTAGTAAGGTAGCCATAACAACCATCATTTTTCAACATCACATAATTTTGTTTGTCAAGTTGAGTGTAAATATAAAATACAATTACAGTATTTCCACAAATTTAGACCATTAATAATGCAATTTTCTTTTTACAGCATTCAGTCACCTTTTTTCTTTTTACAAAGGAACAGCAGGAACAGCAGAATGATGGCAATGATGACAAGAACCAGTACTGCCATGACGATGCCTGTGACGAACAGAGAGGAGATCAACACAAATGAGAACAATGTATAATCAGACCTCACAATTTACTTGTTATGACTGCTTCAAAACAACAGATTAGTCAGGCTACGTACTAAGTGTCATGCTAGGTACTAGTGGCGGGCTTTTTGTTGTGAAGATGAATGCTGTCTCCATAATAGGTGGGTTGATAGACTCTGTAGGGTCTGTTGGTCCATGTGAAGTCTTTGAATCCGAGGCTGCTGAGACTGTGGTCATCGTTGTAGCTGCAGTTGTGGCCACAATCTCAGTGTGAGACTCTCTTGTTAAGTTTTTTGGCTGTAAGTTGGATGTAGCAGCCTTAAGTTCACACTCAGTGTCTGAGGTTGCATCACCTTGTCTAACAACAGCTGTTTTATCACAGCTGGAGATACAGAGAGAGAGAGAGAGAGGTAAAAAATCTGAGCTTCCATTAGAGCTGTTTACAGATGTGACTGTCTCTCACTTACATTGTGTGAGGCCGACAGCGATCCGTGGATGAATCTGTATCTGAGAATGTCCCACTGGAACACCGTTCACACTTCACATCTGAGTTGGCTGTCCCTGAGAACAACATCCAAACATGTTGCCAATTACTGGCATTTCACTGTTAGACATCACATTTCACATGTTATTTGTAAAACATGTTTAAATAGTCTTTAAACATGTTTTACACATACTTAAATAAAGACAAATAACTAAGTTATTTACATTCCATATGATAAGCGGTACTTACATGCTTCTCATAGCAGATACCTATAAAATAACCAATTATCCTCGAATTTTGTGTTTTAAAAAAGATGTTCCTGTAGTTTTTGCAAACCTGTGGTTAAAGGTCCAATGTGTAGGATTTGGTGGCACCTAGCAGTAAAATTGCAGAATGCACCTGACCTAAAACGCAAATGTAAATATATTTTTATATTATATTATATTTCTGCCATATACTCCAGATCCCCTTAAGTCCTACACACTGGATGCTTAAGGAAGGCTGGGATGTAGTGAGCCATGCTTTGAGAATATTCCATAACTCTGACCGAACCAAATTTAAGTGACATCTCTGTTTTTTTAAAAAAGGAACTGTCCTGGCTTTTCTATTGTTATTTTTTCCTTGTAAATTATATCAAAAATTTTACAAACATATATTGGCCTCTGTTGAGATTTTTGCCCCAAAACGGAATAAAATCAGAATTAAATCATATGAAATTAGCTGACATATTCTGTTAAATTACACATCATGATGTATGAAATATTCAATATAAAAATTAAGGCTTTTTATGGAAAGCAATTAGGCTTTAAATTATTGACTCTACTTGCTACATATAGTTTTATTATAAGCACAGGTAATTTCCATGCATCCCTTGCCCATGCCTAGTTAATAGAAGTATTGATTGATAGATAGTCGATGGGAATTGCTTTTAAAATAAACTTAGCATCACTTATGCTGATTTTGTATAGTTTAAACTGTAATTCTGTTTAACCCTCCTGTTATCCTCAAATATTACTAACACATTTTGCCCTTGGGGTCAATCTGACCCCAGGGATATTTGCCTCCAGAAAATGATTTACAGAAAATTGTTGACCAAGTTTTTGTGTCAGGCACTTTGTTTATTTGTTGAATACATAAATAACCCCTTGATAATGAAATCTTGACCTGGTCTCTAGCGCCACCATCAGGCCAAACTTCAATTAGAAATAATTTATCTTGAAAAGTTTTCATCCAAATCTTCTCAAATTTACTGACAACATTAATGACCCCTATTGGTATTGGTGATGATATGACCTTTCCTGCAGCGCCACCATCAGGTCAAACTTACAGTTTTAGAGCTAGTGTATCTTGAAAATCTTTAATCCAAATCTTTTCTAATTTGGGGTGCACATTCATGACTCTTATAGAATGAACCATATTGATTGATATGTCGTTTGTTGATTTGTCGTTTGTTTTTTCATCAAAGCATATGACATGGGACAAAACTTGGAATGTCTTCAGAGACATGGTGGCTGGAAATATTGCCCTTCCAGACTCAGCGTTACAAAGGCTTGTTGTTGCTTCACCTTTTGATTTGTACACTCGTGCCAAAATGAGCAAGCCAATGTAGGCTCCCAAGTCAACTACATCCAAGTCTTTCCAACTGCCCCCATACACACGCTCCCCTCTAAATTTGTCATCCCAAGAACAATATTTTCAATTGATGGTGTTGAGAAGAGCTCAAATGATGACTTGATGTCTTCAACATGGCTGAATGCATATCTGGTGGGGCCTGGAACCGTTTTGATAATATCAGCCACACTAAGTCTACCCTGCTGTTGAAGTGGGGAAAGGGACCATATTATCTTCCCATTTTTGGAAGGGGTCGTGTCTGCTGGTGGTTGAGTGACAACAGGAGGGTCAATACTCTCATTCTCATCAGATGAGAATACCTCAAAATCAGGGTCCTCCTCAACACAATCCTCTGCCTCAGACACATTCTCCTCTATGTCACTTTCACTGTCAAAGAGCTGTTCCAAAACATCATTGACAGTAAAACAGAGGAGGACAGTAAACCTTTTTTCAGGAGACATTTTCACGAGAGACAGAGAGAGAGAGAGCATGCAGATTGCAGTATACACAGAGCAAAATGAGGAATGAGTTGGATAGAGGTTTTGGAGGGTTTGGATGTGGATAAAGCTGCCGTGCAAGCTTCTATATGTTTGCTCCTCCCTTATTTTGCATCAACTACCAATGTCCTTGCGGGAATACCCCGCCCTCCACAGCGCAGGAAATATCAGTTCTATTCGGCAGGTGTGAGCAAGGGGCAAACTCCCCACTTCCGCATTGAAGCCAACCAGGAAGTACAAAAACTTGCAATTCCGCGACTGATCGCTTGAGGCTGGCTCCAAAAGGGAGCAAATTCCCATTGGAGCCCATGTTAAAATGGCCAACTTTAGAGCAGAAATAAACACATTTACAGCCTGGTTCAAAAAACGTTTTTTGTCTACAGCTTCTCTGTCATCTCGTGAAAACTCTGAGGGGGGTGAATTTTATTCTAACTCATTTGTTTATTTTATATTTAAGCTTAAAATTTGGCAATTTTCCGTTGATTGACAGCTTGTTGATGGATAGCTGGGGGCTGTTAGCTGAGTGGGCGTGGTGTCTGTCCTTTGATCCCCGCCTCTTTTCCCATATTTGGTTTTTCGTCGTTTAGGTGGACTCTTGGTGGAGTCACGCGCAGGCTAATGGCGGCAACCAGGACAAGATTTCTGAGGCTTCACTTTCGCTCATGCAGAAACCAATGGGTGACGTCACGGAGGGTTTGTCAGGTGTTTTATACAGTCAATGATGTGTGAGTAGTAGGTCACACATACACATACACACACAGACATACATATACATTCATACCCCCCATGTTCCCCCTCCCCCATGTCATGTATCAACTCAAAAGTATCAACTCTGCACCTGCAGGTGTGGG
>JAPZDZ010000012.1:10728506-10754915 GCA_029783805.1 Acanthurus tennentii | reverse complement strand
AAGTTTTACA
Organism: Acanthurus tennentii; assembly: GCA_029783805.1. NCBI lineage: Eukaryota > Metazoa > Chordata > Actinopteri > Acanthuriformes > Acanthuridae > Acanthurus > Acanthurus tennentii. The sequence continues at coordinate 10,754,905 of JAPZDZ010000012.1, read as the reverse complement.
CAGCTAAAACAGATTGGGATCAAATTGACCCCAGAGGAACACCAATGCATGCAATATGTGTTCAGCACACTGAAAAAATATCATGATAATTTTATGCTTAATCAATTGTACCCATCAAATTAGGAAATGTCATGAAATATGAAGCAAAAAGAAAAAAGTAAATTATTATTTTTTGAATGATAAAAATTGAATGGGGTCAAATTGACCGCAAGGATAATAGGAGGGTTAAATTTGCACTAGTATTAAGAACTGTCACTAAAATCACAATGCTCATTTTAGAAAAAGAGTTTGTGGCTTAACTTTTAAATAAATTATGTCAGACTCTCATGTACGGTAAAAAACAGGTGGTGTACCTGGCACAGAAACTCCATAACCAGCCTTGCATTGTGAATACTTTGCACAGTCCTCACAGTAGGGGTCATCAAATCCCAATATGCAATACGTCCCAGGCTTGCAACCACACTTGTTCCTTGTGGTTGAGGAGCAGTTCCGGACAACCTGCAGATTTTTTGCTAACGGGGACAGTCACATGATTAATATCAAGCAAAGGAAGAAATACACTGAAAATTTATTGAAAAGTTTTTCTGGAGCAGCTACTAACCAGGTTTGCATGGGATACAGGAGAAGCAGTTTGGACTGTAGTTAATACCCGCTATGAACTGACCCTCGGGACATGGTTCGCACACAGTGTCAGTAGTTTCGGAACACATGTCTTTCATTCGCTCTCCTGTTATATACACATGAAGGAATCCCCATTATTCCAGGAAAGTCACTTTAAATGCATAAAAGCACACTGGCATTACAACTCCACAGTTTCCACTAGCTGATGGATAAGTTTCAAATTATTACTCCTCATTCATTTTGTCTCAGGGCCATGTTGTTATCTTGTTTTGACTTAATTTTTTTTCTGGTTGAACTGTTTAATCACGTCTTCATGCATAAAACAGTGTTGTTCATCACAGTTCAAAATAATGTGTTGATACATGCACTTTTTAATGTCTGGGAAGGTGTTTATTAATAAAATCCACTTAAATTGAAACCTTCTAATTTGTATTAATGCATTAGGATGTTGATTTTTTTCGCTTCAGTGCAGCAGAAGATTGGTGCTGTGCAATTTAGTGCACACATTTTGCAGCTAAAAGGCACTCAAATAAACCCTTGCTGCTACTCGCTCGCTGTGACGAAGAGAACTGAGATGCTAAAAGATTAACTCAAGACTGAGTGGGAGAGACGAGGTTAACAGGCACCTGAGACGAAATTATTGCCCAAGCAAAACAAAAGTTTTAATCGCCTTAATCTTTAGAAAAGGTGTGGGAAGGTGTGGGAAGGCTAGATCTGATGAAACAGCCTCTGAGGAAATTTCATACCGAGGACACGTTGACACCAATGTAGATATATTTAACAATGTGTCTACATTCTTGCCCTGCATGAGCTGCAATTTTCAAGCATACTGCTGACCACACCCAAATCACTAGAGTCATAGTGGGTGCTATTCAAAGCCAACACACGTGTGCCATTTAAGCCACAATTGTGCCTGTCCTATATGGGAGTCAGTTAGGTAGAAATTAAGAAATAAAATTGCTGTTAAATCCCAAATTGGAGCACTGACAAAAGTGTTACCTGAAGATTTTAACAGATTTTTATTGCAGCAGCAGTCTTCTGCCCCAAGCAACAATCATTAGCATGTCTGGCTAACTAGCTTAACAAGGCTATGGTACTGAATGAGGCTAGTTCATAAGTTTAATTTTATGAACTGATCATAGAGACTATTAGGTGAACGTAAGTGTCTCTGCTCTGTTTCATTGGATCCTGGGATGTTTAAACTCAGCAACGTTACTTTAGATAGTATTACACTTGCTGAACACAATGGTTCATATTATGAGCTTTATTTGTTGAAACATACAGTTTGAACTAACAAACAAGTATGTTAGCATGTATGTATGTACACATATATATATATATTTATGTGTGTGTGCATTTTATAATATGTAATATATAATTACAATCATTGCTTTGATTTCAGGTTAATACTTACCAGGGCTGCATTTCTTGCAGCATAAGTTTAAAGGATCCATCCGGTACTCCATTTTTGGGTTGTGGCAGTTTCCATCTGAGTCTGCCTCATAGGGAAGAGAGCAGACCTATGAGAAAGAGAGATGAAACTTAAGATTAGTAGTTAAGAACTTAAAAGTATATTCTGGTAACCACCTGAGTCATCTGAGCTGCACTGATATATTCAAGAGAGGCTTCAGCTTCAGGGTGAATGTAAAAATTTTGAAATTACTTATGTGAAAAAAATTTGCAGCCCTCTTTTGTATCAGCCAGATGTTTTTCCTCGAAATGCACCCTCTTTCCGGTAATTCATGGACCTAAATCTTAGTCAACCATTCAGTTAAAATAGTCATTTTAAAACTGACAATGTAGTCACTGGCCAGCAAAAGAAACGAAAAAGTTGACCAATGACTGGCACAGTTGTTTCACCCTGTTAAATGGGAGCTTAAAAGTAGTATCAGACCACCCACACCAGCTCCCACCTTGTCTTCTATGGTAATGTTGCTGGTCTGAGTTGCAGACACGGTCAGACAAGGCAGCCATTGTTGTGACATTGTAAGAGGTGCATTTCACCTCTACACTCTCTCTTCCCCCAGACAAAATTCAGGCTGTGGTCACTGAACACATGCATCCATGCAGTAACTCAGGTACAACCACTATACATACACATCTCTGAACATCCCAAATATGGCCATGGTGTGCTGCGGAGTCATGACACGGATGCTGACACACCTGTCCTGTGCATAAGAGATGAAAACCTCTCACCACAGTACCCTCCAATGACAGGCAGAAGTTAGAATTTGCTGACAGCAGCAGAGTATTTCTTGTATCACAGGAAACAGAGGCGGCATTCAAGAAGCCTTCAGTTCAGCACACTCTTTTTTTGTGGTGTGACCACCGGTAGCAAGGTTTTTTTGATAACAATCAACTTCTGTGGAGCTTGGCGTTATTATTCACTGGCAGTTTGTGGAAGAGAACAAACTGTTTTTTCCTTTATTTCCTGGCTGCATGCCTAGAACAACTCAACCTCTTTCACGGAAATTCAGAGCGATACTGAAAGACAGTAAAAAGAGTTGCTAAATCATTTCTTGACTGTGTCTCTTAACAGTGCCACATTCAGACAGAGAGCGCGTCAGATTCCAAGCAACTGAAACCAAACATTCATACAAGTTGACCTCAGCATAACCAAATACATTCTCTACAGTAAGACTTTCTACACATGGTCACGTTCAGAATGAAACTGCTGGGTATTAACACAGAAAAAAAGAGTTTTGAAGAATGTTTTAAAGGAAATTAAAAATTTTCTCTTTACTGACTTTTTGACAGGTGACATTAGACTAGACTAGAAACACGCTAAAAGATAATGATTACATAGATAAAGATTAATTCACATTAAAAAAAAAACATTTTAACACGTTTTTACATACAGAAATGAACATTTATTTTACTGCACACTCCTATATGTTAGTTAAAGTAAACAAAACATTTAAAACTAACAATCACAATGTTAAAGCACTATGTTTGTCTTTGAATGATTCCCGACACTGACTGATACAAGCCTGTCTCTGAATAAACACTGCCTACATGCATGGCAGACTCACAGAAAAAAAACAAAGCTTACCTTGATAGTGACAGCATTTAGCAGAACCAGTAGTACAAGAATGTCCTTCATTGCTTCTTTAAAGCGCATTATAGAGTGCAGAGGCTACAGCGATCAGCGTGTGAACTGTACTGATCATTTTACTAAGGCGGGCCAGCAGAGTGTGCAGACAGACAGGAGCAATTTCCTTGAACTGAGAAGAGCATTTGAAGGAAGGAAACGAGCGGGCAGGCTGTAGCCTACAATCTTTGGTCTTATGTGAAAACCATTACAGTGTTAGGTGAGGATCCGGGGCGATGCTTTACTTTCACATCTTTATTCAGTGTATGTGACAAATATTCACACCTACTTGTGAGTTCTCTTGTCTAACTTTTATTGAGTTAGTATTTTTGGTCACTTTTGGTCACAAGCCCCTTACTAAAAGGTAATTATATCATTGATAAATTAACCTGAAGAGCATGACGGTGGAGAAGAAATGAAAAGTGAAAATAGCTTCATTTTCTTTCCTTCTACTTGTGTGATTGATTATATTTTTATTTTATGAAATGTGCTGCACTGATTTTTTGGCTTTAGAGAGTCACTACCAAAACAGGAAGTGGACTCACTTGGGTTTTCTCTTCTTGTTTATACACAGACAGGTCCAGGTGCAGTGCAGTCCAGAAGGGCCAAGCTCTAGGTGCAGCAACTGTACCAGCACAGTTATTGCACAATGTGAAACAGGATGTTGATGGAATTTACAGCTTTTTTCAAGAAGAACTGATCAGAGCTGCTTGGTTTCTTTGCTGTGGCATGATAACTGATGGTTAGATAGTAAAGGAGCTGTTGTTACTCATTCTTTAACCAGCCAAAGCTCTTTGGGACTGCTAAAATGTGGCATCACTGAGTAAGGCACTGAGACTTCAATGTCTGATCTTTCTGTGATAAAACATAGAAATTAAGCAATAAAGACAAAACGGTTATTGTTGGTTATTAAATCAAAACTTTCTGGTCCATCTCAAGTGTCTTATAGGTGCAATGTGTAGGATTCAAAGGCAGCCATTTAAAGAATATGGCTGGAATGGAGTATAATTTTTTTACAAGTATGTTTTCATTAGCATGTAATTACCTGAGACTAAGGCTAACTTACATGAGCCTTTTATATCTATATAGGGAGAGCGGGTCCTCTTTCATCAACACAGTTAAAACCTTTAAATCAAATGTATTTTATTTTGGTAGTGGTATTACTTTGCCCACATACCATGACATGACCCGCTAACCTAGCTTAATTTTTTTGAGGACAAGATAAAAAATTAGGGTTCCATTTAACTCCTTTATCAAAACCAATTCTGAACAAACGAATCTCAAGAAATGAAAGATCTCCTTATCTCTGTGATGACACTGTCTGAACTTTCTGTCACCTCAGTGCCCTTCTTGATTTTTTTAACAGATTTAGTAGTGATTCAGCAACTTTACAGAAACATTGCAGTAACGTTCTACTGCAGTTGCACTCTACCCACCACCACCACTGACTTGTCTGTTGCAGTTAAAACATGTCCTCTCATACTTTGCTCACAGTACTGTACTCTACTGTGCTGATGCCGTGCAGAGATTAATATCCCCGTGTTTTGCTGTGTTTGTTCCTGTGTGAGACGTTGACATTTCACAACAAAATTTCCCCTCCCACATCCTCATCACTCCTCTGGTATTCAAGTACAGCAAAAGCAGCTCTGTTGCCCACTGTGGTCTTGCTATTTTTTCTCTGTTAAGAAAAAATTTATATTATGTAATTCTAAGGTGAATTTTTGATATCATACCTTTGAAACGTGACTAATAGAAGTGAAACTTGTTCTAAGGAGCCACACTTCTCCTTTATTAAGTTCAGCAAGTTTTGACAGTTAAATGTTTGGTGATACTTTGCCTTCTTCTGAGGAATTTCCAAAAGTACAGAATCATAGTTATAGATTGTAAATGACAGACTGACAGACAGAAACCTGCTTCAAGCAGATATAAACAGGCTGTTAGGTGGAATTTTTGCTGAAGTTACTTCCTTTATTTCTTATTGCGGGGTATTTGGTGAACATTTGCATATCAGTCAATGCGTATACCACCAACAAGCAGGCATTATGCAGTGATATTTTACTGGTCTCGAGCAAGTTTCCATTTTTCTTTTCATGCTGTGTAAAATAGAAACCAATAACTGCCTAACGGTAGAAAAATACATTAAATTGGTAATTCTGTGATTGAAGGAGGTGGGCCGAAACATGCTAAGGACACTGATGGGGTAATTTTCTGAATACTTCATTTACCAGTGAAGCTTTCATCCGTTCCTCTCTACTTGATAAATAATAATCACTTTGAATCTTAATAACATGTAAATTTTTCCAGCCAATGTGATGACCAATAAATACAATGCTTCTAATGGCAGATACAGATACAATAACCAATTAAAAGCTTGAGTACCATTAACTTTTTGACAAACATATGGTTAAATGCACAGTGTGTAAGATTTAGTGACATCTAGTGGTAAAGTTGCAGATTGCACCCTAATGAACATCTACTTTGCTCACCCTTCCCTCGTAAACATGCAAGAGAAACAAACATAAATGCCCTCTTTAGAACCGGTGTTTGTTTGGTCCCTTCTGGGCTACTGTAGAATCATGGCAGTGCAACATCGCACACTCGGTGGAAGTGGGCCAGCTCCTTTTGTACATATAAAAGGTTCATCCTACGATAATGAAAACTCCATTCTTAGTTCCAGCTAATAACACACAAGTAAAAAAGTAGTTATGAATATTCCATTTTATGTCTGTCATATGCTTATGTTAGATCTCCTTAAATCCTACACACTGGACCTTTAAGCATGTGATCACTGCTGAGTGCTTCATTAGTTCAATGACAAAGACGTCTGAGCAGGATATTGCAGTTTCATGTAAACTTTGCCTCATAACAGCTGTCCAAAAAAATGAGCAGAGCATTAAAAAAAAAAACAACACACAAGCCATTTAAGGATTTGAAGATATGATGAAATGATGAGCTTCAAGAGCATAATTTCCCTCTACAACTGTTTGTGGTGAAATATCAGAAGTATCTCAAAATCTCAAAGCTTAACTTTTGTGTCACAGCATCCCAGTTCTGAGATAAAGATCAAGAGACTGCCTGACAGATAACAGGCTAATGCCTGGTGCTTTGCTTTGAACTCTTAGTTACAAAACATCAAAGTGTTGCAACTTCAACACATAGCAAGACAACAGGAACTCAAAAAAAGATGAGCTCTTTGAGTTCATCCTATTTGCCATTTATGTTGATTTCATTGGGCATACCCTGATATATTTTGTGTATACTATCTAGCTTCTTTAAATACATTTGCCTACACAACAAACTGGAAAAACTGAGGTGTTGTGGGTGGCACGGCTACAGTATTTGACATTAAGTATAGGTGGCTGTGGTTTTTCTTTGAATAACAGTCTTTGTACAACACACCAGCCTCAACCTTTTCTCCTACGGTCTTTTCAGCCCAATAGAAAGGAAGTAGCAAAGGAACTTGAAAAACAGAAGTATGTGTTAGCTTAGGAGCCAAAACTAACAGCTGGAAAGGGAAACACGAACTTGTGCCTGAGCAGCAGAGATGATTCATAATGACTTCCTTAATCTTGCGAAATTGACAAGGCAAACTCTCAGTTTAACCTTTGCTGTGTGTTTCTAAAACGGTCTGATGATCTCTTGCTTCACGTCCGCAAGTCTGCTGACAGTCACGTGGAAATCTGTCTTTAATTTTAGATGAGAAAATATGAGGAACAACTTACAAGCAACTTTTACCATCATAAAAATATGCTTTTCTGTCATGTCAAGTATTCCAATATGATTAGGCCAGCATGTTTTTATCCCATTATGTAAAAACAGATAGAAAACAACCTGATGTGTTGCATTTCACTCTATCTTTAAGATCAAGCAAACACAGAAACATTAACACCTTGATGGTTTTATCTATTCAGATCCGTTTGTTTTATATCGAAAAATCAATTTAACAGTGTGGCGCAGCATACAAATTTAGCACAGATATTTCCAACAAGCATTTCCAAAAGAAACATTTGCAAAACAATACTGATTCTTCAAACACAGGCTTCAGATGGCTCACAGGAACAGCTACAATCACATAAAATAAACTTTACTGCTTTGTCAGCACAAAGAATAAGAAGTTCTTCCTGGTTTTCTTTTTGGAGGGAAGTGCATGAAGTTGCGACGACGAGTTGCATCTGAGGTCAGGTAAGAGATCTGGTTACTGGACAACCTGGGCACAGAGAGATCCTGAAAAATAATTGTGCCGTGAATGCCTTCACGAGATTCTACATTGATCCTTTTCCTGCAACTGTTCTCACATAAACAGCCAGACAGACATATCAATACAATAACTTGTTTGAAGATGACAACAAACCCTTTCACAACAATATGCCTGACATTTTACTGTAGAAAAAGCATGGGTGTAACGGATAACTATAATGACAGCTGCATTCCATTTGATAAGCCAGGACTAGGTCACTTAGGTTAGGTCACTGGCGGTGTTTCCTGGAAAACTGATAGGGAAATCCTTTGACCATGACTCCTATGACTTTTATGTGAATGTCTCATGAGTACTGATAGTAAATGCAGTTAATTAAAGTAATAAATTCGTAAGAATGTGCTATGTTGACTGAAGTAGCTGAGTTCTCCAGCAACAAAATTTGTTCTTCAGATCCCAGTGATGCTGATGGAGTTAAGTAGAATTGTAGACTATTTCAGTTTTGGCAGCTAGGGGGCATGCTGCCAAAAGAAACCTTGTTCTCCTTTCTGTTGCTATGCTCAGTGAACACGCATGACATCCTGTTACACGTAGGCCCTGTCGGCAAAGGTCCCTGAGGACACACTGAAGAATTTATGGCTTTGATTACATTTTACATTCAAACCTGCAGCATAGCATAACATAGCCATCAACAGTGGTACCATTTCAAATTCTGCTTTTCCTATTCTCACAAGTCAAAATGTCTGCTGTGAAAAAAAATCTATGCTTTTTAGTCTAAGAAACAGCGGGAAGCTCACGGTGTGTTTCTCCAGTTCCTTGTTCTGTGACCCAGCCGAGTCCTTCTCATGCAGACTGCTCCGCAGATCAAGACTGCTTGGTGGCGGCAGCGAGCTCTGACCTTTGTTTGACCAGCCTGAGAGACAGTGCTGACCAAGACAAGAAACCAAGACCACAATGATTAACTTTTAATATTTTAATTTTAAATACAGGTGTGAAAACAGTATTAAATAGCACAGAGTTTAAAAAAAAGGCACAGCTTACTAGTCATTAATGGTCTCACTTATTCAAAGGCTTACTCACCGATGGTAACCCCAAACTATCGGAGGGGTCAAAGCTGCATCGTCGATGTGCTTTATACTTGTAAGATGGCAGCAGGGCTCTGCGAGGGATGCTGACCCTTAGAAATACAACACCAAAATGCTATTACAGCGGTAAAGCAGTACAATTATATATATATATAATTTACACTTGATAAAAACTGATTGTAAAAGTTATCCCTTAAAAACATGAAATGAAAATTTTGTGAATAGCTTTTCATTGGTTTAAAGTTCTGACGAAGTTTTTCCAACAAGAATTTTTAACCATGTTCATAAAATGGACCAAATAGACAAATTTGATTTCACAGAATTCTCACGTGATTTTTGATGTTGAAAACTGTTATACAAGCGCTGATAATGCATTAATCAGTCTTGAAAGGGGAAAACTATTTATACAGATTTTACTTAACTATCATTACAATTGCAAGACTTTTTTTTCATTTTAGTGGTGACTCCAGGGAATCCCTGAAAATGCCTGAACCCACTGTCTTCATGCACAGCCCTTTTATTCAGCTAATGTTTTTAAAGGAACACACTACTACTGTTGGTATCATTGTTTGACAACAGCATTTTAAGACAGTTTAAGGAAAGCCAGGAAGGTTTTACAGTGAAATAAAAAAAAAGAGTTTAAAAGGCCTGAGCCGTATCTTTCATCACCTTAGCTTTTAATCAAGCAGAGACAAAGAATATCAAATTTAAAAAGGCCTTTCAGCTCCAGCCAATTAGGTGCTCTGTCGATCATAAGTGATTGTAAAAGGTAGTTATGGTGCACATTATCATTACCTGATGAGAGCTGGCTCAGCAGCAGTGTGAGGGTGGGAGGATTTGTGCCTTTTACACACTGGGCAGCACTCCTGAGAGTGAAGTGGGACGGGGAACAGTCTGCTGTTAATGCTGTAAGAGAATGTACCTGAACAAAAAGGTGAGCAAGTGGAGATGAGAACAACCTCAGCAATCATGACAAGAAGAATGAGAGCAGCCTAAAGAAAATAACCCTTCTTACATTGATGAGTATCCTTGTCAGCATCTGGGCTGCTCTTGTCTGTTAGCAGGGGCAGGACTGAATGACTCTCCTCAAAAAATCTATAAGGAGAGTCAGAGAATAGTAACTTAATAAATCCATCATCATCAATCACAGGAAAACTTGTCACACAAAATCAGGGGCAAGTGCAATCATGCGTGGGGCACTCACTCTGATTGTTGGCTGTGGATGCACTCGTCTTTATTGAGTGATCGAAATATACGCAAGTCATTGAAGAACTCATCAGAGCGCTCTATCAGTGAGTCCTCAGCATCCACGACTCCTTACAAGGAAGAAATATTGCCTGTTAGGACTCTTTATGAGATTGTGTGTATGAAAAATAAATAGGCAAACAGAGAGACCAATAAGGCTTACCTGCTATCCAGTCATACCCGAGTAAAGGCTGTAAATGATGCCTGTCTGAGGTAGATATCTCATTGCACTCATCAGACTGAAACGTCACTCGACTCTGCACCTCTCTCTACAAAACAAACAAGCAGCACAGGATATTATGGGTCAAAATCAGCTAAATTACTTTAGAAAAAGAAACTTTTTTTCTTAAAGTAGCACTTAAGTCCTTACAAAGTGTAAGCCTGATGTTTTATGCAGCCTCCAAAACTCTACAAGCTCATTTAGTGAGTTTCTAATATACATTCAGACTGGTTGGATAAACCCTGATCATGTTCTGATGAAGACTACTATTGGTTAGTAGTGAAAAATACTGAATATCTAAAAGTTATTAAAAGAATAATGACTTAAAAGTAATTTGATTTGTGTTGTTTTGTTGTTCTCAAACAGCTCATGAACATTATATGCTTCTCTAAAAGTCTAACAAGATGGCAAGGATTGGCCTATGAAAAGAATCTCATAGCCAGGTTTGGGAGGTATGTATATTTCCTGTTTCCAATTGGAATGAATTACTCTTTTAAGCCAACCAGTTTGGGCAATGCTTCTTTCTTCACATGACAACTGAGATTTAGATTTGGATCAGGGTAATGTTTATGTTTATTCTATTTCTTACCCGTTCTTTGTTATTAACTAAACAGGACTTGGTACTTGCTGGTCTCCTGTTTTGCAGACTGTTGAGGACTGGGGAATGTTTGTTGTTGTCTGTGAGAAGGTCTGATGGTGCTGAATGTTCAGCAGAACCTCCTCTGTGCTTGGAGGCCGAAGACGGTGTTGGAATAGTGTAGTGAACATCTGTTGGCCCCTCATATGTATCTGATGGAGACAAAGATTTTTTTTATCAAGGATTTGCAAGATTTTTTTTACTTCTTACATGCACACCAGATAAAAATGACACAGATTATCAACTGAAGTTAAACCTTAGATAATTGGTAGCTTGATAGCTACCTAGGGTTAGGGTTAGAGTTTCACGCACTGAGGTGTCTGGGTCCAGCTCAAGCAGGTCAAAATAGTTTTTACCAGGTGACTTCAGTGAGGACATTTAAAAAGTAGCGTTAAGTCAAATTAGAAGGTCTGCGACGATTAGCACGGCCTGGCACTGCCATCATTAGCCAGTAGCTAACTTAGCTAATGTCCATCGTCCTATTGTCTATCGTCTGACAAACAGCCTCATTACCCGAAAATCTCACGGTCGGTTTGGCGAGGGCTGCCCTGGCCAGACCGCGGTCTCCATCGGTCAGAGTTAGGATCTCTGCAGGGTCCTCCCTCTCTTCAGCCCCGTCCTCTCTCACCCTCTTGCGGCTATGACTGTAGCCGCACAGATGCTCCAGTTTCAATCTGTGCTGCCTCAGCTGGTTCAATAAATCTTTGTTACGCTCTCGTAAAACGTCCAGTCTATCCATCGTGGACATTTAAAAAACATGTAGCACGTAAAAAACACGTTTTTAGATTCTAGTAGCGGAAGTATCGCATTCTAAGTTGATTTAAATCAGACTCGACCAGCTCCATAACAACGCATTGACAACAATGATTTGATTGGCTGGGGGCCTTCTACCCATCATGCCTTGCAACCGTCTGAAGTTTTTCTTAAAGACACAGACACACATTTAGTTTAACACTACATACCTACTGTTGAACAACAGAGGGAGCTATTTAGTGACGCTGGACACCGCTGACGATAGTTGTTGACCGGTATAATGCGGATTGTGAGTTTGGGCATTTTATTATGATCAATTTGCTAAGAAGTAGTCTTTTGAAATGTTGTGTCTGGTCTGGGTGGTGTTAGTGTGATTAGTTTGTTTACTGTTGTATAGTTTAATTTGAAAATATGGATCATATTATATTAGATGATAAATAAATGACTTAAATCAAATAAAATATGAATCTGCTGAGTAAACTACAATAAATAAATGATAAACTATAGTAAAGTCAAAGTAAGAGTTAATATTTTCCTTTAAAATTAGGTTGACTAGAGAGGATCAAGAAGCCTAAATACCTCAACACTGTACTTAAGTATAAAAACTTAAATAAAAGTCAGTTCCTACTTCGTCAGTTACTTCCCACCAGTTTTAAATAAAGAAAAATCCAGTGTGAACAAAAACTAGACAGTCTGTTTAGGATGTAACAAATCCTCAAAGCCTATAGACACAGGGACAAAATGCTCTGAGGAAAGCCATATTAGGTAGAGCGAAGGAGCAGTATTCATGCCTCATAGTTCATTCAAAGTAGAAACTCCTACAAGGACATCTGGAAGAGATGCTGGGAAAAAATAGCCTTGGATAAATATGACAGTGTGAGCAAATTGATAGCAAGATATTCAACAGCCTTTATGCTATTAATTTACAAAGCTAATTCATTTCACATTCTGCTGAGATAATAATCAATGTGAGGTTTATGAGAACCAGTACCTAAATTTGCTCAGACATTTGCAGTATGCCAAGACAGATTCTACTAACCACTTGTGCACCATATTGGGAGACAAATGACTGACAAAAGCTACTATAATTAATTTTAGGGTCTGACATTCTCCTTGGCAAAGGGAGGACCAGAGTCTTTTAAAAAATAATTCCAACTTGAACATCTTGAAATGTCAGATGTGGAGTTCATCAAAGCCATACCACAACCTTTAAATGACAATGGATCCACAAAGAAAGAATTAAATTTACATTTTAGATTTGTCAGTGCAGATTTTGGAATTTTATTCTCAGTAGAAACTCTTGGAGGTATATATATATATATATAAATATATATATTGCAATGCAACAGTTCTGCCTTATAATTCACTTTTATGAAAATGAGTTCTGTTTTTATTGACATTGTCAGTGATACTAATTGCACTTCTGAACAATACTATATTGATGTTGTGCTGAGCTGCATGTGAAAGGGGTTTCTAGTGCACTTCCCATGATTCTATTTACAAACATCAGACAAGGGGTAAACAAGAGGTGAGTATCATTTGAGTAAACCTTGAATTGACAACACTGTTTCAAATCTGTAATTTAATAAGCTTACATGTATTGCACTGCACTGCACACAGTATGCTACCACTTTCTATAAAGTTAATTCGATAATAACAAATGACAACAAAGACACATGAGCACTGACATTTGTTTGCTTTTTGAATAAGTTTCTGTGACATCTTGTTCTAAGCTTTTCAATAGGTTGTTATGCTTGTGATGCATAAAACACAATCTGCACACTCTGTACAAGTTGCTGCTGTAAGCTGATTGTTTTTAATCCATGTGTGTAGATAGAAAAGTGGATCTAGGTTGAAGCATTAATTTCTTGCAAATCTCCTATGTTAAGTATAAAAGAGCTGAACAAGTTGTTCTTCTTCCCACTGTATTGCTTTTGAAACCTGTGCTTGTAAAGGTGTTTTGTAAAAGTAGTGCATATCCATCCTCAGCTGGGTGGCTTGAAGACATTAGTTTATTTACATTAAACCTGTCCGTCCATGGTGGCACTAATGACAGTGTTGCAGGTGGTGCAGGGTCACAGCTATAATCATATGCCTGATCTCCCGTGGAGTGAATGGTGTGGAACCGCGTGGGTGAGCTGCTGTTCAGTATTCCAGTCACGGCTCGTTTGCATTGAGAGCTGTCCAGGCCAGTCCAGTATGATTAGCTGACCACCGTAGTGTGGAGTTGCACCCCATTATCATTAAACGGTGCCAGTCATGAAGTCATATACTCCTCCCTGTCTCTCTAATTACACCCCCACTGTTGAGCTCCAAGCAATTACTGCCTGCCGCCAGAGCGCTTCATCGTTCATTAGGCACAGATAACGGACACATCAACAACAACAACAGAAGAAAAAGCGGAATTATTCATATTTCTGCTAAACAACAAAATGTTGCTAAAGACAAAACATTTTGATGTCACAATTTTGGGAAAATTAATCCCATGCCCAAGAGAAACAACATGCAGCAGCATTGATGAATATCTTTATAGCTTGGTTTTAAATGTTCAGAATGAGTTGTGTGTCTTTGTGTCTTCTCCAGTGTAATTTAGAGTCTTGTCCTGTGTAATAATGACCTTAGATTGAACATTTAGGGGGGCAGCTTGTTTTCATTCTCGAAAAAGAAACTTACTTACAGAAAAAGGTATGCCTGGTCTGTAGTGTGGGTACACAACCAAGTGATATTGACTATGTGGGTGTAGTTTGGTCAGAGTTGATTGACTTTGGCTGTACAACATAGCAAACAACTCCACAACTTGTCATCAGGTTTTCATCTAAATATTGCTAAATGAGATGAGATGCATGAATGAACATGACTTTTTTTTTAATCCGGCGGAAATTAAGCATAACAGCTTTTGATAGGACCCCATTACTAATAGTAAGACTCTAAAGCTGTAATACTTTATTTGATTTTTTAAAAATAAAATCTCTTAAAAAGAGCATTTTTGTAAGTTTTCTGCAAAAGGGAAAACAATCAGCTTCATTTGCATCCCTGCAAGTAGTTTTTTCAAAAGTGCCAGCTTATTTATTTATGCTTTAATGAAGAAACTACTTGATTTGTTGGTATTTTTCCTGAATGCTGAGTGTCAGTGTCAGGACCCCAGCACAATGTGCTTGAGTTTTTCTAACTGCCTCCACTGAAGAGCTAAAAAGACAAACACACTGATATTAAGAAGACAAAACAGTGAAAATAGCATTTAACCTGAACTATTAGTTTTATTTACCTTAGGTAAGTCAACCTCCAGAAGCTTTTTTTTCAGGATCCATCTGAGAAAAGCAAAGGTAATTGTGATTGAGAGATATTCTTGTTACAACACAATCCCTACACTAATCTCGAGTTGAGCAACTTTCCAGGAAACATAGATATTGTGGTTATACAAGCCAAACTATGTGAGGGCTTTGAAAAGGAAGCTTGGTATTATCATACGGTCCACTGCAGCTATCTCTGCTTTTTATATCTGATCTGAAAGTCTCTCGTTGCAAAGTCCCCTCTCTTCACAGTCCGAAAATTAGAAGGAAAAGGAAAACAACCCAGTGCCAAAGCATACATCCTCCCTGCGTGCCGTGTGTGTGCGTGCAT
The DNA here is from genome assembly GCA_029783805.1 of Acanthurus tennentii. Lineage (NCBI taxonomy): Eukaryota > Metazoa > Chordata > Actinopteri > Acanthuriformes > Acanthuridae > Acanthurus > Acanthurus tennentii. The sequence continues at coordinate 10,739,437 of JAPZDZ010000012.1, read as the reverse complement.
GTGTGTGAGCTTGTGGTTATGTCGAAAACACAGGCCATTTGTCCTTTTCAACAGCAGCGATGTCTCCCAGCAAGCTTTTTATGTTTTCCTGGAATCAGGCACCTCCAAATAAATACTAGTTAGGTGCAACTGTGACAGAGCACAATGAGATCAGGTAATATCAGAGCGAGAAAGACCAGCTGAGGAGCCTGATGGAGAGGAGAAGGAGGGTGGGGGTTTGGGGCAGTCTGGCAGATGGGGGTGACCAACAGGATTGGTGATGGAAGTGGTTTTGCTGATAAAGAAAGGGAAAGGGTCGATTGTCCTCACCACTCCAGCGATAGGGCTGGATGTCATTAAGATAAGGAGGATTAGACCTGCCACATCGCTGTCCTAGCTGCTACAACCTGAGGGACAGGTGGAGAGTAAAATATCTCATCTGGGAGGGTTTTTTTTTATGTCACTTTGCTTGTAAGTGACAACAGGGACGGATTCAGGTGGTGGTGAATGATTGCCTCAGACAGACTCAGATTGTCAGACAACATTATGGAAAAGAGTCCCACAGAGACAGACCTTAATAACATTCTTACTAAGGACATGTCAGGTAGTGCTGAACTAACCCTTTCAAACACCAAAGACACACATTCAAACAGGCAGCAGCAGACTGGCTACTCCTGTGTTCTGTGTGGTAAATATATCGCTTTTGTCAAAGGGGTTTGGTGGCTTTGAAGAGAGATATAACAGCTTCAGTCCCCCATCTGAAAGGGCTGCATGGAAAAGGTCAGGCTGTTTCAGGCTGTTTGTACCTACTAGTTATTTAGACCCCGAAATAGGTTACAACAGAGCACAGCTTTAAAAATATCAGATTTAGCCTTTATATTATCAAAATCAATGCTAAAAAAATACCCTCTGAGATTAATGTTATCACATATTATATAATCTATTGATTATCACAATATATTTGTGTGTGAAAAGCATTTCACTGTGGGTGGTTGAGGTGAAGCACCATGTAACTACTTTAACTGGTAACTAGTTAGAAGCTGTTGAATAAATGTAGTAGAGTAAGAAGTACCACACTGCATTAAATGACATCTAAAAATACCTTTTAAAATTAAATTGCCAGCACAACATCACTGCAAGGTACGACATTAACAATAAAAATGTAGTTAAGTAACTATTATCTCTTTGACAGTGTAATTTAAAACTGTATAATGTTTTCTTTCCAAAGGAAGAAATCATGGCTGAGCTGTTGAAATGGATTACATTAGATTATCCTATTTAAGTTGCCACCGACTATAAAGGCAGGTACAGTACTTGAGTAAATGTACCTAGATACATTTCACTACTTATTTTATTACAAGTGTCCCATAAACTGTTTGACTTTGTAATTTAAGAGTATTTGAAGTAGTTCTGTAAGTTCCAAATCATTATACAGATGTTCATCTCTCACTGCACCCTCTTTTTTGTTGCATGGTTTTGTATGGTCTAACAATTCCAAATAAGACAAGAAGTATCAGTTATTCTAAGAGTCTCTGTGATGCTACTTGTAGTATTTGAAAATAGAGACCATTGAAAAAAGCTATTACATCTACTTTGCAACAATGCTAAACTAAATAGGGTATTAAGCACAGCACATAAGCACATAACAAACATATAAAGGAAGAAAATGTTTACATGACAACACTTTTATCATTTTCTTAATTGCATGCACCTGCAGAAGTACAATGCCCTTTCTTTTTTAATTGAACTTTTTTTTTTTTTTTTTTTTTACAGATAATTTAACTCAACCAAGCTTGGGTTTTGCTTAAACTAAGAAGGAGGTGAAAATGAATATCAGTGAAAATGTCCATAATGACCTCAGTAATCATGCCTCAGTTGCCTCTTTCTTGACATATTACCCTTGAAAATACTGATGTAATAGACACTGATTTATGAGTACGAGACAGAGACCGTGAGGTTGGCTTCAGGTACGGTTCCTCACAGTTAGACGGCAGCTGGACCTCATTTGAGGGCTTTTATGTGAGGCCTATTTGAGGACTATTAAACACATGCAGTAAATCAGCAGAGCAGCAACATACCAGTTAATCACAGCCTTTGTTTTGTGGTTCAAGGAAAGATAATGAATCTAACTTGCACAACTAATCTTACGGAGTGTTGTGTAAGGACAACTAATGCTGGCACGTCAGGTAGATAAACTACCTCAGCAACCATACGTGTCAAACAACAATCAATGCAGCTATTTCATCCTGCCTCTACTGCTGTCAACAATCCATCCTTACATAACCAGGACTACTGCATTGTTAGTATTTCTAAGAAGGGACAAGATAGTATCAGCTCATCACAAAGTCACAATAAATAAGCTTCCTGCTGGAAAATGGCTTTAAGCATTGCAATTAAAAACTCAAATATTCTGCTTCTAGTTAAGCTCATGCTGACTGCTGGCTAATCCGTCAGTATTCAACATAGGGCATAATTAACAGGGAGAGGAGAATGTAAAGCAGTGATTACCACTATTGTCAAGCTGTAAGCTCAAAAATAGAGATTTCAGGCATGACCAAAAAACAGAAGAAATGAGAAACAGTATGCTGATTAATCTGGTTCCAAAAATAAGAATATTTTTTTTATATCATCTGTTGCAACCAAGGAGGAACATTACCATTTGGTTCCATGTTACGCAAGCTGTCATTTGATGTCAGTTTTAGTTGTGAGACTTTTTTTTATAACCAATGTGAAAAAAAATTGTCATCCTCCAGCAATAACAACCTTCTCTCCTCTTTTTTTCTCTGAGAGTTTCCAAGCACACATTTCATTTTCTGCCACAGGCTTTTAGCAAAGTTGAGCAACCTTCTCCATCAAATACATACAGAAGCATTCATCAACAATAGCCTAATTAAAAAGCTTTCAAGCTTGTTTTTCAGATCCACTAATCACTGAGACAGTCCAGCATTTGTTTATGGCCTGTGTGTGAACAAACATACACTGCCTTACAGCAAATAGATCTCTAATAATCGAATTTGAGGTTCCCTACTTACACGTAATTAGACTTACTCTTGCAAAGCCGAGGACATTGTCTGCACTCAAGTCTATATCATGCAGATCCGAGCCTGGATTAAGGATTTGATGTTTGCAAAGAGCTCGGCTGAAGTTAGGTAATGATCAGGACACCTTGAACAAAGCAACACATTAGGTGGCGGTGCTGCAACACAGAGCAGGAGGCACAAACACTCCTGGTTAAAAAAAGCAAAAAGGTTGTGACTCGTTGAAAAATCTTACCAGCACAGCATTACTCTGAAAAGGAAAGAGGGGAAGAAAATGCTCATCCAAGAGCAATCAAGCCTTTAAAAGCACTGATGTTCATTTACTTTGGATGAAAGCTCAAATTAGCAGAAATACATTAGTCAGTGCAGATGCTCTTCTGCAAGCTGCGACCAAGATAAAGTAGCTTTCTTTGAGGATATTCAGAGGCATAAATTTTGCTTTAATTTCATGCCTCTTTGCAACAGTCACATGGGCAGATGCATGAGTCTGCTGTTTGCAGGGCACCTACCACCATTCTTGTAAAATGACTTTATAGTTAAGAGGGACAAAAAGAAAAAGCACTTTTATCCTCAATGAAACTAGTCAAGCAAATAAAAAGGAAGGAAAAGGGCCAGGACAGAAAGTACGCATGAAACTTGAAGTGAGTTTCATGTGGTTTTTAATTATTTTGACAAAAACAACAAATATGAAAATAACTAAACTCAAACCCAAAAGTACAATGGGCCTTTTCATAAAACCAGACTCATTATGCAGCAGAAATCTGCAAGTGTTTTTTAAAATTGGTACAACATGTCCAGAAAAAACAGAGAAAGGGGGCTTCGGGATTTGGTATCCCTCTGCTCAGAGGTAGAAAAGTTACAGAAACCAGAATGCACTGGGCCTCTTGCCTCCATGGCTGCTTTCAGGTCACTTGCATCTCTCTGCTCTGGCATCCTCTCCCTCCTTAAAACGCTGTAATTCACCAGCACTGCATTCGAGTTTATATAAGCAGCTCTGATTATCTGATTATCTGACGATCACAAAAAAGAACAACAACCCTAAAGTTCCCAAGATGAAGTGTTTTGAACTTTTGCTGGGAAATGAACAGGGAGCTCTGTGTCAGGCATCATATGATTCCCATATGTATCGCATGATATTAATACAAAGAAGGTTAAAATTTTCCTTATAGTTTTAAGCCATCAACTTAAATGTCTCCTTAATTTAGAAACCTGGAAAAGTAAAACTCATCTCTAAATAAACCTGAACATCTAAACATCAAGGCTCAAAATATCATGAAATAAGTAATATTGCACTTAAAGCCAAATACTTACCACTGCAACTGTACGAGAGGAAGCATTTTCTCTGCTAAACAAAATCTAAGAATAAATTATTAACTCAGTTGCTCCCCACTGTGTCGCACTGTGTTGTGCTCATCAGTCATGTTGTTGTTAAATGACTGCAAGCATCTTCACCCTCCTCTTCAGTACACTGAAATGATGCTGCGTGTGAGAGATAAAAGGGATCTTTAGCATCTTAGTGCATCTTAAAAGCATAAAGTTTCGATCCAACTCTTCTTGTTTTGGACAAAAACAGCACCAGAGCAACTTGGTGTCTATGAACAACAACCAATCACAATGTGCCCTCCACTTCCTTTTTATCATCAGCTAATTAGTGTGGTTGATTAGGCTGATAATGAGCCCAGACACCCCTGCCATTTCAATCTGACACCATGCCAGGGTTCAGATCCCCACTAAGCTCACTGTAAGCATCAGAGATCTCCCTGACGCTGAGTTTTTACTGGACACAAGGAGGACAGTGGGATGACAAGGGCGACAGTAACGAGATGTGTTTGTTTTGATGGTAACAGGAGCGCATAAATCCACATCTTTATGGCTGGAGGGATGATAAAAAAAGAACACATCTGAAAGAGGTTTATAAACTCTGTGGCACTTGATTATCTGTCTGCAGAGTGCTTTAAAAACCTGTTTGTCTTATCTCTCTGCAGGCTTTACAGATTTGTCCACCCTTTTCCACTCAGCAGCTGAGGAGACGACTCAGAGTGAGAAAAAAGAAATTGCCTCTTACTGTTACACATCCAGTTGACCCCTCGGACGGGCATCATAACCCAACTCAACCCCTCATAGCACACAGGTCCACACCATTTTTTCACTGTAATCAGAAACAATCCAGTACTATCACCTCCCATCTGCCTCCTCTCCCTCCTCTCCCTCCTCCCGTCAGTCTCATGCTCTCACTCTCTCTCTGCTGCCTCACTCATTCCCCGAGCAGCACCCTGAACTGGATAACGTCTCCTCCAACCCGCAGCACAGACTCATTTCTCTACACACCAGCTCTGAGTGGATGCTCAGCAGGGGTGTTTGAGATATTAGCCCGCTGTGGGGGGAACGGCTCAGGGACTTCTACCATCCACATACTAAAAGGTAAGCCTCTGGATCCTGGAGATTAGATTCCTGTTTGTTGTTAAGTACCAAAGTGGAAGTGGTTGAAGTTAAGGCCACCTGAAACTGCAGCCTTTAGGTACCCACTCATGTCAGATGGTCAGCAGTCCCAGGACAGATTTAAAGAAAAGTGCACACACTTCATGAAGACTTCTTGTGGTGTTTGGACAGTTTTTGTGTGTGGTTAAAGTTAATGCTGCTGTGGTTAGGGTCAGCAGCTAAGCGAAAAAACACCGTACTGGAGAAAGTGTGCAGATTATTGGCAGTCTGACGTGTGAGTTAATCCTTGTTTTGTTTGGTTTAGAGAAGAACAGTACCAGCCACAGAGCACAGCCGCGTGTAATCTTAATGTGCTTAAAACATGGAGACCTTACAACATTTAGAACAGATTAGTTTCAATTTCAGAGAAAGGATTTTGTCTTTGACACACTGAACCTCTGACCTGTTATAATACACAACGTCACTGGCTTGTGAACATTTTCTTTCACACATCATATAATTGTGTGTACCTCTGTTGCTCATGTTAATGGCGCTGGGGACATTGGAAAATGTTATTTGAGGTCATTCAAGAGTATCTCTAGAAACATTCAGAACCGAATCACAAGTCTCACTGACCAGATCGGTAGCTTTTTGTATTATTACTCCTCTCACTGATGACTTAAATGACATTGTGTTTTCTGTCTAAATCTGCCCTTAAACTGATTCCTTCCTAGCTGTGTTTACACGTATGGGTCAAGTGTAAAGCTGTATTGCTCTCGTGATGTTGTACAGATGTTGGTTTCATAAGTTTGGATGAAGTTGGTCACAAAGTCTTTTAAATGCCCTTTTCTCCTGGAAGACAGAGAGATTTAGAAATGTAAGCTCTGATTGCTGCTAGAAAATAGTACATTTGGTAAATGTGTTTGCTTTTAAATGAATGATTATGCATTTTAACTTGATATTGTCTCTATTTTGCAGCATGTGACGCCTGTGATCGTCGGCTTATGCTGTTTGAATTTATGTTGTAAGGATGTTTTAATGCTGCCCTCTTAGCCAGACTGAGCATCACACAGAGGCCTGAGCCACACTGTGGTGCCCTGGTGGCAAACTGGAGAATGTTGTGTAAATCTGCAGCTGCAGGAAGAAAAACACACTCCGTCTGTTACTGCAGCTTTTTGCTCTGATGGTGGCACCCTAACTTTTTTGACAGAAATGCAGATATATTCGTAGAATAGACTGTTACGTTTTGCTCCCATCAGAGACAAGCAGTAATATTTGTACTACTGCTTTGGATATTTTTGGCCCTGTGTATTGTCTGTCAGGCTGAGAGGAGGCTGTCCAAACCATCTGGTTGGTGAGTCTTTGCAGGACAAGCTGCAAACATTAGTCAAACACTGGTCAAGTATCACTTCCACCAAGACTTTTTAAGAAACAAAATGCACAAATATATTTTGTCTTAAAGGTAATCATTTATAATGGATCAGTATTTCCTTCAGAAATAAGTTAAACGTACACCTAATTTGATTCAGTTAATTTGAATACAGCTTATGTGACATAATGATGAACTACTGTGTAGAAACAAGTCAGTCATTCTGCTGTTAAACTAAAAGGACCATTCAGCATCAGTTACATTTGACATTTCAAGTCATAAAGCAGTCTTACATTCATCCATGAATTGTCCACTTATGGTGTCAAACTCAAAATATTTCCTAACATTTCTTCTCAGATTTTGAGGGGCTTCGTGTCCCTTGTAAGCCACTCAGCACATCTCACTACTTTTACTTTTTTATTTTGCACTACAAAGAAGAAAAACAATAGTCTCATCGACTGAAAGGGCATCAGTCCATTCAGTGGGTTTGACTTCATTTTTCCCCTTCCCTCTTTACATTCTGTTTTTGTTGTCTCAAGTTGTCAACTAGACAAAACATGATAATCAATAGGATTAGTGATCTTAGAATACAAGAGAGCAAACATTAAATTTTGATTTCTAAAACTGCCATATGTGGACAAATATAAGTAAATTCAAGTAATAAAATTTAACACTGACCCGCTCCATGCTGCGATTACAAACAGACAAGCTGCTTAAATGTTAGTTTTGGTCAGAAGCACAGCAGCTTTTTAGTGCAATACACACATGTATCCAGATTCTGATTTGTTCCAACTTATAGTTAAAGATAACATCCCAATATTTTAAGGTGAGAGAACTTTACAAGCATTTTTTAAATCAGAGCAATAAGTCTTTCTCACCACTCTTTGGTACCTGCAATTGGATTTGTCACATATAATGTCAGCCAACAGTATAAGTCTATTTAAAGCCATTTTAAGACACTTTGGAATAATTATAAAAACCTTATTGATCAATGTTGTCATTTTTCTGTATTGAAATTGAAGTGAGGTTACTGTGTGAATGCATGGTACTGAGGATATGTATGCTAAGCTGCTAAAATCTGCCTGTATCTTTTCCTAAAACAAGGGACAAATTGAGAAAATGAAGCAAAGCTACCTAAACATATAAAAAACTCTCTCTATTGAACAACAAATCTTGTATTGACACAGCCCACTGCACATTATTGTCCTGTTTTCCATAAAGTGAGGCCTGTCTTTGAAGCAGTATATTTGAGATAGAGTCTGTGCTGACTGATGCGGAGGACGTCGCTGCAGCTCTAACAAACCCCTGCCTGCTCTTCATCACTGTAGTGCCAGATATGTGCCCATGAGTATTCATCAGGAAGGGCTAATGGGGCACAGCAGTGTGAACCTCTGATTTACAGCCCGTCCCCTGTCAGCCCTAATGATAGGGCAATGGGGCTGGTTATGGAGAAACAGGTGCTGCAGAGTGAATAGCTGCAAAGCAATGCTGCTGAAAGCCACGGGTGATTGTCGTTTTGTCCCCTGCACAAATGCTCATTTGCAATATTGTGTTCACACATACATAATTATTGTGCATAGAAATGAGCTCTCTGAAAGTAGGCTTATGGCTAGAGGTCTGGTGTCTATGTGTGTGCGTGTGTGTGTGTGTGTGTGTGTCTTGGGAGGATGCAGATAATTCACACAAAAGTAGTCAATAAAAGTAAGTTTAATGGTTAATTTGCTGCTCCCCAAACTGTCTTGCGCAGCATTAAATGTACATAACAACTCTATCCTGGACTGTATTAACAACAGATGGAGCTCATTGATAAAGTGACAGATAATGTCCTAAACTAAAACAAAGAGGTGGACTGACCCCAGGAGATTATTGTTGAAAACTAATCAGTTAAATGAGCCAAAACATTATGCTACATTAGTGCTGAGCCATTTTTAAAAAAAAAAAAAAAAAAAAAAAAACTTCGATTGTGACTAAGAGAGCTTCCTCTGTTTTTTTTGACTGTGGTATCTATTATAAATACAAAAATGTAAAGTCATGTCAAGTAATGCTAAAAAACAAATATGTTATTAAAGTAGATTAAAAAAAAACTCTGCTATAATACACAAATAAAAAAATAGAAAAAAAACTACCAAATTACATTAACAAAAGTAACAATGTTGATATCAGCTGATGGCACAGGTCTTATAGCGGCAAGGAAAAAAATGGTCTCATGAAAAGCTCTCAGTGAGATAATGTCTAGACTTGTCTACATTTCCTGCCCTCATGACACAAAGATGTGTGCTTTATGTCCATGATTACGTGGTTTTGGCCTGTGGCGGCTCAGAATAAATCAATGACTACTGGTGATCCTTTGTCACAGGTTTTGGTCATATTGTGGACATGAGATGTGACCATTTCCAGCAAACATCTCATTATTTTTCTCACATTGTTTCATTTAAGGGATTTGACAGGACTGAGGAGCGTAACTATCTATTATTTCTATGACAGAGGTGAAATTTACTCTGAAGTCAGAAAAAAGACACACTTTTTTTTCAGATAAATATTTGAATTATTTTGTGAAACTTCAAAACTATCAGTGGTCCCTTTCAACAGGGCAGCAAATTACGAACAACAGCATAATTTCTGAGATATAGTTTCCTTATTAAGATAAAATTACCAGCAAAGTTAAGCAAACTAAATTCTTAAAGGAGCATTAACCTTTTTCCTTTTCTGAAAGTGCAATTCTAGCATTAGTGATAAATAAATCACAGGGCCTTTAGGGCCCATGTAATCGTTAGTCTTCATCAAGGCTTTCATGATTTTCAAAAGAGAAAAGGAATAAATAACAGGCCAATTTTGTGGATTAAACAGGCTCAAAAAATAGCAGCATAAATGTTATATAAATTACAGCCAAGCTACAATGTTTTACATCACTTTAGAAAATAAAAACACATACAGGGACAAACTATTTTAATGCAACCAGTTCAACAATTTCACAACTCCTGTCAGTGAAGTTGTTGTAGGTGTTCAGCAGTTGAAGCTCCCTCACTGCAGGTCAGCTGGCACAGTTTACTGATGGATCACTGCACAGCCCCCACACACACACACACACGTACACACACACACACTCACACATACATAAACACACACATTGGTAGCTCTCTGCCTGGACCATCCCACACTGCAACGGTGTCTTTCCCACAGAGCTGGCAGTCAGGAGGAATATGGGCAAATCCGAAAGCCAGATGGATATCATGGAGAAATCAAGTAAACCTGGAAAGCGTCGTTGGACTGTTGCAGAAATCGGTCTGTCCGTGCTGCTGCTGTTGGTCAGCTGTGCCTTGGCCGGGCTGGTAGTCCTCTACACATCGGTTGTGAAAGGTAATGGCTCTGTCAGGCTGACTGTGGAAAGATTCAGATATTATTACAGATGGCAGCAGGAATGACAAGTGTCTCCCTGCTCTTTTTTGGTTTGTCTGCAAGCTGGCACTGACACAGGACCTGCTTTATGCAACATTGGTGCATGTATGTCATTGTTTAACTGTTTTAGGATTTTTTAAAGGTTGGTGTTACTCACCAAAATAAGAAAAATAAAGATTCTGACTTGTATTACCACATAAATACTCCACATACACACAAGCCTGACCTTTAATAGGGAACTCTCTGAAGTTTTGGTTTGGAGGAATAGATGGTTTTTGGTGGACATACAAACTCAAACTTAACACTAATGCCTGACTATATGACTATATGCAATTGAACCACTTGATAAAACAATTGTAGTTATTATAATTTAGCATGAACTTGTCTTTACTGTGTCTAATATTGTCTATAATCTACCTTTACAGAGCAAACTAACAGGACAAGTGTGTCAAGGAGCTCAACAGGTGAGTGAGCGGCGTGGCTTTAAGCTTGTTAAGTGAAAAAACGAGACACTGTGAGATAAGTGGCCATGTGTCATATTGGAGCTTGTACCTCTGACGGGCAGTGTAACACTGTAATTCCTTTTACTGCCTGATCAGCAATGTCACACAAAAGTGAAAGAACAGAGTCACTGCTGACATGGACGCTGCCCATCACACACACACACACACACACACACACAAAGACTGCAGCCTGGATCCAGGCTGTTTACAATTAGCTCTGTATTTCAA